>JAUIMM010000088.1:16142500-16742500 GCA_031769625.1 Taudactylus pleione
TGAGTGGGATACGATCATATATTTGCACTCTGCAGTCTATTGCCCATGTTGTAAATATTGATATCACACACTCTATCCGGAACACCTTGCTACAACAGACACAGCCGACAGATGCTTCAGGAGACCAAACTATCGCTTCACTTTACAACAACTGGTAAGTGCACGTAGACAAGATGCAAGACAAAACATTGAGTCTTCACTGCTCATAATAAGTACTGATAATAATGTGCAGTGAAAAGGACATTAGGTACAGTGACACAATCATGGAGAGTGGAACTTCAGCTGTCTCACTGAAGCTGTGCTCTTATAATGCTTTTTTTAATGTTGGAAAGTCAATACAGGTTTATATTATATCTGTCTGTCCATTTAATGCAAAAAGAACATTTATATTTAATCCCATTTAATTTACTTGAACTACTGTCTTCTAGTATTCACCTGAAAAATTTTCACATTGTTAAAGGACAGTTTTACCTTAAATGCAAGTTGTTTTATATGAAAAAGCTACTAAAATAATGTATAAAGGTACAATTTCCTATCAGAACTACATAATATGAGCCAAGGCAACATTCCCTATAGTAAATTCTGGGCAAAATAGACCACACCCTGATCCACATCACAGGGCTCTATCTTATGGATGCCGGCACTAGGAAGTAGAGCACTGCCCGAAGCCCCCTTAGGATGCTCAGGACAGCTTTACAGGCTACACCTTTGCAGTAGTGCCACTGGCTGCAGGGTGCCATTCCACGTTCCCTGACACTCAAGCCCAGTTCATCTGAACCATGTCCAGCTATGACCATTCCAGCCAAACCATGCCAAGATATACCCACCTTCGTGGACTTTTTCTGCCAGGCCATGCCCCTCTCAACTGCTGAAATCTAGGCTCTTTTGGGAATATCGGGATGCTGGTAGACAGAAAAGGATTTTAGCATGAACTACTAAACACCTTTCCCTTCGCATGTCAGACTTTTTGACACATAGGGGCTTATTCATCATTATAATGCAATGGTCCCATGAAAATGATGTGTCTAACTCGCAGCTCTGGGGTGTGGACAACTGCTCTGAAAAGTGATATCTCTTGCATTTCAGCAGCAGTTCTAAATGGAACTGTCTTTAAAAACATGAGGACCTATTCAGCTTGATAAATAAGCCCCTAAGTCTGCTAAAGAACATTAGATAGAGTAAGGCATCTTACAGTGATATACAATGCCAAATAAGTTCATTCCAGTCATGGTATGGCAATTTTACATGTATACGATTCATATTATTATAAGATGGTTTTTCATATTAGGTGAACTTGTATTTTAGGATTTATGGCCCATTAAAAATAATTTTTCCAAACCACATTACTATAATATAATAATAGCTGGTGCAGGTTCACACTGATAATGATGGCGGTTATGTTAAGAACGATACAGGTATTTGCGCAGTTAGTTCTGTGCATGCAGTGCAAGTGTAATTGCGGCCAGATCAGCTTACTGATCATGTACGGTGGTAATAGGAACAAGCAGGTGTCATTGTTAATTTGCAACTACTATCAGCAAGTGTATAGTGCTTGAATTTGATGTACAATTGCTCATGTGAACTTTTCATCTATAGGTATGTTTATTCCTCAGTTAGCACATTAATATATTTCTTAAATATATTTTTGAAGCTATGTTCAGTGAAAGTCAAAAATATTGTTATAAAAAATGGTTATTACCTTAGTAAAATCATGATTGTCATTTAGTAAATTGTTCCAAATTTATCAGTGATTTAGTATATTTATTGCCATAGGTACATGTATACATAGATTAGAAAGAAAAGCAATTTTAAAGTATGTTTTGACTGTGGCAACTACAGTAAATCTATGTATCTCACTTCCTTAAACGCTACATTTTAGCACAAATAAATAAATGGTTGCTTTTTCTTGACATCAAGGTACTTGGAATGTCTCCTCCGCCAAGCTAGCACAGGGCTAATAGTGTATTCTCCAAGAATGAAATGCTTTATGGATCTACCAGCGGAAATGAGCAGGGAACATGGTCTAAATGCTGAAGAGTACACAGATGTTTCAGGTGAGTCAATTTAAGACACGTTTTCTGAACAGCAAACATAAACAATGCATATATTATTGGTATCATCGCAAATAGAATAAATGTCAGATTTACATAAAACTATAAATGCCTAACACAGTGTAAAAGAAGCAGACATCTTTTTATTTTTGTGATGACGCACTGACACAGTGCTAATGACCTCACATACAAACCTAAATAAACAGAACGCCACGTACTGTAGAGTCAGAACTGTACTGTAGAGTCAATGAGGTCATTGCTTACATAACTGACATTTTTTCTTTGTTATTTTACAATTTTGTCTTAAATCAGATTACCTTTCAACACTGTCTAAGGCTGGGTACACACTATGCGATATGTCGTTCAGCCGATGATCGACATATCACATAGTGCGTCTGTCCATGTGTATAGAAGATTTTTCTGTATACAACATCGTTCACAGACATATCTGGTCGGTGCTGTTGCACAGCCAATGATGATATATCTAGCAGATATATCTGTACATCTGCCAGAGTGTACGGACAACTGGCCTACTGCACAATAGAGTTACAGAGTAAAAGATTAATTGGCCAATAAACTCTCTATTGTCAGATGATGGTTGTAACCATAAATTCTTTAAACCATATTTGCTCTTAAATAAAGACACAGACCAAGTTAATGCCGTTCAAAATAATACGTCAGCTTTATTTATTTACAATAATGAGTATGGTGGCAGAGGAAACAGCGGCAAACCACTGGCGCCCACTTGACTTAGGCAAAAGATGTCCTAAAACTTACCAGGGCAGAATATCCTAATTAATGGTAAGTGACATATAAAACACTTGTAAAGGCCAACTCTCCCTTTCTAAGCAAGTGAGGTGGTATTGAATACCCAATGCCAATATCAAAGACTTGCAAGGGCCCATTCTCAACCTTTCTAGCAAGTGAGGCGGTATCCAACACCCATGCCAATATCAAAGACTTGCAAGGGCAAACTCTCAACCTTTCTAAGCAAGTGATGCGGTATCCAACACCCATGCCAATATCAAAGACTTGCAAGGGCCAATTCTCAACCTTTCTAGCAAGTGAGGCGGTATCCAACACCCATGCCAATATCAAAGACTTGCAAGGGCCAATTCTCAACCTTTCTAGCAAGTGAGGCGGTATCCAACACCCGTGCCAATATCAAAGACTTGCAAGGGCCAATTCTCAACCTTTCTAGCAAGTGAGGCGGTATCCAACACCCATGCCAATGCACTATTTTGGCCCTCCTGGATGAGAGACGCTGCTGATCCCAGTAGGATGAAATCAGCCTAACCCGTGCAATATGGACGCTTTACAGATTGCCGGTCTTCCCCTGCCATGAAATAAAGCTGACACAAGACACAATAGGGAAGGGAGGGTGGGAGATCAGAATCAAAGAGGTAGGATATCTTACAAACACTACCCATAAGCCCAGTAACCACTCCTCCCTTAACAACAAACACCTATTCCTGTAACTCTAACATCTGTCAATCCTAGATAACCCCTCCTTTCACTTTATTAACCCCATCCAACCCTGACAAGAGGTTTATGAGCCCTCTATTCTATGCAAACCTCGGTTATCTTATTCTCAGAACAGATATGGCAGCAACGATGGTTGTTTAGTGTGTATGTACAACTTTGTCAGATCAATCGCGAGAACGGTCGATTTGCAGATAAATCGTTCAGATGTGTACACAGTATAAGAATTATGGGCTCTTTGTAATGGAAGGGAAGAAATGTTTACAGTATTATTATTATAATTTTTTTTAACAAAGCTGCTGTGAAAAGTCAGAGGGTTCTATGCAGAGTTGGACCCATTTGCGGAGCTTATCTTGGGTGTCTCGCGTGGCGATGGAATTGCGGCTATGCAGAGTTTTAAATAATCCAGTTTTCAGTCTTACCTTTTGTACCAAGGATAGGACAGGTGTAAATGTGCGCTAATATTGATGATAGGTGTCAAACCAAGCGTCCGGATGTGATGGTCTGGGTGCATAGATGTGTACAGCTCCACATACAGGCAATATACATATGTGCGCAATGCGTGTGAGCACTGGGTTTTACATTTGCGCTTTATATATTATAATGCTTTATATCTATAGCACAAACATACTGTATTACTTAGCACAGAGAATGTTTAATCATTGTCACCAGTCACCAACACAATAGAGCTTACAGTTTAAGGGTAAATGTACCAAGCGGTAATGACCCTTTTTCTGTGTTTTTGGTAAGAAAAAAAAGGGTTATAATTATTAGAGATGAAAGGTTCGGATTCTAAGAAATCCGACAGAACGAATTCTGAGATTCCTTGTGGAACTGAGGTACTTTATATCTCGGTTCCTCCCAGCAAATTCAGTTCTCAAAATGAGGCAAAACGTCATAATATCGGAAATGTCGGATCGCTTGTGTTTTGGATTGCATATATCTCTCTCCCTGTCATATTCCAATTCTACTTCCTATTCCTCCCTGAGGCAGCTCTGTTGTGGGTGGGCTGAAAGCACTGCGCAAATCAGTATGATCTGTGCAGGCTTCTTTATGTGTTAAACATAGAAAACAATGATTAATTAAAAAAAAAAAAATACCTGGGGTTTACCCCCACTTCCCAAATCCATAAGCAGCCCTGGACCTCTGAGGCTGGTCTGGTATTGGAAAATATGGGGAAGAACCGGGACCACGATGAAACATTGGGGGTGGGGCACTTACGTTATAGCAGGAAGACACACAGGGCAGGATATACTAAGCATGGCACCCGCAATTCGGTACATCCCGCCCCTTATCAGGTACATACCGTGGTTTATTAATGTGGTATGTACTTAGAAATCCAATTTAAATCCGATTTAAATCGCAAAGGACAGCTGTCCTTTGCGATAGTCCCGGATAGAGGGGCTTCCGGGTTTAACACCCAGAAGTCTCTCTGGCGTCCTTCTGCGCATGCGGAGAAGGACGCGGGCTAAGTGGGGGTAGATGGGAGAGATCCGATTGGATCCCTCTCAAGGAGTGATCCGATTAGAAGCCCATAGACTTCTATTGGGTAATGCCACCTGAAGATGGCGTTACCCACCGTACATATAGTACATATGGAAAATGCGGTAATACCCCCGAAAACTGCATTTTCTGGGATTTTGCAGCATTTTTCACTTTCACTATTATATCCCGTCCACAGTGTGGGGTCCCCCTGCCATAATGTTAACCAGCCTCAAACTGATCATATTACACTGATTGAACCTGCAGGAGCTGTATGATTGGTGCTGGGCTGTACAGGCTTTCTGCTGTTCTGCTGCCTGTTATATTGGCAACAGCGCAGCAGTGCCGGAAACGCTGTACATCCCACCCAGGGCCGGATTAAGGCTTGTAGGGGCCCCAGGGCAACTAAGTTGCGGGGGACCCCTTCAAGCCACACAGTCGAGCCGAGCCCAGCCGTGCCCCCAGTAGCAGTCTGCCCCAGCTGTGCCCCAAGTATCAGACCCCCTCAACAGTAATCCCCCCAGGAGTACCCCTAGTAGTAATCCCCCTCTATGCTGTGTCCCCCAGTAGTGGTCCAACTAGTGTGCAGTCCCCCTAGTAGTCCCCCCAGCAGTGCCACCAGGGGTCCCCCCAGCAGTGCCCCTAGTAGTCCCCCCCAGCAGTGCCCCTTGTAGTACCCCCTGCAGTGCCCTGAGTAGTACCCCTAGAGGTGCCCCAAGTAGTAGTAGAACCCCCTGCAGTGCCCTTAGTAGTAGTACCCCCCCAGCAGTGCCCCTTGTAGTACCCCCTGCAGTGCCCCTAGTAGTAGTAGTACCCCCACAGCGGTGCCCCTTGTAGTACCCCCTGCAGTGCCCCTAGTAGTAGTAGTACCCCCCCTGCAGTGCCCCTAGTAGTAGTAGTACCCCCCCAGCAGTGCCCCTAGTAGTAGTAGTACCCCCACCAGACACACACAAAATAACAACTTCCACTTACCTTAATCCCCGTTCCGTCGTGTGCTCCTACGTCCGGTCGGCTCTGCATGATGGGAGATCTCCCATCAGCCACTGTGGGAGCCGGAAGACGGAGGCTCCGGCAGTGGGAGCAGCAGCCGATGAGAGTCTGACTGACTCTCATCGGCTGCTAAAACAAACACACAGCTGCCGGCGCCGGCGGCTGTGTGTTTGTGCTGTGTAGTGCACAAACACACAGTTGCCACTTATGCGACGTTGCCACTTATGCGCCGTCCGCACTACCGCCCTGCCCCAAACTGATGCAGCAGCACTGACTGTGCTGCTGCATGCAGCTGCAGAGCGCCCTCCTCCCGGGAACAGGTGCCGCCGGCACCTGTTATCGGCAGGGTCACATCGACCCTGTGTGAGGGCCCTCTGTGTGTGGGGGCCCAGGGACGACCGCCCCTGTCGCCCCCCCCTTAATCCGGCCCTGATCCCACCGGAGGACAGCTACCGTCAGCCGGGACTTCTGAAATCTGGATTTTTTGCGGGTCCCTGATTTTCAGAAGGCTTCCAGCCCTGTACTGACCAGTTTGGGACTGGTTGACGTTATGGCAAGAGGACCCCACACTTTGTGCCTCCCTGCTATAGCTTTTTTTTTATCATTTTCTAAAGAAATCCAAAACCAAAACAGGCAATGATTTAGAACCAAAACACGGGGGTATGCGTGTGCACATCTGTAGATATTACTGTTTCTCCACATACGCCTTTGTTTTTTCCTAATTAGAGATGTGCACAGACCCCTGTGTTTTGGTTTTAAATAATTTAAATCATTGTTGTGTTTTAGATTTGGCAAAACCACCCTCAAGTGTTTTGGTTTTGGATATGGATTCCTTTAAAAATGAATAAAAACAGCTAAAATAATGTGACTTGGGCCTGTTTTTGTTCCTACAGTATTATTAACCACAATAACATAATTTCCAGTAATTTCCATTCAATTTTGACCACCTCACAGCTCACTTGAAGTCAGGCTTGCCTACCCTCCCGATTTAGTCAGGAGCCTCCCGAATATCGGGTGCCGCTCCCAAACCCCTGGAAAGGCAGGAATGCCTCCCGGCTGTCGCCTGCCCCCCCCCGACTACCTACTAGAAACCCCCGCAGCGGGGGGGGGGGCCCGATGACGCGATTCGCGCTGAATCGTCTCATCGTGGCTCCGCCCCCTGCTTCACAATGCATTTATTTCCGTGAGGAAGGGGCGGGGCCACGATGACGCGATCGTGCCCCCAACACGGACCTATTGCCTGGCCACCACCCCCACTGATTGCAGGCATTCAGCTCCCTCCCTACTTGCTGGCATTCAGCTGAATGCCGGTAAATATGCTTCAAGTTCACTTCTAACAAACATACAGAAGAGCATGTTTGCACTGGATTGCAGGTGCTAGCTAGGGTCTGACAAACAAACATACACAGTGACAAAGATGCCTACAGTCTTTTACACGCTTCCCGCCCACTTCATCTACATACAACTCTCTCTAATGGCGACTAGTATGTATGTAGCATTGCAGCATAAACTACAGCCCACATACTTTCCATACACTCTCCTGTGTGATATGGCACCTGAAATCACGAGGGAGGTTCGCAAGATCAGTTTTTGAAATTAGAGTCCCGAAATTGGCGTGAAGACCAAAGTTAGGACTCTACTTGGAACCCCAAAGCGATCTATGCTGGGACCCTGTTTGACTCGGAACTCAATGTTCAGGTGTGTTCGGATTTTAGCAAAACCGAACCTCTCATCTCTACTAATAACGATGCCATTGTAGCCAGCTATGGCTGTGAAGTGTGACAGCAAAATACCAAGCGTTTAAAAACTGAGCATTTCAAGGCTTGTCAAGTAACACATATCACCATCTGAGGATGGCCTTATAATAACTTCCAGTCCTGATGCCTCCTCTGGACCCACTTGCAGGCGTATATGTGCATCCACCGTCCATTCAATTTAACATCTCACTTCTCCGGTGACTCTATTTCATGCATTTCAAACATCCTGCATTGCTGCGATAAGCAGGTGGTCGCTTAGTGCTGGGAAAAGGACATCTTCATACATCTCCCCCTTTATCTTTTAATATAAAAACAAAAATCCAAATTTTATTAACCTACCAGACCAGTATGTTTTTTGGACTTCTGGTAGAAACTGGAGCAGACAGAACAAACACACACAGGAAAAACATACAAACTCCACAAAAATAGCACACTGATCAAAATTGTACTTCTGCCTGCAGCACTACGATGCAGCAATGCCAATCACTGTGCCACTGTGTCATCAAACATATTAATATATGAATATTTTAAATTATAGGGTTGTACTGTAACCCCTGATTGTTACCACCTAATGGGAAATTCAATAAAAAGCGATGGATGCAATGTGCCATTGGAATGGCGTGGAAACACTGGTAACTGCAGCACTTGGCAGACACAACTTCACTCCTTTTACCTTGCAAGGGGTGTGCAGTAAAAGAAGCAATGTTGCTCTGCTGTAATTATCCGTGATGTACACAGCCGCCTCACATCACTGATAATTCAGTTTCTCTTTAGAGAGTTGTTGAATGTGGCTTTGTGTGGTCTTAACATATTGGGCACAGGATGATTAGTAGACCTCAGTGAATGAGGGCTGTTCCTCCATGTTGTTACTGAATAATATATGCATTGATGTACTGAACCAAAATTTGTTTTGGTGCAATAAAATGTGCAACTAAGTGGAAGGGTAGATTGCTAATATTTGTGTATTCCTATTGCAGGGCACCACAATGCTTTTTAGCAGCTCAAGGTGTCCTGAAACTTACAGTACATTACTTTTGAGGTGCTGGAAATCACTACAGTAATTTCAACTAAGCCAGACTTGTTTTTAATCAAATTATCCCCAAATCATTTAATCCCAAACCGTAACTGTAGCTGATTTTGTTGTTTTTATTATTTAATCAGCCACTGACTACATTGACTTATCTTCAGTCCTCATGACGACATTATGATTGGGTCCTGCAAAGAATCCTAAATAACCAAGTCTCCCCAATTTAACATGTGTGTCCAATATAGTCACTGAGCTGGCCCTTGCGGCGATCAGGATAAGAGAGTTAATAAAGCGTGGAATCATTCTCTGCTTAATACTGTTTATTTGCACTTCTGGTGTGACATCCCTTAGATGCATGGTATTGTATATTATATTTACAGTCACAAATATGTTTTCCTGTACCATCTGTTTTCTGTGTCATGTACAGTATATCATAATTGTTACAATCACTATATGAATTCAAGCTGAAAACAATTACCGCTTTACATTTTTTTAGCATTTTCCTTTAAAAGAAGAAAATATATCATTAAAACATTATTAACCTGTTAAGTGTCATCTTAAACCTCTGTTTACCTGTTACGTCCAGGAAAGCCCGGTAGACACTATTCAGGAAGATATCCCTAGCTACAGTATAATCCACCCCCTCTAATAATAAACAAGCAGAGACAGGCAATAACGTGGATTTTGCAGGATGCTGCAGTCGTGTATGTGAGCAGTGCTGCAAGCCCCAGAGCACGTTGCCATAGCGATGGCTCGGTCCTCCCATCTTTACTGAGTTTTAATTCTTGTCAACTGTTATTAGACTCTCACATATGATGGGAGAGCGGTCATTTCTGCTATTCTATTACAGAGCAGAGAAATGCATTGCAGGGATCACCAAACACTGGGAACCTTCAATATCCTATTTAATTGTTGACTTGAGAAATTAATTTGTATATAATGATTAAGAGCTATTAGAAATTTCTATTTCTATTATACTGGGAAGTCATTAGCAGTAAATAAGGCATACAATTATAAGAACCCTCCTCCTAACCCTAAATCACCTTTCCCACAGCCTAACCCTAACTTTTATACCACACCACCTCTCTATCTTTTATACCACACCCCCTCTCGCGGTCCCTAACCCTCCCTCCTGGTGCCTATCGCTGTTGGGGTAGGTGTCTGACCCTAACCATCCCTTCTAGTGCCTAACCTTCTGGTATGTGCCTAACTCTAACTGTTGGGGTAAGTGCCTAACCCTAATCCTCTGATAAGTGCCTAACCCTAAGAAAAATTGTTCAACATTTGTGTGTCGATCATTTTAGTGTCAACCTTTTGACCCTGTTGACCATTTGTACCTGTTGACCTTCCAATTCAACCTTTAATGGGTCGACCTTATGTCCCTGTCAACCTATTGCCTAATATCTGGTGTCTATCTAGATACTGTCGACATTTTAACTGTCTATCTATAGTCTGGAACTCCCGTCCCTCAGCCTAATCCTAACATCCCCTCCCCACAGCCTAACCCTAACCCCCCTACCCGCAGCCTAACCCTAACCCTACCCCATATGCCTAACCCCAGGGGTTAAAGTGGGCCTGGAACAGGGCGGAACTGCGTTCTGTCAGTTGTAATTGAAGGCGGAACCAGTAACTAAGTACAGGAACATGCGTTTGCTGCCTCATTAACAAGGATGCTCTCTCAGCAGCAGCTACTCCCTGGCTGCCCCGCCTCCGCCCACCCACCTTGCCTGGCCGGCCACACATGCACAGGACCGCACAATAAATACAGTAGGGCAGACAGCTGCTGCACTGCCCAATTAGCAATTAAGGAGAAGGACAAGTCTCAGCTTTGGGGGCTCAGGCTGGCTTCCCTCTTCACTGGCGCCGTCCATAGCAATAGATGTGCTGTGTGAGTGACTTAGCCTGCCCTGCCTCCTTCTGTCCCTCTTATGCAGAAGCGGCGCGAAAGAGACGGCGCAATGATGTAATTACGTGTCTGTCTCTCCTGCTGCGCTAAGAGGATACTACCTTAAAGGGAAGAGTATAAAACCCCTTCAGTAGCCATACCTGGAAGTGACGTGAGTGAGGGTGGAAGTGGAGGTTTCTGCCCACACTTTCACTGCGGGCTCGGTGGCTTGCTTCACTCACCTCAAGAACATATTCCCCCTCTATGCCCATGTGGATGGTAGGGAATGACGTTGGACACTGGCTGATGACGTCATCGTACGGCTACTGAAGGGGATCTATCTATTCCCTACCCTAAGGGGAGCTGCCCTGAGAGGACCGAAGCGGATGCTGAGAAAGCCATCCAGGTATTTTAGAATTCACAACTGAACTGCTACACTGGTTACTGTCGTGCTGCTGGTATGATATACTCTGCAGCAGTGCAGCTACACTGAAAGAGTGTGTATGTGTCACCCCAATTTATGTGTTCACTTCACTCTGTCGGCACAATGAAGGTGATAACACTGCACCCACTTTTCCTTCACTCTTATTATCTTATCTAATCAATCTGCTCCCACTGACCCACATCCACCCTGTGTAATTATCCTGCCCCCCATCCCCACTGTGTGTGATCGCCCTGCTCCTACTGCACCCCATCCCAACTGTGTGATTGCCCTGCTCCCACTGACCCCCCATCCCCACTGTGTATGATCGCCCTGCTCCCACTGCCCCCCATCCCAACTGTGTGTGGTCACCTTGCTCCCACTGCCCCCGATCACCACTGTGTGTAATCGCCATGCTCCCACTGACCCCCATTCCCACTGAGTGTGATCGCCCTGCTCCCACTGACCCCCATCCCCACTGTGTGATCACCCTGCTCCCACTGCATCCCCCATCCCCACTGTGTGTGATCACCCAGCTACCACTGCCCCCATCACCACTATGTGTGATCACGTTGCTCCCACTGCCCCGCCATTCCCAGAGTGAACATACTTGAAGGGGAGGAGCTAGGGTTGTGGTTTATGCCAGGTAAGCATGAAGGGGAGTGGTTAGGGGTATGTCACCCACAGGGGGGGTTAGGGCGGATAGAGGGGTGAGTTCAACTACCTCTCCAGGACCACTTTAAGCACTGCCTAACCCTAACCCCAACCCCTAACCATAAACCTAACACTAACCCTATTACTTACCGTCGGGATGTCAGCGATCGGGATTCTGGAGCAGGGATTCCGACTGCTGTCAGGATTCCGGCATCAGGATTCTGAGCGCCGGCATCCCAACCGCCAGGATGCCGACTACATCCCATTTATGAAGCATACTTTATGCACACTGCAAAATGCCTTGGTTGTGCCTGTCCAGGGGCACACCTATTTGTTGCTCTCAGGGTATGCATCCATAAACTCAAAGTGTGCCTAGGGGGTAAATTTACTAAGAATCGAGTTTGGTTGTGTTCGGTTGTGTTTGCAAACTCATGCGAGTTTAGCCTTTTTTTCAAACTTCCAAATTTACTAAGACCAAACAGGTGGGAGTTTGGAAGCGAGTTTTCTCTTCTCACTGTTAAAACTCATGCTAGTTTGCAAACTCAACTAAACTCACCATCGGCCAAACTAGGAAGTACTTTACATGGAAAAGATGAAACTCGCAAATTTACTAAGAACCGAGTTTACAATCTCGGGTGAGTTTGTAGCAAACTCACTGTTAAATTGAAGTTTTAAACACTCACCTCCTGAGCTGCGAGTTTGGCAGAAACATACACAGATCAGTGTGATTTGTGTATGTTTCTGGCTGAATACCTAATATATATTTTATTATTTGATAAAAAATGACGTAGGGTCCCCCTCCCCTAAAGCTTAACCAGCCCCGGACTTGCCAGCCTGTCCTGGTACCTAAAATTACGGGGAACAAAATTAATAGGGTTCCACCGTAAATTAGGTACCAGCACCTGGCTGCAGGGCCAGTCCTGGTTTTAATTATAGGGGGAAAAAATTTGCGTAGGGGTACCCCTATAATTAAAACCAGCACTGGACCCTTTCTAGTGGGGGGCTGATGCCACAGCCAGGAGAGCCCATTCACTGGGCCCCCCAGCCACAGCATCAGTCCTGACCGCTAGTCAGCCCAGGCCAGGGATCCCTGGGGAGTTGGGGACCCTTCCAATAAAGGGGTCCCCCTCTCCAGGGCACCCCTGGCCTAGGCTGATAGCCCGGGGCTATCCCCGCCACCCCTGGGCGGTGGGTGGTGGGTTGATAGTGTAGTTGTAGTATGAAAAATAGAATTAACAACATTGTGTTTACAGTAGAACTGCAGATCCCAGCAAGCCTCCCCCACATGCTGGTACTTGGAGAACCACAAGTACCAGCATGCGGGGCATTAAGGGGCCACTGGGACCTGTAGTTCACCTGTAATGAAATGTGTAAGAAAACACAAGACACACACACCGTGAATATAAAGTTTTATTACATACATACATACACACACATACTCACCTTCTTCCAGATGTTCACGTCCCCTTCTCAACGTAAAGTATCCAATGGTTGTACCTGAAAAAAAAATCCAATACTCACCTTTTGTCCCATCATGTTCTCCGTAGTACTCCAAATAGGGCCCTGAATACACTGTATCAACACGCTACAGCATGTAGATACAGTACGTTAATGATAGTTCATGGAGAATGAGCTATCATTAGTGGCTGCCACTCTTCGACTGGGACCCACATGGGCTTAGCCAATGAGCGGCTCCTGCACGTGGGTCCCAGCCAATGAGCGGCCGCTAATGTTAAGCCGCCGCTGATTGGCTCATGGCACGGTAACTAATGACAGCTCAAACCATGAGCTGTCATTAGCATTACTGTATCAACATGCTGTAGCGTAGCGTGTTGATACAGTGTATTCGGGGCCCTGGGCTGACTAGCGGCCAGACTGATGCTGCGGTGGGGGGCCCTGGTGAGTGGGCACCCCTGGCTGTGGCATCAGCCCCCCCACTAGAAAGGATCCAGAGCTGGTTTAATTATAGGGGTACCCCTGCGCAAATTTTTTACCCCTATAATTAAAACCAGGCCTGGCCCTGCAGCCAGGTGCTGGTTCCTAATTTTCGGTGGGACCCTACTCATTTTGTTCCCCGTAATTTTTGGTACCAGGACAGGCTGGCAAGTACGGGACTGGTTATGCTTTTGGGGGGGGACACCTTATGTAATTTTTTTTCTAACTTTTAACAATTATTTTACAGGTTCAATACACAAGCAGCCTTCACATATTTCACTGATATGTGCAGGCTTCGAGTAAGTAATCTCATCTAAACTCTCATCTAAACTCTCATCTAAACTCTCATCTAAACTCGCATCTAAACTCGCAATTTTGGTGAAAAAAACTCACTTTGCTTCACCATCGGAAAACTCACTTTCAGCTAAACTCACTTCTTAGTAAATTTGCAAGTTTTAAAAGGGGAAACTCTCCCGAGTTTTGGTGAAGCAAAGTGAGTTTAAACACCACCAAATTTGATTCTTAGTAAATTTACCCCCTAGGTGTGTAAGGAGGCAGAAACTTATGAAGAGCTAACACTGGCCAACTTCCCCTGGGAAAATTGTGCAGGATATTCACAAAAGATGGAATGCGCCATAATTCTGGCAATTTCTTTAGAAATATGTAGCTGAAACCATATTTTTGAAGAGATCACTAGAAAAATGGTACCTGATTCAGTCCATTTGCACCTTATTCAGGGTGAAAGATATGTGGCATGGACCTATCGAGGCCCATGTGCACTGCACACCCTTTACAGATATATGCCCAGCAGGGACTATTATTACTGTATGTATCTTGTGTATATAGCATTGTACTAAATGTATCTGAGTGTCCATACAAATGTGTCTTTGTGGCGAAGTGCGACATAGAAGCTTAACATGCATCCTATTAAAAAGTATAGGATGAGAACCAAAGGCCATCACCACTAATGTGGGCCATAGATTTACAGGTCCGGTTCCTCAATTTGCGATCCGATCCGCGGATTGGTGGCTATCGATGATTGTCTGTCGGCAGAACAGGGAAATTAAACATGTTAAAAATCCCCTACTTGCCGATTCTGACCATTTTCGGGCCGGGATCAGTTAAGTGACATTGTTCAACATGTTGAATATCCCCGATTCCACGACCCTGCTGCTGGAAGAACGGGGAATTGTGGCAATCAGTCGCAGATGTATGAGCCCCTTAAGCTGGGAAACAATCCAATCATTTTGTGGAATGCAGATAAGATCACTGTATGCATCTCCACCCGACAAGGAAGGACCCTAAATATGTGTTTTTTCCACCTGTTTCATGTCAATGATTAAGGAAATCTAAGGGCACTTGCAGAAATCGTGGTGACTTTGCACCGTGCAGCAGATGTTTTGCATTTCATCAATTACCTTCATGTGAGGACTTTGAACAAGCCAGTGAGACTACTGTTGAAAGTGGAGAGCGCTACTGCATACATTCAATTTTCACCCTCTAGTGCGGTTTCATTCCCATTTCTAAGATCACCACTGGACTTATCCTCATTTTATCTCTGGGGTCCCCTCTTTCCGAGGTTTGCCATCCCTGGGCTGACCAGATTGGGGTTCGTGAATGATTTGGCAGGGGCACTCCATGCTGTGTGTCCTCCTGCTATGGCATTACCACCCTGGCTGGTTCAGCCCGGTGCTGATTATAGGAAAATAGGGGGAACCCACGCCAATTTTCCACCGATTCTCCTGTACCAGAACAGGCTCAGAGGTCCAGGGCTAGCTATGCTTTTTTTGGGGTGGGTGACTCCACTGCAGTTTTTTTCTTAATGTTTAATTTTCTTAATTTTTAACCCTTTCTTTCATCTATAACACAGAAGCACTGCACAGATCACACTGATCTGTGCAGTGCTTCTGCACAACATGCTAGAGATGAAGCAGTCTATTTGATTCTTCTATTTTGGTGTGAGTTTGCTCTATGTTCAATCGTGTTTGCAAACAGGATTCCTAGTAAATCTGTGATTTGTGTACCTGCGTGTTTGGACGTCTATTTCTATTCAGATTTTGTTTTTATACCCGTGTTTTGCTTTAGTAATTCCCTGAGTTGCAAATATAAGGAAAACACGTACAGAAATGCAATCTCGGACAGACAGGATCTTAGTTAATATACCCCTAAGACGGTAGACTGCTCACCCGCCACCTCACTGAGCATAGACCTCACACCTGCAGAGGGCACTATGTGAATCCAGGCTGTTATGTCGGCGTCTGCTGCTACTCTGCTTGCGGCTGCTCTTTCTGGTGGAGGCGGGAGATCAGTGGCGGGCTGGGCCGGGGGGCAGGGGGCCATGTGCACCCTGGGCCGGTAAAATTTTAGTGGTCCAGGGCCACCCGCAGCCGTGCTCTGCATATACATAGCAGGAGCAGGCTGTCGGCTGGGGGTGGTCCTCTCTGCTCTTGCTCCTCCTATTCTCCTTGTTGAGTGCACGTCACCCAGGGCCCCCTCTCGGAGCGTGCCCTCCGGCCATTGATAATTGCAGCTGCAGTCACAGTGCACTGCAGTGCAGTTCGAAGGAGGCTAACAGGGAGGCAGAGTCAGGATGGCCAGGCCTGCAGCAGCAGCATGGGGCAGAGGAGTGGATGGAGCAGACAACAGTGAGTGCCTTGCTGTAAGGTGATAGAGAGGAAGAGGGGGGGTGGGTGGGGGTTCTGTAGCTATTTGTATCTGTGTGTATACTATGAATGGCTGGCTGTAAGGTGATAGAGAGGGGGGGTTCTGTGACTGTATGAATCTGTGTGTATAAGTGTATGTATTTGTATCTGTAAATATATGCATGTATATATGTATCGGTGTGTATGTATGTAAGTATTTATTTATTTGTGTAACTGTATGTATGTGATTATATGTGGACTGTGGGGGTCATTCAGATCCACTCGCGAGCGCAGGACACTCGCAAGCAGGTCGATGTTGCCCCACTGCGCATGTTCACGACGGAGGGAGTTCCGTCGTGCGCATGCACGAGACCCGGATAGCGACGGGCTCTCCGTCACTCCGGGTCTCGCACCAAAGGGGGCGTGCTGTCGATGTTGATTGACAGCACGCCCCCTTTGGTGGGCGTGGCTGCCAGACGGAGGCGTTCCCATGGGAACGCCTACCGTCTGAAGCCGGCTCCACTGACATCACTAGTGATGTCAGTGGGAGTGATTTTGGCTCTGATAGAGCCAAAATCACTCCAGGGCTTGCGTCAGCGAGACCCTACCGCAGGGTCTCCGTCGCAAGCCCGATGGTCGCTCGCATAAGACGCTCGCATAAACTGTGGGTGATCACCCACAGCTATGCGAGCGTCCAGGAGGACGCTCCATTTTCATGGAGGAGGGCCCTGATTCAGAGCGAGCGTTCTGGTCGACTCTGAATCAGGCCCTGTGTGTGTATTAATTTGTGACTGTAGGTGTGTATTAGTGTGTGACTGTATGATTGTGTGTGTATTATTGTGTAACTATGTATGTGTATTAGGTGTGTAACTGTGTGTATGTGTCTAAGTATGACTGTGTGTGTATTTGTGACTAGGTGTGTATTAGTGTGTGAATGTATGAATGTGTGTGACTGTGAATAAATGTGTATGTGTGTAACTTTATGTGACTATGTATATGTGTTACTCTATATATGTGCATGTGTACACTGGCGTAACTAGCGTAGGTGCAGGAGGCTGCGGATGCTATGGGGCTCTGCGCCCCCCTCCTTTGCCTGAGTCTGGGTGCAGGAGATGGGTGTATGGAGGTGGGAGAAGAAGCATGAGTCTGCGTGCAGGAGATGGGTAGCTGGAGGTAGGAGGAGAAGCATGAGTCTGAATGCAGGAGATGGGTAGGTGGAGGTGGGAGGAGAGGCATGAGTCTGCGTGTAGGAGATGGGTAGCTGGAGGTGGGAGGAGAAGCATGAGTCTGCGTGCAGGAGATGGGTAGCTGGAGGTGGGAGGAGAGGCATAAGTCTGCGTGCAGGAGATGGGTAGCTGGAAGTGGGAGGAGAGGCATAAGTCTGCGTGCAGGAGATGAGTAGCTGGAGGTGGGAGGAGAAGCATGAGACTGTGTGCAGGAGATGGGTAGCTGGAGGTGGGAGGAGAAGCATGAGTCTGCGTGCAGGAGATGGGTAGCTGGAGGTGGGAGGGGAAGCATGAGTCTGCGTGCACTAGATGGGTAGGTGGAGGAAGGAGGAGAAGCATGAGTCTGCGTGCAGGAGATGGGTAGCTGGAAGTGGGAGGAGAAGCATGAGTCTGCATGCAGGAGATGGGTAGCTGGAGGTGGGAGGAGAAGCATGAGTCTGTGTGCAGGAGATGGGTAGCTGGAGGTGGGAGGAGAAGCATGAGTCTGCGTGCAGGAGATGGGTAGCTGGAGGTGGGAGGGGAAGCATAAGTCTGCGTGCAGGAGATGGGTAGCTGGAGGTGGGAGGAGAAGCATGAGTCTGCGCGCAGGAGATGGGTAGCTGGAGGTGGGAGGAGAAGCATGAGTCTGCGTGCAGGAGATGGGTAGCTGGAGGTGGGAGGGGAAGCATGAGTCTGCATGCAGAAGATGGGTAGCTGGAGGTGGGTAGAGAAGCATGAGTCTGTGCAGGAGATGGGTAGCTGGAGGTGGGAGGAGAAGCATGAGTCTGCGTGCAGGAGATGGGTAGCTGGAGGTGGGAGGGGAAGCATGAGTCTGCGTGCAGGAGATGGGTGTATGGAGGTGGGAGGAGAAGCATGAGTCTGCGTACAGGAGATGGGTAGCTGGAGGTGGGTAGAGAAGCATGAGTCTGTGCAGGAGATGGGTAGCTGGAGGTGGGAGGAGAAGCATGAGTCTGTGTGCAGGAGATGGGTAAGTGGAGGTGGGAGGAGAGGCATGAATCTGCGTGCAGGAGGGGTAGGTGGAGGTGGGAGGAGAAGCATGTGTCTGCATGCAGGAGATGGGTTGCTGGAGGTGGGAGGAGAAGCATGAGTCTGCATGCAGGAGATGGGTAGCTGGAGGTGGGAGGAGAAGCATGAGTCTGCATGCAGGAGATGGGTAGCTGGAGGTGTGAGGAGAAGCATGAGTCTGCATGCAGGAGATGGGTAGCTGGAGGTGGGAGGAGAAGCATGAGTCTGTGTGCAGGATATGGGTAGCTGGAGGTGGGAGGAGAAGTATGAGTCTGCCTGCAGGAGACGGGTAGCTGGAGGTGGGAGGGGAAGCATAAGTCTGTGTGCAGGAGATGGGTAGCTGGAGGTGGGAGGAGAAGCATGAGTCTGCGTGCAGGAGATGGGTAGCTGGAGGTGGGAGGAGAAGCATGAGTCTGCGTGCAGAAGATGGGTAGCTGGAGGTGGGAGGAGAAGCATGAGTCTGCGTGCAGGAGATTGGTAGCTGGAGGTGGGAGGAGAAGCATGAGTCTGTGTGCAGGAGATGGGTAGCTGGAGGTGGGAGGAGAAGCATGAGTCTGCGTGCAGGAGATGGGTAGCTGGAGGTGGAAGGAGAAGCATGAATTTGCTTGCAGGAGATGGGTGTTTGGAGGTAGGATGAGAGGCATGAGTCTGCGTGCAGGAGATGGGTGTCTGGAGGTGGGATGAGAGGCATGAGCCTGGGTGCAGGAGATAGGTGTCTGGTGGTGGGATGAGAGACATGAGCCTGGGTGCAGGAGATGGGTTTGTGGAGGTGGGATGAGAGGCATGAGCCTGGGTGAAGGAGATGGGTGTATGGAGGTGTAAGAAAATTGGTGTATGGAGGTGGGAGGAGAAGAATGAGTCTGCGTGCAGGAGATGGGTAGCTGGAGGTGGGAGGAGAAGCATGAGTCTGCGTGCAGGAGATGGGTAGCTGGAGGTGGGAGGGGAAGCATGAGTCTGCGTGCAGGAGATGGGTAGGTGGAGGTGGGAGGAGAAGCATAAGTCTGTGTGCAGGAGATGGGTAGCTGGAGGTGCGAGAAGCATGAGTCTGCGTGCAGGAGATGGGTAGCTGGAGGTGTGAGGGGAAGCATGAGTCTGCGTGCAGGAGATGGGTGTATGGAGGTGGGAGGAGAAGCATGAGTCTGCATACAGGAGATGGGTAGCTGGAGGTGGGAGGAGAAGCATGAGTCTGCGTGCAGGAGATGGGTAAGTGGAGGTGGGAGGAGAGGCATGAATCTGCATGCTGGAGGGGTAGCTGGAGGTGGGAGGAGAAGCATGAGTCTGTGTGCAGGAGATGGGTAGCTGGAGGTGGGAGGAGAAGCATGAGTCTGCGTGCAGGAGATGGGTAGCTGGAGGTGGGAGGAGAAGCATGAGTCTGCGTGCAGGAGATTGGTAGCTGGAGGTGGGAGGAGAAGCATGAGTCTGTGTGCAGGAGATGGGTAGCTGGAGGTGGGAGGAGAAGCATGAGTCTGCGTGCAGGAGATGGGTAGCTGGAGGTGGAAGGAGAAGTATGAATTTGCATGCAGGAGATGGGTGTTTGGAGGTAGGATGAGAGGCATGAGTCTGCGTGCAGGAGATGGGTGTCTGGAGGTGGGATGAGAGGCATGAGCCTGGGTGCAGGAGATAGGTGTCTGGTGGAGGGATGAGAGACATGAGCCTGGGTGCAGGAGATGGGTTTGTGGAGGTGGGATGAGAGGCGTGAGCCTGGGTGAAGGAGATGGGTGTATGGAGGTGTAAGAAAATTAATGTATGGAGGTGGGAGGAGAAGAATGAGTCTGCGTGCAGGAGATGGGTAGCTGGAGGTGGGAGGAGAAGCATGAGTCTGCGTGCAGGAGATGGGTAGCTGGAGGTGGGAGGGGAAGCATGAGTCTGCGTGCAGGAGATGGGTAGGTGGAGGTGGGAGGAGAAGCATAAGTCTGTGTGCAGGAGATGGGTAGCTGGAGGTGCGAGAAGCATGAGTCTGCGTGCAGGAGATGGGTAGCTGTAGGTGGGAGGGGAAGCATGAGTCTGCGTGCAGGAGATGGGTGTATGGAGGTGGGAGGAGAAGCATGAGTCTGCATACAGGAGATGGGTAGCTGGAGGTGGGAGGAGAAGCATGAGTCTGCGTGCAGGAGATGGGTAAGTGGAGGTGGGAGGAGAGGCATGAATCTGCGTGCTGGAGGGGTAGCTGGAGGTGGGAGGAGAAGCATGAGTCTGCGTGCAGGAGATGGGTATCTGGAGCTGGGAGGGGAAGTGTGAGTCTGCGTGCAGGAGATGTGTAGCTGGAGGTGGGAGGAGAAGCATGAGTCTGCGTGCAGGAGATGAGTAGCTGGAGGTGGGAGGAGAAGCATGAGTCTGCGTGCAGGAGATGGGTAGCTGGAGGTGGGAGAAGAAGCATGAGTCTGCGTGCAGGAGATTGGTAGCTGGAGGTGGGAGGAGAAGCATGAGTCTGTGTGCAGGAGATGGGTAGCTGGAGGTGGGAGGAGAAGCATGAGTCTGCGTGCAGGAGATGGGTAGCTGGAGGTGGAAGGAGAAGCATGAATTTGCATGCAGGAGATGGGTGTTTGGAGGTAGGATGAGAGGCATGAGTCTGCGTGCAGGAGATGGGTGTCTGGAGGTGGGATGAGAGGCATGAGCCTGGGTGCAGGAGATAGGTGTCTGGTGGTGGGATGAGAGACATGAGCCTGGGTGCAGGAGATGGGTTTGTCTAGGTGGGATGAGAGGCATGAGCCTGGGTGAAGGAGATGGGTGTATGGAGGTGTAAGAAAATTGGTGTATGGAGGTGGGAGGAGAAGAATGAGTCTGCGTGCAGGAGATGGGTAGCTGGAGGTGGGAGGAGAAGCATGAGTCTGCGTGCAGGAGATGGGTAGCTGGAGGTGGGAGGGGAAGCATGAGTCTGCGTGCAGGAGATGGGTAGGTGGAGGTGGGAGGAGAAGCATAAGTCTGTGTGCAGGAGATGGGTAGCTGGAGGTGCGAGAAGCATGAGTCTGCGTGCAGGAGATGGGTAGCTGGAGGTGGGAGGGGAAGCATGAGTCTGCGTGCAGGAGATGGGTGTATGGAGGTGGGAGGAGAAGCATGAGTCTGCATACAGGAGATGGGTAGCTGGAGGTGGGAGGAGAAGCATGAGTCTGTGTGCAGGAGATGGGTAGCTGGAGGTGGGAGGAGAAGCATGAGTCTGCGTGCAGGAGATGGGTAGCTGGAGGTGGAAGGAGAAGCATGAATTTGCATGCAGGAGATGGGTGTTTGGAGGTAGGATGAGAGGCATGAGTCTGCGTGCAGGAGATGGGTCTCTGGAGGTGGGATGACAGGCATGAGCCTGGGTGCAGGAGATAGGTGTCTGGTGGTGGGATGAGAGACATGAGCCTGGGTGCAGGAGATGGGTTTGTGGAGGTGGGATGAGAGGCATGAGCCTGGGTGAAGGAGATGGGTGTATGGAGGTGTAAGAAAATTGGTGTATGGAGGTGGGAGGAGAAGAATGAGTCTGCGTGCAGGAGATGGGTAGCTGGAGGTGGGAGGAGAAGCATGAGTCTGCGTGCAGGAGATGGGTAGCTGGAGGTGGGAGGGGAAGCATGAGTCTGCGTGCAGGAGATGGGTAGGTGGAGGTGGGAGGAGAAGCATAAGTCTGTGTGCAGGAGATGGGTAGCTGGAGGTGCGAGAAGCATGAGTCTGCGTGCAGGAGATGGGTAGCTGGAGGTGGGAGGGGAAGCATGAGTCTGCGTGCAGGAGATGGGTGTATGGAGGTGGGAGGAGAAGCATGAGTCTGCATACAGGAGATGGGTAGCTGGAGGTGGGAGGAGAAGCATGAGTCTGCGTGCAGGAGATGGGTAAGTGGAGGTGGGAGGAGAGGCATGAATCTGCGTGCTGGAGGGGTAGCTGGAGGTGGGAGGAGAAGCATGAGTCTGTGCAGGAGATGGGTAGCTGGAGCTGGGAGGGGAAGTGTGAGTCTGCGTGCAGGAGATGGGTAGCTGGAGGTGGGAGGAGAAGCATGAGTCTGCGTGCAGGAGATGGGTAGCTGGAGGTGGGAGGGGAAGCATGAGTCTGCGTGCAGGAGATGGGTGTATGGAGGTGGGAGGAGAAGCATGAGTCTGCATACAGGAGATGGGTAGCTGGAGGTGGGAGGAGAAGCATGAGTCTGCGTGCAGGAGATGGGTAAGTGGAGGTGGGAGGAGAGGCATGAATCTGCATGCTGGAGGGGTAGCTGGAGGTGGGAGGAGAAGCATGAGACTGTGCAGGAGATGGGTAGCTGGAGCTGGGAGGGGAAGTGTGAGTCTGCGTGCAGGAGATGGGTAGCTGGAGGTGGGAGGCGAAGCATGAGTCTGCGTGCAGGAGATGGGTAGCTGGAGGTGGGAGGGGAAGCATGAGTCTGCGTGCAGGAGATGGGTAGGTGGAGGTGGGAGGAGAAGCATAAGTCTGTGTGCAGGAGATGGGTAGCTGGAGGTGCGAGAAGCATGAGTCTGCGTGCAGGAGATGGGTAGCTGGAGGTGGGAGGGGAAGCATGAGTCTGCGTGCAGGAGATGGGTAAGTGGAGGTGGGAGGAGAAGCATGAGTCTGCATACAGGAGATGGGTAGCTGGAGGTGGGAGGAGAAGCATAAGTCTGCGTGCAGGAGATGGGTAAGTGGAGGTGGGAGGAGAGGTATGAATCTGCGTGCTGGAGGGGTATCTGGAGGTGGGAGGAGAAGCATGAATTTGCATGCAGGAGATGGGTGTTTGGAGGTAGGATGAGAGGCATGAGTCCGCGTGCAGGAGATGGGTGTCTGGAGGTGGGATGAGAGGCATGAGCCTGGGTGCAGGAGATAGGTGTCTGGAGGTGGGATGAGAGACATGAGCCTGGGTGCAGGAGATGGGTTTGTGGAGGTGGGATGAGAGGCATGAGCCTGGGTGAAGGAGATGGGTGTATGGAGGTGTAAGAAAATTGGTGTATGGAGGTGGGAGGAGAAGAATGAGTCTGCGTGCAGGAGATGGGTAGCTGGAGGTGGGAGGAGAAGCATGAGTCTGCGTGCAGGAGATGGGTAGCTGGAGGTGGGAGGGGAAGCATGAGTCTGCGTGCAGGAGATGGGTAGGTGGAGGTGGGAGGAGAAGCATAAGTCTGTGTGCAGGAGATGGGTAGCTGGAGGTGCGAGAAGCATGAGTCTGCGTGCAGGAGATGGGTAGCTGGAGGTGGGAGGGGAAGCATGAGTCTGCGTGCAGGAGATGGGTGTATGGAGGTGGGAGGAGAAGCATGAGTCTGCATACAGGAGATGGGTAGCTGGAGGTGGGAGGAGAAGCATGAGTCTGTGTGCAGGAGATGGGTAGCTGGAGGTGGGAGGAGAAGCATGAGTCTGCGTGCAGGAGATGGGTAGCTGGAGGTGGAAGGAGAAGCATGAATTTGCATGCAGGAGATGGGTGTTTGGAGGTAGGATGAGAGGCATGAGTCTGCGTGCAGGAGAAGGGTGTCTGGAGGTGGGATGACAGGCATGAGCCTGGGTGCAGGAGATAGGTGTCTGGTGGTGGGATGAGAGACATGAGCCTGGGTGCAGGAGATGGGTTTGTGGAGGTGGGATGAGAGGCATGAGCCTTTGTGAAGGAGATGGGTGTATGGAGGTGTAAGAAAATTGGTGTATGGAGGTGGGAGGAGAAGAATGAGTCTGCGTGCAGGAGATGGGTAGCTGGAGGTGGGAGGAGAAGCATGAGTCTGCGTGCAGGAGATGGGTAGCTGGAGGTGGGAGGGGAAGCATGAGTCTGCGTGCAGGAGATGGGTAGGTGGAGGTGGGAGGAGAAGCATAAGTCTGTGTGCAGGAAATGGGTAGCTGGAGGTGCGAGAAGCATGAGTCTGCGTGCAGGAGATGGGTAGCTGGAGGTGGGAGGGGAAGCATGAGTCTGCGTGCAGGAGATGGGTGTATGGAGGTGGGAGGAGAAGCATGAGTCTGCATACAGGAGATGGGTAGCTGGAGGTGGGAGGAGAAGCATGAGTCTGCGTGCAGGAGATGGGTAAGTGGAGGTGGGAGGAGAGGCATGAATCTGTGTGCTGGAGGGGTAGCTGGAGGTGGGAGGAGAAGCATGAGTCTGTGCAGGAGATGGGTAGCTGGAGCTGGGAGGGGAAGTGTGAGTCTGCGTGCAGGAGATGGGTAGCTGGAGGTGGGAGGAGAAGCATGAGTCTGCGTGCAGGAGATGGGTAGCTGGAGGTGTCAGGGGAAGCATGAGTCTGCGTGCAGGAGATGGGTAGGTGGAGGTGGGAGGAGAAGCATAAGTCTGTGTGCAGGAGATGGGTAGCTGGAGGTGCGAGAAGCATGAGTCTGCGTGCAGGAGATGGGTAGCTGGAGGTGGGAGGGGAAGCATGAGTCTGCGTGCAGGAGATGGGTGTATGGAGGTGGGAGGAGAAGCATGAGTCTGCATACAGGAGATGGGTAGCTGGAGTTGGGAGGAGAAGCATGAGTCTGTGTGCAGGAGATGGGTAAGTGGAGGTGGGAGGAGAGGCATGAATCTGCGTGCAGGAGGGGTAGGTGGAGGTGGGAGGAGAAGCATGTGTCTGCATGCAGGAGATGGGTTGCTGGAGGTGGGAGGAGAAGCATGAGTCTGCATGCAGGAGATGGGTAGCTGGAGGTGGGAGGAGAAGCATGAGTCTGCATGCAGGAGATGGGTAGCTGGAGGTGTGAGGAGAAGCATGAGTCTGCATGCAGGAGATGGGTAGCTGGAGGTGGGAGGAGAAGCATGAGTCTGTGTGCAGGATATGGGTAGCTGGAGGTGGGAGGAGAAGTATGAGTCTGCCTGCAGGAGACGGGTAGCTGGAGGTGGGAGGGGAAGCATAAGTCTGTGTGCAGGATATGGGTAGCTGGAGGTGGGAGGAGAAGCATGAGTCTGCGTGCAGGAGATGAGTAGCTGGAGGTGGGAGGAGAAGCATGAGTCTGCGTGCAGAAGATGGGTAGCTGGAGGTGGGAGGAGAAGCATGAGTCTGCGTGCAGGAGATTGGTAGCTGGAGGTGGGAGGAGAAGCATGAGTCTGTGTGCAGGAGATGGGTAGCTGGAGGTGGGAGGAGAAGCATGAGTCTGCGTGCAGGAGATGGGTAGCTGGAGGTGGAAGGAGAAGCATGAATTTGCTTGCAGGAGATGGGTGTTTGGAGGTAGGATGAGAGGCATGAGTCTGCGTGCAGGAGATGGGTGTCTGGAGGTGGGATGAGAGGCATGAGCCTGGGTGCAGGAGATAGGTGTCTGGTGGTGGGATGAGAGACATGAGCCTGGGTGCAGGAGATGGGTTTGTGGAGGTGGGATGAGAGGCATGAGCCTGGGTGAAGGAGATGGGTGTATGGAGGTGTAAGAAAATTGGTGTATGGAGGTGGGAGGAGAAGAATGAGTCTGCGTGCAGGAGATGGGTAGCTGGAGGTGGGAGGAGAAGCATGAGTCTGCGTGCAGGAGATGGGTAGCTGGAGGTGGGAGGGGAAGCATGAGTCTGCGTGCAGGAGATGGGTAGGTGGAGGTGGGAGGAGAAGCATAAGTCTGTGTGCAGGAGATGGGTAGCTGGAGGTGCGAGAAGCATGAGTCTGCGTGCAGGAGATGGGTAGCTGGAGGTGTGAGGGGAAGCATGAGTCTGCGTGCAGGAGATGGGTGTATGGAGGTGGGAGGAGAAGCATGAGTCTGCATACAGGAGATGGGTAGCTGGAGGTGGGAGGAGAAGCATGAGTCTGCGTGCAGGAGATGGGTAAGTGGAGGTGGGAGGAGAGGCATGAATCTGCATGCTGGAGGGGTAGCTGGAGGTGGGAGGAGAAGCATGAGTCTGTGTGCAGGAGATGGGTAGCTGGAGGTGGGAGGAGAAGCATGAGTCTGCGTGCAGGAGATGGGTAGCTGGAGGTGGGAGGAGAAGCATGAGTCTGCGTGCAGGAGATTGGTAGCTGGAGGTGGGAGGAGAAGCATGAGTCTGTGTGCAGGAGATGGGTAGCTGGAGGTGGGAGGAGAAGCATGAGTCTGCGTGCAGGAGATGGGTAGCTGGAGGTGGAAGGAGAAGTATGAATTTGCATGCAGGAGATGGGTGTTTGGAGGTAGGATGAGAGGCATGAGTCTGCGTGCAGGAGATGGGTGTCTGGAGGTGGGATGAGAGGCATGAGCCTGGGTGCAGGAGATAGGTGTCTGGTGGAGGGATGAGAGACATGAGCCTGGGTGCAGGAGATGGGTTTGTGGAGGTGGGATGAGAGGCGTGAGCCTGGGTGAAGGAGATGGGTGTATGGAGGTGTAAGAAAATTAATGTATGGAGGTGGGAGGAGAAGAATGAGTCTGCGTGCAGGAGATGGGTAGCTGGAGGTGGGAGGAGAAGCATGAGTCTGCGTGCAGGAGATGGGTAGCTGGAGGTGGGAGGGGAAGCATGAGTCTGCGTGCAGGAGATGGGTAGGTGGAGGTGGGAGGAGAAGCATAAGTCTGTGTGCAGGAGATGGGTAGCTGGAGGTGCGAGAAGCATGAGTCTGCGTGCAGGAGATGGGTAGCTGTAGGTGGGAGGGGAAGCATGAGTCTGCGTGCAGGAGATGGGTGTATGGAGGTGGGAGGAGAAGCATGAGTCTGCATACAGGAGATGGGTAGCTGGAGGTGGGAGGAGAAGCATGAGTCTGCGTGCAGGAGATGGGTAAGTGGAGGTGGGAGGAGAGGCATGAATCTGCGTGCTGGAGGGGTAGCTGGAGGTGGGAGGAGAAGCATGAGTCTGCGTGCAGGAGATGGGTATCTGGAGCTGGGAGGGGAAGTGTGAGTCTGCGTGCAGGAGATGTGTAGCTGGAGGTGGGAGGAGAAGCATGAGTCTGTGTGCAGGAGATGAGTAGCTGGAGGTGGGAGGAGAAGCATGAGTCTGCGTGCAGGAGATGGGTAGCTGGAGGTGGGAGAAGAAGCATGAGTCTGCGTGCAGGAGATTGGTAGCTGGAGGTGGGAGGAGAAGCATGAGTCTGTGTGCAGGAGATGGGTAGCTGGAGGTGGGAGGAGAAGCATGAGTCTGTGTGCAGGAGATGGGTAGCTGGAGGTGGAAGGAGAAGCATGAATTTGCATGCAGGAGATGGGTGTTTGGAGGTAGGATGAGAGGCATGAGTCTGCGTGCAGGAGATGGGTGTCTGGAGGTGGGATGAGAGGCATGAGCCTGGGTGCAGGAGATAGGTGTCTGGTGGTGGGATGAGAGACATGAGCCTGGGTGCAGGAGATGGGTTTGTCTAGGTGGGATGAGAGGCATGAGCCTGGGTGAAGGAGATGGGTGTATGGAGGTGTAAGAAAATTGGTGTATGGAGGTGGGAGGAGAAGAATGAGTCTGCGTGCAGGAGATGGGTAGCTGGAGGTGGGAGGAGAAGCATGAGTCTGCGTGCAGGAGATGGGTAGCTGGAGGTGGGAGGGGAAGCATGAGTCTGCGTGCAGGAGATGGGTAGGTGGAGGTGGGAGGAGAAGCATAAGTCTGTGTGCAGGAGATGGGTAGCTGGAGGTGCGAGAAGCATGAGTCTGCGTGCAGGAGATGGGTAGCTGGAGGTGGGAGGGGAAGCATGAGTCTGCGTGCAGGAGATGGGTGTATGGAGGTGGGAGGAGAAGCATGAGTCTGCATACAGGAGATGGGTAGCTGGAGGTGGGAGGAGAAGCATGAGTCTGTGTGCAGGAGATGGGTAGCTGGAGGTGGGAGGAGAAGCATGAGTCTGCGTGCAGGAGATGGGTAGCTGGAGGTGGAAGGAGAAGCATGAATTTGCATGCAGGAGATGGGTGTTTGGAGATAGGATGAGAGGCATGAGTCTGCGTGCAGGAGATGGGTCTCTGGAGGTGGGATGACAGGCATGAGCCTGGGTGCAGGAGATAGGTGTCTGGTGGTGGGATGAGAGACATGAGCCTGGGTGCAGGAGATGGGTTTGTGGAGGTGGGATGAGAGGCATGAGCCTGGGTGAAGGAGATGGGTGTATGGAGGTGTAAGAAAATTGGTGTATGGAGGTGGGAGGAGAAGAATGAGTCTGCGTGCAGGAGATGGGTAGCTGGAGGTGGGAGGAGAAGCATGAGTCTGCGTGCAGGAGATGGGTAGCTGGAGTTGGGAGGGGAAGCATGAGTCTGCGTGCAGGAGATGGGTAGGTGGAGGTGGGAGGAGAAGCATAAGTCTGTGTGCAGGAGATGGGTAGCTGGAGGTGCGAGAAGCATGAGTCTGCGTGCAGGAGATGGGTAGCTGGAGGTGGGAGGGGAAGCATGAGTCTGCGTGCAGGAGATGGGTGTATGGAGGTGGGAGGAGAAGCATGAGTCTGCATACAGGAGATGGGTAGCTGGAGGTGGGAGGAGAAGCATGAGTCTGCGTGCAGGAGATGGGTAAGTGGAGGTGGGAGGAGAGGCATGAATCTGCGTGCTGGAGGGGTAGCTGGAGGTGGGAGGAGAAGCATGAGTCTGTGCAGGAGATGGGTAGCTGGAGCTGGGAGGGGAAGTGTGAGTCTGCGTGCAGGAGATGGGTAGCTGGAGGTGGGAGGAGAAGCATGAGTCTGCGTGCAGGAGATGGGTAGCTGGAGGTGGGAGGGGAAGCATGAGTCTGTGTGCAGGAGGTGGGTGTATGGAGGTGGGAGGAGAAGCATGAGTCTGCATACAGGAGATGGGTAGCTGGAGGTGGGAGGAGAAGCATGAGTCTGCGTGCAGGAGATGGGTAAGTGGAGGTGGGAGGAGAGGCATGAATCTGCGTGCTGGAGGGGTAGCTGGAGGTGGGAGGAGAAGCATGAGACTGTGCAGGAGATGGGTAGCTGGAGCTGGGAGGGGAAGTGTGAGTCTGCGTGCAGGAGATGGGTAGCTGGAGGTGGGAGGCGAAGCATGAGTCTGCGTGCAGGAGATGGGTAGCTGGAGGTGGGAGGGGAAGCATGAGTCTGCGTGCAGGAGATGGGTAGGTGGAGGTGGGAGGAGAAGCATAAGTCTGTGTGCAGGAGATGGGTAGCTGGAGGTGCGAGAAGCATGAGTCTGCGTGCAGGAGATGGGTAGCTGGAGGTGGGAGGGGAAGCATGAGTCTGCGTGCAGGAGATGGGTGTATGGAGGTGGGAGGAGAAGCATGAGTCTGCATACAGGAGATGGGTAGCTGGAGGTGGGAGGAGAAGCATGAGTCTGCGTGCAGGAGATGGGTAGCTGGAGGTGGGAGGAGAAGCATGAGTCTGCGTGCAGGAGATGGGTAAGTGGAGGTGGGAGGAGAGGCATGAATCTGCGTGCTGGAGGGGTATCTGGAGGTGGGAGGAGAAGCATGAATTTGCATGCAGGAGATGGGTGTTTGGAGGTAGGATGAGAGGCATGAGTCTGCGTGCAGGAGAAGGGTGTCTGGAGGTGGGATGACAGGCATGAGCCTGGGTGCAGGAGATAGGTGTCTGGTGGTGGGATGAGAGACATGAGCCTGGGTGCAGGAGATGGGTTTGTGGAGGTGGGATGAGAGGCATGAGCCTTTGTGAAGGAGATGGGTGTATGGAGGTGTAAGAAAATTGGTGTATGGAGGTGGGAGGAGAAGAATGAGTCTGCGTGCAGGAGATGGGTAGCTGGAGGTGGGAGGAGAAGCATGAGTCTGCGTGCAGGAGATGGGTAGCTGGAGGTGGGAGGGGAAGCATGAGTCTGCGTGCAGGAGATGGGTGTATGGAGGTGGGAGGAGAAGCATGAGTCTGCATACAGGAGATGGGTAGCTGGAGGTGGGAGGAGAAGCATGAGTCTGCGTGCAGGAGATGGGTAGCTGGAGGTGGGAGGAGAAGCATGAGTCTGCGTGCAGGAGATGGGTAAGTGGAGGTGGGAGGAGAGGCATGAATCTGCGTGCTGGAGGGGTATCTGGAGGTGGGAGGAGAAGCATGAATTTGCATGCAGGAGATGGGTGTTTGGAGGTAGGATGAGAGGCATGAGTCTGCGTGCAGGAGAAGGGTGTCTGGAGGTGGGATGACAGGCATGAGCCTGGGTGCAGGAGATAGGTGTCTGGTGGTGGGATGAGAGACATGAGCCTGGGTGCAGGAGATGGGTTTGTGGAGGTGGGATGAGAGGCATGAGCCTTTGTGAAGGAGATGGGTGTATGGAGGTGTAAGAAAATTGGTGTATGGAGGTGGGAGGAGAAGAATGAGTCTGCGTGCAGGAGATGGGTAGCTGGAGGTGGGAGGAGAAGCATGAGTCTGCGTGCAGGAGATGGGTAGCTGGAGGTGGGAGGGGAAGCATGAGTCTGCGTGCAGGAGATGGGTAGGTGGAGGTGGGAGGAGAAGCATAAGTCTGTGTGCAGGAAATGGGTAGCTGGAGGTGCGAGAAGCATGAGTCTGCGTGCAGGAGATGGGTAGCTGGAGGTGGGAGGGGAAGCATGAGTCTGCGTGCAGGAGATGGGTGTATGGAGGTGGGAGGAGAAGCATGAGTCTGCATACAGGAGATGGGTAGCTGGAGGTGGGAGGAGAAGCATGAGTCTGCGTGCAGGAGATGGGTAAGTGGAGGTGGGAGGAGAGGCATGAATCTGTGTGCTGGAGGGGTAGCTGGAGGTGGGAGGAGAAGCATGAGTCTGTGCAGGAGATGGGTAGCTGGAGCTGGGAGGGGAAGTGTGAGTCTGCGTGCAGGAGATGGGTAGCTGGAGGTGGGAGGAGAAGCATGAGTCTGCGTGCAGGAGATGGGTAGCTGGAGGTGTCAGGGGAAGCATGAGTCTGCGTGCAGGAGATGGGTAGGTGGAGGTGGGAGGAGAAGCATAAGTCTGTGTGCAGGAGATGGGTAGCTGGAGGTGCGAGAAGCATGAGTCTGCGTGCAGGAGATGGGTAGCTGGAGGTGGGAGGGGAAGCATGAGTCTGCGTGCAGGAGATGGGTGTATGGAGGTGGGAGGAGAAGCATGAGTCTGCATACAGGAGATGGGTAGCTGGAGGTGGGAGGAGAAGCATGAGTCTGCGTGCAGGAGATGGGTAAGTGGAGGTGGGAGGAGAGGCATGAATCTGCATGCTGGAGGGGTAGCTGGAGGTGGGAGGAGAAGCATGAGTCTGTGCAGGAGATGGGTAGCTGGAGCTGGGAGGGGAAGTGTGAGTCTGCGTGCAGGAGATGGGTAGGTGGAGGTGGGAGGAGAAGCATAAGTCTGTGTGCAGGAGATGGGTAGCTGGAGGTGCGAGAAGCATGAGTCTGCGTGCAGGAGATGGGTAGCTGGAGGTGGGAGGGGAAGCATGAGTCTGCGTGCAGGAGATGGGTGTATGGAGGTGGGAGGAGAAGCATGAGTCTGCATACAGGAGATGGGTAGCTGGAGGTGGGAGGAGAAGCATGAGTCTGTGTGCAGGAGATGGGTAGCTGGAGGTGGGAGGAGAAGCATGAGTCTGCGTGCAGGAGATGGGTAGCTGGAGGTGGAAGGAGAAGCATGAATTTGCATGCAGCAGATGGGTGTTTGGAGGTAGGATGAGAGGCATGAGTCTGCGTGCAGGAGATGGGTGTCTGGAGGTGGGATGACAGGCATGAGCCTGGGTGCAGGAGATAGGTGTCTGGTGGTGGGATGCGAGACATGAGCCTGGGTGCAGGAGATGGGTTTGTGGAGGTGGGATGAGAGGCATGAGCCTGGGTGAAGGAGATGGGTGTATGGAGGTGTAAGAAAATTGGTGTATGGAGGTGGGAGGAGAAGAATGAGTCTGCGTGCAGGAGATGGGTAGCTGGAGGTGGGAGGAGAAGCATGAGTCTGCGTGCAGGAGATGGGTAGCTGGAGGTGGGAGGGGAAGCATGAGTCTGCGTGCAGGAGATGGGTAGGTGGAGGTGGGAGGAGAAGCATAAGTCTGTGTGCAGGAGATGGGTAGCTGGAGGTGCGAGAAGCATGAGTTTGCGTGCAGGAGATGGGTAGCTGGAGGTGGGAGGGGAAGCATGAGTCTGTGTGCAGGAGATGGGTGTATGGAGGTGGGAGGAGAAGCATGAGTCTGCATACAGGAGATGGGTAGCTGGAGGTGGGAGGAGAAGCATGAGTCTGCGTGCAGGAGATGGGTAAGTGGAGGTGGGAGGAGAGGCATGAATCTGCGTGCTGGAGGGGTAGCTGGAGGTGGGAGGAGAAGCATGAGTCTGTGCAGGAGATGGGTAGCTGGAGCTGGGAGGGGAAGTGTGAGTCTGCGTGCAGGAGATGGGTAGCTGGAGGTGGGAGGAGAAGCATGAGTCTGCGTGCAGGAGATGGGTAGCTGTAGGTGGGAGGGGAATCATGAGTCTGCGTGCAGGAGATGGGTAGGTGGAGGTGGGAGGAGAAGCATAAGTCTGTGTCCAGGAGATGGGTAGCTGAAGGTGCGAGAAGCATGAGTCTGCGTGCAGGAGATGGGTAGCTGGAGGTGGGAGGGGAAGCATGAGTCTGCGTGCAGGAGATGGGTGTATGGAGGTGGGAGGAGAAGCATGAGTCTGCATACAGGAGATGGGTAGCTGGAGGTGGGAGGAGAAGCATGAGTCTGCGTGCAGGAGATGGGTAAGTGGAGGTGGGAGGAGAGGCATGAATCTGCGTGCTGGAGGGGTAGCTGGAGGTGGGAGGAGAAGCATGAGTCTGTGCAGGAGATGGGTAGCTGGAGCTGGGAGGGGAAGTGTGAGTCTGCGTGCAGGAGATGGGTAGCTGGAGGTGGGAGGGGAAGCATGAGTCTGCGTGCAGGAGATGGGTAGGTGGAGGTGGGAGGAGAAGCATAAGTCTGTGTGCAGGAGATGGGTAGCTGGAGGTGCGAGAAGCATGAGTCTGCATACAGGAGATGGGTAGCTGGTTGTGGGAGGAGAAGCATGAGTCTGCGTGCTGGAGATGGGTAAGTGGGGGTGGGAGGAGAGGCATGAATCTGCGTGCTGGAGGGGTAGCTGGAGGTGGGAGGAGAAGCATGAGTCTGTGCAGGAGATGGGTAGCTGGAGGTGGGAGGGGAAGTGTGAGTCTGCGTGCAGGAGATGGGTGGCTGGAGGTGGGAGGGGAAGCATGAGTCTGCGTGCAGGAGATGGGTGTATGGAGGTGGGAGGAGAAGCATGAGTCTGTGTGCAGGAGATGGGTAGCTGGAGTTGGGAGGAGAAGCATGAGTCTGCTTGCAGGAGATGGGTAGCTGGAGGTGGGAGGGGAAGCATGAGTCTGCGTGCAGGAGATGGGTAGGTGGAGGTGGGAGGAGAAGCATAAGTCTGTGTGCAGGAGATGGGTAGCTGGAGGTGCGAGAAGCATGAGTCTGCGTGCAGGAGATGGGTAGCTGGAGGTGGGAGGGGAAGCATGAGTCTGCGTGCAGGAGATGGGTGTATGGAGGTGGGAGGAGAAGCATGAGTCTGCATACAGGAGATGGGTAGCTGGAGGTGGGAGGAGAAGCATGAGTCTGCGTGCAGGAGATGGGTAAGTGGAGGTGGGAGGAGAGGCATGAATCTGCGTGCTGGAGGGGTATCTGGAGGTGGGAGGAGAAGCATGAATTTGCATGCAGGAGATGGGTGTTTGGAGGTAGGATGAGAGGCATGAGTCTGCGTGCAGGAGATGGGTGTCTGGAGGTGGGATGAGAGGCATGAGCCTGGGTGCAGGAGATAGGTGTCTGGAGGTGGGCTGAGAGACATGAGCCTGGGTGCAGGAGATGGGTTTGTGGAGGTGGGATGAGAGGCATGAGCCTGGGTGAAGGAGATGGGTGTATGGAGGTGTAAGAAAATTGGTGTATGGAGGTGGGAGGAGAAGAATGAGTCTGCGTGCAGGAGATGGGTAGCTGGAGGTGGGAGGAGAAGCATGAGTCTGCGTGCAGGAGATGGGTAGCTGGAGGTGGGAGGGGAAGCATGAGTCTGCGTGCAGGAGATGGGTAGGTGGAGGTGGGAGGAGAAGCATAAGTCTGTGTGCAGGAGATGGGTAGCTGGAGGTGCGAGAAGCATGAGTCTGCGTGCAGGAGATGGGTAGCTGGAGGTGGGAGGGGAAGCATGAGTCTGCGTGCAGGAGATGGGTGTATGGAGGTGGGAGGAGAAGCATGAGTCTGCATACAGGAGATGGGTAGCTGGAGGTGGGAGGAGAAGCATGAGTCTGTGTGCAGGAGATGGGTAGCTGGAGGTGGGAGGAGAAGCATGAGTCTGCGTGCAGGAGATGGGTAGCTGAAGGTGGAAGGAGAAGCATGAATTTGCATGCAGGAGATGGGTGTTTGGAGGTAGGATGAGAGGCATGAGTCTGCGTGCAGGAGATGGGTGTCTGGAGGTGGGATGACAGGCATGAGCCTGGGTGCAGGAGATAGGTGTCTGGTGGTGGGATGAGAGACATGAGCCTGGGTGCAGGAGATGGGTTTGTGGAGGTGGGATGAGAGGCATGAGCCTTTGTGAAGGAGATGGGTGTATGGAGGTGTAAGAAAATTGGTGTATGGAGGTGGGAGGAGAAGAATGAGTCTGCGTGCAGGAGATGGGTAGCTGGAGGTGGGAGGAGAAGCATGAGTCTGCGTGCAGGAGATGGGTAGCTGGAGGTGGGAGGGGAAGCATGAGTCTGCGTGCAGGAGATGGGTAGGTGGAGGTGGGAGGAGAAGCATAAGTCTGTGTGCAGGAGATGGGTAGCTGGAGGTGCGAGAAGCATGAGTCTGCGTGCAGGAGATGGGTAGCTGGAGGTGGGAGGGGAAGCATGAGTCTGCGTGCAGGAGATGGGTGTATGGAGGTGGGAGGAGAAGCATGAGTCTGCATACAGGAGATGGGTAGCTGGAGGTGGGAGGAGAAGCATGAGTCTGCGTGCAGGAGATGGGTAAGTGGAGGTGGGAGGAGAGGCATGAATCTGCGTGCTGGAGGGGTAGCTGGAGGTGGGAGGAGAAGCATGAGTCTGTGCAGGAGATGGGAGGGGAAGTGTGAGTCTGCGTGCAGGAGATGGGTAGCTGGAGGTGGGAGGAGAAGCATGAGTCTGCGTGCAGGAGATGGGTAGCTGGAGGTGTCAGGGGAAGCATGAGTCTGCGTGCAGGAGATGGGTAGGTGGAGGTGGGAGGAGAAGCATAAGTCTGTGTGCAGGAGATGGGTAGCTGGAGGTGCGAGAAGCATGAGTCTGCGTGCAGGAGATGGGTAGCTGGAGGTGGGAGGGGAAGCATGAGTCTGCGTGCAGGAGATGGGTGTATGGAGGTGGGAGGAGAAGCATGAGTCTGCATACAGGAGATGGGTAGCTGGAGGTGGGAGGAGAAGCATGAGTCTGCGTGCAGGAGATGGGTAAGTGGAGGTGGGAGGAGAGGCATGAATCTGCGTGCTGGAGGGGTAGCTGGAGGTGGGAGGAGAAGCATGAATCTGTGCAGGAGATGGGTAGCTGGAGCTGGGAGGGGAAGTGTGAGTCTGCGTGCACGAGATGGGTAGGTGGAGGTGGGAGGAGAAGCATAAGTCTGTGTGCAGGAGATGGGTAGCTGGAGGTGCGAGAAGCATGAGTCTGCGTGCAGGAGATGTGTACCTGGAGGTGGGAGGGGAAGCATGAGTCTGCGTGCAGGAGATGGGTGTATGGAGGTGGGAGGAGAAGCATGAGTCTGCATACAGGAGATGGGTAGCTGGAGGTGGGAGGAGAAGCATGAGTCTGTGTGCAGGAGATGGGTAGCTGGAGGTGGGAGGAGAAGCATGAGTCTGCGTGCAGGAGATGTGTAGCTGGAGGTGGAAGGAGAAGCATGAATTTGCATGCAGGAGATGGGTGTTTGGAGGTAGGATGAGAGGCATGAGTCTGCGTGCAGGAGATGGGTGTCTGGAGGTGGGATGACAGGCATGAGCCTGGGTGCAGGAGATAGGTGTCTGGTGGTGGGATGAGAGACATGAGCCTGGGTGCAGGAGATGGGTTTGTGGAGGTGGGATGAGAGGCATGAGCCTGGGTGAAGGAGATGGGTGTATGGAGGTGTAAGAAAATTGGTGTATGGAGGTGGGAGGAGAAGAATGAGTCTGCGTGCAGGAGATGGGTAGCTGGAGTTGGGAGGAGAAGCATGAGTCTGCGTGCAGGAGATGGGTAGCTGGAGGTGGGAGGGGAAGCATGAGTCTGCGTGCAGGAGATGGGTAGGTGGAGGTGGGAGGAGAAGCATAAGTCTGTGTGCAGGAGATGGGTAGCTGGAGGTGCGAGAAGCATGAGTTTGCGTGCAGGAGATGGGTAGCTGGAGGTGGGAGGGGAAGCATGAGTCTGCGTGCAGGAGATGGGTGTATGGAGGTGGGAGGAGAAGCATGAGTCTGCATACAGGAGATGGGTAGCTGGAGGTGGGAGGAGAAGCATGAGTCTGCGTGCAGGAGATGGGTAAGTGGAGGTGGGAGGAGAGGCATGAATCTGCGTGCTGGAGGGGTAGCTGGAGGTGGGAGGAGAAGCATGAGTCTGTGCAGGAGATGGGTAGCTGGAGCTGGGAGGGGAAGTGTGAGTCTGCGTGCAGGAGATGGGTAGCTGGAGGTGGGAGGAGAAGCATGAGTCTGCGTGCAGGAGATGGGTAGCTGTAGGTGGGAGGGGAATCATGAGTCTGCGTGCAGGAGATGGGTAGGTGGAGGTGGGAGGAGAAGCATAAGTCTGTGTCCAGGAGATGGGTAGCTGAAGGTGCGAGAAGCATGAGTCTGCGTGCAGGAGATGGGTAGCTGGAGGTGGGAGGGGAAGCATGAGTCTGCGTGCAGGAGATGGGTGTATGGAGGTGGGAGGAGAAGCATGAGTCTGCATACAGGAGATGGGTAGCTGGAGGTGGGAGGAGAAGCATGAGTCTGCGTGCAGGAGATGGGTAAGTGGAGGTGGGAGGAGAGGCATGAATCTGCGTGCTGGAGGGGTAGCTGGAGGTGGGAGGAGAAGCATGAGTCTGTGCAGGAGATGGGTAGCTGGAGCTGGGAGGGGAAGTGTGAGTCTGCGTGCAGGAGATGGGTAGCTGGAGGTGGGAGGGGAAGCATGAGTCTGCGTGCAGGAGATGGGTAGGTGGAGGTGGGAGGAGAAGCATAAGTCTGTGTGCAGGAGATGGGTAGCTGGAGGTGCGAGAAGCATGAGTCTGCATACAGGAGATGGGTAGCTGGAGGTGGGAGGAGAAGCATGAGTCTGCGTGCTGGAGATGGGTAAGTGGAGGTGGGAGGAGAGGCATGAATCTGCGTGCTGGAGGGGTAGCTGGAGGTGGGAGGAGAAGCATGAGTCTGTGCAGGAGATGGGTAGCTGGAGGTGGGAGGGGAAGTGTGAGTCTGCGTGCAGGAGATGGGTAGCTGGAGGTGGGAGGGGAAGCATGAGTCTGCGTGCAGGAGATGGGTGTATGGAGGTGGGAGGAGAAGCATGAGTCTGTGTGCAGGAGATGGGTAGCTGGAGGTGGGAGGAGAAGCATGAGTCTGCGTGCAGGAGATGGGTAGCTGGAGGTGGGAGGGGAAGCATGAGTCTGCGTGCAGGAGATGGGTAGGTGGAGGTGGGAGGAGAAGCATAAGTCTGTGTGCAGGAGATGGGTAGCTGGAGGTGCGAGAAGCATGAGTCTGCGTGCAGGAGATGGGTAGCTGGAGGTGGGAGGGGAAGCATGAGTCTGCGTGCAGGAGATGGGTGTATGGAGGTGGGAGGAGAAGCATGAGTCTGCATACAGGAGATGGGTAGCTGGAGGTGGGAGGAGAAGCATGAGTCTGCGTGCAGGAGATGGGTAAGTGGAGGTGGGAGGAGAGGCATGAATCTGCGTGCTGGAGGGGTAGCTGGAGGTGGGAGGCGAAGCATGAGTCTGTGCAGGAGATGGGTAGCTGGAGCTGGGAGGGGAAGTGTGAGTCTGCGTGCAGGAGATTGGTAGCTGGAGGTGGGAGGGGAAGCATGAGTCTGCGTGCAGGAGATGGGTAGGTGGAGGTGGGAGGAGAAGCATAAGTCTGTGTGCAGGAGATGGGTAGCTGGAGGTGCGAGAAGCATGAGTCTGCGTGCAGGAGATGGGTAGCTGGAGGTGGGAGGGGAAGCATGAGTCTGCGTGCAGGAGATGGGTGTATGGAGGTGGGAGGAGAAGCATGAGTCTGCATACAGGAGATGGGTAGCTGGAGGTGGGAGGAGAAGCATGAGTCTGCGTGCAGGAGATGGGTAAGTGGAGGTGGGAGGAGAGGCATGAATCTGCGTGCTGGAGGGGTAGCTGGAGGTGGGAGGAGAAGCATGAGTCTGTGCAGGAGATGGGTAGCTGGAGGTGGGAGGGGAAGTGTGAGTCTGCGTGCAGGAGATGGGTAGCTGGAGGTGGGAGGGGAAGCATGAGTCTGCGTGCAGGAGATGGGTGTATGGAGGTGGGAGGAGAAGCATGAGTCTGTGTGCAGGAGATGGGTAGCTGGAGGTGGGAGGAGAAGCATGAGTCTGCGTGCAGGAGATGGGTAGCTGGAGGTGGGAGGAGAGGCATGAGTCTGCGTGCAGGAGATGGGTAGCTGGAGGTGGGAGGGGAAGCATGAGTCTGCGTGCAGGAGATGGGTAGGTGGAGGTGGGAGGAGAAGCATAAGTCTGTGTGCAGGAGATGGGTAGCTGGAGGTGCGAGAAGCATGAGTCTGCGTGCAGGAGATGGGTAGCTGGAGGTGGGAGGGGAAGCATGAGTCTGCGTGCAGGAGATAGGTGTATGGAGGTGGGAGGAGAAGCATGAGTCTGCATACAGGAGATGGGTAGCTGGAGGTGGGAGGAGAAGCATGAGTCTGCGTGCAGGAGATGGGTAAGTGGAGGTGGGAGGAGAGGCATGAATCTGCGTGCTGGAGGGGTAGCTGGAGGTGGGAGGAGAAGCATGAGTCTGTGCAGGAGATGGGTAGCTGGAGCTGGGAGGGGAAGTGTGAGTCTGCGTGCAGGAGATGGGTAGCTGGAGGTGGGAGGGGAAGCATGAGTCTGCGTGCAGGAGATGGGTAGGTGGAGGTGGGAGGAGAAGCATAAGTCTGTGTGCAGGAGATGGGTAGCTGGAGGTGCGAGAAGCATGAGTCTGCGTGCAGGAGATGGGTAGCTGGAGGTGGGAGGGGAAGCATGAGTCTGCGTGCAGGAGATGGGTGTATGGAGGTGGGAGGAGAAGCATGAGTCTGCATACAGGAGATGGGTAGCTGGAGGTGGGAGGAGAAGCATGAGTCTGCGTGCAGGAGATGGGTAAGTGGAGGTGGGAGGAGAGGCATGAATCTGCGTGCTGGAGGCGTAGCTGGAGGTGGGAGGAGAAGCATGAGTCTGTGCAGGAGATGGGTAGCTGGAGGTGGGAGGGGAAGTGTGAGTCTGTGTGCAGGAGATGGGTAGCTGGAGGTGGGAGGGGAAGCATGAGTCTGCGTGCAGGAGATGGGTGTATGGAGGTGGGAGGAGAAGCATGAGTCTGCGTGCAGGAGATGGGTAAGTGGAGGTGGGAGGAGAGGCATGAATCTGCGTGCTGGAGGGGTAGCTGGAGGTGGGAGGAGAAGCATGAGTCTGTGCAGGAGATGGGTAGCTGGAGCTGGGAGGGGAAGTGTGAGTCTGCGTGCAGGAGATGGGTAGCTGGAGGTGGGAGGGGAAGCATGAGTCTGCGTGCAGGAGATGGGTAGGTGGAGGTGGGAGGAGAAGCATAAGTCTGTGTGCAGGAGATGGGTAGCTGGAGGTGGGAGGGGAAGCATGAGTCTGCGTGCAGGAGATGGGTGTATGGAGGTGGGAGGAGAAGCATGAGTCTGCATACAGGAGATGGGTAGCTGGAGGTGGGAAGAGAAGCATGAGTCTGCGTGCAGGAGATGGGTAAGTGGAGGTGGGAGGAGAGGCATGAATCTGCGTGCTGGAGGGGTAGCTGGAGGTGGGAGGAGAAGCATGAGTCTGTGCAGGAGATGCGTAGCTGGAGGTGGGAGGGGAAGCATGAGTCTGCGTGCAGGAGATGGGTGTATGGAGGTGGGAGGAGAAGCATGAGTCTGTGTGCAGGAGATGGGTAGCTGGAGGTGGGAGGAGAAGCATGAGTCTGCGTGCAGGAGATGGGTGTATGGAGGTGGGAGGAGAAGCATGAGTCTGTGTGCAGGAGATGGGTAAGTGGAGGTGGGAGGAGAGGCATGAATCTGCGTGCTGGAGGGTTAGCTGGAGGTGGGAGGAGAAGCATGAGTCTGTGCAGGAGATGTGTAGCTGGAGGTGGGAGGGGAAGCATGAGTCTGCGTGCAGGAGATGGGTGTATGGAGGTGGGAGGAGAAGCATGAGTCTGTGTGCAGGAGATGGGTAGCTGGAGGTGGGAGGAGAAGCATGAGTCTGCGTGCAGGAGATGGGTGTATGGAGGTGGGAGGAGAAGCATGAGTCTGCATACAGGAGATGGGTAGCTGGAGGTGGGAGGAGAAGCATGAGTCTGTGCAGGAGATGGGTAGCTGGAGCTGGGAGGGGAAGTGTGAGTCTGCGTGCAGGAGATGGGTAGCTGGAGGTGGGAGGAGAAGCATGAGTCTGCATACAGGAGATGGGTGTATGGAGGTGGGAGGAGAAGCATGAGTCTGCATACAGGAGATGGGTTGCTGGAGGTGGGAGGAGAAGCATGAGTCTGTGCAGGAGATGGGTAGCTGGAGCTGGGAGGGGAAGTGTGAGTCTGCATACAGGAGATGGGTAGCTGGAGGTGGGAGGAGAAGCATGAGTCTGCGTGCAGGAGATGGGTAAGTGGAGGTGGGAGGAGAGGCATGAATCTGCGTGCTGGAGGGGTAGCTGGAGGTGGGAGGAGAAGCATGAGTCTGTGCAGGAGATGGGTAGCTGGAGCTGGGAGTGGAAGTGTGAGTCTGCGTGCAGGAGATGGGTAGCTGGAGGTGGGAGGGGAAGCATGAGTCTGCGTGCAGGAGATGGGTAGGTGGAGGTGGGAGGAGAAGCATAAGTCTGTGTGCAGGAGATGGGTAGCTGGAGGTGCGAGAAGCATGAGTCTGCGTGCAGGAGATGGGTAGCTGGAGGTGGGAGGGGAAGCATGAGTCTGCGTGCAGGAGATGGGTGTATGGAGGTGGGAGGAGAAGCATGAGTCTGCATACAGGAGATGGGTAGCTGGAGGTGGGAGGAGAAGCATGAGTCTGCGTGCAGGAGATGGGTAAGTGGAGGTGGGAGGAGAGGCATGAATCTGCGTGCTGGAGGGGTAGCTGGAGGTGGGAGGAGAAGCATGAGTCTGTGCAGGAGATGGGTAGCTGGAGGTGGGAGGGGAAGCATGAGTCTGCGTGCAGGAGATGGGTGTATGGAGGTGGGAGGAGAAGCATGAGTCTGTGTGCAGGAGATGGGTAGCTGGAGGTGGGAGGAGAAGCATGAGTCTGCGTGCAGGAGATGGGTGTATGGAGGTGGGAGGAGAAGCATGAGTCTGTGCAGGAGATGGGTAGCTGGAGCTGGGAGGGGAAGTGTGAGTCTGCATACAGGAGATGGGTAGCTGGAGGTGGGAGGAGAAGCATGAGTCTGCGTGCAGGAGATGGGTAGCTGGAGCTGGGAGGGGAAGTGTGAGTCTGCGTGCAGGAGATGGGTAGCTGGAGGTGGGAGGGGAAGCATGAGTCTGCGTGCAGGAGATGGGTAGGTGGAGGTGGGAGGAGAAGCATAAGTCTGTGTGCAGGAGATGGGTAGCTGGAGGTGCGAGAAGCATGAGTCTGCGTGCAGGAGATGGGTAGCTGGAGGTGGGAGGAGAAGCATGAGTCTGCGTGCAGGAGATGGGTAGCTGGAGCTGGGAGGGGAAGTGTGAGTCTGCGTGCAGGAGATGGGTAGCTGGAGGTGGGAGGGGAAGCATGAGTCTGCGTGCAGGAGATGGGTAGGTGGAGGTGGGAGGAGAAGCATAAGTCTGTGTGCAGGAGATGGGTAGCTGGAGGTGCGAGAGGCATGAATCTGCGTGCTGAAGGGGTAGCTGGAGGTGGGAGGAGAAGCATGAGTCTGTGCAGGAGATGGGTAGCTGGAGCTGGGAGGGGAAGTGTGAGTCTGCGTGCAGGAGATGGGTAGCTGGAGGTGGGAGGGGAAGCATGAGTCTGCGTGCAGGAGATGGGTAGGTGGAGGTGGGAGGAGAAGCATAAGTCTGTGTGCAGGAGATGGGTAGCTGGAGGTGCGAGAAGCATGAGTCTGCGTGCAGGAGATGGGTAGCTGGAGGTGGGAGGGGAAGCATGAGTCTGCGTGCAGGAGATGGGTGTATGGAGGTGGGAGGAGAAGCATGAGTCTACATACAGGAGATGGGTAGCTGGAGGTGGGAGGAGAAGCATGAGTCTGCGTGCAGGAGATGGGTAAGTGGAGGTGGGAGGAGAGGCATGAATCTGCGTGCTGGAGGGGTAGCTGGAGGTGGGAGGAGAAGCATGAGTCTGTGCAGGAGATGGGTAGCTGGAGGTGGGAGGGGAAGTGTGAGTCTGCGTGCATTAGATGGGTAGCTGGAGGTGGAAGGGGAAGCTTATGTCTGCGTGCAGGAGATGGGTGTATGGAGGTGGGAGGAGAATCATGAGTCTTTGTGCAGGAGAAGGGTAGCTGGAGGTGGGAGGAGAAGCATGAGTCTGCGTTCAGGAGATGGGTAGCTGGAGGTGGGAGGAGAGGCATGAGTCTGCGTGCAGGAGATGGGTAGCTGGAGGTTGGAGGGGAAGCATGAGTCTGCGTGCAGGAGATGGGTAGGTGGAGGTGGGAGGAGAAGCATAAGTCTGTGTGCAGGAGATGGGTAGCTGGAGGTGCGAGAAGCATGAGTCTGTGTGCAGGAGATGGGTAGCTGGAGGTGGGAGGGGAAGCATGAGTCTGCGTGCAGGAAATGGGTGTATGGAGGTGGGAGGAGAAGCATGAGTCTGCATACAGGAGATGGGTAGCTGGAGGTGGGAGGAGAAGCATGAGTCTGCGTGCAGGAGATGGGTAAGTGGAGGTGGGAGGAGAGGCATGAATCTGCGTGCTGGAGGGGTAGCTGGAGGTGGGAGGAGAAGCATGAGTCTGTGCAGGAGATGGGTAGCTGGAGGTGGGAGGGGAAGTGTGAGTCTGTGTGCAGGAGATGGGTAGCTGGAGGTGGGAGGGGAAGCATGAGTCTGCGTGCAGGAGATGGGTGTATGGAGGTGGGAGGAGAAGCATGAGTCTGCGTGCAGGAGATGGGTAAGTGGAGGTGGGAGGAGAGGCATGAATCTGCGTGCTGGAGGGGTAGCTGGAGGTGGGAGGAGAAGCATGAGTCTGTGCAGGAGATGGGTAGCTGGAGCTGGGAGGGGAAGTGTGAGTCTGCGTGCAGGAGATGGGTAGCTGGAGGTGGGAGGGGAAACATGAGTCTGCGTGCAGGAGATGGGTAGGTGGAGGTGGGAGGAGAAGCATAAGTCTGTGTGCAGGAGATGGGTAGCTGGAGGTGCGAGAAGCATGAGTCTGCGTGCAGGAGATGGGTAGCTGGAGGTGGGAGGGGAAGCATGAGTCTGCGTGCAGGAGAAGGGTAGCTGGAGGTGGGAGGAGAAGCAGGAGTCTGCGTTCAGGAGATGGGTAGCTGGAGGTGGGAGGAGAGGCATGAGTCTGCGTGCAGGAGATGGGTAGCTGGAGGTTGGAGGGGAAGCATGAGTCTGCGTGCAGGAGATGGGTAGGTGGAGGTGGGAGGAGAAGCATAAGTCTGTGTGCAGGAGATGGGTAGCTGGAGGTGCGAGAAGCATGAGTCTGTGTGCAGGAGATGGGTAGCTGGAGGTGGGAGGGGAAGCATGAGTCTGCGTGCAGGAAATTGGTGTATGGAGGTGGGAGGAGAAGCATGAGTCTGCATACAGGAGATGGGTAGCTGGAGGTGGGAGGAGAAGCATGAGTCTGCGTGCAGGAGATGGGTAAGTGGAGGTGGGAGGAGAGGCATGAATCTGCGTGCTGGAGGGGTAGCTGGAGGTGGGAGGAGAAGCATGAGTCTGTGCAGGAGATGGGTAGCTGGAGGTGGGAGGGGAAGTGTGAGTCTGTGTGCAGGAGATGGGTAGCTGGAGGTGGGAGGGGAAGCATGAGTCTGCGTGCAGGAGATGGGTGTATGGAGGTGGGAGGAGAAGCATGAGTCTGCGTGCAGGAGATGGGTAAGTGGAGGTGGGAGGAGAGGCATGAATCTGCGTGCTGGAGGGGTAGCTGGAGGTGGGAGGAGAAGCATGAGTCTGTGCAGGAGATGGGTAGCTGGAGCTGGGAGGGGAAGTGTGAGTCTGCGTGCAGGAGATGGGTAGCTGGAGGTGGGAGGGGAAACATGAGTCTGCGTGCAGGAGATGGGTAGGTGGAGGTGGGAGGAGAAGCATAAGTCTGTGTGCAGGAGATGGGTAGCTGGAGGTGCGAGAAGCATGAGTCTGCGTGCAGGAGATGGGTAGCTGGAGGTGGGAGGGGAAGCATGAGTCTGCGTGCAGGAGATGGGTGTATGGAGGTGGGAGGAGAAGCATGAGTCTGCATAAAGGAGATGGGTAGCTGGAGGTGGGAGGAGAAGCATGAGTCTGCGTGCAGGAGATGGGTAAGTGGAGGTGGGAATAGAGGCATGAATCTGCGTGCTGGAGGGGTAGCTGGAGGTGGAAGGAGAAGCATGAGTCTGTGCAGGAGATGGGTAGCTGGAGGTGGGAGGGGAAGCATGAGTCTGCGTGCAAGAGATGGGTGTATGGAGGTGGGAGGAGAAGCATGAGTCTGTGTGCAGGAGATGGGTAGCTGGAGGTGGGAGGAGAAGCATGAGTCTGCGTGCAGGAGATGGGTGTATGGAGGTGGGAGGAGAAGCATGAGTCTGCATACAGGAGATGGGTAAGTGGAGGTGGGAGGAGAGGCATGAATCTGCGTGCTGGAGGGGTAGCTGGAGGTGGAAGGAGAAGCATGAGTCTGTGCAGGAGATGGGTAGCTGGAGGTGGGAGGGGAAGCATGAGTCTGCGTGCAAGAGATGGGTGTATGGAGGTGGGAGGAGAAGCATGAGTCTGTGTGCAGGAGATGGGTAGCTGGAGGTGGGAGGAGAAGCATGAGTCTGCGTGCAGGAGATGGGTGTATGGAGGTGGGAGGAGAAGCATGAGTCTGCATACAGGAGATGGGTAGCTGGAGGTGGGAGGAGAAGCATGAGTCTGTGCAGGAGATGGGTAGCTGGAGCTGGGAGGGGAAGTGTGAGTCTGCGTGCAGGAGATGGGTAGCTGGAGGTGGGAGGAGAAGCATGAGTCTGCATACAGGAGATGGGTTTATGGAGGTGGGAGGAGAAGCATGAGTCTGCATACAGGAGATGGGTAGCTGGAGGTGGGAGGAGAAGCATGAGTCTGTGCAGGAGATGGGTAGCTGGAGCTGGGAGGGGAAGTGTGAGTCTGCATACAGGAGATGGGTAGCTGGAGGTGGGAGGAGAAGCATGAGTCTGCGTGCAGGAGATGGGTAAGTGGAGGTGGGAGGAGAGGCATGAATCTGCGTGCTGGAGGGGTAGCTGGAGGTGGGAGGAGAAGCATGAGTCTGTGCAGGAGATGGGTAGCTGGAGCTGGGAGGGGAAGTGTGAGTCTGCGTGCAGGAGATGGGTAGCTGGAGGTGGTAGGGGAAGCATGAGTCTGCGTGCAGGAGATGGGTAGGTGGAGGTGGGAGGAGAAGCATAAGTCTGTGTGCAGGAGATGGGTAGCTGGAGGTGCGAGAAGCATGAGTCTGTGTGCAGGAGATGGGTAGCTGGAGGTGGGAGGGGAAGCAGAGTCTGCGTGCAGGAGATGGGTGTATGGAGGTGGGAGGAGAAGCATGAGTCTGCATACAGTAGATGGGTAGCTGGAGGTGGGAGGAGAAGCATGAGTCTGCGTGCAGGAGATGGGTAAGTGGAGGTGGGAGGAGAGGCATGAATCTGCGTGCTGGAGGGGTAGCTGGAGGTGGGAGGAGAAGCATGAGTCTGTGCAGGAGATGGGTAGCTGGAGGTGGGAGGGGAAGCATGAGTCTGCGTGCAGGAGATGGGTGTATGGAGGTGGGAGGAGAAGCATGAGTCTGTGTGCAGGAGATGGGTATCTGGAGGTGGGAGGAGAAGCATGAGTCTGCGTGCAGGAGATGGGTGTATGGAGGTGGGAGGAGAAGCATGAGTCTGTGCAGGAGATGGGTAGCTGGAGCTGGGAGGGGAAGTGTGAGTCTGCATACAGGAGATGGGTAGCTGGAGGTGGGAGGAGAAGCATGAGTCTGCGTGCAGGAGATGGGTAAGTGGAGGTGGGAGGAGAGGCATGAATCTGCGTGCTGGAGGGGTAGCTGGAGGTGGGAGGAGAAGCATGAGTCTGTGCAGGAGATGGGTAGCTGGAGCTGGGAGGGGAAGTGTGAGTCTGCGTGCAGGAGATGGGTAGCTGGAGGTGGGAGGGGAAGCATGAGTCTGCGTGCAGGAGATGGGTAGGTGGAGGTGGGAGGAGAAGCATAAGTCTGTGTGCAGGAGATGGGTAGCTGGAGGTGCGAGAAACATGAGTCTGCGTGCAGGAGATGGGTAGCTGGAGGTGGGAGGGGAAGCATGAGTCTGCGTGCAGGAGATGGGTGTATGGAGGTGGGAGGAGAAGCATGAGTCTGCATACAGGAGATGGGTAGCTGGAGGTGGGAGGAGAAGCATGAGTCTGCGTGCAGGAGATGGGTAAGTGGAGGTGGGAGGAGAGGCATGAATCTGAGTGCTGGAGGGGTAGCTGGAGGTGGGAGGAGAAGCATGAGTCTGTGCAGGAGATGGGTAGCTGGAGGTGGGAGGGGAAGCATGAGTCTGTGTGCAGGAGATGGGTGTATGGAGGTGGGAGGAGAAGCATGAGTCTGCATACAGGAGATGGGTAGCTGGAGGTGGGAGGAGAAGCATGAGTCTGTGCAGGAGATGGGTAGCTGGAGCTGGGAGGGGAAGTGTGAGTCTGTGTGCAGGAGATGGGTAGCTGGAGGTGCGAGAAGCATGAGTCTGCGTGCAGGAGATGGGTAGCTGGAGGTGGGAGGGGAAGCATGAGTCTGCGTGCAGGAGATGGGTGTATGGAGGTGGGAGGAGAAGCATGAGTCTGCATACAGGAGATGGGTAGCTGGAGGTGGGAGGAGAAGCATGAGTCTGCGTGCAGGAGATGGGTAAGTGGAGGTGGGAGGAGAGGCATGAATCTGCGTGCTGGAGGGGTAGCTGGAGGTGGGAGGAGAAGCATGAGTCTGTGCAGGAGATGGGTAGCTGGAGGTGGGAGGGGAAGCATGAGTCTGTGTGCAGGAGATGGGTGTATGGAGGTGGGAGGAGAAGCATGAGTCTGCATACAGGAGATGGGTAGCTGGAGGTGGGAGGAGAAGCATGAGTCTGTGCAGGAGATGGGTAGCTGGAGCTGGGAGGGGAAGTGTGAGTCTGTGTGCAGGAGATGGGTAGCTGGAGGTGCGAGAAGCATGAGTCTGCGTGCAGGAGATGGGTAGCTGGAGGTGGGAGGGGAAGCATGAGTCTGTGCAGGAGATGGGTAGCTGGAGGTGGGAGGGGAAGCATGAGTCTGTGCAGGAGATGGGTGTATGGAGGTGGGAGGAGAAGCATGAGTCTGCATACAGGAGATGGGTAGCTGGAGGTGGGAGGAGAAGCATGAGTCTGCGTGCAGGAGATGGGTAAGTGGAGGTGGGAGGAGAGGCATGAATCTGCGTGCTGGAGGGGTAGCTGGAGGTGGCAGGAGAAGCATGAGTCTGTGCAGGAGATGGGTAAGTGGAGGTGGGAGGGGAAGCATGAGTCTGTGTGCAGGAGATGGGTGTATGGAGGTGGGAGGAGAAGCATGAGTCTGCATACAGGAGATGGGTAGCTGGAGGTGGGAGGAGAAGCATGAGTCTGTGCAGGAGATGGGTAGCTGGAGCTGGGAGGGGAAGTGTGAGTCTGTGTGCAGGAGATGGGTAGCTGGAGGTGGGAGGAGAAGCATGAGTCTGTGCAGGAGATGGGTAGCTGGAGCTGGGAGGGGAAGTGTGAGTCTGTGTGCAGGAGATGGGTAGCTGGAGGTGCGAGAAGCATGAGTCTGCGTGCAGGAGATGGGTAGCTGGAGGTGGGAGGGAAGCATGAGTCTGCGTGCAGGAGATGGGTGTTTGGAGGTGGGAGGAGAAGCATGAGTCTGTGTGCAGGAGATGGATAGCTGGAGGTGGGAGGAGAAGCATGAGTCTGCGTGCAGGAGATGGGTAAGTGGAGGTGGGAGGAGAGGCATGAATCTGCGTGCTGGAGGGGTAGCTGGAGGTGGGAGGAGAAGCATGAGTCTGTGCAGGAGATGGGTAAGAGGAGGTGGGAGGGGAAGTGTGAGTCTGTGTGCAGGAGATGGGTAGGTGGAGGTGGGAGGAGAAGCATGTGTCTGTGCAGGAGATGGGTAGCTGGAGCTGGGAGGGGAAGTGTGAGTCTGCGTGCAGGAGATGGGTAGCTGGAGGTGGGAGGAGAAGCATGAGTCTGTGCAGGAGATGGGTAGCTGGAGCTGGGAGGGGAAGTGTGAGTCTGCGTGCAGGAGATGGGTAGCTGGAGGTGGGAGGAGAGGCATGAGTCTGCGTGCATGAGATGGGTAGCTGGAGGTGGGAGGGGAAGCATGAGTCTGCGTGCAGGAGATGGGTGTATGGAGGTGGGAGGAGAAGCTTGAGTCTGCGTGCAGGAGATGGGTAAGTGGAGGTGGGAGGAGAGGCATGAATCTGCGTGCTGGAGGGGTAGCTGGAGGTGGGAGGAGAAGCATGAGTCTGTGCAGGAGATGGGTAGCTGGAGGTGGGAGGGGAAGCATGAGTCTGCGTGCAGGAGATGGGTGTATGGAGGTGGGAGGAGAAGCATGAGTCTGTGTGCAGGAGATGGGTATCTGGAGGTGGGAGGAGAAGCATGAGTCTGCGTGCAGGAGATGGGTGTATGGAGGTGGGAGGAGAAGCATGAGTCTGTGCAGGAGATGGGTAGCTGGAGCTGGGAGGGGAAGTGTGAGTCTGCATACAGGAGATGGGTAGCTGGAGGTGGGAGGAGAAGCATGAGTCTGCGTGCAGGAGATGGGTAAGTGGAGGTGGGAGGAGAGGCATGAATCTGCGTGCTGGAGGGGTAGCTGGAGGTGGGAGGAGAAGCATGAGTCTGTGCAGGAGATGGGTAGCTGGAGCTGGGAGGGGAAGTGTGAGTCTGCGTGCAGGAGATGGGTAGCTGGAGGTGGGAGGGGAAGCATGAGTCTGCGTGCAGGAGATGGGTAGGTGGAGGTGGGAGGAGAAGCATAAGTCTGTGTGCAGGAGATGGGTAGCTGGAGGTGCGAGAAACATGAGTCTGCGTGCAGGAGATGGGTAGCTGGAGGTGGGAGGGGAAGCATGAGTCTGCGTGCAGGAGATGGGTGTATGGAGGTGGGAGGAGAAGCATGAGTCTGCATACAGGAGATGGGTAGCTGGAGGTGGGAGGAGAAGCATGAGTCTGCGTGCAGGAGATGGGTAAGTGGAGGTGGGAGGAGAGGCATGAATCTGCGTGCTGGAGGGGTAGCTGGAGGTGGGAGGAGAAGCATGAGTCTGTGCAGGAGATGGGTAGCTGGAGGTGGGAGGGGAAGCATGAGTCTGTGTGCAGGAGATGGGTGTATGGAGGTGGGAGGAGAAGCATGAGTCTGCATACAGGAGATGGGTAGCTGGAGGTGGGAGGAGAAGCATGAGTCTGTGCAGGAGATGGGTAGCTGGAGTTGGGAGGGGAAGTGTGAGTCTGTGTGCAGGAGATGGGTAGCTGGAGGTGCGAGAAGCATGAGTCTGCGTGCAGGAGATGGGTAGCTGGAGGTGGGAGGGGAAGCATGAGTCTGCGTGCAGGAGATGGGTGTATGGAGGTGGGAGGAGAAGCATGAGTCTGCATACAGGAGATGGGTAGCTGGAGGTGGGAGGAGAAGCATGAGTCTGCGTGCAGGAGATGGGTAAGTGGAGGTGGGAGGAGAGGCATGAATCTGCGTGCTGGAGGGGTAGCTGGAGGTGGGAGGAGAAGCATGAGTCTGTGCAGGAGATGGGTAGCTGGAGGTGGGAGGGGAAGCATGAGTCTGTGTGCAGGAGATGGGTGTATGGAGGTGGGAGGAGAAGCATGAGTCTGCATACAGGAGATGGGTAGCTGGAGGTGGGAGGAGAAGCATGAGTCTGTGCAGGAGATGGGTAGCTGGAGCTGGGAGGGGAAGTGTGAGTCTGTGTGCAGGAGATGGGTAGCTGAAGGTGCGAGAAGCATGAGTCTGCGTGCAGGAGATGGGTAGCTGGAGGTGGGAGGGGAAGCATGAGTCTGTGCAGGAGATGGGTAGCTGGAGGTGGGAGGGGAAGCATGAGTCTGTGCAGGAGATGGGTGTATGGAGGTGGGAGGAGAAGCATGAGTCTGCATACAGGAGATGGGTAGCTGGAGGTGGGAGGAGAAGCATGAGTCTGCGTGCAGGAGATGGGTAAGTGGAGGTGGGAGGAGAGGCATGAATCTGCGTGCTGGAGGGGTAGCTGGAGGTGGCAGGAGAAGCATGAGTCTATGCAGGAGATGGGTAAGTGGAGGTGGGAGGGGAAGCATGAGTCTGTGTGCAGGAGATGGGTGTATGGAGGTGGGAGGAGAAGCATGAGTCTGCATACAGGAGATGGGTAGCTGGAGGTGGGAGGAGAAGCATGAGTCTGTGCAGGAGATGGGTAGCTGGAGCTGGGAGGGGAAGTGTGAGTCTGTGTGCAGGAGATGGGTACTCTGGAGGTGGGAGGAGAAGCATGAGTCTGTGCAGGAGATGGGTAGCTGGAGCTGGGAGGGGAAGTGTGAGTCTGTGTGCAGGAGATGGGTAGCTGGAGGTGCGAGAAGCATGAGTCTGCGTGCAGGAGATGGGTAGCTGGAGGTGGGAGGGAAGCATGAGTCTGCGTGCAGGAGATGGGTGTTTGGAGGTGGGAGGAGAAGCATGAGTCTGTGTGCAGGAGATGGATAGCTGGAGGTGGGAGGAGAAGCATGAGTCTGCGTGCAGAAGATGGGTAAGTGGAGGTGGGAGGAGAGGCATGAATCTGCGTGCTGGAGGGGTAGCTGGAGGTGGGAGGAGAAGCATGAGTCTGTGCAGGAGATGGGTAAGAGGAGGTGGGAGGGGAAGTGTGAGTCTGTGTGCAGGAGATGGGTAGGTGGAGGTGGGAGGAGAAGCATGAGTCTGTGCAGGAGATGGGTAGCTGGAGCTGGGAGGGGAAGTGTGAGTCTGCGTGCAGGAGATGGGTAGCTGGAGGTGGGAGGAGAAGCATGAGTCTGTGCAGGAGATGGGTAGCTGGAGCTGGGAGGGGAAGTGTGAGTCTGCGTGCAGGAGATGGGTAGCTGGAGGTGGGAGGAGAGGCATGAGTCTGCGTGCAGGAGATGGGTAGCTGGAGGTGGGAGGGGAAGCATGAGTCTGCGTGCAGGAGATGGGTGTATGGAGGTGGGAGGAGAAGCATGAGTCTGTGTGCAGGAGATGGGTAGCTGGAGGTGGGAGGAGAAGCATGAGTCTGCGTGCAGGAGATGGGTAGGTGGAGGTGGGAGGAGAAGCATGAGTCTGTGCAGGAGATGGGTAGCTGGAGCTGGGAGGGGAAGTGTGAGTCTGTGCAGGAGATGGGTAGCTGGAGGTGGGAGGGGAAGCATAAGTCTGTGTGCAGGAGATGGGTGTATGGAGGTGGGAGGAGAAGCATGAGTCTGCGTGCAGGAGATGGGTAGCTGGAGGTGGGAGGAGAAGCATGAGTCTGTGCAGGAGATGGGTAGCTGGAGCTGGGAGGGGAAGTGTGAGTCTGTGCAGGAGATGGGTAGCTGGAGCTGGGAGGGGAAGTGTGAGTCTGTGCAGGAGATGGGTAGCTGGAGGTGTGAGGGGAAGCATAAGTCTGTGTGCAGGAGATGGGTGTATGGAGGTGGGAGGAGAAGCATGAGTCTGTGTGCAGGAGATGGGTAGCTGGAGGTGGGAGGAGAAGCATGAGTCTGCGTGCAGGAGATGGGTAGGTGGAGGTGGGAGGAGAAGCATGAGTCTGTGCAGGAGATGGGTAGCTGGAGCTGGGAGGGGAAGTGTGAGTCTGTGCAGGAGATGGGTAGCTGGAGGTGGGAGGAGAAGCATGAGTCTGTGCAGGAGATGGGTAGCTGGAGCTGGGAGGGGAAGTGTGAGTCTGCGTGCAGGAGATGGGTAGCTGGAGGTGGGAGGAGAGGCATGAGTCTGCGTGCAGGAGATGGGTAGCTGGAGGTGGGAGGGGAAGCATGAGTCTGCGTGCAGGAGATGGGTGTATGGAGGTGGGAGGAGAAGCATGAGTCTGTGTGCAGGAAATGGGTAGCTGGAGGTGGGAGGAGAAGCATGAGTCTGCATGCAGGAGATGGGTAGGTGGAGGTGGGAGGAGAAGCATGAGTCTGTGCAGGAGATGGGTAGCTGGAGCTGGGAGGGGAAGTGTGAGTCTGTGCAGGAGATGGGTAGCTGGAGGTGGGAGGGGAAGCATAAGTCTGTGTGCAGGAGATGGGTGTATGGAGGTGGGAGGAGAAGCATGAGTCTGCGTGCAGGAGATGGGTAGCTGGAGGTGGGAGGAGAAGCATGAGTTTGTGCAGGAGATGGGTAGCTGGAGCTGGGAGGGGAAGTGTGAGTCTGTGCAGGAGATGAGTAGCTGGAGCAGGGAGGGGAAGTGTGAGTCTGTGCAGGAGATGGGTAGCTGGAGGTGGGAGGGGAAGCTTAAGTCTGTGTGCAGGAGATGGGTGTATGGAGGTGGGAGGAGAAGCATGAGTCTGTGTGCAGGAGATGGGTAGCTGGAGGTGGCAGGAGAAGCATGAGTCTGCGTGCAGGAGATGGGTAGGTGGAGGTGGGAGGAGAAGCATGAGTCTGTGCAGGAGATGGGTAGCTGGAGCTGGGAGGGGAAGTGTGAGTCTGTGCAGGAGATGGGTAGCTGGAGGTGGGAGGAGAAGCATGAGTCTGTGCAGGAGATGGGTAGCTGGAGCTGGGAGGGGAAGTGTGAGTCTGCGTGCAGGAGATGGGTAGCTGGAGGTGGGAGGAGAGGCATGAGTCTGCGTGCAGGAGATGGGTAGCTGGAGGTGGGAGGGGAAGCATGAGTCTGCGTGCAGGAGATGGGTGTATGGAGGTGGGAGGAGAAGCATGAGTCTGTGTGCAGGAGATGGGTAGCTGGAGGTGGGAGGAGAAGCATGAGTCTGCGTGCAGGAGATGGGTAGGTGGAGGTGGGAGGAGAAGCATGAGTCTGTGCAGGAGATGGGTAGCTGGAGCTGGGAGGGGAAGTGTGAGTCTGTGCAGGAGATGGGTAGCTGGAGGTGGGAGGAGAAGCATGAGTCTGTGCAGGAGATGGGTAGCTGGAGCTGGGAGGGGAAGTGTGAGTCTGCGTGCAGGAGATGGGTAGCTGGAGGTGGGAGGAGAGGCATGAGTCTGCGTGCAGGAGATGGGTAGCTGGAGGTGGGAGGGGAAGCATGAGTCTGCGTGCAGGAGATGGGTGTATGGAGGTGGGAGGAGAAGCATGAGTCTGTGTGCAGGAGATGGGTAGCTGGAGGTGGGAGGAGAAGCATGAGTCTGCGTGCAGGAGATGGGTAGGTGGAGGTGGGAGGAGAAGCATGAGTCTGTGCAGGAGATGGGTAGCTGGAGCTGGGAGGGGAAGTGTGAGTCTGTGCAGGAGATGGGTAGCTGGAGGTGGGAGGGGAAGCATAAGTCTGTGTGCAGGAGATGGGTGTATGGAGGTGGGAGGAGAAGCATGAGTCTGCGTGCAGGAGATGGGTAGCTGGAGGTGGGAGGAGAAGCATGAGTCTGCGTGCAGGAGATGGGTGTATGGAGGTGGGAGGAGAAGCATGAGTCTGTGTGCAGGAGATGGGTAGCTGGAGGTGGGAGGAGAAGCATGAGTCTGTGCAGGAGATGGGTAGCTGGAGCTGGGAGGGGAAGTGTGAGTCTGTGTGCAGGAGATGGGTAGCTGGAGGTGCGAGAAGCATGAGTCTGCGTGCAGGAGATGGGTAGCTGGAGGTGGGAGGGGAAGCATGAGTCTGTGCAGGAGATGGGTAGCTGGAGGTGGGAGGGGAAGCATGAGTCTGTGCAGGAGATGGGTGTTTGGAGGTGGGAGGAGAAGCATGAGTCTGCATACAGGAGATGGGTAGCTGGAGGTGGGAGGAGAAGCATGAGTCTGCGTGCAGGAGATGGGTAAGTGGAGGTGGGAGGAGAGGCATGAATCTGCGTGCTGGAGGGGTAGCTGGAGGTGGGAGGAGAAGCATGAGTCTGTGCAGGAGATGGGTAAGTGGAGGTGGGAGGGGAAGCATGAGTCTGTGTGCAGGAGATGGGTGTATGGAGGTGGGAGGAGAAGCATGAGTCTGCATACAGGAGATGGGTAGCTGGAGGTGGGAGGAGAAGCATGAGTCTGTGCAGGAGATGGGTAGCTGGAGCTGGGAGGGGAAGTGTGAGTCTGTGTGCAGGAGATGGGTAGCTGGAGGTGGGAGGAGAAGCATGAGTCTGTGCAGGAGATGGGTAGCTGGAGCTGGGAGGGGAAGTGTGAGTCTGTGTGCAGGAGATGGGTAGCTGGAGGTGCGAGAAGCATGAGTCTGCGTGCAGGAGATGGGTAGCTGGAGGTGGGAGGGGAAGCATGAGTCTGCGTGCAGGAGATGGGTGTATGGAGGTGGGAGGAGAAGCATGAGTCTGTGTGCAGGAGATGGGTAGCTGGAGGTGGGAGGAGAAGCATGAGTCTGCGTGCAGGAGATGGGTAAGTGGAGGTGGGAGGAGAGGCATGAATCTGCGTGCTGGAGGGGTAGCTGGAGGTGGGAGGAGAAGCATGAGTCTGTGCAGGAGATGGGTAAGTGGAGGTGGGAGGGGAAGTGTGAGTCTGTGTGCAGGAGATGGGTAAGTGGAGGTGGGAGGAGAAGCATGAGTCTGTGCAGGAGATGGGTAGCTGGAGCTGGGAGGGGAAGTGTGAGTCTGCGTGCAGGAGATGGGTAGCTGGAGGTGGGAGGAGAAGCATGAGTCTGTGCAGGAGATGGGTAGCTGGAGCTGGGAGGGGAAGTGTGAGTCTGCGTGCAGGAGATGGGTAGCTGGAGGTGGGAGGGGAAGCATGAGTCTGCGTGCAGGAGATGGGTGTATGGAGGTGGGAGGAGAAGCATGAGTCTGTGTGCAGGAGATGGGTAGCTGGAGGTGGGAGGAGAAGCATGAGTCTGCGTGCAGGAGATGGGTAGGTGGAGGTGGGAGGAGAAGCATGAGTCTGTGCAGGAGATGGGTAGCTGGAGCTGGGAGGGGAAGTGTGAGTCTGTGCAGGAGATGGGTAGCTGGAGGTGGGAGGGGAAGCATAAGTCTGTGTGCAGGAGATGGGTGTATGGAGGTGGGAGGAGAAGCATGAGTTTTCGTGCAGGAGATGGGTAGCTGGAGGTGGGAGGAGAGGCATGAGTCTGCGTGCAGGAGATGGGTAGCTGGAGGTGGGAGGGGAAGCATGAGTCTGCGTGCAGGAGATGGGTGTATGGAGGTGGGAGGAGAAGCATGAGTCTGTGTGCAGGAGATGGGTAGCTGGAGGTGGGAGGAGAAGCATGAGTCTGCGTGCAGGAGATGGGTAGGTGGAGGTGGGAGGAGAAGCATGAGTCTGTGCAGGAGATGGGTAGCTGGAGCTGGGAGGGGAAGTGTGAGTCTGTGCAGGAGATGGGTAGCTGGAGGTGGGAGGAGAAGCATGAGTCTGTGCAGGAGATGGGTAGCTGGAGCTGGGAGGGGAAGTGTGAGTCTGCGTGCAGGAGATGGGTAGCTGGAGGTGGGAGGAGAGGCATGTGTCTGCGTGCAGGAGATGGGTAGCTGGAGGTGGGAGGGGAAGCATGAGTCTGCGTGCAGGAGATGGGTGTATGGAGGTGGGAGGAGAAGCATGAGTCTGTGTGCAGGAGATGGGTAGCTGGAGGTGGGAGGAGAAGCATGAGTCTGCGTGCAGGAGATGGGTAGGTGGAGGTGGGAGGAGAAGCATGAGTCTGTGCAGGAGATGGGTAGCTGGAGCTGGGAGGGGAAGTGTGAGTCTGTGCAGGAGATGGGTAGCTGGAGGTGGGAGGGGAAGCATAAGTCTGTGTGCAGGAGATGGGTGTATGGAGGTGGGAGGAGAAGCATGAGTCTGTGTGCAGGAGATGGGTAGCTGGAGGTGGGAGGAGAAGCATGAGTTTGTGCAGGAGATGGGTAGCTGGAGCTGGGAGGGGAAGTGTGAGTCTGTGCAGGAGATGGGTAGCTGGAGCAGGGAGGGGAAGTGTGAGTCTGTGCAGGAGATGGGTAGCTGGAGGTGGGAGGGGAAGCTTAAGTCTGTGTGCAGGAGATGGGTGTATGGAGGTGGGAGGAGAAGCATGAGTCTGTGTGCAGGAGATGGGTAGCTGGAGGTGGCAGGAGAAGCATGAGTCTGCGTGCAGGAGATGGGTAGGTGGAGGTGGGAGGAGAAGCATGAGTCTGTGCAGGAGATGGGTAGCTGGAGCTGGGAGGGGAAGTGTGAGTCTGTGCAGGAGATGGGTAGCTGGAGGTGGGAGGAGAAGCATGAGTCTGTGCAGGAGATGGGTAGCTGGAGCTGGGAGGGGAAGTGTGAGTCTGCGTGCAGGAGATGGGTAGCTGGAGGTGGGAGGAGAGGCATGAGTCTGCGTGCAGGAGATGGGTAGCTGGAGGTGGGAGGGGAAGCATGAGTCTGCGTGCAGGAGATGGGTGTATGGAGGTGGGAGGAGAAGCATGAGTCTGTGTGCAGGAGATGGGTAGCTGGAGGTGGGAGGAGAAGCATGAGTCTGCGTGCAGGAGATGGGTAGGTGGAGGTGGGAGGAGAAGCATGAGTCTGTGCAGGAGATGGGTAGCTGGAGCTGGGAGGGGAAGTGTGAGTCTGTGCAGGAGATGGGTAGCTGGAGGTGGGAGGAGAAGCATGAGTCTGTGCAGGAGATGGGTAGCTGGAGCTGGGAGGGGAAGTGTGAGTCTGCGTGCAGGAGATGGGTAGCTGGAGGTGGGAGGAGAGGCATGAGTCTGCGTGCAGGAGATGGGTAGCTGGAGGTGGGAGGGGAAGCATGAGTCTGCGTGCAGGAGATGGGTGTATGGAGGTGGGAGGAGAAGCATGAGTCTGTGTGCAGGAGATGGGTAGCTGGAGGTGGGAGGAGAAGCATGAGTCTGCGTGCAGGAGATGGGTAGGTGGAGGTGGGAGGAGAAGCATGAGTCTGTGCAGGAGATGGGTAGCTGGAGCTGGGAGGGGAAGTGTGAGTCTGTGCAGGAGATGGGTAGCTGGAGGTGGGAGGGGAAGCATAAGTCTGTGTGCAGGAGATGGGTGTATGGAGGTGGGAGGAGAAGCATGAGTCTGCGTGCAGGAGATGGGTAGCTGGAGGTGGGAGGAGAAGCATGAGTCTGCGTGCAGGAGATGGGTGTATGGAGGTGGGAGGAGAAGCATGAGTCTGTGTGCAGGAGATGGGTAGCTGGAGGTGGGAGGAGAAGCATGAGTCTGTGCAGGAGATGGGTAGCTGGAGCTGGGAGGGGAAGTGTGAGTCTGTGCAGGAGATGGGTAGCTGGAGCTGGGAGGGGAAGTGTGAGTCTGTGCAGGAGATGGGTAGCTGGAGGTGTGAGGGGAAGCATAAGTCTGTGTGCAGGAGATGGGTGTATGGAGGTGGGAGGAGAAGCATGAGTCTGTGTGCAGGAGATGGGTAGCTGGAGGTGGGAGGAGAAGCATGAGTCTGCGTGCAGGAGATGGGTAGGTGGAGGTGGGAGGAGAAGCATGAGTCTGTGCAGGAGATGGGTAGCTGGAGCTGGGAGGGGAAGTGTGAGTCTGTGCAGGAGATGGGTAGCTGGAGGTGGGAGGAGAAGCATGAGTCTGTGCAGGAGATGGGTAGCTGGAGCTGGGAGGGGAAGTGTGAGTCTGCGTGCAGGAGATGGGTAGCTGGAGGTGGGAGGAGAGGCATGAGTCTGCGTGCAGGAGATGGGTAGCTGGAGGTGGGAGGGGAAGCATGAGTCTGCGTGCAGGAGATGGGTGTATGGAGGTGGGAGGAGAAGCATGAGTCTGTGTGCAGGAGATGGGTAGCTGGAGGTGGGAGGAGAAGCATGAGTCTGCGTGCAGGAGATGGGTAGGTGGAGGTGGGAGGAGAAGCATGAGTCTGTGCAGGAGTTGGGTAGCTGGAGCTGGGAGGGGAAGTGTGAGTCTGTGCAGGAGATGGGTAGCTGGAGGTGGGAGGAGAAGCATGAGTCTGTGCAGGAGATGGGTAGCTGGAGCTGGGAGGGGAAGTGTGAGTCTGCGTGCAGGAGATGGGTAGCTGGAGGTGGGAGGAGAGGCATGTGTCTGCGTGCAGGAGATGGGTAGCTGGAGGTGGGAGGGGAAGCATGAGTCTGCGTGCAGGAGATGGGTGTATGGAGGTGGGAGGAGAAGCATGAGTTTGTGTGCAGGAGATGGGTAGCTGGAGGTGGGAGGAGAAGCATGAGTCTGCGTGCAGGAGATGGGTAGGTGGAGGTGGGAGGAGAAGCATGAGTCTGTGCAGGAGATGGGTAGCTGGAGCTGGGAGGGGAAGTGTGAGTCTGTGCAGGAGATGGGTAGCTGGAGGTGGGAGGGGAAGCATAAGTCTGTGTGCAGGAGATGGGTGTATGGAGGTGGGAGGAGAAGCATGAGTCTGTGTGCAGCAGATGGGTAGCTGGAGGTGGGAGGAGAAGCATGAGTTTGTGCAGGAGATGGGTAGCTGGAGCTGGGAGGGGAAGTGTGAGTCTGTGCAGGAGATGGGTAGCTGGAGCAGGGAGGGGAAGTGTGAGTCTGTGCAGGAGATGGGTAGCTGGAGGTGGGAGGGGAAGCTTAAGTCTGTGTGCAGGAGATGGGTGTATGGAGGTGGGAGGAGAAGCATGAGTCTGTGTGCAGGAGATGGGTAGCTGGAGGTGGCAGGAGAAGCATGAGTCTGCGTGCAGGAGATGGGTAGGTGGAGGTGGGAGGAGAAGCATGAGTCTGTGCAGGAGATGGGTAGCTGGAGCTGGGAGGGGAAGTGTGAGTCTGTGCAGGAGATGGGTAGCTGGAGGTGGGAGGAGAAGCATGAGTCTGTGCAGGAGATGGGTAGCTGGAGCTGGGAGGGGAAGTGTGAGTCTGCGTGCAGGAGATGGGTAGCTGGAGGTGGGAGGAGAGGCATGAGTCTGCGTGCAGGAGATGGGTAGCTGGAGGTGGGAGGGGAAGCATGAGTCTGCGTGCAGGAGATGGGTGTATGGAGGTGGGAGGAGAAGCATGAGTCTGTGTGCAGGAGATGGGTAGCTGGAGGTGGGAGGAGAAGCATGAGTCTGCGTGCAGGAGATGGGTAGGTGGAGGTGGGAGGAGAAGCATGAGTCTGTGCAGGAGATGGGTAGCTGGAGCTGGGAGGGGAAGTGTGAGTCTGTGCAGGAGATGGGTAGCTGGAGGTGGGAGGAGAAGCATGAGTCTGTGCAGGAGATGGGTAGCTGGAGCTGGGAGGGGAAGTGTGAGTCTGCGTGCAGGAGATGGGTAGCTGGAGGTGGGAGGAGAGGCATGAGTCTGCGTGCAGGAGATGGGTAGCTGGAGGTGGGAGGGGAAGCATGAGTCTGCGTGCAGGAGATGGGTGTATGGAGGTGGGAGGAGAAGCATGAGTCTGTGTGCAGGAGATGGGTAGCTGGAGGTGGGAGGAGAAGCATGAGTCTGCGTGCAGGAGATGGGTAGGTGGAGGTGGGAGGAGAAGCATGAGTCTGTGCAGGAGATGGGTAGCTGGAGCTGGGAGGGGAAGTGTGAGTCTGTGCAGGAGATGGGTAGCTGGAGGTGGGAGGGGAAGCATAAGTCTGTGTGCAGGAGATGGGTGTATGGAGGTGGGAGGAGAAGCATGAGTCTGCGTGCAGGAGATGGGTAGCTGGAGGTGGGAGGAGAAGCATGAGTCTGCGTGCAGGAGATGGGTGTATGGAGGTGGGAGGAGAAGCATGAGTCTGTGCAGGAGATGGGTAGCTGGAGCTGGGAGGGGAAGTGTGAGTCTGTGCAGGAGATGGGTAGCTGGAGGTGTGAGGGGAAGCATAAGTCTGTGTGCAGGAGATGGGTGTATGGAGGTGGGAGGGGAAGCATGAGTCTGTGTGCAGGAGATGGGTAGCTGGAGGTGGGAGGAGAAGCATGAGTCTGCGTGCAGGAGATGGGTAGGTGGAGGTGGGAGGAGAAGCATGAGTCTGTGCAGGAGATGGGTAGCTGGAGCTGGGAGGGGAAGTGTGAGTCTGTGCAGGAGATGGGTAGCTGGAGGTGGGAGGAGAAGCATGAGTCTGTGCAGGAGATGGGTAGCTGGAGCTGGGAGGGGAAGTGTGAGTCTGCGTGCAGGAGATGGGTAGCTGGAGGTGGGAGGAGAGGCATGAGTCTGCGTGCAGGAGATGGGTAGCTGGAGGTGGGAGGGGAAGCATGAGTCTGCGTGCAGGAGATGGGTGTATGGAGGTGGGAGGAGAAGCATGAGTCTGTGTGCAGGAGATGGGTAGCTGGAGGTGGGAGGAGAAGCATGAGTCTGCGTGCAGGAGATGGGTAGGTGGAGGTGGGAGGAGAAGCATGAGTCTGTGCAGGAGATGGGTAGCTGGAGCTGGGAGGGGAAGTGTGAGTCTGTGCAGGAGATGGGTAGCTGGAGGTGGGAGGAGAAGCATGAGTCTGTGCAGGAGATGGGTAGCTGGAGCTGGGAGGGGAAGTGTGAGTCTGCGTGCAGGAGATGGGTAGCTGGAGGTGGGAGGAGAGGCATGTGTCTGCGTGCAGGAGATGGGTAGCTGGAGGTGGGAGGGGAAGCATGAGTCTGCGTGCAGGAGATGGGTGTATGGAGGTGGGAGGAGAAGCATGAGTCTGTGTGCAGGAGATGGGTAGCTGGAGGTGGGAGGAGAAGCATGAGTCTGCGTGGAGGAGATGGGTAGGTGGAGGTGGGAGGAGAAGCATGAGTCTGTGCAGGAGATGGGTAGCTGGAGCTGGGAGGGGAAGTGTGAGTCTGTGCAGGAGATGGGTAGCTGGAGGTGGGAGGGGAAGCATAAGTCTGTGTGCAGGAGATGGGTGTATGGAGGTGGGAGGAGAAGCATGAGTCTGTGTGCAGGAGATGGGTAGCTGGAGGTGGGAGGAGAAGCATGAGTTTGTGCAGGAGATGGGTAGCTGGAGCTGGGAGGGGAAGTGTGAGTCTGTGCAGGAGATGGGTAGCTGGAGCAGGGAGGGGAAGTGTGAGTCTGTGCAGGAGATGGGTAGCTGGAGGTGGGAGGGGAAGCTTAAGTCTGTGTGCAGGAGATGGGTGTATGGAGGTGGGAGGAGAAGCATGAGTCTGTGTGCAGGAGATGGGTAGCTGGAGGTGGCAGGAGAAGCATGAGTCTGCGTGCAGGAGATGGGTAGGTGGAGGTGGGAGGAGAAGCATGAGTCTGTGCAGGAGATGGGTAGCTGGAGCTGGGAGGGGAAGTGTGAGTCTGTGCAGGAGATGGGTAGCTGGAGGTGGGAGGAGAAGCATGAGTCTGTGCAGGAGATGGGTAGCTGGAGCTGGGAGGGGAAGTGTGAGTCTGCGTGCAGGAGATGGGTAGCTGGAGGTGGGAGGAGAGGCATGAGTCTGCGTGCAGGAGATGGGTAGCTGGAGGTGGGAGGGGAAGCATGAGTCTGCGTGCAGGAGATGGGTGTATGGAGGTGGGAGGAGAAGCATGAGTCTGTGTGCAGGAGATGGGTAGCTGGAGGTCGGAGGAGAAGCATGAGTCTGCGTGCAGGAGATGGGTAGGTGGAGGTGGGAGGAGAAGCATGAGTCTGTGCAGGAGATGGGTAGCTGGAGCTGGGAGGGGAAGTGTGAGTCTGTGCAGGAGATGGGTAGCTGGAGGTGGGAGGAGAAGCATGAGTCTGTGCAGGAGATGGGTAGCTGGAGCTGGGAGGGGAAGTGTGAGTCTGCGTGCAGGAGATGGGTAGCTGGAGGTGGGAGGAGAGGCATGAGTCTGCGTGCAGGAGATGGGTAGCTGGAGGTGGGAGGGGAAGCATGAGTCTGCGTGCAGGAGATGGGTGTATGGAGGTGGGAGGAGAAGCATGAGTCTGTGTGCAGGAGATGGGTAGCTGGAGGTGGGAGGAGAAGCATGAGTCTGCGTGCAGGAGATGGGTAGGTGGAGGTGGGAGGAGAAGCATGAGTCTGTGCAGGAGATGGGTAGCTGGAGCTGGGAGGGGAAGTGTGAGTCTGTGCAGGAGATGGGTAGCTGGAGGTGGGAGGGGAAGCATAAGTCTGTGTGCAGGAGATGGGTGTATGGAGGTGGGAGGAGAAGCATGAGTCTGCGTGCAGGAGATGGGTAGCTGGAGGTGGGAGGAGAAGCATGAGTCTGCGTGCAGGAGATGGGTGTATGGAGGTGGGAGGAGAAGCATGAGTCTGTGTGCAGGAGATGGGTAGCTGGAGGTGGGAGGAGAAGCATGAGTCTGTGTGCAGGAGATGGGTAGCTGGAGGTGGGAGGAGAAGCATGAGTCTGCGTGCAGGAGATGGGTAGGTGGATGTGGGAGGAGAAGCATGAGTCTGTGCAGGAGATGGGTAGCTGGAGCTGGGAGGGGAAGTGTGAGTCTGTGCAGGAGATGGGTAGCTGGAGGTGGGAGGGGAAGCATAAGTCTGTGTGCAGGAGATGGGTGTATGGAGGTGGGAGGAGAAGCTTGAGTCTGCATGCAGGAGATGGGTAGCTGGAGGTGGGAGGAGAAGCATGAGTCTGCGTGCAGGAGATGGGTGTATGGAGGTGGGAGGAGAAGCATGAGTCTGTGTGCAGGAGATGGGTAGCTGGAGGTGGGAGGAGAAGCATGAGTCTGTGCAGGAGATGGGTAGCTGGAGCTGGGAGGGGAAGTGTGAGTCTGTGCAGGAGATGGGTAGCTGGAGCTGGGAGGGGAAGTGTGAGTCTGTGCTGGAGATGGGTAGCTGGAGGTGGGAGGGGAAGCATAAGTCTGCGTGCAGGAGATGGGTGTATGGAGGTGGGAGGAGAAGCATGAGTCTGTGTGCAGGAGATGGGTAGCTGGAGGTGGGAGGAGAAGCATGAGTCTGCGTGCAGGAGATGGGTAGGTGGAGGTGGGAGGAGAAGCATGAGTCTGTGCAGGAGATGGGTAGCTGGAGCTGGGAGGGGAAGTGTGAGTCTGTGCAGGAGATGGGTAGCTGGAGGTGGGAGGAGAAGCATGAGTCTGTGCAGGAGATGGGTAGCTGGAGCTGGGAGGGGAAGTGTGAGTCTGCGTGCAGGAGATGGGTAGCTGGAGGTGGGAGGAGAGGCATGTGTCTGCGTGCAGGAGATGGGTAGCTGGAGGTGGGAGGGGAAGCATGAGTCTGCGTGCAGGAGATGGGTGTATGGAGGTGGGAGGAGAAGCATGAGTCTGTGTGCAGGAGATGGGTAGCTGGAGGTGGGAGGAGAAGCATGAGTCTGCGTGGAGGAGATGGGTAGGTGGAGGTGGGAGGAGAAGCATGAGTCTGTGCAGGAGATGGGTAGCTGGAGCTGGGAGGGGAAGTGTGAGTCTGTGCAGGAGATGGGTAGCTGGAGGTGGGAGGGGAAGCATAAGTCTGTGTGCAGGAGATGGGTGTATGGAGGTGGGAGGAGAAGCATGAGTCTGTGTGCAGGAGATGGGTAGCTGGAGGTGGGAGGAGAAGCATGAGTTTGTGCAGGAGATGGGTAGCTGGAGCTGGGAGGGGAAGTGTGAGTCTGTGCAGGAGATGGGTAGCTGGAGCAGGGAGGGGAAGTGTGAGTCTGTGCAGGAGATGGGTAGCTGGAGGTGGGAGGGGAAGCTTAAGTCTGTGTGCAGGAGATGGGTGTATGGATGTGGGAGGAGAAGCATGAGTCTGTGTGCAGGAGATGGGTAGCTGGAGGTGGCAGGAGAAGCATGAGTCTGCGTGCAGGAGATGGGTAGGTGGAGGTGGGAGGAGAAGCATGAGTCTGTGCAGGAGATGGGTAGCTGGAGCTGGGAGGGGAAGTGTGAGTCTGTGCAGGAGATGGGTAGCTGGAGGTGGGAGGAGAAGCATGAGTCTGTGCAGGAGATGGGTAGCTGGAGCTGGGAGGGGAAGTGTGAGTCTGCGTGCAGGAGATGGGTAGCTGGAGGTGGGAGGAGAGGCATGAGTCTGCGTGCAGGAGATGGGTAGCTGGAGGTGGGAGGGGAAGCATGAGTCTGCGTGCAGGAGATGGGTGTATGGAGGTGGGAGGAGAAGCATGAGTCTGTGTGCAGGAGATGGGTAGCTGGAGGTCGGAGGAGAAGCATGAGTCTGCGTGCAGGAGATGGGTAGGTGGAGGTGGGAGGAGAAGCATGAGTCTGTGCAGGAGATGGGTAGCTGGAGCTGGGAGGGGAAGTGTGAGTCTGTGCAGGAGAAGGGTAGCTGGAGGTGGGAGGAGAAGCATGAGTCTGTGCAGGAGATGGGTAGCTGGAGCTGGGAGGGGAAGTGTGAGTCTGCGTGCAGGAGATGGGTAGCTGGAGGTGGGAGGAGAGGCATGAGTCTGCGTGCAGGAGATGGGTAGCTGGAGGTGGGAGGGGAAGCATGAGTCTGCGTGCAGGAGATGGGTGTATGGAGGTGGGAGGAGAAGCATGAGTCTGTGTGCAGGAGATGGGTAGCTGGAGGTGGGAGGAGAAGCATGAGTCTGCGTGCAGGAGATGGGTAGGTGGAGGTGGGAGGAGAAGCATGAGTCTGTGCAGGAGATGGGTAGCTGGAGCTGGGAGGGGAAGTGTGAGTCTGTGCAGGAGATGGGTAGCTGGAGGTGGGAGGGGAAGCATAAGTCTGTGTGCAGGAGATGGGTGTATGGAGGTGGGAGGAGAAGCATGAGTCTGCGTGCAGGAGATGGGTAGCTGGAGGTGGGAGGAGAAGCATGAGTCTGCGTGCAGGAGATGGGTGTATGGAGGTGGGAGGAGAAGCATGAGTCTGTGTGCAGGAGATGGGTAGCTGGAGGTGGGAGGAGAAGCATGAGTCTGTGTGCAGGAGATGGGTAGCTGGAGGTGGGAGGAGAAGCATGAGTCTGCGTGCAGGAGATGGGTAGGTGGATGTGGGAGGAGAAGCATGAGTCTGTGCAGGAGATGGGTAGCTGGAGCTGGGAGGGGAAGTGTGAGTCTGTGCAGGAGATGGGTAGCTGGAGGTGGGAGGGGAAGCATAAGTCTGTGTGCAGGAGATGGGTGTATGGAGGTGGGAGGAGAAGCTTGAGTCTGCATGCAGGAGATGGGTAGCTGGAGGTGGGAGGAGAAGCATGAGTCTGCGTGCAGGAGATGGGTGTATGGAGGTGGGAGGAGAAGCATGAGTCTGTGTGCAGGAGATGGGTAGCTGGAGGTGGGAGGAGAAGCATGAGTCTGTGCAGGAGATGGGTAGCTGGAGCTGGGAGGGGAAGTGTGAGTCTGTGCAGGAGATGGGTAGCTGGAGCTGGGAGGGGAAGTGTGAGTCTGTGCTGGAGATGGGTAGCTGGAGGTGGGAGGGGAAGCATAAGTCTGTGTGCAGGAGATGGGTGTATGGAGGTGGGAGGAGAAGCATGAGTCTGCGTGCAGGAGATGGGTAGCTGGAGGTGGGAGGAGAAGCATGAGTCTGCGTGCAGGAGATGGGTGTATGGAGGTGGGAGGAGAAGCATGAGTCTGTGTGCAGGAGATGGGTAGCTGGAGGTGGGAGGAGAAGCATGAGTCTGCGTGCAGGAGATGGGTAGGTGGAGGTGGGAGGAGAAGCATGAGTCTGTGCAGGAGATGGGTAGCTGGAGCTGGGAGGGGAAGTGTGAGTCTGTGCAGGAGATGGGTAGCTGGAGGTGGGAGGGGAAGCATAAGTCTGTGTGCAGGAGATGGGTGTATGGAGGTGGGAGGAGAAGCATGAGTCTGCGTGCAGGAGATGGGTAGCTGGAGGTGGGAGGAGAAGCATGAGTCTGCGTGCAGGAGATGGGTAGGTGGAGGTGGGAGGAGAAGCATGAGTCTGTGCAGGAGATGGGTAGCTGGAGCTGGGAGGGGAAGTGTGAGTCTGTGCAGGAGATGGGTAGCTGGAGGTGGGAGGAGAAGCATGAGTCTGTGCAGGAGATGGATAGCTGGAGCTGGGAGGGGAAGTGTGAGTCTGCGTGCAGGAGATGGGTAGCTGGAGGTGGGAGGAGAGGCATGAGTCTGCGTGCAGGAGATGGGTAGCTGGAGGTGGGAGGGGAAGCATGAGTCTGCGTGCAGGAGATGGGTGTATGGAGGTGGGAGGAGAAGCATGAGTCTGTGTGCAGGAGATGGGTAGCTGGAGGTCGGAGGAGAAGCATGAGTCTGCGTGCAGGAGATGGGTAGGTGGAGGTGGGAGGAGAAGCATGAGTCTGTGCAGGAGATGGGTAGCTGGAGCTGGGAGGGGAAGTGTGAGTCTGTGCAGGAGATGGGTAGCTGGAGGTGGGAGGAGAAGCATGAGTCTGTGCAGGAGATGGGTAGCTGGAGCTGGGAGGGGAAGTGTGAGTCTGCGTGCAGGAGATGGGTAGCTGGAGGTGGGAGGAGAGGCATGAGTCTGCGTGCAGGAGATGGGTAGCTGGAGGTGGGAGGGGAAGCATGAGTCTGCGTGCAGGAGATGGGTGTATGGAGGTGGGAGGAGAAGCATGAGTCTGTGTGCAGGAGATGGGTAGCTGGAGGTGGGAGGAGAAGCATGAGTCTGCGTGCAGGAGATGGGTAGGTGGAGGTGGGAGGAGAAGCATGAGTCTGTGCAGGAGATGGGTAGCTGGAGCTGGGAGGGGAAGTGTGAGTCTGTGCAGGAGATGGGTAGCTGGAGGTGGGAGGGGAAGCATAAGTCTGTGTGCAGGAGATGGGTGTATGGAGGTGGGAGGAGAAGCATGAGTCTGCGTGCAGGAGATGGGTAGCTGGAGGTGGGAGGAGAAGCATGAGTCTGCGTGCAGGAGATGGGTGTATGGAGGTGGGAGGAGAAGCATGAGTCTGTGTGCAGGAGATGGGTAGCTGGAGGTGGGAGGAGAAGCATGAGTCTGTGTGCAGGAGATGGGTAGCTGGAGGTGGGAGGAGAAGCATGAGTCTGCGTGCAGGAGATGGGTAGGTGGATGTGGGAGGAGAAGCATGAGTCTGTGCAGGAGATGGGTAGCTGGAGCTGGGAGGGGAAGTGTGAGTCTGTGCAGGAGATGGGTAGCTGGAGGTGGGAGGGGAAGCATAAGTCTGTGTGCAGGAGATGGGTGTATGGAGGTGGGAGGAGAAGCTTGAGTCTGCATGCAGGAGATGGGTAGCTGGAGGTGGGAGGAGAAGCATGAGTCTGCGTGCAGGAGATGGGTGTATGGAGGTGGGAGGAGAAGCATGAGTCTGTGTGCAGGAGATGGGTAGCTGGAGGTGGGAGGAGAAGCATGAGTCTGTGCAGGAGATGGGTAGCTGGAGCTGGGAGGGGAAGTGTGAGTCTGTGCAGGAGATGGGTAGCTGGAGCTGGGAGGGGAAGTGTGAGTCTGTGCTGGAGATGGGTAGCTGGAGGTGGGAGGGGAAGCATAAGTCTGTGTGCAGGAGATGGGTGTATGGAGGTGGGAGGAGAAGCATGAGTCTGCGTGCAGGAGATGGGTAGCTGGAGGTGGGAGGAGAAGCATGAGTCTGCGTGCAGGAGATGGGTGTATGGAGGTGGGAGGAGAAGCATGAGTCTGTGTGCAGGAGATGGGTAGCTGGAGGTGGGAGGAGAAGCATGAGTCTGCGTGCAGGAGATGGGTAGGTGGAGGTGGGAGGAGAAGCATGAGTCTGTGCAGGAGATGGGTAGCTGGAGCTGGGAGGGGAAGTGTGAGTCTGTGCAGGAGATGGGTAGCTGGAGGTGGGAGGGGAAGCATAAGTCTGTGTGCAGGAGATGGGTGTATGGAGGTGGGAGGAGAAGCATGAGTCTGCGTGCAGGAGATGGGTAGCTGGAGGTGGGAGGAGAAGCATGAGTCTGCGTGCAGGAGATGGGTGTATGGAGGTGGGAGGAGAAGCATGAGTCTGTGTGCAGAAGATGGGTAGCTGGAGGTGGGAGGAGAAGCATGAGTCTGTGCAGGAGATGGGTAGCTGGAGCTGGGAGGGGAAGTGTGAGTCTGTGCAGGAGATGGGTAGCTGGAGCTGGGAGGGGAAGTGTGAGTCTGTGCTGGAGATGGGTAGCTGGAGGTGGGAGGGGAAGCATAAGTCTGCGTGCAGGAGATGGGTAGCTGGAGGTGGGAGGAGAGACATGAGCCAGGGACCTGACGAGGAGAAGCCTGGGATCTGCTATCAGACAGTGATGTTGAATAAAACTAAATGCAGCTGTTGTTCAGTAGCCACCTGATAAGTTGAACAAAAAAATGTCCTGACCCGCAAACCATATATGAGAAGTACAACTCACTTCCCCCATTACCATAGAAGAAAACATTGTGCTGTGAAGGAAAGTATACTTTACCATAGCCTGTGTCACTGAATGCAATACCAGGCTGTGCATTGCTAGCTCTCTATCGCCTACAACTATAGGCAACTGTACAGTGTAGATAGGTAAGTGGGAGGGCAAATCATGGCTGCCTAGATAAAGCACATTAGTCTGTTGCAGTACAGGGGCCTTGCAGCATAGAAGCAACAGAGGTTAGGTTTAGACGCTAGGGGGGAGGTTAGGTTTAGGCACCAGGGAGGGAATGTTAGGTTTAGGGTGCGGGGAGTGGGAGGTTAGGCTTTGGAACTAGGTGAAAGGTTAGGTTTAGGCACCGGGGAGAGAGGGTTAGGATTAGTACTAGCATACTTACCTATTCTGACTGTCGGTATGCCGCTGTCGATATTCTGACCAGCGACATCCCAACTGCCGGCAATCCATACCCAACCTGTCTCATACATGGCATATAAAAGGTTGGGGCCGCATTCTGCGATTCAGGGACACCAAAAATAATTATATCCCTATATACACTGAATTGCAAAATCATAACCAAATCACGTGGACATTTATGATTACCAAATTTTAAAATTCTGCTAGCAATAAATCGTGGTCACGTCCTCCCCTTCCGTGGTCGCGTCCTCCCAGTTGGCTCCGCCTTCGGCTCTCCTCATTGACTGGTACTGGGCGGAGGCGTGGCCGCCTCCTCCCAGCATCAATCAGTGAGGAGAGATAGAGCCTACCTGGAGTGTGACAAGTGCTGTACGTACAGTACTTCAGTTTTATGTCTCTGTGTTATTATAAAGATGCAGTCATAGTAATTGTTTTTACCCTGATTGTTTTGGGCTGTGCAATATAGTAAATTTGCCTCTAGTTTAAGACTTGTAATCCAGAATGTTATCATGGGATAGAATGGTAAGAAGAGGTGGTAAGTTGCCATGTGCTGGTAGAAAAACCCGGGCCACTTGATTGCATGTGCCCCCCAGACTAAAAGTTGCCAGCCAGCCCCTGCGGGAGATGATGACGTGGCAGCGCCACCGACATCACTACTACACAGCCTTGCCCCCAGGTACCCTGCCAGGATGTACACGGTTTGGAGCGTGTGCCTATGCTAGACACATTTGCTGCCAGTGCAGAGCAGCAGAGTTTTAAATATTCCAAAAAAGTTGACTATAATATATTTACTATATGATGATTTCACCAGCGACATCTTATAAGTATTAAAAAAAAAAAATACATATTTTTTTCCTTAAGTAAGTGGGCATTAATTTATACCATACTTGAATGAAATGCATAAAAATGTTACACATTAATTAAACATGAATTTCCTTATTAGCACATGTAAAGTATGAAAAACACCAACCTGACAGTTATAACAGTAGCTAACAAATCTGAGACATAAAATGAGTAACACTAAATGCAAAAAGTAATTTACATTTTTTTAAAAGTTTTTAGACTGAAGGATTTGGGCCATAAACCCTGAGACCTTGAGAAGTGCTGCTAGTCTCTAGGGCAGACCCTGACATTTCCCCGCTATAGTGATGTACTAGATCGGCTGCAGATAAATGAGGCTAAAACTGCCACTGAGATGTCTGAACTTATATTTAACATTTTGTAGCTGCACCACATTTAACAATATTCAATTTGGATAAAAGAAGCTCAGAGAGCACCTTCTGGCGATGCCCTTCCATGTCTTTACAGCTGAAATTTAAGCAAATGCTTTTACTCAGAACAGTGTGGCTCAATATTGACCTTGATTACAGCTGTCACATTATAACCACATGTACTGTGTATAGCGAGTCCTGACAGGAAATGCATTTTCACTGATTTAATTGTCTTTTGTTTTGCTTTGTCTCTAAATGTTCTATATAACCCATTAAACAAAACACAAGACCTGAATGCTAAACCTTACCAAGCACACCTTAAGGGCCTGATTCAGAGATGTACGCTAATGCCGCTGCCGCAGCTGCAAATTTGTATGCAGTGGCTGTGCAATAATATGCAAATCTCATAGCCGTCGGGATTTGTATTGGGACACCCACCAGAAGCTTAACAGATCCAAGCGACTGTGTACAAAGTCAGAGTCATACTTGCCTACTCTCCTGGGAGTCGCGGGAGGCTCCTGATTTTTTGGGCAACCCCCCGCGCCCCCCAAAAGAGTAGGCAGATCTCCCGCATCTCGCCCACTTCCTAGTTATGTGGACAGGATGGGGAGATTTTCAGAGAAATTGAGGCTCTGGAGGGGGCGAGGCTAAATTATGTGAATTACATAATTTAGCCCCACTCCCTCCTCACAGACCCGCAAATTGCTGGCTTTTCCTGTAAATGGGGTGGGGCCTAATGATGGCTATAGTCTGGCCCCGCCCCCCTGAAGCTGAGAGCAGCAGCTCCTCTTTGGCTGCTCCCGGAAAGGAGTCCTAAAAAGTCGGTAAGTATGGTCATAGTTCAGTCATAGACTCAGAAGTTGATCAAACTTCTGAGTAATCCTATTGTTAATCCCCCTTTTACCACTAAAGGGATACCAGGGGGTAAATTACTTAAGTTCGATTTGGAATTCAAGTTTATGAATCTATAAAATCGACTGCAATCAAATTGAAATCGAACTGCAAAATCCCTTAGCAATCCCTTCTTAAAATCGACCAAAATCGAATTTGATTTGAAAATCGAATGCAAAATCAAATACTAGTAAATCAGGGGTTTGGCTAAGGGATTTTACAGTTTGATTTCAGGGCCCGATACAGGCCCGCTTGCATTCGCACGCAGCCTGCCGATGTTTTCATTCTGTGCATGCGTACGCATCACAGTGCACGTGCACAAACCAATCCATGCCATCGTGAAGCGCTCGCTCACTGCGCACAGCCACCTCGTTAGAATGAGTGACAGGTGAAGCCATTTGTGGGTGGGGACATGGGTTGGTCGCTGGAAACGGGGGAGTGGTGGTGCGAATGCAGGCGGGCCTGAGCGTCTTAACACCGTTTCAGAGGCGTGCATGATTAAGACGCAGCATCATAGTACACGTCACATGGTTGTTTTACACACTGAAGCACTCGCAGTGCTTGAGGTAGGGTATCATTAACCACAAGTGCTGTGTTCGCTTCCGATGGTACTCGATGTTACCAATGGTTGAATACACATCCTAGAGATGACGTGCATAAGTGGGCGTCTTAAGACAGGCTGGTGGGCGTCTGCATACACACTGCGATCGCACGGCAAGACATAGTGGGTGTGCTTATGTCTTGCCGTGAGATCGCGGATTTGCATTCTTTCACTGCATGCGAGCGGGTCTGAATCAAGCCCTCAATCCAATTTCGGTCGATTTTATAGATTCAGAAAATTGAATCCCAAATCGAACCTTAGTAAATTTACCCCCAGGTTACTAACTCCTATGTGATCTACTTTACCCACCCTTAAACCGACGTTAAATGGGTTTAAGGGTAGGTAAAGTAATACCGGTAGGTAGACTTTCAGTATAATATACTGTAGATAATTATCATCCTTAAGTCATAAACAACTATAACAACTATTAATTACCTACATCACCATATACCCAGGTATTAGGTTTTTACATACAATAAAAGATAACTGTTACATGAAGCACACTTCCAGTGTCTGTTATAGTGACACATGGAAACATGCATAACAAATACATATACATTACTATACCTACTGAGGGGAAGCAATCGGGAAGCCGACTGCCTAAATACCGGCAGCCGGCGTTCCTGACTGTCTTATCCCGGCAGGGGTGAAATGCGGGGCGTCTAGATGTAGACGCCCGCATTTCCCCGACGCCGGGAGACCGGCGCCCGACATCACGATCGTAGTGATGCCGGGCGCCGCGAGCAGACAGCCGCGAGGGGGGGGAGGGTTAGGTTTAGGGCTCCAGGGGGGGACTTAGGGTTAGGCACCCCCCCTGGGAGGGTTAGGGTCATGCTAGGGGGAGGGTTAGGCACCCCCCCGGGGGACTTAGGTTTAGGCAGCGGGGAAGGGGGTGGTTAGGGTTAGGCACTTACAGGGGGGATTAGGGTTAGGCACCCCTAAGGAGGGTTAGGGTTAGGGGGGTTAGGTTAGCAGATACTTACCTAGCCACGATCGGGATTTCCAGCGCTGTCGGGCTTCCGCTGCTTCGCACTCTGCTCCTGTCGGGCTGCCGCTTACGGGAATCGAACCGCCGGCCGCATGGCCGGCGGTATATCATACCCATTCCCTACTGAGAGTGCTGGCTACATTTCGTTAATAATGTGTTTCCAAATATAATTACATTATAACTGTAGCATTTATTCACAGTCTTCCTCTTGTGGGTTAAACTAACTCCTGGGAGAATAGTTGATTTTTTTTCTCTTGTTAGTCTTTATGTAAAATAACTGCTATCTACTCATCTAGTTTGTAGCAGCCATAACAAGTTGTAACTCACAGCCTGCCCCTGACTGGCCGCACTCGCAAATAGCTTTCCGATCAGTTTGCAGAATGAACACATATACATGTGATTTTAAATATCGCAACTTATGTACATTTTCTCTCTAGTGTAGTGCACCACTTCCAGAGAACATTTATGCTTTATCCTTGCATGCAGTTAGTATTATCTTAATAGGACATCTGAATAGTCTTCCTCTCATGGATGAATATATCTCCAGGTGTTATTAGTAGCTACTCCCCTGCCAGAACACCCTCCAAGCTGGTATCTAGGCTTCCCAAACATTCTATACCTCCCCTATTTGTTAATACAAATATCTATGTATGTATAGTATAGTCCTCTCTCCTGAATTAAACCATGAATGTTCCTGGAGTGGGATATAACCAGTAATCTGCCTGAAATCCTCAGCTGTCACTTTCCCTTTAGTATTTATCACTACCTTCTTCATGCTGCTGTCACTTCTGAGGGGTAAACTTTATACATGGCAGCCACAGCAGGGATGAGCCCATATGACAGTCTGTGTGCTTACAGCATGCTGCTGAGCCCCTCCTTTGCTACTTCCCTGTCAGCTTACCACGAACCACCGGTGGCCTCTCTCTCACCAGGTCTCAGCCCATCTCGGCATGTCCCCTCTCCACCGACACAGCTCCACAGCTGTGCTGATTGCGGCGGCTCTGTTTCCTCCATCCTTGCCTGGCGCTCAGCTGTTGCACCAACCGCTGGGACCACCACTGCTGCTCTGCCGCTGGGACCTCATCCTTTCCCAGCCTGCAGCGATGTTCCACCCCCAGTCAGCGGTAAACTTCCTTAGCTGATGGCTGCCGATGATGCCTCCTCTCCAGCTCCATCCCCCTGTGCCCGGCAGCCTACTACGGCTCCGCTGCCCAAGCCAAAGGGAGGTGGGCACCCGAGGAGGGGAACTCCAGGCTAACTGTCATCTGCTGCTGACAGCTGTTATATCCCTGTCTCTATACCTGCCCTTCTTTTTCTGACAGGAACCCAACCACTCCCAGCCACATCACTCTGCCCCTTCTTCTCCTGTGCATGTGCATCCCACACACTTGGGCACATCCCCACCACAGAGAAAAGAGTACTAAATAAACTGTCATGTAAATACATGAAACATATATGCTTTTTTTTTCATAAACTGTACATACATATCCTTTACTAAAGGCTATTTCTCAAAGAATTAATAAATTAGGCATGTTTTACCTGAATATACAACTATACATATATGTCATATATAACATTTGTCAACCTATGTACACATATTTCCTCAGAATATGTGTTTATTAATACTGTATTTCTTTTAACCATTAACCAGGGTTACACTATGCTTGTAAACAAAAAGAAAAAAGAGAAAAGGACTCTTTGTGGGGGCACACAATAGGTACCGAGATAGGGCTAATATAGCCGGATAAAGATTAAAAATTAACTTTTAATGAGAATATATTAAAAGGAGCAATTATCACAAATTTATACATACAACAGAAAACATTTAGTTAGCTGGAGACTGTAATCTCTCAGTTTAGACATACAAATGCACAACAAAAACTTATAATTTATTGGAGACTATTGTCTCTTGAGGCAAAGATTTATGGAAGTATATTCCTCCTGGAATTAACAAAAAGCCAGGCGAGATAATTGAAAATCAATAGAAGTATATATTATGCTGATTCAGCAATATAATACAACGCCAGTGAAACACAGACCAGGCATTAGAAGTGATAGATATGGTACATCTGTGTCATGTTCATTATTGGATACCAATGCCTGCATGCACCTAATCAATTAGCAACAAGACTGTATATTAAACAACCCAATGGTGATATATTTAATTGCCAATTGAATAATTGCCCAGAAAATCAAGAGATAGCTAATGTAACACGTATCTAAAATATAATACAATACCATCTGATGACATAATGGCCATTTGACATGTCGCCAGCATCACATTTATTTACACTATGCTTGTGCAGAATGGCCCCCGGAACTGAGACACTGGAGCCATTTTTACTGCCTATGGGTTGCAGTTGAAGGCAGAGATATATGCCTCTAAAATGGGAGCGACGTACATGTCCTTGTTTGACAATCACTTTGCAAATAAATCCTCACTGTGAGCGATATCGGTAATAAAATTTGCCGCATGCGCAGACCACCAATAATCACTCAACTGCATAAACATCGGCTGTGCGTCCATCTCTGAATCAGGTCCTATCTCAAAAATTTGTATAACCTAAGGCTTATTTAGTGTAGCAATTAAAAAAAATACATATTTGTGGTAAAAGGAAAAGATTCCTAGTACTGTATGTATTTTGGTAGCTCTTGCCAGGACTGTTTTAAGACAATAGTGGGCCAGTGTGCAAATTTTCATGGGGGTCCCCTCCACCTTGAAAAATTTTAATAAAATACCCCCGATAATCGGCTGATCAGGTAATAATTGCAATGTATGGCTGCAACCAAGCACCAATTATCGCCCTGTCTGGCATGAAAAATCTTTCAGCAAGCCCCACAGATGCGATAATTAGTACTAGAAAATACAGTGTGGGTATACTCACCATCAGACAGACAGACCAATTATAGGAGAGTGTATGCAACATCAAATAATTTGTCTGTCTGTCTGTCTGTCTGTCTGACAGTGAGCTATATCTCACAGTGGGGGAGATGTAACAAACCTTGGAGAGTGATAAAGTGGAGACGTTGCACAAAGCAACCAATCTGCTTCTACTATAGGGTACACACGGTCAGACTGCTTGACGGTCAGATAACGATAATGATCGTTATCTGATCGTCCTGCATGTGCTGGATCGAACATCCAGCACATGCAGCAACCCCCCAACTACTATAACGACCCGCGATCTACGATCACGGGTCCCTATAGTAAACAGGCAAACATGGTCGATATTGACCATGTTGGCCTGCATGCATGGGCGATGGTCGATATCGTTATCGACCATTCGTGCCCGTGCATCGACAATCGTTTGGTCGTTTGAGGGGGCCATAAACTTGACGATTTGAACGATAACAATAAGATCGTTATCGTTTAAATCGTCAAGTTTATCTGACCGTGTGTATGCACCAATAACTGTCATTTCAATTACTGTACCAGATAAATGACAGTTATAAGCTGAGTGGCTGCTGTGGGAAACTTCTCCACTTAATCACTCTCAATGGCTTGATACATCTCCCCAGTGTATGGCCAGCATCACATAGAGCTCTGCACAGGTGTGATCTGTCCACTCGAAAACTGTATGCAACCCTGATACATGCCCATAAGGTAAATAGACGAAAGGTACTGGAATGGGGTAAAGTATTAAAGTCAACAAGTGAAATAATGCAGATAGTGTAGGTAAGAAGGGGCATTTAGCAGAAAGAGATTTTTTATGCAGGAGGAATACTGAGGGAACACCTATACAGCAGATAGATCAGGACTATCATACCAAAATTGGGACAATCGGGTATGCAAATTATTTTAACACAAATGAATATACACAATTTATCTATCTGAATCATGTACTGTTAGTTTTAATCAGCTGTATGGCTATATGAGGTGATGAAAGGTCGTATTGAGATAGAAATGACAAATTCTATACATTGATTTGATGACCATGTTTAAATATTGTTTGACCCAAAGAATATTGCTTTAAATTGTTGTCTAAACAGTTAAGGTTGTTTAAAATGTTCTCACTTATCATGGATACACTGGAAAGGAGAAGTTTACTAAGGGGAGGCAATCGGGAAGCCTAAATACCGGCAGTCGGCTTCCCGACTGTCTTATCCCGGCATGGGTGAAATGCCAGGCGTCTAGATGTAGACGCCCGCATTTCCCCGACGCCGGGAGACCGGCGCCCGGCATCACGATCGTAGTGATGCCGGGCGCCGCGAGCGGACAGCCGCGGGGAGGGTGGGTTAGGTTTAGGGCTCCCGGGGGGGACTTAGGGTTAGGTACCCCCCCGGGAGGGTTAGGGTTAGGCTAGGGGGAGGGAGGGTTAGGCACCCCGGGGGGGAATTAGGGTTAGGCACCCCCTCGGGGGACTTAGGTTTAGGCAGCGGGGAAGGGGGTGGTTAGGGTTAGGCACTTAGAGGGGGGATTAGGGTTAGGCACTTGGGGGGGAAGTTAGGGTTAGGCACCCCTAAGGAGGGTTAGGGGGTTTAGTGGATACTTACCTATCCACGATCGGGATTTTCAGCGCTGTCGGGCTTCCGCTGCGTCGCACTCTGCTTCTGTCGGGCTGCCGCTGATGGGAATCGAACCGCCGGCCATGCGGCCGACGGTATTTCATACCAATTACTTACTAAGTGGCACGTCTCAAAACATTTGCACCTCAGCGGTTTCGGCCTTTAGATTTGAAGGGTCAATCATTTTAATGATAAAACCAGGCGTATTTTGTATTTAATATGATTGCTTCTTTAAATCCAGTGTCCAAAACCATTGAAGATGCGTCAGTTTTGACAGTGAAAAGGTTGACCTTCAGAAGGTCCACTGATTCTGAATGTCGACGGTCAATAGGTTGACCATCATTCTGTAGACCTGTATTTTGATTGACAGGGTTAAATGGTCAACATATTGAAAAGGTCGACATTTTACATATCAACACTAAAATGTTGATATTTTTATTTTATTTTAGCCTAAAGCTGGGTACACTCTTAGCGATATTTTGAACGATTTTCACGATTATGACAAATCGTTAAAAATGTTAAGTGTGCATGTTCTGTGTCAACCGGTGCGCACTCCCGCGGGTTGTCAGCCGCATCGTCAGGGCGGCCCTATATGAAGCTCAAATTGACGATGCGGCTGAGACGACCCTATGCAGCGGGATGCGGCAGGGGCCAATATTTCGGTCGGTCAGGCACTGAATCATCTAATGTCTACCGACCGCCTGATATGTCAGCTCGTCAGTGGAGGGGTCGTCACTCGCATCGCTGGGTACACACATCATTTAGTGTGTAGCCAGCTTAACCCTTAACCTAGCCCTAAACCTAAAAATCATGGAAAAACCATATGTCGACATTTTGCCGACTTGTTAAATGTCGACCTTTTCAATATGTCGACCATTTAACACTGTCAACCTAAATACACATCTACAGAATGATGGTCGAGTTAATGACTATGTCGACCTATCAAGTGTCAACATTCAGACCTTCTGGTGTCAATCTTTTTAGTGTGTATCAATCGACTGGATACCGTAGAAGATAGCAAAGACTCCGACCCAGTGCCAGAGTCTTTGTTATCTCCTGTGCTGGCAATATCTATCCAAAGACATCACCTGAAATCAGCCAGCAGTAAGTATAGGGACCGTGGCAAATCTGTAAGATGCATACTGTGCTGAGCCACCATGGATCCACCACACATCCTGCACCCATTTTAGATACTCCACTGGGTTTTCAGGAATCAGAGATATAGTTGTGTATGTTTGTAATCTTGGCGCATAAATACAAGTATCATATCAAGTGAAATGTATTAAAAGTAAAAATAAACAACTCTAATGGTATAAATAAAATAAATATGTGAAAAGTGGAGATGGAAATTGGAAAGATACATCAATATATTCAGTAAGAGCTGCATAAGGGAATGTACAAGCCAGTGCATTAACATTTTCAGAATATGGGCATTTCCTTTATCTTTGTCTTTAACTGCAGGCTGAAGACTATTCAGTTTATATGTCACTGGTATCAGCACACACATACAGTAGTTTGCCAATTACATGCATATGTACTTTATTTTCATGTTTTTTGTTATGTATTCTAGAAATGAAAGCTTTGGCTGAAATGATTGGCCCATATGGGATGAAGTATCTGAGTGAGACCCTTATGTGGCATGTAACATCTCAAATTGTGGAATTAAAGGTAATTAATGTATTTCAGTGGTATATACTGTACTAAATCAGAAAGCAATATACATGAGTATACATACAATGGGCACACATGCATGCAAGAGGTAACCATAAGACAGCCTAATGACTACATTTTCTCCAGATCCTAGGCTGTGTGCATGTGCGGCTTGATGGATATATATTTGCGGGGGTGCCAAGAAGGGGTGGAGCAGGTGCTAATTACCTGGGCCCGGGGTTGTCTAAGGGGCCTTGCAAGGGCTCTGGCCAGCTGTGCAGTTAGAATACCCCTCTCCGTGGCTCGCAGGCATGATCACAACCCCATGATGTGGCCACATCTCCCCAATCACAATCATTGTGCGTTATTAATAATAATAATTAATAATATTAATAATATTAGCACATTCCCTATACTTTGAATGGTCAGTCGTTCAGCAGAAGTAGTAATCACAATTTTTGTGTTGTTTTTTGTTGTGTTATTTTGTTTTTTGCTATTAATTTTTCACCTTTAATAAATTGGAGTTAGGAATTGACAACATATTGTGAAGAAGCCAGTTTAATGAATTCTAGTTTCACTACTGGCGCTTATTATTTTCTTTACATTTTATGTGTTCATTTTCTTCCAAAGCACATTCAGAATAATAAAACAGGATACAAAAGGCAAAGCTTGTCTGCCGCTGAATGGGACGATGTTTTCGTAGCAGATCAATAGACTGTAAACATTCCACAGAGTACAATGTGATATCAGTAGGCTGGTGCAATTTCTTGCGATCAATAAAATGTTTCAAAGTCAGATCAATACGATGTTCCAGTGTTATTTACAACGTCGTTTTGGTTTGTTATTTTTAAGTAAAGCAATGTACAGTTTTTCTGCAATTGTGCATATTATATTAATTATATTATACTAAACAAGATGTTTAAATGAGGTGAGATGTACAGATATTTTGCCTTTAATAAGTGTAGGCAATCACTCATGGAACATTTAAAATAAAATTAATAATATATGCCACAAGTGAGCAGGCCATATCTGGGTATGTAAGAAGGACAGATGGGATGTCTCTCTCTCTTGTGTATTGCTGCAGAGTCTCTCTCTGTGTGCTGCAATAGCCTCTTTCTCTGCAAACTGTTGCAGTGTATCTCTCTTGTCAGGGATGGATTGGGAATTTTAAGTGACCCTGGAAATAATTCTGAAAGTGACCCTATGGGCGCTCGCTGAAGGCACGTGCCCGCAAAATATGGGTGTGGCCTCATAACAATGGGTGTGGCCTCATGTGAAATGCTATGCCCAGAAAGCCTCTCCCCTCATTTTTGTCATGCTGGGGGCATGCCCACCACTCCAGAAGCTGATGAGCATGCCCACAGTCCCTCTCTCCAGTGAATAAGCACAGCAAGCATGTGAATGAGTGTTTTCTTACATATATAATTTCAATGCAACAGGGAACGAACCTCTGAAGAAATCGATCCTCCCTGGACAGGCAGTGTCTTGAATCAGTATTCACTATTCATGCAGGAGATCACTTGGTCTGGAAGCCGCCTGTTTGCGTAGCAATAAAGTCAATGTCATCATCATGCAACAGAGGTTGCAGTAAAATCTTTTCATTTGAATCGTTGCCTTACTGAAGATTACTGTCCCCCAGTCTTTTCTTCTAATAGTACTAGTGGTCCAACCATCCTCTATGTGTCTCCAGCACCATTGCCTGGGTGTGTTTCCTGCCAATCCCCCCTATGTATCTCTCCAGCACTATCCCCCTGCTTCTTTCCAGCACCATCCTTCTGTTTCTTCCCAATGTCATCCTCCTGCGTCTCCTTAGCGCCATCCTCTTGCGTCTCCCCAGCGACATCCTCCTGCATCTCTCCAGCGCCATCATCCTGCATCTTCCCAGCACCATCCTCATGTGTCTCCCCAGCGCCATTCTCATTTGTCTCCCCAGTGCCATCCCTCATGTGTCTACCCTGCACCATCCTCCTCCGTCTCCCAAGCTCCATCCTTCTGCGTCTCCACAGCGCCATCCTCCTACACCTCCCCAGCACCATCCTCCTGCCTCTCCCCAGTGCCATCCTCCTGCTTCTCCTCAGCGCCATCCTCCTGTGTCTCCCCAGCGCCATCCTCCTATTTAAATGTCTATTCAAATGACTGCGCACAGGGGAGTTACTGTGTGTTGTACAGGTGCTGTGTATTAGTGCCCCCAGTGTCACAGTGTGTAACCAGTACCCTAGGTACACCAGCGTCACTCACCAGGAGTACAGCTTTTACACAGACATGCTGATTCCAGGTGGTGGGTTGCAGGCTCTGTGTACTCTCCATGCGTTGACCATATCTCCTTCCTCTAATGCCACCGGTGACCTTTAGCTCCTAGTCCCGGCAGCAGAGCAGCTCCATTCCCCAGCAGCATAGTAGCTCCTCCTCCAGCCCCTGGCAGCAGAGTAATAGCTCCTTCCCCAGGCTTTGGTGGCAGAGTAGCTCCAGTCCCTGGAGCAGCCATTCCGCTCACCACTCCACCTCACACCAGTTCCTACTCATGTGTGTGACACCCTGGTAAATCATGGTACCACGAAGAAGTCTCAGATAATATCGAGTATATGTTCTTGGTTTTTATACAGAGAGGTAAGGGCTAACGTGAGACAAACAAGTAAATAAGATAAGATCATGCAATGTCAATAGATAATAGTTTTACAATAAATTTATAAGTGATGCACACGGTGAACAAGATTACACTTTCGTAGTAAAAGTTACAAGTTCAATTACAATAACAGATACAGTTACAGTTCACATGAGAAAAACAACAACAATTCAGGTTTTATTATTCAGGAACACAGTTCCCTCACAATCGGTAGGGATTCCTCTCCTCCTGTTTAAGAGGTTAATGCATGCAATACTTTCCCTACCACAGATTAACTTAAACGCTGTAACTAAACAGTAGACAATAACTAACAGGCCTTCAATTAGTCTCTCAGTTTGCAGATTATTTTCCCTAAGCTTTACTGGCCAGAAGCTATTAGTTCATGAATTAATACTGTATTAAATATTCCTGAGTGTACACTGTGTTGCCCGGGTTATTAGCTGGAAGTTCTGAATTTATTCTGCTTACGCAGAAATAGCTGTACTGTGGGTTAATATAAAGCTGCGTTGCAAATGTCTTTCTTTTTTAATCCTGGCTGACAGACTCTGCAACAATGTTAATGTCAATAGTGCTGCAACCTTGTGGCTACAAAGGACTACTGTGACAGTTTGTTAGATGGCTCTGCCTCTCCTACTGCACACAGAGCTGCCCGCATGGGATTTATTATATGCAACTCCTGCAGCTCCTTACGGGGACTCTCCTGCCCACAAGTCCCAAGGACCAAGTCTAAGGCTCTGTGCGGCTTATACGGCTTATAAAGTTTCAGGCTGTAGACACTTATTAATTATAACTCCTTTTCTGCACTGGTGTCTGGGGAGGTTATTGCTGGTTACTATACACAGGGCTGTAGCTGCCAGCTAGCTGCGGGCCACTGTTAGCGGGTAGTTGTAGAAGAGTGTGTGTGTCCAAGCGTCTTACCCCCCGCGATAACCACGACTCCTTTCTGTGTCTGCAGGGTCTGGTACAGCCTCCAGTCACTGTCATCAAACTGTGGCTCCACCCAGGAACACCTCCGGCTGCTGTTCCTCACTAAGGGAAGTGGGTCAGAAGGCTCTAATGGCTGCCAGCACTCAGTTCACTGAGCTCCCGGCACTCTCCAGCAGCTCCATCAGCGGCCCTGCGCAGCGCAGCTTCCCCTTCACAGCTCACCTACCAACTGCACACAACCACTGCCGCCCAACTGTCAGCACAAGCCCCTCTGGTCACGGGGCACTGTTTCTCTATTTCATTGGAGGTCCAGTCTCTCCAGCCGCATGCCAGCTCCTGAAGCTGGCTACATTGTCCACTGTCACCAATGAATACATTCAAATGTCCAGCAACACATATATAAGGGTACACAACATGAGGTACTCCCAGGTTCTGGGGTACCACATGTGGAATGGGGGAGGGGGAGAGGAGAACACAGACTACTGCAGTAACTACAGTATACACACGCGTGTAAAGGGAACAGGAAGGGGTGAGCTGACTGATCCACAAAGCACAGCCATAGGTGGCTGGTCCCTGGGGCGAGGCCAGCCACTAATTCAGCTACTAATATGCCACTTCCGGCTCCCGATAATGTATTTAATTTTTTTTTAATTAAACAGAAACAAAATTATTTTAAGGGCCAGGAGGCCCCAAAATGGTCTGGCCCACCGGGAAAATTCCCTTAAAAGTCAATGGCCAATCTGTTTCTGGGATCTCTGAATATTGCAGCAGTCTCTCTGCGTTGGCCTGATTCAGAGGTGGATGGAGTTGCATGGGCTCAGTGAAAGCGGCTGCGTTCTCAGACACAGTGCTGCATCCACAGAGGCCATGTTCAGATGGAGACACTGCACCTGCCATAGAGATAGTGCAAGTATCGATGGTGTGCGCTATATGTTGCGTCGATGGTGGTGTTGCTGCTTGCACAGGAAGCCGTCTGACTAAATCCCAGCATCTAAATCCCGACGCGGGACTAACGACAGGTGTGGAAAAATGCTGACGCACGTCTAGATCCCGATGCCGGAATCTAGACAGATGGCTTCCCAAATGAAGGTAAGCCAGGTACAGTTAGCGCTTAGCCGCACGCGGGTGGTTAGGTTAGGGTACCTCCGGTGGGGACTAAGGGTTAGGCACCACCCCAGGAAGGTTAGGTTTAGAGTGCGGGGAGGGGGGGTTAGGCACCACCAGGGGGAGGTTAGGGTTAGGCACCACCGGGGGGGAGGTTAGGGTTAGGCACCACCCCAGGAGGGTTAGGTTCAGAGTGCGGGGAGGGGGGGTTAGGTTTAGACATCACCAGGGGGAGGTTAGGGTTAGGCACCTCTGGGGGGGAAGGTTAGGGTTAGACACCACTAAGGGAGGGTTAGGGAGGGGGGAGAGGGGAGGGTTAGGGTACATACCAGCCCCAGTAGGGATCCTGATGGTTCGTGCTTCCAGCGACGGTATTTAGTCCGACGCCAATACATCCGGTGGCATTACATACGGATTCCACTGAAAATGGGCGTCTCAGGGCTTGCACATTCCGGTGTATGCTAGAACACAAGGGGGAGGCTGATACCAGCATTTCCATATTATCATCCATGGCACCGCAAAAAGACATAGTCACGGCAATGACTGCGTGCACTTCTGAATCAGGCCCTCTTTGTTTCAGCTGTGTCTCTCTCTGTTCTACAGCAATGTCTCTCTTTGTGTACTGCAACAGTCTCTCTGTGTAATGCAGCAGTTAGTGTGTGTGTATTTCAGTGATGTCTCACTTAGTGTACTGCAGTAGTGTATCTCTCTGTGGGGCCTATTCATCATAACTAAAGTTTCCCAGGAGGTAATTAGGTTTAGAACTCGCATGGAGTTCTACCTAATTACCAGAGGAATTAATCATTCCTCCTCCCTGTAACTATCTATTCCGAAAAGCTGTAATTTTTGCGATGACAGCTTTTCAGGAAATAGATAGTTATCCCTCACTACTCTAACTTACCGCAGCTGGAAACAATGCTGCGCATGCGCTGTTAAATTCGTTAACCCAGCACATGCGCAGCACTGCCTACACATGCGGTAAGTTTGTGTCCCCCCCCCATTCACCTCCCCGCCCTCCCCCCGCTCACCTCCCCCCCTTCAGCACTTACCTGTCTGCGCAGCAGCCTCCGGCTCCATCCTGCTGGTCTGTCACATGGTCTCCCAGCAGACCACAGTACAGATTAGAAAAAAAAAATGTTTTTTTTTTCTAATCTTTATTGTGTTCTGCTGGGAGAACACAGTGGGCCTGATTCAGACCTGCTCGCGAGCGCCAAGCGGGACAATGTTGGCCCGGCTCCGTCGTGCACATTCGCGAGACCCGCATAGCGAAGTAAGGGGGCGTGCTGTCGATGTCCCTTTGGTGGGTGTGCACGGGGCGTGGCTGGCGAGATGGAGGTGTTTCCATGGGAACGCCTACCATCTGGGGCCGGCCCCACTGACATCACAAGTGATGTCAGTGGGAGTGCTTTTGGCTCTGATAGAGCCAAAAGCACTCCAGGGCTTGCGGCAGATGAGACCCTACCACAAGGGTCTCGTCGCAAGCCCGATGGTCGCGATGGTCTTGATCATCACGACCATCTTTTTGGCCGCTCGCTATAGCTGTGGGTGGTCACCCACAGCTATGCGAGTGGCCAAGAGGCCGCTCTAAAAGTCAGAGGGCTGGCCCTGATTCAGAGCGAGCGCTCTGTCAGAGCGTCCGGCTCTGAATCAGGGCCAATGTCCGACCAGCCTCCGGAGCCAGAGGATGCACCAGACCGCCGGAGGAAGACGCCGGGGGACCTGTCCAGCTGTCCACATCCACATACTAATGTATGGGGAGTGTGGAAATTAACGCAGGGGGACTTAGCAAGAAGATATCAGTGATATCTCCTGTGTCAAGTGGCTTCATGAATACTAACATAACGTTATTTAAGGAAAATGTCCTTAAAAATGTTAATTTAGTGTTGATGAATAGGCCCCTGTGTATTACAGCAGTGTGCTTCTGTGTACTGCAGCAGTGTAACTCACTATACTGCAACAGTGTACCTTATTAGCAAATAGGTGTCAGCGGTGTATGGTGGAGGTCAGCCCACATGATGAATAGCTCAACCAGGGATTGGATTACTAACCAGGTAGAACACAGGATAATAGTCAGCACAAGCTTAATGCAGCAGGTATACAATGCCAAAACATAGTATAACAGGTCCAAGCAGGAGCGGGTTAACGCATGTGGTGTGCGGTATCTGGAGTTTACACCTGCACATACACTCAGTGGTGGCAGTATAGAAAAACTAGTGGTGGTGACACATTGGTGTCTCCCTCAAGGAGACACTCAGGGAAATGGCCTAGTCATATGGAGGATGAAATGGAACATGCATGGTTAAGCGGCACATGAGCAGTAGCGCATTATATTGGAGGTTGTTCTTGTGACGTCAGCGCACCTCCTTCGCATTGGGGACCCGGCAGTAGAACCAGCAATGGAGACAGCGCCAGTGGCAAACGCAGGATTTCTAGAGGGGGGTTTCCAAATGCTTGATTTTAGAGTGAGTGTGGCCAGTCCATGAAGAGGGCATAATTAGCACTTATCCAGCTTTGATATGCATCATACAAAGTATATTGTGTTGCATAATTCCAGCATATACAGGACCAGCGATCACAGTAAGCTAGTAGATACGGCAGTAGGTCCATCGTGTCTGAGCAGAATATTTTTTTTTCAGATGTGGGCACCATTCCAGAGCATTGGAGCAAGTCCGGGAGTCTGGGGTAGCAGCAGAAGAGCCTAGCTCTGCCCTGGATATATATGTACATATTGATCTCCTTATTATGGATAGTGTTTTATTATACAGTATTAATAATTAACCTTATTGATGGTATATAGCAGTGCACCCCTAACAGTGCATGTTTTCCCCATCTCCTAGTTGGTGCACAGGTATATTTATTACTGGCTGACACATTTTAAAAGATCCTCAAGTGTTGCTAATCATTTCATTTGTGATACTAAGAAGAACATGCAGCACTAGTAACATTGCATGGTGTGTGCTGGGGAGGGGGGGTTCCAGGCAGATGGAAACCCCCCTCCTCATCAAATCTCTTTCTATACTGCAGGAGTCTTTGTATATTGCAACAGTGTGTCTCTCTCTGTGTACTACAGCTATATGTCTTTGTATATTGCAACACTGTGTCTCTCTCTGTGTACTACAGCAGTCTTTCTGTGTTCTGTAGCAGTGTCTCTTTCTGTGTCTCTCTCTGTATTGCAGCAATATCTCTCTGTGGTTTGCGGCATTGATTCTTTGTATTGCAGTTCTGTGTATTGCAACAGTTGCTCTCTGTATTGTGGCAGTGTCCCTCTATGGAAGCTCTTCAATTCCCTAATTATGTTTATATTGATTCATGTGTAAAATAGAGCTACAGATGTGTCCTCTTACACCTTTTTTTTTGCGCCATATGGTGCAAGACATGTGGTGCAACAAAAGGCCCCCATACATCAGAGATCGATTGCAGCAATCGTGCAATTTGCAATCGATTGTGTATAAAAATCTTTACCTTTTTCAATCGATTGTGGCATCTCTGCAATCAGCTATCGATTGAAAAAGGGAAAGATTTTTATACACAATCGATTGCAAATTGCACGATTGCTGCAATCAATCTCTGATGTATGGGGGCCTTTAGACACTCCGCCAATTCTTGGACTTTCATATTTTCCTGAATTTAGCGATTTTATTCACTACATGGCTGCATACAAAGGGTCTGATTCAGAGATTTATGCTAATGCAATCACAACTGCGATCTCTTGCAAATAAGGAGTGCAGATGTAAATTGTATTCAATATTTTATTATCTGTGTAAATACATATACACCCAGTTAATACTATAAAAGTGCACTTCGTATTAGTACAAAACATTATTTAAAAATGAAAAAACAATAAAAAATCCACCTTTTCAGATAAATTATTGTGCAGCTGACATAATTATTGCAACATCTCCATCACTTAAGCCTTTTGTCTCCACAATATTGATTGCCAGGTTTATTCCTTTACCTCCAGTTTCACTTTTACATGTATAGCCCACAATCTCAGTTGTTAGCCCACCCGGTTTATGCAGTACAGCGTACTTTCTGTCCAAGAGCAATGTCTCTTATAATAAGCTCTTACTGCTCCCGGTGCTCAGTCTTAGATCTCTCAGTGTCAGGTACCGATAGCACACGGCGCTGTCACTCCACTGAGAGGGGAAATATATCAATTTGTAAGGACCTCTGCCTGGTAAAGCAGCATGCAGGGTAACTGGAGTCCTCCGGCTGGTGGACAGGCGGCAAGTGTAAGTATTATGCGGGGCAGCTGCACGTCAGTGGAATTGTCCCTAGTCCTTTACGCGTTTCTCCGCTGTGTAGGGTAGCGTTTCTTCAGAAGGAAAGAAAGAAGCATAATTTCCATTATGTCCGTGCTCTCTATTTAAATATCTTTCATCCAATCACAGGTCTGAAATAAATTATCTACCTGTGAACCAGTAAATAGTTAAACGGGAGCAGGTTTTATTTGTCCCCAACACATTTGTTTCTATTCTGACAACATATATATGTATTAAGTCAATATATAACTTTCTAGAGAAACAATTAAAAAATAATTTGTTCTTATATACAATACATGAATAAATAAAAGGCATCATTGAGAAATTTGATACGTCATTTTTAGTTTGTGTTAATTAATACTTTAAATATATTATAAGTCTATCTCAATTTACTGTTAGCTTGGATGGCTCATCCAGCTAATGCAGCAGCCTTGTATGCAAAACATCATGGTTTCTAACCAACTAGGTCTAAAATAAATCCTGTGTGTGCTTGTGTTGTCCCAATATTACATTCTAGATATTCTTTCAAGACTGTTATACCCTCTTTATATGGTATGTTATACCCTCTTTATGTGGTACAAACCATAAACACAGTGTTTCCAGACACGTTATAAACAAACACGAAGGGGATGTGAAAGTACTCAGAATACAGGGGATTGCATCTGTGAAACATACGGAAAGAGGGGGAGATAGGTTCAATCTCTTGTGCAAAAAAGAAACCTACTGGATTAATTCCCTGAGAACACTCGCTCCGCAAGGACATAATGAACATATAGAGTTAAATAACATATGAATAATATTGTATCCATCTAGGTCATTTCTTGCTTTCTGTTTATTTCAAAAATATCAACTGGACATATTACTTTGTATCATCTTGGTATGTTACTTTGCAGTATTAAGGAATATATGTAGTTTTGAAGATGAGATGCTTTAATACTGGAATGTAGGTTAAAAACTACCGTCTAAATGAATAAAACATACATACTTATATATTTCCTTTCTGCTATAATAAGAATAAAATATTAAATTATAACAACAAATTCCTTACTAATGGGGATTAGAACCCATGACATTTTGCATACAGGTCTGCTGCATTAGCTGGATGAGCCATCCAAGATAATGGTAAATTAAAATAGACTTATCATATATTTAAAGAATTAATTCACACAAACTAAAAATTACGTATCAAATTTCTCAATGATGCCTTTTATTTATTCATGTATTGTATATAAGAATTAATTACTTTTGAATTGTTTCTCTAGAAATAAGTTATATGTTGATTATATATATATATATATATATATATATATATATATATATATATATATATACCATTCAAAAGTTTTGGGTCACTTAGAAATTGCCTTATTTTTGAAAGAAAAGCACTATTTTTTTCAATGAAGATAACATTAAATTAATCAGAAATACACTCTATACATTGTTAATGTGGTAAATGACTATGCTAGCTGCAAACGCCTGGTTTTTAAAGGAATATCTACTTAGGTGTATAGAGGCCCATTTCCAGCAACCATCACTCCAGTGTTCTAATGGTACATTGTGTTTGCTAAGCGCGTTAGAAGACTAATGGATAATTAGAAAACCCTTGAAAACCCTTGTGCAATTATGTTAGCACAGCTGAAAATGGGTTTGCTCATTAGAGAAGCTATAAAACTGGCCTTCCTTTCAGCTAGTTGAGTATCTGGAGCATCACATTTGTGGGTTCGATTATACTCTCCAAATGGCCAGAAAAAGAGAACTTTCATGTGAAACTCGACAGTCTATTCTTGTTCTTAGAAATTAAGACTATTCTATGCGAAAAATTGCCAAGATGCTGAACATTTCCTACAACGGTGTGTACTACTGTCTTCAGAGAACAGCACAAACAGACTCTAACCAGAGTAGAAGGAGAAGTGGGAGGCCCCGGTGCACAACTGTGCAAGAAGACAAGTACATTAGAGTCTCTAGCTTGAGAGATAGACGCCTCACAAGTCCTCAACTGGCAGCTTCATTAAATGGTACCCGCAAAACGCCAGTGTCAACGTCTACAGTGAAGAGGTGACTCCAGGATGCTGGCCTTCTAGGCAGATTGGCAAAGAAAAAGTCATATCTGTGACTGGCAAATAAAAGGAAAAGATTAATATGGGCAAAAGAACACAGACATTGGACAGAGGAAGATTGGAAATAAGTGTTATGGACAGACGAATTGAAGTTTGAGATGCTTGGATCACACAGAAGAACATTTGTGAGATGCAGAACAAGTGAAAAGATGCTGGAAGAGTGCCTGACGCCATCTGTCAAGCATGGTGAAGGTAATGTGATGGTCCGGGGCTGCTTTGGTGCTGGTAAAGTGGGAGATTTGTACAAGGTAAAAGGGATTTTGAATAAGGAAGGCTATCACTCCATTTTGCAATGCCATGCCATACCCTATGGACAGCGCTTTATTGGAGCCAATTTCCTCCTCCAACAGGACAATGACCCAAAGCAAACCTCCAAATTATGCAAGAACTATTTAGGGAAGAAACATTCTGTCTGTAATGGAGTGGCCAGCGCAGTCACCAGATCTCAACCCCATTGAGCTCATTGAGCTGCTGTGGGAACAGCTTGACTGTATGGTATGCAAGAAGTGCCCATCAAGCCAATCCAACTTGTGGGAGGTGTTTCAGGAAGCGTGGGGTGAAATTTTTTCACATTACCTCAACAAATTAATAGCTAGAATGCTAAAGGTCTGCAATGCTGTAATTGCTGCAAAAGGAGAATTCTTTGACTAAAGCAAAGTTTGAAGGTCAAAATTATTATTTAAAATAAATATCATTATTTCTAACCTTGCCAATGTCTTGACTATATGTTCTATTCATTTTGCAACTCATTTGATAAATAAAAGTCAGTTTTCATGTAAAACACTTTTGAATTGTAGTGTATGTTGTCAGAAAAGAAACAAATGTGTTGGGGACAAATACACAATGGAAATTATACTTCTTTCTTTCCTTCTGAAGAAACTGCTACCCTACACAGCAGAGAAACGCGTAAAGAACTAGGGTCAGTTCCACCGGCATGCAGTTGCTCCGCATAATACTTACACTTGCCGCCTGTCCACCAGCCGGAGGACTCCAGTTACCCTGCATGCTGCTTTACCTGCCAGAGGTCCTTACAAACGGATATATTTCCCCTCTCAGTGGAGTGACGTCGCCATGTGCTATCGGTACCTGACACTTAGAGATCTAAACCCGAGCACCGGGAGCAGTAAGAGCTTATTATAAGAGACATTGCTCTTGGGCTGAAATTACCCTATACCGCATAAACCGGGTGGGCTAACAACTGAGATTGTGGGCTATACATGTAAAAGTGAAACTGGAAGTAAAGGAATAAACCTGGCAATCAATATTATGCAGACAAAAGGCTTAAGTGATGGAGATGTTGAAAAGAGAGGGGGTTTTAACCCCCTATTGTTCCTCAGCACACTGAAGTATACTAGCAACAATATATGAACACTATATGGTAATAGAATTTCAGAGATATTAGTTGCATGCATTTGCAAATACATGGGATGCTGCTAGGCCTCGTCAAGGCTTCTCTGTCACTAGCAGTCCCTACACTAAACGGTTCATGTCCGGGGCACAGAGCACCACAAAATAATGTCCAGCCCAGGACCCCCCCAGGGCATCACACGAAAAATGGAAAAAGAGTGACAGTGCAGTGTAAAGTATAGAAGTGTGCAAGTAATTACTAAGTGTTAAGGGGTTAAAATATATGTGAAAAATTACATGAATAATAAACAAACATAAAAAGGTGATGTGAAAAGTAACTATGTGTATTAAGTGGTGATGCCCTCAGGAGGCCCAGCCAGAGCAGCCTCAGGGACCCTACGCCCAAACGCTCACCCCAAATGGAATGTATGCCAATTAAAGCCTCATAATAAAGGCACATATATATTTTTGGCAAATGTAAGGCCTCATGATAAAGGCACATACATAAATGCATCCGAATTGAGAGCCAGCTTACCTGGGCGTCACCCCTGGGAACTCCAACTAGCACTACTAGACCAGCATGCCCTGCTAATGCTGGCTCATTCATGCATCTCATAACCACAAACAAAAAAATGTCAGCTGCTCAATCAATCTGGTAGTACTTTTTTTCAGGTGCATGAAAGGGAGGGGTCATACCAAATAGAAAAGAGAGGGGGGTTTAACCCCCTATTGTTCCTCAGCACACTGAATTATACTAGCAACAATATATGAATACTATATGGTAATAGAATTTCAGAGATATTAGTTGCATGCATTTGCAAATACAAGTACTCTATACTGCATAAACCGGGTGGGCTAACAACTGAGATTGTGGGCTATACATGTAAAAGTGAAACTGGAGGTAAAGGAATAAACCTGGCAATCAATATTATGCAGACAAAAGGCTTAAGTGATGGAGATGTTGAAAAGAGAGGGGGTTTTAACCCCCTATTGTTCCTCAGCACACTGAAGTATACTAGCAACAATATATGAACACTATATGGTAATAGAATTTCAGAGATATTAGTTGCATGCATTTGCAAATACATGGGATGCTGCTAGGCCTCGTCAAGGCTTCTCTGTCACTAGCAGTCCCTACACTAAATGGTTCACGTCCGGGGCACAGAGCACCACAAAATAACGTCCAGCCCAGGACCCCCCCAGGGCATCACACGAAAAATGGAAAAAGAGTGACAGTGTAGTGTAAAGTATAGAAGTGTGTAAGTAATTACTAAGTGTTAAGGGGTTAAAATATATGTGAAAAATTACATGAATAATAAACAAACATAAAAAGGTGATGTGAAAAGTAACTATGTATATTAAGTGGTGATGCCCTCAGAAGGCCCAGCCAGAGCAGCCTCGGGGACCCTACGCCCAAACGCTCACCCCAAATGTAATGTATGCCAATTAAAGCCTCATAATAAAGGCACATATATATTTTTGGCAAATGTAAGGCCTCATGATAAAGGCACATACATAAATGCATCCGAATTGAGAGCCAGCTTACCTGGGAGTCACCCCTGGGAACTCCAACTAGCACTACTAGACCAGCATGCCCTGCTAATGCTGGCTCATTCATGCATCTCATAACCACAAACAAAAAAATGTCAGCTGCTCAATCAATCTGGTAGTACTTTTTTTCAGGTGCATGAAAGGGAGGGGTCATACCAAGTAGAAAAGAGAGGGGGGTTTAACCCCCTATTGTTCCTCAGCACACTGAATTATACTAGCAACAATATATGAACACTATATGGTAATAGAATTTCAGAGATATTAGTTGCATGCATTTGCAAATACAAGTACTCTATACTGTATAAACCGGGTGGGCTATACATGTAAAAGTGAAACTGGAGGTAAAGGAATAAACCTGGCAATCAATATTATGCAGACAAAAGGCTTAAGTGATGGAGATGTTGCAATAATTATGTCAGCTGCACAATAATTTATCTGAAAAGGTGGATTTTTTATATGACTTTTTTATTGTTTTTTCATTTTTAAATAATGTTTTGTACTAATACAAAGTGCACTTTTATAGTATTAAATTGAGTGTATATGTATTTATATAGATATTAAAATAGTGAATACAATTTACATCTGCGCTCCTTGTTGATACAATCAGCTGTGGAATATTTAAGGGAGTAAATCAGGATTACTCAATAGGAGCTGTAGTTACACTTATTGTATATTTTTATAAAGAGAAACATATTCCTAGAAATAATTCTAAATTTGTTCAAGTGCCTGAATATTGATAATTGAATATCCTCCAAAGCTTACCCGAGCACAGGGATGCCCACTGCTGCCTTCTCATATCCGTCCGACAACGTGCATCAGCGGAAACATCGGAAGCATCGCCGCAGACCAGGCAGCCTTGCAGCTTCTGAGTGAAGTCTGCCCAAATGCTGACTACCTGTCACTCACTTTGCAAGTGAATCCCTTGTGTGGGCGTATTTGCAAAGCAATAGCTGAGCAGTATGGCTTTCACGCATGCGCAATGGCTAAAAATCACTCAATCTGAATAAATATAGGCATTACATAAAATTTGTTGATTGTAGTGTCCTAGGAATTTAGGCATGGGTGTAGCTGTAGTGGGTGCAGAGGGTGCCATCGCTATGTGGCCCAGAGGGTTAGGGGGCCATAGTTGTCTACCACATTCCTGATATTGCCTGCTAAGCAATTGGGTCCAGCCCATTGTCTGGACTGATAAGGTGGACTCTTCAGCACTCATATACTTGTAAAGCTCCATACTGATATAAACCATTCAAGGGTGGTTTAAGAGAAGAGGCCCATGTGCAGCCTCCGAGCGGGACCCATTCTCTCCGGCAGCGCATTTGACTCTGGCTTTGTGCTAGAGTCTACTGCGCTCTCGCATATCTTCAGGAAAATGGCACCAGGAGACTTTCCTATTGCCATTGCGCAAATCTCCGGGAAAATGACTGCAGCACCATTTTACCAATGTGGCATAATTTGTACTGGGGACACTGTATGGCATAATGTGAACTGGGGGCACTGCATGGTGTAATATGTATTGACAGCACTACAACGTGGCATATTCTGAACAGGGGGTACTAAAATGTGACCTAATATGAATTGGAGGCATTGTGGGTATAATGTGAACTACGATACTACTATGGGGCACAAAATTAACTAGGGCACTACTGTGGGGCATAAAATGAATTGTGGCACTACAATTGGCAATAAAATGAACTACGGTACTACTATGGGGCATAAAATGAGCAACTAATGTGGAGAGGGGAAGCAATCGGGAAGCCGACTGCCTAAATACCGGCAGCCGGCTTCCCGACTGTCTTATCCCGGCATGGGTGAAATGCCGGGCGTCTAGATGTAGACGCCCGCATTTCCCTGACGCCGGGAGACCGGCGCCCGGCATTCCGATCGTAGTGATGCCGGGGTGCCGCGAGTGGACAGCCGCGGGGGGGGGGGGTTAGGTTTAGGGCTCCCGGGGGGGGACTTAGGGTTAGGCACCCCCCCGGGAGGGTTAGGCTAGGGGGAGGGAGGATTAGGGTTAGGCATCCCCGGGGGGGACTTAGGGTTAGGCACCCCCCCGGGGGACTTAGGTTTAGGCAGCGGGAAAGGGGTGGTTAGGGTTAGGCACTTAGAGGGGGGATTAGGGTTAGGCACTTGGGGGGGAAGTTAGGGTTAGGCACCCCTAAGGAGGGTTAGGGTTAGGGGGGTTAGGTTAGTGTATACTTACCTATCCACGATCGGGATTTCCAGCGCTGTCGGGCTTCCGCTGCTTCTAACTCTGCTCCTGTTGGGCTGCCGCTGACGGGAGAGAGATGTCTCTCTAGAAGCAGTGGGACTGGGTTCTAGCTGTGCCCCTGCTTTTAAGATTAGTATTTTTGGCTAGGAATTATTATAATGTCAGATTAAGCACAACTATGTGGGGCGCTATGCATGGCACAGCTCGCTTGTATCGGTCCTCAGTCTTTTGCCATTTTACCCAGGTTAATGTCTGAGTCCTACACAGCAGCTGCATGCACTGCCAGCGCCAGTATCCAGGGCACAAGTACATTGTACTTTTGTTGCCTTAGCGATGATAATAAGATGCATACTTTGTTAAAAAATGTGGCTCAATGCATGGCGCGGCATAGCCATAAATTCCATGGCATGCCAACGAGGATTGATGATAGGCGTATGTGGACACATTCTGTACAGCCTTACATTTACTGCATTCAATTACTCCTTTCACCCTCTTATGGGAGCGAGAAGAGGATTGTCTGAGTCATTATTATTTCCCCTGTTATTTCCTTGTATAATGTATAGGACAGGCATAAAAATAGCTATTCAGTTGTATATGTGGGTTGGGTATGGGATGCCGGTGCTCTGGATCCTGATGCCGAAATCCCGACAGGTTAGGATACCGTCACCTGTGTGGTATGTATCCTAACCCTACCCCTAACCCTCTCTCCCCGCACCCTAAACCTAACTTCCCCCCTAGTGCCTAACCCTAACCTCACCCCCTAGTGCCTAACCCTAACCTCCCCACCTAGTGCCTAACCCTAACCTACCCCCTAGTGCCTAACCCTAACCTCCCCCCAGTACCTAACCCTAACCTACCCCCTAGTGCCTAACCCTAAGTTCCCCCCCTAGTGCCTAACCCTAACCTCCCCCCTAGTACCTAATCCTAACCTCCCCATCTAGTGCCTAACCCTAACCTTCCCACCTAGTGCCTAACACTAGCCTCCCCCTAGTCCCTAACCTCCCCCCTAGTGCCTAACCCTAACCTACCCCCTAGTGCCTAACCCTAACCTCCCCACCTAGTGCCTAACCCTAACCTCCCCCCCTAGTGCCTAACCATAACCTCCCCCCTAGTGCCTAACTCTAACCTCCCCCCTAGTGCCTAACCATAACCTCCCCCCCTAGTGCCTAACCCTAACTTCCCCCCCTAGTGCCTAACCCTAACCTCCCTCCAGTGCCTAACCCTAACCTACCCCCTAGTGCCTAACCCTAAATTCCCCCCCTAGTGCCTAACCCTAACCTCCCCCCTAGTACCTAACCCTAATCTCCCCATCTAGTGCCTAACCCTAACCTTCCCACCTAGTGCCTAACACTAGCCTCCCCCTAGTGCCTAACTCTAACCTCCCCCTTAGTGCCTAACCCTAACCTACCCCCTAGTGCCTAACCCTAACCTCCCCACCTAGTGCCTAACCCTAACCTCCCCCCCTAGTGCCTAACCCTAACCTCCCCCCTAGTGCCTAACTCTAACCTCCCTAGTGCCTAACCATAACCTCCCCCCCCTAGTGCCTAACCCTAACCTCCCCACCTAGTGCCTAACCCTAACCTCCCCCCTAGTGCCTAACTCTAACCTCCCCCCTAGTGCCTAACCCTAACCCCCCCTAGTGCCTAAACCTAACCTTCCCCCCTATTGCCTAAACCTAACCTTCCCCCTTCGTGCCTAAACCTAAACTCCCCCCAGTGCCTAAACATAACCTCCCTCCACTAGTGCCTAACCCTAACCCTCCCCCTAGTGCCTAACCCTACACCTAACCCCACTAATTACCTTCGGGATCCTGGCGCCGGCATCCCGCATGCTGGTATTTCAACTGCATCCCATACAGTATGTGTTACTTTCACTCACATGTAATGAATTGTAATGATTTGTTCTCTCCTGAAACTGGTTGCCACCCAAAGGCACAGGGAAATGCACACTGAAAGGCACAGAAAGAGGCACAGGGAGAGGCACAGGGAAAGGCACAGGGAGAGGCACAGAGAAAGGCACAGGCACAGAGAAAGGCACAGGGAGAGGCACAGGGAAAGGCACAGAGAAAGGCACAGGTTGAGGCAGAGGGAATGGCACAGGGAGAGGCACAGGGAAAGGCACAGGGAGAGGCACAGGGAGAGACACAGAGAAAGGCAGAGAAAGGCACAGGGAAAGGCACAGGGAGAGGCACAGGGAGAGGCACAGGGAGAGACACAGAGAAAGGCAGAGAAAGGCACAGGGAAAGGCACAGGGAGAGGCACAGGGAAAGGCACAGGGAGAGGCACAGGGAGAGACACAGAGAAAGGCAGAGAAAGGCACAGAGAAAGGCACAGGGAAAGGCACAGGGAGAGGCACAGTGAAAGGCACAGAGAAAGGCACAGGGAGAGGCACAGGGAAAGGCACAGGGAAAGGCACAGGGAGAGGCACAGGGAAAGGCACAGGGAGAGGCACAGTGAAAGGCACAGAAAAAGGCAGAGAAAGGCACAGAGAAAGGCACAGGGAAAGGCACAGGGAGAGGCACAGGGAAAGGCACAGGGAGAGACACAGAGAAAGACAGAGAAAGGCACAGGGAAAGGCACAGGGAGAGGCACAGTGAAAGGCACAGAGAAAGGCACAGGGAGAGGCACAGGGAAAGGCACAGAAAGAGGCACAGGGAGAGGCACAGGGAAAGGCACAGGGAGAGGCACATGGAAAGGCACAGAGAAAGGCACAGGGAGAGGCACAGGGAAAGGCACAGGGAGAGGTACAGGGAAAGGCACAGGGAGAGGTACAGGGAAAGGCACAGGGAAAGGCACAGGGAAAGGCACAGGAAGAGGCACAGGGAGAGGCACAGGGAGAGGCACAGAGAAAGGCACAGGCACAGAGAAAGGCACAGGGAGAGGCACAGGGAAAGGCACAGAGAAAGGCACAGGGAAAGGCACAGGGAGAGGCACATGGAAAGGCACAGAGAAAGGCACAGGGAGAGGCACAGGGAAAGGCACAGGGATAGGTACAGGGAAAGGCACAGGGAAAGGCACAGGGAGAGGCACAGAGAAAGGCACAGGCACAGAGAAAGGCACAGGGAAAGGCACAGGGAGAGGCACATGGAAAGGCACAGAGAAAGGCACAGGGAGAGGCACAGGGAAAGGCACAGGGAGAGGTACAGGGAAAGGCACAGGGAAAGGCACAGGGAGAGGCACAGGGAGAGGCACAGAGAAAGGCACAGGCACAGAGAAAGGCACAGGGAGAGGCACAGAGAAAGGCACAGGGAGAGGCACAGGGAAAGGCACAGAGAAAGGCACAGGGAAAGGCACAGGGAGAGGCACATGGAAAGGCACAGAGAAAGGCACAGGGAGAGGCACAGGGAAAGGCACAGGGATAGGTACAGGGAAAGGCACAGGGAAAGGCACAGGGAGAGGCACAGAGAAAGGCACAGGCACAGAGAAAGGCACAGGGAAAGGCACAGGGAGAGGCACATGGAAAGGCACAGAGAAAGGCACAGGGAGAGGCACAGGGAAAGGCACAGGGAGAGGTACAGGGAAAGGCACAGGGAAAGGCACAGGGAGAGGCACAGGGAGAGGCACAGAGAAAGGCACAGGCACAGAGAAAGGCACAGGGAGAGGCACAGGGAAAGGCACAGAGAAAGGCACAGGGAGAGGCACAGGGAAAGGCACAGAGAAAGGCACAGGGAGAGTCACAGGGAAAGGCACAGGGAGAGGTACAGGGAAAGGCACAGAGAAAGGCACAGGGAAAGGCACAGGGAGAGGCACAGGGAGAGACACAGAGAAAGGCAGATAAAGGCACAGGGAAAGGCACAGGGCCGGATTAAGGCTTGTGGGGGCCCAGGGCAACTAAGTTGCGGGGGCCCCCTTCAAGCCACACAGAGCCGAGCCCAGCCCAGCCATGCCCCCAGTAGCAGTCCCCCCTCAACAGTAGTCCCCCCAGGAGTGCCCCTAGTAGTAATCATCATCAATGCTGTGTCCCCCAGTAGTGGCTGAGCAGTGTACATTGCCCCCAGTAGTATCCCCAGCAGTGCCCCTAGTAGTACCCCCAGCAGTGTCCCTAGTAATAGTCCAATCCCCCCCAGCAGTGCCCCTAGTAGTACCCCCAGAAGTCCCTAGTAGTAGTCCTTCCCCTCCCACAGCAGTGCCCCTAGTAGTAGTCATCCTTTCCCCCCCCAGCAGTGCCCCTAGTAGTAGTCGTCCTCCCCCCCCACAGCAGTGCCCCTAGTAGTACTTCCCCCCCCACACAGCAGTGCCCCTAGTAGTATTTCCCCCCCTCCCACAGCAGTGCCCCTAGTAGTACTTCCCCCCTACAGCAGTGCCCCTAGTAGTACTTCCCCCCCAGCAGTGCCTCTAGTAGTACTCCCCCCCCCACACAGCAGTGCCCCTAGTAGTAGTCCAAATGCAGCAGTGCCCATAAGAGTAGTTGTCCCTACCCCCAGACACACACACTGAAAAAAGAAAAAAATTCTCCACTTACCTTAAGCCCCGCTCCGGCAGCTGCTCTTCCGTCCGGCGTCCTCCCAGGCCGGCCTGCTTTGCATGATGGGAGAGACGTCATCGTCTCTCCCATCAGCCACTGCGGGAGCCGGAAGACGGAGGCTCCGGCAGTGGGCCGCAGCGCAGCAGCCGATGAGAGTCTGTGAGACTCTCATCGGCTGCTAAAACAAACACACAGCTGCCGGCGCCGGCGGCTGTGTGTTTGTGCTGTGTAGTGCGGACGGCACTTATGTGCCGTCCACACTACCGCCCTGCCCCAAGCTGATGCAGCAGCACTGACTGTGCTGCTGCATGCAGTAGTGTGGGGGCCCTCTGTGTGTGGCCCCTCCCTTAATCCGGCCCTGGAAAGGCACAGGGAAAGGCACAGGGAAAGGCACAGGGACAGTGGGAATCAGGTAGAAATGTGCTGAAATCCCACTGTAATGCACTGGGATTTGTGTGTAAAATGGAGAGTAGTGAATGATGGCTTTCAATCAGTGTTTTATTTCGATTAATAAAAATTAATAATGTGGTAATAAATTAACCTGTATTTTTAAATGATTGTTTGTGTGTTTGGACTGATTGGAGCATACATGCCTACCCTCCCGGTTTTCGCGGGAGGCTCCCGATTTTTCGGGTAACCCCCCGCACTCCCGGAAGGGTAGGCATTTCTCCCGCATTCTGCCCACTTCCTAGTGAAGTGGGCAGAATTAGGAGAATACCCGCGGCAATCGCGGGTCTCCGTGAAGGGGGCGGGGCTTAAGCTGTGATTCTGCACTTAATGAAGCGAATCATCAAGCCCCGCCCCCGTCGGCCCCCTGCTGCATCTCTTACCCGGGCTTCTCCCGGGAAGAGAATGTTAAAGGTAGGCAACCCTGGATTGGAGTGATGTCAGTGGTGAGCTTCCGGCTCTATTAGAGCCAGAAGCTCAGTGTGGCTTGCGACGGATAAGACCCTACCACAAGGGTCTTGTCACCAGCACGACCATCGCGACCATCATCTCGCTTTTTGCAAGCGGCTCGGAATCTGGCCTTGTGTCCTCATGCCCAGGAGCGCCCACTGGTGAAGTGGGAAGGATCTTGGAGGATGATCTGCTCTCCCGATTCTGCTGGAGAATCTCCCAGAATTTGCGGCAATAAACTAGTAGAAACTGAAAGATAGAGAACAGTAGTATGACAATTTGCAGAGAGGGAATAGTGTAAGGAAAAATGTTTTATCCATGACAGCACTACAGTCTGTGAATCTGCAGAACATTCAGTAGTTTTAGCTTCATGGTGCAAACTGTTTCTGAAACTTCTAGATGCGTAGGGTTGGATAATTATGCAGAAGTATTTGTGGCTGCTTGGAATGCCTCCCACTTTCAGACAGCATGAGAATTGGCAGCTTTAATTCAGCTACATAAAATCGCAAACACATCTGAAAAGTCAGTGAGGTAATCTAGTTACACAATTTGCTGAACATAAAAGCACTATAGCACAGGTAAATGTTTTGTTCCTTTGGAATGTTTTGTTTTCTCTTAATTGCTATGTCAGAACTAAAGTCTGCTTGTCAACCCTAGCCTGGGGCAATTCTGAGCATTAGTATAAAAGAGCTAGGGGCCTATTTATTAATGATCGCATTTTGAATGTGATCTGGACATGACATTACCACCATGATCGCACTTCAAAATGCGATCATAGCGCTGGAATGTATTATCCGGCACACACAGGGACAGGGGCTCCGAAAGTAGCCCGTCCCAGCGATGTGCCTGAAGTGCTGCCAGGGCTTCTGCACATGCACAGTCCCGCTGACTGCACATGTGGGGATGGTTGAGGGGGAACCCTCTCCTGGCTAATTATGCGATGTATAGTCCATAGGCTACAGCGGCTAATGACAATCTCGGGAATGCATTGCAATACGGAGGTTGGTAAATTTAGCAGCATCACATCCCCCATATAAACCAATGGGCGCTGCGGCTGCCGACGGGAATGGAGGGATTGCAGCAAGTATCTGAGCTGGGGTCTTTCCTTCATACATCTGGAGGAAATTTAATATTTGCCACAAATAGATTATGATAAATGGGCCTCCTTGTGCTAAAGCAGATGCAGATTAATTGGTTGTCAAGAGTTCGTAAGGGGAAAAATTACTTTGCACATTTTAGAGTCACAGTTTAATTCTGTAGTCACTAGTTTTGTGTCACAATGCTCTCTGGGACCTTGTGAATACCTTACGTGGCCCATCCACTTGCGTTTATTTACAGTTCCTTCTTGTAAGTATACGTTTTTGATGTCTGTTGCTATCTGCATGCAAGATGCCACAAGGAGAGTTTGCCTTGTTATCTCACATGGATTAATGTTTTCTTCCATTACTGATTGAGATAGCTGTTAGGCTAGCTTATCACATTCTGCAGATCCCCATTGGTACTGATAATAGTAACCAATGGGGAGAAGAAGGATATCTAAAAAGCAATCCTTCTCATACAGTTAGTGTAATGTAGTGATGGGAAACCTGATACACTTCCTCAGGGGACATATGTGCATCCCTCTAATATTTAAAAGGGCCAAATAGTAACCTTAATCTTGGTAGTGAAGTAAAGTGATACATTTAATCACACACAGGGCCTGAATCTGAATCTGATGCAAACCATACGCAATGCCGCCGTTGACTGATTATTTGCTAATGCGCATGCTCAAAAAATTCTGAAAACCGAGACAGCACATGCGTTACCCTGAGGGTACACACAAAGGTGCTATTATGATCGTCTCAGATGGTATCAGATATCGAGCGGCACAGCAGTGGTGACTTGGAGATGACATGAAGTGACCGCATAAAAAGGCTGTCTCGTGGGCGTGTTATGGGATTGTCATGGGCGTGTCAGTGATGGCGGCCACATTCTCGGATGCACAACCGCTTCCACAGAGGCCATGTTTAGACAGAGAAGTGAACCTGGTGAAAGTGTAGGCAGTGCGACGATGGTGGCATGTCATGAATCACCATGTTACAAGATGTCAAGGTGCAAAGAATGGCCGTCTCAGGGCTTGAATATACAGGTGCTCGCTAGTACCTAAATGCAGTGGTGTAACCAGGGCAGGACAGCTGGGGCTCGGGCCGTGGGAGCGGCAGCACAGCACTGCCGCCACGGACCAGGTCCGTTAAAGTCAGTGTAGTGTGGGACCACAATGAGAACCCAGTAAAACACACCTCCGCCAGCGCTGGGTAGTACACTCGTACTATCCGGCGGCGGTTTGTGTTTCAGCAGCCAATGAGAGTCAGACAGACTCTCATTGCCTGCTGTGCCCACTGCTGGAGCCGGGCTGGAGCTCACTCACTTCTGGGGCCACTGCATAAGGGGGACCACTTCTGGGGACACTGTATAAGGGTGCACTACTGGGGGCACTGTATAAGGGTGCACTACTGGGAGCACTACTACATAGGGCACTGCTACTGTGGACATTAAGGTGCATGTGGAATGGAAAGGAATGTTCCTAGAGTTATGTGAAACGTGGGAGTGTCATGTTGACACGTCCCCATTTTTCAGTGGCCACACCCTTTGTGGCATGTGACCATGCCCACTTTTCGGCACTTGCACATGGAGGGGATGTCTCCGTTTTTCATTTTGCCTTCGGCTCAAAATACCCTAGTTATGCCACTGCCTAAAAGGGAGGCTAAAATTCGCATATTATCGCTCCTACGACTCCGCAAAGTGACGCAGCAGCGTCTACCTCTGAATCGGGCCCGCTATCTGGATATCTCACCATGCTCAAAAATTAAAAGACAAAAGAAATGGCACTAAATTATCCACTCCGCATCATCCACTCACTTTTAACAAAATGGCCCCGGCGATTCTTATGCCACTTGTGCCAAAATTACCCCACTTGTTCCCCTTATCCACACATTACACTCAGACCTCACACTAACACCAATAAGACCCACACATGCATGCCAAAACTTCCTTTACACTTTCCCATGTGCACGGAATGGGCAATGCCTCTATTTAGCCCCCACTGGGAGTATCAGTGACCACCCCACTACTAACACCAAATGCTGCACAGGGGGAAATTTCTATCCTTTAGCAGTGCTACAAAAAGGGACAATGTCCCCTCCAACAAGTCTGGCCCGGGACAATCCAGTGGCAAGCGCAAGATTTCTAAAGGGAGGTTTCCAAATGCTTGAGAGTGAGTGTGGCCAGTCCATGAAGAGGGCATAATTAGCACTTAACCAGCTTTAATATGTATCATGCAAAGTGTATTGTGTGTATTCCAGCATAAACAGGACCAGCGATCACAGTAAGCCATTAAATGTGGCAGTAGGGTTGCCCTGCCTGAGCTGAATGTTTTTATTTCACCATTCCAGAGCATTAGAACAAGTCCGGGTGTCTGGGGGAGCAGCAGAATAACCTAGCAATGCCCTGCAGGGGCTGGCTGGCAACTTCTACCATGGGGGGCAAGTCCAGGGCACTAGCCCATAAACAACGGCTTATCCTTAAATAGAGATTGCGAGGTCTCGCACGCAGACCGACTGCAAAAGCGTGTCCTAATCAATGGCTCAAATAGGGACGTTAGTTTCAATACATACACTTAAATAAAACATTATAAGAGGAAAATAGAATGGTGGATATTTCTCAGAAACAGCAACAATATAGGGCCCCATATAACAATGAAACAGAATACCTTTAGCACTTACTTAAAGAGGTTATGGTCCTTTTCAGTAGTTAACAAACAGCAGTAAGACACATTCCCTAGCCCCAGTATGCCTCATTCCCCCAGACCCAGTGTGTCACTCACTCATTCCCCCAGACCCAGTGTGTGTCTCTCACTCATTCCCCCAGACCCAGGGTGCATCTCCTAGCTCCACACCCCCAGACCCAGTGTGCATCTCTCAGTCCAATACCCCCACAATCTCTGTACATCATACTATATGGGAAATATATATACATAAGAAAAACATACTTACATTTATTTGTCCTGCTGCTGCAAGTTCCTTGTTTCCTGCAGTGGAGGGAAAGAAGAACGGAGGAGGAACAGCACAGCAGCTATTTTATATGAAGGAATCACAGCTTTCCAGGGTAATCAGGGCCAATAACGCCAACCAGAAAAGGTGTTAATTTACACAATGGAGTAAATGTAATAGGCTGCGGACTTCGAGCATCGGCGAGTCACATGTGAGACTTCCTGATGTTTTAAAGTAGAAGTCATTTAAAAGGCAAAACCAGGTTGATTTTGCCTTTTAAGTTGCTACTTTAAAACATTGGGCAGTCTCGCGCGGGACTCACTGATGCTTGAAGTCCACAGTCTATTACAGTACATATACCCCAATGAGTTTAATGAATATGATATTCACAAAGTCCCCATGCTCGAGCGATCACTTTGTGTTTATAGACGCCCACCAGCCTGTCTTTAGCCGCCCACTTGCATACGTTATCTCCAGGAAGTACATAGAACCATCAAGATCCATCGAATCTGATCGCAGCGCTTGCAGTTGTCTGTACCCTACCACAGCACTGCGAGCACTTCAGTGTAAAAATCAACCAGGTGACGTGTACTATGATGCTGCCTGTTAATTATGCATGCCCCAGAAACGGCGTGAAAACACTCTTGCATGCCTGCGTCCGCAAATCCACTCCCCTGTTACTACTGGCCTGCCCCTGTTACCACCCACAAACGGTCTCTCCTGTCACTCATTCCACTGGGCTGTCTTTGCAGGGCGAGCGAGAAATTTGCGATCGCTCGTACTAGTTTGCACACTGCGAACTACACACATGCGCACATTAGTGAACATCGTCTGCAACGAGCGCCCGCTTGCTAGCGACTGGCTCTGAATGAGCTCCTATGGTTGCTGCACTCTCCTGCAGAGGAAAGAAAAGTGACTACGTGGTGCAAGTAGCATTGATCTTAGACATGTTGCTTTGTGATGAGGAGGCCACAGGTACTGGAACTTTGTATCTTGCTCATGTCTTTCTTTTAAGAGGTTGTGCGTAAAGCTTGGATAGAAAGCTGAATGGAGCAGGGAGCTGCAGGAAAACACTCGATAGGCTGCAGCCAGCCCTTGGCAGTCTCTTGACCATCACAGATGTAAAGGGCTGGATCGGGATAAGAGCAAGGGCATGAGGAGTGTGCCATTTTTTTTTATTACCTGTTTGGAATTATTGGGTTCTTTCAAGATCTGTATGACTACATTCTGAACCCTCTACTCTGGAACTATACTGGGTTTTATAAAAAGAAGAACCCTGCAGAACTGGACATGCCAGTACACCCAAATCACTTACAAGAGTAAAATATACCTTTTAAAAAATCTAATCGTGGGCCCTGGTGTGGCCACTTCTTGGGCCACCAAAACCCCCCTTGGCTGTACGCCCATTCATGATAAAAGTTGGTGATGCACAGGCAATATAAGAGGGTTATTAAAGTGGGAGCCATTAGGAGCTGTCGGTCCACAAATTCACTTTCCCCTGTGCATAATCTGAGTGAGGACAATGCATGGCACCATAGCCCCTGCAGCCCCAACAACATCTCCACCGATAGGCACCCAAGGCTGGCCTAAGTTCCTTGTACACCCATAATACACCAAAATAGCAGAAACATGTTTTTTTGACCCCCTCTTTTGTTATGTCAGAGCAACTTGTTACCATGAGACCTCCTCTCAGAAAATCAGGAAGGCATCACCTATTTTTAACAGTTTCTATCAGTATACACTTGTACAGATGTAGCCATTTTTATTTCACAAACCTTAAGTTAGCATTTTAATATAGTGTGAGTTGATATAACGGGATGTAGTCAGGATACCGGCAGGCCCTATCCCGTCCGCCGATATCCCGACACTGACAGCCCGATAGGTGACGGAAGATAGGCATAGAAATCCCGAAGCCTATCATTAGCCCCACTACAAAATACTGACACCCGGCATACCGAACGAAGGTAAGCCAGGTGACTTAGCATCTAGCCGCGTGGGGGGGGTTAGGTTTAGGGACCCCCGGGGGGACTTAGGGATAGGCACCCCCCAGTAGGGTTAGGGTAGGGAAAGGGGGGGTTAAGCAACACTAGGTAGAGGGGGGATAGAGTTAGGCACCCCCCAGGAGGGTTAGGTGTAGGGTGCGGGGAAGGAGTATTAGGTTTAGGCACTAATGGGGGGGAGGTTAGGGTTATGCACTAGGGGGGAAGGTTAGGGTTAGGCACCACTAAGGGTGGGTTAGGGGGGGAGGGGGGAGATTTAGGTTTCTTACCTGCCCCAGTCGGGAATTAGGTCCGTCGGGGTTCCGCTGTCGGTATTTGATCCGGCGGCATTAAATATCGATTCCAATATAACATATCTATGAAAACCAAAGTTCCATCTGTAATATTTCTTTGATATGCTTTAACGTATATATAGACTTAAATCTACTACTTTAGATATGATGCATCTGAAAGCATGTATTGTAAATGACTGGAAAATATGACTTTTATTTCTCTTCCAGAAACTTGTTGTGGAGAATATGGATGTGTTGGTACAAATCAGATCCAACTTCAGTAATACTGAGCTGATGCCGTCTCTGTTAGCCAAACTGAGCTGTAAGTCACTGTTATATTTGGACGTTCCTACTGGCAAGAGATTCAACACAACAGATGTTACTATACTGTTTCTGACAAACAGACAAGCTATTTAATTTTTTTTTGTACTGATAGTGTCTAATAATATACTTACTTTTTGAATTTGATGCAGTAGGGAATATTCATGAAAATTGGTGCAAAGATGTGCTATTCTCCGTGCGCTACAAGTCGCGTTACACATAATGCGTGAGCTCTGTGCCACTTGGTAGCACCGAGCGTCTTTTCGTGCGACTTTTCCTCTTAGCATGCCCCTTTTCCCCTACCAATGCGAAGAGGACACACAAGCAGCTTATGCTGATTAAAATTCTAAGCGGCATGCCTATATACTGTGTGCGACTGCGGTTATATCTGCATGCAAAATGCAACGTTACTGTGTCAGCGGCTGTGATACTGTAACCTAGCATTTCATATACAGATACAGCCCCAGTTGCACACAGAATATTGGCATGAGCTGCTTGTTTGTCATGTTCGCATCATTTTGTTAATAGGACACATTTTAAGGGAAAAGGATGCATGAAAAGACGCTTGGCGCTACCGAGACGTGGCTAGAAGAACTGTTTAACAAAAGCAAATATCTGATTGGTTGCTATGGGTAAATGTCCCATTTATTTTATCAGAGCAATGGCATGTTGAGATGGATATTTTTTGGAGCGTATCTGAAGTGCTGTCATTCAAATACGGTGGTATACAAAACAGATCATTTTGATAAACGCGCCAGGTACAGGTGTGGAAAATGAGCACTGTTTGTTGTTCCATTGTTCCTGGACATGGAGAGAAACAAATTTCTGTATGGATGCACCCTACCTGTGCATCCTATTTCTTCAATTCTCTGATAACGGGTCCTATTTAGAGCAATCTTTCCATGCTTTGTGGGGGGGGGGAGGTATAAGGGACATCTGCAGGGGCGTAGTCATTACAGTAGTTTGTGGCATTATGCAACAAAGTCATCATGATGGCGTTTGCATTGAAACGCGCATCATGGCCTGGCCCACCTATTTAAGTATATAGGTTCCGGGATGGTAAACGCCCAAAAATTTGGGAGTTTCCTTGGGTATCCCCACCCCCTCCTTCCCTGCAACACATTTTTCCCATGGTGCTAAAGTGCACCTTCCAGCAGGCATTTGTATGTGGTTGTGGATCAGTGGGACCTGCACAGAATATTTCTATATAGAATAGTATGCTGGGGACTGGTATTTCACCTTATTCTTTTATTGCTTCCCATTGATTTACTGTAGCTCCAGAAAGCTTGCTGAAAAGAATGACCATCATTGGAGTGATCTTGTCCTTCCGATCTCTGGCTCTGGAAGGCCTTAGAGAGGTGAGTGACAGTGTAACAAATACAGGCACATAGTAAAATATATACTATTTACTCAATCTAACATATTTTATTTGAAAAAATACAAATATCTTCCACTGTCAGTAAATAAATGTAGCCTTCATAATACCATTACATTTGCCCCATTACTGTAATTAAAGCATCTTTTTATGATTTGCCAGGGAGGTACTGGAAACATCAGGTGGGCTTATTGAAAGAATTTCTTCTGAGTGTGTTTGGAATGGACGTTGAGGGGTAAATTTACTAAAGTGAGAGTTTTTAAAAGTGGAGATGTTGCCCATAGCAACCAATCAGTTTCTACTATACATTTAACTAGCACTTTCTAGAAGATAATAGCTAGAATCTGATTGGTTGCTATGGGCAACATCTCCACTTTTAAAAACTCCCACTTTAGAAAATTTACCCCTGAGTCCCATAGTGATGTAGCTTCAGCCCCTTGTCATACACCTATGAGTTCCCGAATATAGGGCCTGATTTATGATATTGCTCACAGTGAGGTTTTAATTGCAAATTGATTAACTGGCAGGGACCCTTTGTGGGCGGCAACATGGTGGTGGCGACTCAAATGTCACAACTGTTTTCGGGGCCTGTGATCCTGTATGCAGTAAAAATGGTTCCAGCGTCTCAGTTCCCACTGATATTCCGCGCGACCATAGGGTTACTCAGAGGACCGATTATCGACTAATCTGCGACCGATGCTGCGCCTTTGTATACACTCGTTTGGATTAGTGAAGTCGCCAGTGGGTGTTTCTATATAAATCCCGGCAGCTGCAACATTTGCATATTTTCGCACACAGCTGCTGCATACAAATTTGCAGCAAAAAAAGTCATAACTAGAGTAATAATAATTCATGTCAGACTTGAATAAAGGGTAATTCTATTGTTATAGGCATATCATTCAAACATGTATTCTTATCTCTGATTTGTCATGTAGTATAATGGCTCCTTAGAGTTTGTCACTGTTGCTTTTGGAGTCTATGAAGGTAATATCAATGTAATCCTTTTCATATGAATTCATAGTGATTGTAATGGGCCGGGTGAGCTCATCTTAATAAATAATTATTTAATATGTAATTATTTAATTAACAGCTCAGCTTTGTCTTGTGTTATTACTGAAGGTTTTCACCCAGCACTGTCCTTACCTGATGGGTCCGATTGAGTACCTAAAGGATTTTGTCACCCCTGATCTTGACATACAGGTATGTTGTATCTGTCCTCATTGCATGATCCAAATATATATTATTAAAATAGAAATCAAATTAGTGATTTTACTTTAAATTTGACATTCTTCAGCATTATTTCAGCAAAATGGTGACATTCTTCAGCATTATTTCTTATACCAGACAAGGGCTTGTGGAGGGCGGGCACACGTTTTATGTGCAGTTTATAAACACTTCCATTAGTATCTGGTATTAGTATTAAGAAATGTGGTTCTGTTTTTATGTCTGCTGCCAGTCTTTAAATATGTGCCCCCACTAAGGGCCTTATACAGAGTTGCACACAAGTCAGCCATACCAGATTCTGCATTACATTCATGGAACCAAGGGCCTGATTCAGAGATGAAGGTAATGCACAGCCGCAAGGAAGCGCAATACCGTCCAACTAAATGCAGCAGTAGGAAATAGCAACCATTGCCTCGGATCACCATCACAACCATCGTTCACGATGGTAGCTGTTCTGGCTAGGCTCCGTAAGCTGAGACTTACTCAGCCTGGCCAACAGAACTGAACAGCCGTCCAAGAAGTCTGTGTCTGATGACACAGACCCTGTGCTCAGCACCCCTCTGTTTTGGAGAATGGTTGCGGTCACCACCCCCGCTCTGCCTCCCGTGCGCCGTAGCATGTCAGCCTTGGTGCGGCTAAGGGGGGTCTGCAAGCGAGTACGCAGGACCTGTGCTGCACATGCGCAGAGTGGGTTCTCCGCCTGCGCAGACCCGGAACCATTGGAGATGTACACAAACCATTGGTTTGCCTACATTTCTGAATCAGGCCCTGAATGTATGTTTGCCCATATGCAGAGTTGCTCTGTCCGTATCCTTAATTTGAGAGCTGTCATAATCATCATCATCATCAGGGCGCACCTGCACATGCCTTCCCTTTATGCAAATAATATGACTGAAAACAGAAGTATATAAACATACATCCAACTCTGCAAATCCTGCAATTCCAATGATTCATGCTCTCTGAACTATGACTATGTCAGTGTGTCCCATCACAGCCCAGTTGCACCCCTTCAGTAACAAATGGAGATGCGACTGAAATATTCACCATTTGAGGTCACTTGGATTCCGGAGTCTGCTGACTGTAAAAACACAAGATAACGCTCCACGAACAGGCATACATTCAGCCCCTACAGTATGTGTTTAAATGTAGGGTTAAGGCAAATTTGCATTGCAGAATAATGAGGCAAACAGTACAGGAAGCAAATATACAGATACACACATTTGCACAGTGATTTCTAATAATTTTACAAACCTGCAAAGAGATCAGTGCATACATTAAACTCGTGCCAAAAATGAAATAAAAGTAATCAGAAATATGCAATAAAACATATAAAATTTTAATATTAATGAATTTCTACTAAGAAAAAGACCCAAAGCGCAGTGATGTAAATATGCGTGGTAACAGTATATCAAATACATAAAAAAATGAAACAATGTATCTCTTATCTTGCTTCTATTCAGGGCCGGCACTAGGCTTTTCTGCGCCCAGCGCCGTCCTGTGTTGCCGCCCCTTCCCTCCTCCGCTCCCTGCCCCTGAGCTTACATATTATCAATAGTGCCGGGAGGGAGGGTGGGCTTGCGCCTGCCGGGAGGTTTCTTGCGCCCACCGGATTTCACGGCGCTCCGGGCGACGGCCCGGCTTGCCCGTACCTAGAGCCGCTCCTGCTTCTATTCTAATACCTCATACACACTAGACGATGTGTGTATGCGGCGATATCGTCATCGGCAGGCCCGTCGGGGTTGCCGGCTTCAGCCAGTGTATATACACTTGCCGATGCCGACCAGCGACGGAGGACGGCAGGGGGGGAGCGGTGCCATGCTTCATTCAGCAGCATGGCATCGCTCACGATATCCCCAGATTGTGTTACTTGTATAGCTGACTGGGGATACCGTAAACAACCAGTGGGAGCGCGATATCGCTATCGTTCAAAATATTGGCAAGTGTGCACGCGGCTTAAGAGTGATCACAATTCAAATTAGATGTTGCAAGTCATATTCTATTCTGTTAATTAAGAGATAATTTGTTTATACCCCAAAATTTTCTCTTCAATGGGATCACTAAAGTGAACACTTGTGATAGATTCACATCTGACCACCAATATAGTCTCTTGAGTGCATCACAAGTCCATATGGGTGATGACCCTTATTGGACGGCAAGCAGTCAATCCAGTCTGTGGCGGGAATCAGTGTGTGCAGCGTGTGTGCAGATGTCCGATGGTCGCGCAGTTGATCCGATGGCTGTTTCTTTGGATGCAGCATCAGATCAGAGGTGCCAGCAGTGGACGTCTTTTTTTTAAGACGCTTCCAGCAGCTTTTGCATATTTTGGCACAGTCGCTATGTACAAAGATGCAGCAACTGTGCTATTGCGTCCATCTTTGAATCAGGCCCTAAGAATACTCAAAATAAAAGCAATTATGACGAACTCTACAATTAACATGGGGTATAAATAAGGTTCTCAGCGCATATTTGAATATAATTGAGAACCCATCCTCCACGTCAAGGTGAAGCCCATATAAGTGTTATGATTGTGGTGGGAAGAAAATAGCTTGTGGCGAAATGTGGATTCTCTCCCATTGTAATTTAAGCAAGGTACCAATATAATAACGTGTGCAGCAGAGTTTGGTACAGATTTTGCAGGCATTTTTGACTGACACATTTACACATTCTGCTTTGCATTTATACATGGTGCAAATTTATTTTTGGATTTGCAGAAACTAGACAGGCAAATAGGAATGTGAATCAGGTCAGGTGGAAGTTTCCTTGATGCACATATAAAAAATGCAGAAGGTGCTTTTTCTCATTATGTCCCCCTGATATTCAAACAATGACATAGAGAATTTGTGACACATGATATGCAGCCATACAGTATATATATATAAAAATATATATTTTTAAAATAAAGATAACATGTACTTTTTAAACCTGCAAAATGATGCGTAGGGTTATTTTTCGCATACATATCTCTGTTTACCTGTAAGAAGACACATAGGGGCTCATTTAGAGTTGGATGCATTTGCACACCAAACGTACATACTGTAGGAAAAGATGGATGCAAGAAAAAGCTTGCTTATACGTATATGTAGTGCTAGATGCCTTTTAAGGTACAGTAGCATTTGCAAAAGATGAACAGTTATGCTTATTTGCTGTTCATGAGAGATGTTTCAACTCTTGTTGCAATGACATGAACAGGCCCTTACCTTAGTCAGGCTTCCCCTGCCCACCATGTTGTGCCTCCAGGCTTAAGCTGCATATCCACTTGCCAATTAAACAGAGCGATTGAACGATTACGACATCGTAATCGTTCAATCGCTCGTAAATCGTGCATGAATCAGGCATGAACATGTCAAAAACGACTAGCCAAGCGTGATCCTGCTTGTCGTTTTCGACATCAATCATCGCCTGAACATGCCGGTCAATCTGCCGATAACGACAGATTGGGCATGATCGGGGATGAGGGAGGGTGCCTGCACTGAACAACATATCGTTCGGTGTGTGCACTTCCAGGATGAGGAACGAGTGAATGATAACGATGTCGTAATCGTACTGTCGTTACCCCATCGCCTAATGGATACGCACCTTTAGGGAGACACAAGCCAATGATACACAAATGTCTATTGAGCAATCTTGAAGCAGTGTTGTGCAACAATGGAAGGGGAAGTGGTGTCATTCGTCATTCATACCTGGCTGGCTTAGGCCCCCTGCTGGGCCCCCCAGACAAGCCCCCCTGGTTTCCTCCCACAATCCAAAGACTTACTGGTAGGTTAATTGGTTTCTGGCAAAAATTAACCCATGTGGTAGGGAGTATAGAATGTAAGCTCCCCTGGGACAGGGATTTACGTGAATGACTAAATATTCTCTGTAAAAGTGCTGTATAATAGGTGTGCGGTATATAGATAACTGTTAATAAATAAATGTGTTTAGGTAGAAATTAATACTTTTTTTTTTAATAATATATATTTCATTTCAGTCTGTTTTTCATCATCTTCACTCCACAGAAACTGCCTGCACAAAAGTCATCACTGACATTCTTGCAGTCAAAACTAAGGCCATAACTCATCCTCCTTGACTACTCCACTGCATTTGACACTGTAGACCACCCACTGTGGTCTACAGTATCCATGTGTAAGGTGACTGACTGCCATATAAGAGGTGGTAGGTTTGAGTCCCGAGTATGACAGTATTCTGAAATGTGTGCATTAAATAAAAGAGGATGTGCTGATGTTGCTTGGCGCGGTGGCCAGATGGAGTGGGGTTGGGGATGGTCAACTAGGGAGAAGATAGGGGCGACCAGGGGATGCCTGGGATAAAAGAAAAGGAAGCTATAAGTAAGAATGATGTACAGAAAATGTACAGTCTCAAATAGCGCCCCCTGCCCTGCGATGCCCTTTGCAATGACACACGTTGTACCACCCTAGTTACGGCCCTGCTTGCAACAAAACAGCATTACAATGGCACTATGCTTCTACCACCATACTTAACTGTAGTAATAGTATTATTGGGATTATGTCATTCTGCATGTATCAAACATAGCACCAAGGAATATATATCCAATTGGCAGCAAGGTTTTCCCCTAAAAAATTAACGCGGGCATCGTGACCATTTTCTATTACCGTGGGTATGTGCGCTCCCAATACCCGTGGTATCCAATAGAAAAAAAAATCTGTTGTGAATTGTTTTTGGGCAAAAACCAGCGGGAAATTTAAAAAAAAAATTGCCTGTGCCCTAAAAAATAATAAAAAATACTGGGTAACATTAATAACGGTTATTACTTGCCCAAAGAAAAATATATTGTTTTTTTTTTAAAATGCATTGTATGGCTAATATGTTAATTTTTTTTAAAGTAAAAAAATTATAAAAAAACAAACTTTTTTGTTATATTACAAACTAATAAAATGAAAAATAAAAAAAAAGTATAAAAAAGGTGATTTGGGGGTAATTTTAGGACAATTTAAAAAAAAAAGAAAGCAATTATTTAGACAAATGCTTTGATTAAATGTGGGGTGCATAAATTTACGAAAAATATGATTTTTGGGTAATTTGAGGCCATTATGAGTTTTAACAGCCAATAATGATATGTAATTATTGGACTAATTAAGCTAATTGGAAACTTCCAATTGCTTAATTAGTCATTAGGGTGTGTGTCTTAGTGGTTTTGAAGGAAATCCCAACAGTTTGCCCTTAAAATACCAATTTCAGAAAAAATTTGACTTTTTCTGAAACTGCGAGAAAAAAAGCCATCTTAATTTCTATAGAAATTACCGCACCTGATTTTCTCTGCACGCAATTGAATAGGAAAAACCTTGTGGCTGCTGGAAAAACTCTGTGGCGCAAGTTTTGTTTTTTAATTTTACCTGCAAATTGAATATGCTTCCTAGTGTGAAAGCTAAAATGTTAATTCTTGGTCACATGAGACTATGGAGTCTTTCTCCACTTGGTGTGATGGTCTCATTATGGGGCCTATTTACCAAATAATATATACGGCACCCGTTTTCGGGGGTACATGCAAATATCAAAGAACCCCCCAAATGTATGAGACAGGGACCGCAGTATATATATATATACATATCTGCCGCGGTCCTACAATTTCTGACAGCAGCTGCAGTCCCCATGGGTGTCTAGAGGGATGCAAAGCTATCAGATCTACCAAGCTACAGAATGCGAAGCATTCCAGAGTTTGGCCCCACCAACTAACTCCATCTGAAGATGGCGTTAGCCACTGTAGCTTAATTTTCCTATTGATGGATAGGAACCTGTTGTCTAGAAAGCTCCAAAAACCAAACTAATAATTACCACGAGGTCAGGTGACATACAGTTACTGTGAGGAGCACCGCTAAATAATTTTATAAGGAGGGGATGTCAGGGATGATTTTACATGCTCCAAATAACTCATTTTGCTCAGTACTCCCATATGTATGTGTAAGTATATGTTATGGACTGAGGGCCTGATTCTGAGTAGGATGTATCCGTGAAAATGGATGTATCAGGACGCACGGAGCGGCTGTTTCTGATGGGATTATTATCGGAGTGTCATGGGTGGGCGTGTATCCAAAGATCCATGCAATTCTGAGTCATGTGTACGGGAAAGGGAAGACTGTTTCTGATGGATTTCTTGCATGGGATAATAGGAATAATGATGGTTGCATCTGCAGATGCTAGAACATTAGGTGGTATAATCTTGCACTGCCAGGCGCACAGATTTGCGACATACTTTGGCAGACTGTTCCTTTAGCACATGAAAGTAAGTACAATGCTGCGGTCATAAGGAAAAGTGGACGCAGAAGAATCAGGCCATGAATGCATAATACTTCTGTGTAGCACAAATCGCACGCTATGGGCCTGATTCAGACCAGCTCGCGAGCGCACAGCGCTTGCAAGCGGGTCGATGGTGGGGTACTGCGCACGCGCGGCGCGTGCATGTACAAGCCCCAAAGTGAGAGAGAAAGAAATTCTCTCGCTCCGGGACTCACTACAAAAGGGGCAGCTGTCGATGTTGTCGATGTTGGGGCGGTGGGGTGGCTACACAAAAGGAACGCCTCCGTTTGTGGGAGGCACCACTGACATGACCAGTGATATCAGTGGAGAGCTTCCTGCTCTGTTAGAGCAGGAAGCTCTCTGGGGCTTGTGACAGACGAGACCCTACCACAAGGGTCTCGTCGCAAGCCCCGATGGTCGCGACCATCGCGACCATCACCTGGCTGCCCGCAAAAGCTGTGGGTGGTCACCCACAGCTTGGCGAGCGGCCAGGAGGCCGTAACCAAAAAAAAAAAAACGCCCTGATTCAGAGCGAGTATGTTATATATACTTTCCAACAAGCAGCCATTTCCACAACTGAGACTGGTTGTGATGACCAATTAACCAATGAATAGTGACTTCCCTATTATTCATTTCTCACCAGCTATATCCTTTTAATAGAATGGGAATATTTATGCTATAAATTAAACGACATTTACTCTGGTGACAGGTTTAATAGAACTTTTGCACTAGACTGCAGCGCATTGATGTGTCCGACAATCTGGTCACCACTGAAATTTATATCAGAACATCCTACAGATAATTTATTTCTAATAGCGATTGTAGTTTAGTTTTATGGAATGAGCCACCTGCTGTTACATCATACATGTACATAATCAGTGCTTCCAAAAGGGCTGCTTAAATGCATTTCCCATACTGAGATCCATGTCTGATGCTAGCGGTGTCATTGTGCAGTTGCTTCCATAAGCTTTATAGTCTACAATGCTTCCTGATTGCCCATTCATCTTTGGATCTTTGGACTACACAGTTTGTGTAAATAATGTCCTGTTATGTTCTTTATGTATGCTGTGATTTATGGTTGGCAAAGTGTGTGTATTAGACTTTTGTAGCAGGTAGAATAGAGAGGTACTGTACACTGGTTACACATTTTGTTGTCTGCAGCATCCAGTATTATGTTATGTAGTGATCTGAAGGTTACTGTCTGAGTATTAGAGAATCTACAGCTTGATATTAGATAATGCAAGGTGCTAAGGTTTTCATACACTGGTAGGTCCTGATCAGGGGTATATCTAGTGTGCATTGCCCAAAATATGTGTGCATGAGAAAAATGCGTATATCTGCCCATAGGCACAGTTGTACACATTTCGGGATGTGACCAAATCTGCGCAAGCACCTGGTTTACTATCAGTCATCATCATTAGTGGGAACTTTATTTCTGAACATGTGCCATACTTGCCTTTATTTCAAAAAGCATTTAAGGGAGATTGTGAATTCAACACCTATGAGCATGGTGGTAAAGTGGGCGTGTACTGCTACATCTGAGAGGCGTGTCATAAACCTGACTTACATCCAAATGTAAATGAGCCCCAAAGCAGTTAGTAAGATCTATGTGTTGATGAAAACACACTGATACTTTTCAGAAAATACATTTAGCCATAGGGATCATTGTGCCTTATAACCAATGCAGGGAAATGATACTAATGATCTTATTTGAATGTATATATTTCTGAAGGATTTTTAATATAACATCTTCATAATGGGGGTAAGGTGCAATCAGGGAGATTTCTAGACTTTTCAAGAAGTCAGGGAGAATGCTACTGTTTCAGGGATCTCCCTGACAGTCAGTGTGACTTGGCAAGTATGACATATGCAGTGCGAATTCACGCAGGATATGCTCTGCAAACAGGTGTTCATTCAGGTTGGCTGTGAAATGCAATCCTGAAAAATCAGGGAATCAAAAGCCATACAGTGATAGCAACTAATAGAAATAGACGGATGGAAAAGGCTCTAGAACACTGGACACAGGTAGAGGTAGGTACATGTGACACTATGATTTGGGGGTACAGTGGAGGACAAGACAAAACAGTGGAAACGCAATTACTTTCTGTGGGAATGTCACCTGGGACTGCAGTTTGGAGGCTGTTGCACTATAAGGGGTATATTTACTAAACTGAGAGTTTTTAGAAGTGGAGATGTTGCCCATAGCAACCAATCAGATTCTATTTAACATTTAACTAGCACCTTCTAGAATATTATACCTAGAATCTGATTGGTTGCTATGGGCAACATCTCCACTTCTAAAATCTTTCACTTTAGTAAATTTACCCCTAAGAGTGTACAAACTCAAGCTGGGAATACCATTATAACATTATGAGGCAACATTCATGGTCCATGTGCATAGATATATGGGGCTGAGGGTGGGTTTCACACCAAGATAGGGGCTGTTGCAGAATATTTTATGCTGGGTGGAAGTGGATGGAGCATAAGCACTGCTTAATGTTATAGGTCTGACTTAATAGTATTTGCAGACATGCAAATGTACTCATTTGTCTCGATGCTCATTAAGGTGTAATAAGTAGTATGGAATCCACAGAAATAGGTGTAAGTACACCAATGTATTGCATTACACAAAGTTTCTACATTTCACATACTGTATAAAAAACTGGAATCCCTGATGTCAACTTATTTCCTTGAATTAAACTATAGTAAGATAAGAATATACTGTAATTAAATTAAAAGTAGTTTAGGAGATAAATGGGACAGTTAAAATTATGTATAAGAATTCTGATAATAAACAGTATTGTGTGATGGTCATATAAATGGGTGTACCTTATTCCCTAAGTTTCCAAGGTCCCCCAAATTCCCACAACAGTTACAGTGCATACATAACTTTCAATCAATAATGTTAACTGTACTTCAACCACTAGAGAGCACTCTACTCATAGAGTTCCATAGAGCAAGATAAGACTGGAATTCAACTACCTCTGCCCACTTCATGCCCAGATTCATCAAGCTCAATTAAGACCACTAATGTAATGTAAAACAAGAATGGTCATTATGTTCCCTCCGTATTCACTTAAGTAATTATATACAAAAATAACATCTGTAATTAGGCTCATCAGCGTACTCTCAACGTCATGTTTCTTCAGGGAAAAACTATATTATATTGAAACTGATTTAATCTTTAGACGTAAATAATCGTAAGATTGACCTGTATGTTGAATGGACCATGTTATGTTATCATATCATACTCAGCCTAAGATAGACGGATGCAATGTTCTGATTAAGTGGTGTTTTAACTTTAAGTGATACTAAATACATTGCTTTAAGTGTCTACAACCATATTTTATTTATTTTATTTTTTTTCGAAAAAGCTGATTATTTCAGACATCAAGGTTAGCCCTATTATGGTGTCAACTCATAGTAAAGGCAGACAGATCTGTGCTGTGGGAGCCTCAGTCCCACAAGTGCTATTTCAACCAGCAAGCAGACAAATTCTTCTGACAATTATTTATTTCTATTATATACACTGAATATACTAGAATTTTTGCCTTTATTCCTTTTCCACATTATCATGAGAAGTAGCATATTACTATTGCTTGGATTCAGAGCGTGGAATGGGAAATAAACTCTCATAATTTTAGAGGTAAATTTTATTTACTAACTACCGGTTTTGGTTTGTTTCCAAAACCAAAGGAAACCAACAGGCATAGACCTGATGGGTATAGACTATACATCTGTTTTCAGTTTCAATTGAACACCAATGTCGGTCAGTTTTTGCAGCTGCATTTTTTGGGCTGGTCCCCACTTCCCTAGAAATTCCAGTCCTGGGCTGACTAGTTTGGGGCCGGTTGCCATTATATGTGTCCCCCTGCTATATCGTTAGCCCCCTGGCTGATTCAGTCTGGTGTTATTGGATAATAAGGGGAACTCCATTTTCCATTTTTGTTAACCATTTATTAACATTTTATACCAACAAAGCCTGCACAGATAACAGTGATCTTCACAGGGCTTCACCCAAACACGCATGCCACAGGCAGGTCTATTGTTTGGGTGTGTTTGTTGTTTCCGGGTCATCTTTGGTCAGTTTTTTTTAAAACAATGCTTAGTAAATCTTCCGTTTCTATTCTTGCCTATGTAAAAATATTGATTGTTGTTCCGATGCTCTAATTTGTTCTAAAGTAGGGATTTTAGTTGTTTTGCCATTGGTTCTGACTTTAGTAAATGGCCAGTTTGCAAAATGGACAGAAAAACTACCAAAAACACAAAATCGACTTTTAGTAAATATAGGTCTGATTCAGTAAGGAACGCAGTTGCTTATACACATGCAATTGGCCGATTGTTGCGTTCTGTGCATGCATATGCATTGCAGTGCACGTGTGCGAACTAGCCACTGCGATTGGGACTGTGATCGCAGAGGCTACGCAGACCCATGGCAGAGTGATTGGGTGGTGACGGGGGGTGGTCGGCGAACGCAGGCATGCCAGTGTGTTGGGGCGGCATTGCAGGGGCATGCATAAATTATCTACAGCGATACCATATGAAGCCTGAGGCCTCATAGTGTGCACTGAAGTAAGCAATTCCTGAGTGAGGTCTGACCTGCCTTAACTGTGCGTATGGGTCCGATGTTACTCAATGTTACCGATTGTTTAGGTATGTTGCATTTGTGATTTTACCAGTACTACTAATGCATGGGAAATAGGACATGCCACATACTAAAATTTAAAATGCAATATTACAATTTGTGACTATAATTGTTGCTAACGGCAGCATTTGCTCTTTTACTCTACAATTGTCTGCGAAGAATGCTTGTTGCAGCGGCATTAAAAACACCGGCAATGTCACTTGAACTTGCAGCCCTCACGGCCTCCTCTGAGCCCGAATTCGCACAATTTTGCTCAGAGCCCTATGGGGCTGCCAGCACTTTTGTTCGAGCTGCCGTAAAGTGTGGCTGTTGACACAGTAACCTCATCGCGGCTAATTGGATACATGTAAACAAACCCAATGAAAACACATTAAAGGTCAAATAAGAGTTTACTATGCCATTCCCACCATTGAATTGTAAAATATTAATGTCACGTTTAATATGATAGAACATGACTTATTTCTATACACGTTCTGCAAGTACAATAGATTTTATTGGTAAACATGCAACGCATGAAAAGCTTACAGGAGTATGCATTTCCCCTTCTCCTAGTATATGTGTGTGAAAAAACCATGAGAGTTATTAGTAGGGTTGTTTTGTATTTCTATTAGAGCTAAGTTTGTTTGCATTCAGAAAATAATCCTGGTAATCAATGTTAGCTTTCCAGATCTAGTGAATAGTATCAATTTTGAGTAACAATTTGAACATGGAGTGCCATGACCACCATGCTAGTCTGGGAATGGTGTAAAGACCCTCACTGTTATTGCTAGTGACAGCTAATCAATTTCTGCATTGTCTGCGATAGACGTGGCTGCGTTGGTGGCCATAGATGATCCTGCACATGGAGTAACATCAGGCAAAGACAGCCAATCCCGGCAGGTTAGCATGTATGGTATTGACTAAATCATAGAAAATACCTTCACAGTTCCAGTTAATACTTGGTGAAATTTGGATGAGTAGTCAGGGGGAGATGTCTCAATCCTTCTAAAGAGTAGAAAAGTGGACAAGCTGCTCATAACCAATCAGCTTCTATCATTTCATAGAATGCACCAGATAAATGCTAGCTAGAAACTGATTGGTTGCTATGCAACTTTTCCACTCTTTAGAAGGTGTGATACTTTCCCCCCTTACACTCAGATTGTAACTAGAATAGCTTCAGTGGTCTATCTAACAAAGATCATCAATAGTAAAGATGTTATTGCCGCAATTTACTAACTCAACCGTTTTGAGGCAGCTGATCGATACTCAGCTTGGTGACCTTGCCTGGCAGCTGTAAGGCTGAACTTCGTGCTTTGCCAGGCCAGTGTAAAGACAAATGCGCATGTATGAGCTTCCTGTGCAGCAGTCACCAAAAATGTAAACACAGGGGAAAAAAAAGTTAAAATAAATAAAAATAATAAAAAAGTAAAAAAATACATTTATTTGTTACCAGTTATTTATATAGCGCACACACATATTCCGCAGCACTTTACAGGGAATATTTGGCCATTGACATCAGTCCCTGCCACAGTGGAGCTTACACTCTATGTTTCCTATCACATGCGCACACACATACACACTAGGGTTAATTTTGTTTGGAGCCAGTTAACCTTGCAGTATGTTTGTGGAGTGTGGCAGGAAACCAGAGCACCCAGAGGAAACCCACGCAAGCACAGGGATAATATACAAACTCCACACAGTCAGGGTCGTAGTGGGAATTGAACCCACGACCTCAGTGATGTGAGGCAGTAATGCTAACCATTATGCCATCTGTGCTGCCTGTATTAATAATTGTTTTCTACTGCTGTTTTCTACTGCTGGTACAATCCTGAAATGGCAACAGCAATAGGAAAATAACTGACAGTACTTGTTAAATAGGATTCATTTTACTTTTTCATTGATTCTACAGTACCTCCAACTGCCTGTCCACCCTGTTCTGTGTTTCTCCTGTCACTGGGAATGAAATCCATGTCTTTCTCTCCTCCTCCGGTTATCTACCTACCAATTGACCCCATTTGCCCTCACCTCCTCCGCTCTATCTCTCTCTCTCTCGATGCTTTCTCCCACCTCGCAAACCTCTTCAATCTGTCCTTCTCACCTGGTACCATCTATTTCTCTTTCAAGCATGCTCTTGTCACACCCATAATCAAAAAACCCTCTCTCAACCCGGACACTCTCTACAACTACTGCCCTATCTTTTTCCTTCCCTTTGTCTCGAATTTTCTATAGATGCCTCACTGCTTTCCTCTCCTCCCAATTACACCTAGACCCACTCCAATGTGGTTTCCATTCACTTCACAGAAACGGCCAAAACTACTGTACGTTCACTAATCATCTTACTACAAAATCCAAGGGTCATTTAAACAATTTTTCATTGTATATTTGAGGTATAATCCTGAAAACACCCATGTTCAGGGGTTAACCTCAAATATTAAGTTTCCCCCGGAGGTATTAAGGAGGGTCCCTCCTTATCTCTAATACCTGCTGTGATCTCTCCATTCCCGCAGACAGCCGCATCCACCATAGGTTTCTATGGAGGATACAATACTGCCAAATTTACCAACATCCGGAATGTGATGCATTCCGGATATTGGCCCCGGCAGCCAATGCCATCTGAATATGTTGTGGCTTAAACTCCTGCCTCAGTCTCACAGTTCACCAGATTCTCTGTTTTCTCTTTTCTTCCATTGTGTTCTTCTCATCGTTAATACTCCTCCTTTGTTATCTGCCTTCTTTCTGTTGGGGGTCCTAATGGCTCCTTCACTGTCAGAAACATGAGTCCGGAGCTTTGAGCAGGACGCTGAGTGCATCAGGCTCCCCTTAAGCCGAGCACAAGTGCCACAAGGGCAGTAGCCATGGCGCCCTCGTGTTCTTGTGCCCTGGGCATCAGCACCAATTGCACCTCTCACCCTATGACCCTGAAAATGCCCCTGCCCAAAGGCAACCTGTCCTTTAAAGGGCTATGAAATATAAACAAACAGCTACAAGCTGACATTGAAAACGTGATATAAATAATATAATACAAAACTATTACAGCGAGTAATTTAAACATGTAAATTGATAATGGAGAAACACACAGAGGAAACAAGAGAATACAGATTTTGGCAAATTAATTTTGCAGTTTTGGATCAGGGTAGTGTGACATTAAAGTAATCAAAAGTTGTTTTATTTCTCCAGAACTTTCTTAAAAAAAAAGACATATGTAACATTTTACTTTGAATATCTTCCCAAGCGACAGTATCACTGAGGTAATCATTTGACCTTAAAACCTTAAGTAGAGAAGACAATTATTTGGGACTTTGCACAGCTGTGAAGATAAAACCATATTTTCCCCTAGATTACAGAACCAAATATTCAGCTGTTGTGTTCTGGACCCAGAATTTCTGGCAGCAAAATCATAGAGATGGCGTCTGCGTTGCCTGCATCGTGTGATACCATGCTGGGAGCTGCCTGGTGATGCGTTGCACTGAGAGAGAACTTGACGTGACTAAGATAGCAGACATGAGACATGTCTTGTCAGGGGGTAGAGTTTGAAGGAATACTAAACAGCTTGTCTTGCCTTATGCAGTTTCTTTGCAGGAGAGTTTCCTTGTGGAAGATGTGCACAGGCAGCTTATTCAGAACTTTATGGGGCGAGTATTAAGTAATAACTGACACCACATATCAACATGGTATCTTGTGGAGATGAGTGAAGTCACTTGTGACATATAGTAGCAACTGCTGTATGAATCAATGGATTCTGTATAGCATATCAAAGCCACCTAGTGACAAAGCTATAGTAAACCGCAGCGTGACATATGTTATTTGTACATATCAAAGTCAAAACCAGCAACACAATGTTCTATGGGAATCTTGGTAGGGACTATTTACAACCACCGTTCCGTCTTCTAGCTTCACATTTTTAAGTATAATGTAGTATTTATGGTACAATTTTAAAAAAGATAAACCTGTTTCCCCTTATTAGCAGTACAGCAGCAGTAGTAGTAACAATAATAATAATAATAATAATAATAATAATAATACTACATAATAAAGCTGTTTAAATACTTATGACCAAGTAATAAGCCAGAAGTCTCATTTGCATAGATTTGCAAGTATGTGATAAGCCTTCCCCCAATTACAAGGTGCTTCTGCCAATAGGAACGCTAAGTTTAGCAGAAGCACTTTGTTAGCATAGGTTGGCATTGCTGACTTGTAGTGCTGGGGCCATTGATTTGATAGTGATTTATACACCATCTGCATGGATTTTGTATGTTCTTCCTGTTGCAGATTGAGAGTGCTACTGCACATACTCCATATTGGTCCCTCCAGGGAGACTTCAATCTCTAACCAAGATGTTCTCCGTCTGTAGTTCTGCGCATGTGCGGCACCATCTTGTTGCTGGGCTACAGCGCCACAGAGGGAGATGGATGTTTTCCAATTAGCTCCTCAGGGACCCTGCGATTACTGCCTATCCAATAACACTCATCAATCTAATGACAGCAGCCCATTCACTATCAGAGCCGAGAGCACTCCCACTGACATCACTTGTGATGTCAGTGGGGCCGGCCCCAGATGGTAGGCGTTCCCATGGGAACGCCTCCGTCTGGCCAGCCACACCCCCGGCATGCCCACCAAAGGGGGCGTGCTCTCACTCACCATCGACAGCACGCCCCCTTTGTAGCGAGACCCGGAGCGACGGCTTGCCCGTCGCTATCCGGGGCTCGCGCATGCGCACGACGGAGCCGCCTCCGTCGTGCGCATGCGCACTGGGCCAACATCAACCCGCTTGCGAGCGCTCAGTGCTCAGTGTCCGCCTACTTATCGTTCAGTTGGGGGGAAGTTCCCCCTATACTAGAATGATTAGTTGGTGAACAAAAACAGACAAATCTCAGGTGCACAACTCCAAATTATGAATAATATATAAATGCAATAACATTTTGCAATCAATAGAGGTTTTTAGCATAATCTTGGCCAAGGTTATGGGCCTACCCACCATATCCAGGTAACCTCTGTAGGGTAGGTCCCTAACATACTATGATTCAATTCCAGAGCACAGGATACCCCCAAACTAGCCCAGCTAAGCCGCCCCAGGGCACCGCCATAGTAAGAAAAGTGCAGTGTGAAAGAGATAGTTAGGAGCAGCTACTGCTGCATATAAAGAATGAAAATAAAAAGTGAGGTACATATATAATAAACAAACAGTGAAGGGTTAAAATGTGTTATAAAAGAAAAATGTGTTATAATGCAGTGCCCTGAAACAGATCAACCAAAGGCAATCCAGGGGGACCCACGCCCCAAAAATGAACCAAAGTTGCACTACAGTATATAAAACTTGTAGGACTTACCTAGAATTGTGCCTATTACTAGTGTGCATATTCATCACAAGACTCCATGCTTTTAAACCAATAAGGTAGGGGTGCTAATCCAGACTGAGGGCGTCTCCTTTCCCGCAGGTGTGCAATAAAGCACATTAAATGGAGTATATGGGAAAGATTTCTGGACTGCACACCCTAAATATATATATAATGGGAGGTGCTACCTGATGAGACAAATTGTGACCACTCACAGCTATAGCGAGCGTCCATGATGATGGTCGCGATGGTCTTGACCATCGCGACCATCGGGCTTGCGACGGAGACCCTGCGGTAGGGTCTCGCTGCAGCAAGCCCTGGAGTGATTTTGGCTCTATCAGACTAGTGATGTCAGTGGGGCCAGCTTGAGACGGTAGGCGTTCCCATGGGAACGCCTCCGTCTGGCAGGCACGCCCCCGGCACGCCCACCAAAGGGGGCATGCTGTCAATCAACATCGACAGCACGCCCCCTTTGGTACGAGACCCGGAGCGATGGAAAGCCCGTCGCTCCCCGGGTCTCGCGCATGCGCAGTGGGGAACATCTACCCGCTTGCGAGCGTACTGCCGCTCGCGAGCGGGTCTGAATGACTCCCAGTGTTTTTATTTTTATCCAAATGTAAGTAGTGCCAGATTAATGTCCACACGGGCCTGAAGCTGAAATGTATTTACTCCCCCCCACAGCTCACACTGCACCATCACACCTCACTGCTCACCCTCTAGCTCACTCCTCCCAATAGCCAACACCGACTCATCACATCTCACTGCTCACTTTGCAGCTCACACCCCACCACAGCTCACACAGCCCCATCACACCTCACTACTCACATCCCACCACAGCTCACACTGCCCCATCACCCCTCATTGCTCACCCTGCAGCTCACATCCCACCACAGCTCACACTGCCCCATCACCCCTCATTGCTCACCCTGCAGCTCACACTGCCCCATAACACCTCACTGATCATTCCTCTTACCTTTAAAACAGCAGAGAACAGTGGGCCTGATTCAGAGCCGGACGCAATTAGCGCTCGCTCGTCCTGAAAATAGGGGTGGCTATTCAAATGATCCGTTCGCTGTTTGCGGTCTGTTCACTCCTCTAGGTCTGAACGAGCGTACAAAACTTGCGGTCGTTTTTTGGGAAACTACGCCCCCTGGCCGCTCGCATCCTACGTCATGTCCGCTATTTATTAGATTAATCGAGTACATCGAACAGGGTATGAACTGCTCGCTATTGTTGTGGTTGGTTTTTGCTACCACAATTTTGCGAGCAGTTCTGGCTTAAAAAAATCCCAGTGACGTGGTCAATGACGCGGCTGTTTTAAATATGCACACCCATAAAACGCCCGTTTTGACCTTTAAGCACGCCTGCGATCGGATCTCCACTCCCCATTTTCAAGCACCTTCTCCTGTTACCACCCACATACGCCTCATTCTGTCACTCAAATTAGCAGGCATTCGCTATTTTGCGAGCACATGAATTTCGGCCGCACTGACTGGTTCGCGCATGCGTATAACGATCCGTACGCATGCGCAGATGGGCAAACATCGCTCGGAGCGAACAAGCTGCCACTTACGAGTGGCTCTGAAGAATCAGGCCCTGTGAGTCTTTCTGGCTGCAACTCCTCCTCTCCTTCTGACTCTGGATGCCCATCGCCAATCGATGTTTTGGAAACATCAATGGTAGGTGGCCGATATTAACTATTTTTGCCATCGATTGCAGATAACCAATGGTTCTCTGCCATCGATGGTTGACTGGGTGCAGATGTTTTTTTTCTCTCTTTATAGGACAAAGTTTGGCCCCGGTCCCGGCGGCTGCCAAGCCCCATTCCCAGTTTTTATCTTGTTCATGGCCTGGCATCCCCCAACAGCAATGGGCATCGAGGGGGTGCAAACCATCGATTGTTCACCATAGATAGTTTGGTGATGCCATCAATGGTTATCACTGATGAGCCCATCGATGGTAACCATCGATGTGTACCCCACCGATGGCCATCCCTACTGCTGACAGCAGCACTACAGTGTATGTGTTCATGCTCACTCCGATGTAGCCCTGCCCCATGCTTCTCTCCGAATCATACACTTCTAATGCTGGTTACACACTGCACAATATATCATTTGTTTGTATAGCCAATGAACAATATATTGGCCCTGATTCAGAGCCGCTCGTAAGTGGCCGCTCATTCGTTCTGACCGATGTTCGCACATCTGCGCATGCGTACGGATTTTAATACGCATGCACGAACCAGTGAGTGCGGCCGAAAATCGTTTGTTTGCTATATAGCGAATGCCTGCTATTTTGAGTGACAGAAGGAGGCGTATGTGGGTGGTAACAGGGGAAGGTGCTTGAAAACGGGGGTGTGGAATTCGAACTCAGGCATGCTTAAAGGTCAAAACGGGCGTTTTAAGGGAGTGCATAATTAATACAGCAGCGTCATTGACCACGTCACTTGTCTTTCTTTTACTCAGAACTGCTCGCAAAATAGCGGTTGAAAAAACCAGCCACAAGAATAGCGAGCAGTTCATATGCTGTTCGATGTACTCGATTAATCTAATAAATAGCGGACATGACGTATGGTGCGAGCGGCAAGGGGGCATATTTTTCAAAATTACAACTGCAAGTTTTGCTCGCTCGTTCAGACTTAGAGGCGTGAACAGACCGCAATTAGCGAACGGTTCATTTGAATAGCCACCCCTTGTTTTAGAACGAACTACCGCAAATAGCAAGCGGCTCTGAATGAGGGCCATTGTTCGGTGCATCTGGCCATATGTACACACGATATATCGCATCAGCTGTGGAGAACAGCAGATGCTGAAAAATATATTGTGCACATCTGACTGTGTGTACGGGAGACCGACCGACCAACTAATTTGTTATGCTGACTGCAGGAACCAGGCAAAGTTACATGCCCACCCAGTTGTGATGTCTGGCCAGACATATTGAGTGGCTGATTTATAAGAGTATATGCTTGCCAAATGAGTCGGTGGGCTGGTTGACTGGCCACTGCATTGGTTAGATGTGTACACAACATTACAGTTTTAATTCCTGCTGCAAAAGCTGTCCAAAAGTTTGCAATGGGAGCTGCCTGGAAGATAGGTTTACTGTACACCATACTTGCCGATTTTCTGGCTGCCCCCTCCGGGAGGGGGCAGCCCAGTCAGCACAGCAGGGGACATGGCAATGGCATAAGTGGGCGCTGCAGGGGATATGGCGGTGGAATCATGTCCCCGTCCCCTGCTATACAGTGCTGTGCAGGGGCGATACTACGTTGATGCGATTCAGCGTGAATCGCGTCTTCAGCCACCCCCCCAACGACTGCCCAATTTTGCTCGCTAAGTGGGCGGTTGTAGGGGGGAGGACGGGCAGGTGCCAGCCGGCTCCAGGAGACTTGCCCACTCTCCCAGGAGGCTGGTAGTGCTCCGCAATTTTCAGGAGCCCACCGGCCATTCTGGGAGAGTGAGCAAGTATGCTGTACACTAGGGTCCATTTTTTTGTCAGCAGCCAAACAACCTAACAGTATGTTTTTGGACTGTGGAACGAAACGGAACCACCTTGGGAAGACCTATGCATAGACAGGGAGGACATATACACCTCACACAGATAGGGCTTTGGTTGGAACCCCACTGGTGCTATAGAGCAATGCTAACCACTGCGCCCCCGTGCTGGCCTTTTGCTCTGCCTTTATCTAAACATAATTTTAATTATCATCAGAATAAAAACTAGCATTCGCCGTGCTGTCAGTCACCATCAACAGCACGCCCCCTTTGGTGCGAGACCTGGAGCGACAGCTTGGCTGTCGCTGTCCGGGTCTTGCGCATGCGCACAACGGAGCTCCCTCCGTCGTGCGCATGCGCATTGGGGTAACATCGACCCGCTTGTGAGCGTCCTGCACTCGCGAGCGGGTCTGAATGACCCCCTGAGTCTGCACACAGGCCCCCTCCTCTCTTAAAACTGCTTGTGCACCTGCCAGCTGACCTGGAAAACGTGAACTGTTTGGGGTCCTGAGAACTGAGGGCCTGATTCAGAGCTGCTCGTAAGCGGCCACTCGTTCGCTCCGAGCGATGTTCGCACATCTGCGCATGCGTATGGGTCGTAATGCGCATGCGCCAACCAGTCAGTGTGGTCGGAAATCGTGTGTTCGCAAAATAGAGAGTGCCTGCTAATTTGAGTGACAGGATGAGGCGTTTGTGGGTGGTAACAGGGGAAGGTGCTTGAAAACGGGGGAGTGGAGATCCGAACGCAGGCGTGCCAAACGGTCAAACCGGGCGTTTTAAGGGTGTGCATAATTAACAAAGTAGCGTCATCGGCTACGTCACTTGGTTGTCTCTTAGCCTGAACTGTTCGCATGATTGCGGTAGGAAAATCCAACCACAAGCACTGCGAGCAGTTCAGACGCCTTTCGATGTACTCGATTAATCTAATAAATAGCGGAGATGACGTATGATGCGAACGGCAAAGGGGCGTCTTTACAAAATAGCGAGCGCATGTTTCGTTCGCTCGCTCAGACATAGAGGCGTCAACAGACCGCAAAGAGCGAGCGCTCAATTTAAATAGCTGGCCCCGTTTTCTGAACGAGCGAGCGCAAATAGTGTCCGGCTCTGAATCAGGCCCTGAGTTTGAGAACCACTGCTCTAATGTTACAATATAGAAGTCAGCTATTTCTACAGAAGTTGTATGACTCATTTCGTCATGACTATTTTCCTCCTCATTAACCTCAGCAAGGCTAGATGACTTTCTGCTATGGCTGCTCAAACTACCAATACAGCAGCTGCATCCCTTTTGATAATAACTGCTTACATTTTAGTCTAGAAGCCATGATTTAGGCCTCCATTTTTTACAACATTATTTTTCTTTTATCAGTGATTTTTTTTCTTGGAAAAAAATTACTGGTCCTCAAGAGGTGTCGCTACTCATCCAAAGCTTCAAGTTGATTCAGTACAAGATTTATAGTAGCTTTCACACTCAGCACAAATCTTCATTTCTGAAATGATTTCACTGATTTCTTCCTATTTCTTGAACTAGTAGCAATTAAAAATTATACATCCCTTCCCCCTAAAAAAAAACAACCCCAAAAAAAACAAAAACAAAAGGTGTCGGTACTACGAACCACTCAGTAATGTTAGAAAAATATACTGATTATTAGTATTATTGTTATTATTAGAGCAAAGAAAATGATACAGATCTGACCTTTTATACTGCAGCTTATGTCGTGCCTATTAGTCCCTCTTTGATCACCAAGTCCCGGGCAACTGAAAGTGACTGTATTGCTACCATACAGAGACCATTGGGACTTCCGACATTGTACATCTGTGTGCGACTGAGTCCAGATCTCTGTAAGAAATGCTACGATGCAGCGGGCGCTGCTTTTTCTCACACTAAGTTCCGTTCTGCTTTATCTGCGACTTTGTACATGTATAAAACCAATTCCTGTGTAGTTACAGCAAAGCCAGGGGCAGAACTATGGGAGACAATGGAGGCGCCTGCCACCGGGCTTCAGCTCTGAAGGGGCACCTCCTCCATTGTCCACAACATATTCACCCCACTTAGGGCTGTAGCTATGTACCAGGAGTGTACCGTCACGGCTGCCCAATACATGGCACCCCTTATCGGCACCTGAGAAGCCAACATACACTAGTGGAGAGCTCCATGTCAGACCATCAGCTGCTGCCTTCTATCTCTAGCCTGTCTGCATCCGAATTGATACATTAACTTGCCTCCAGGCGTCTGGGATGAACTTAGCCCTTCTTTTTCTCTTTGAAATATTTACTGTAACCTGGGGATTGTGGGTCGCATGTCTCTATGTTGTAATTGAATGCATTGACTAAATCTGATCAAAACTACTGTTGTGGATCATCCCATTTTGTGTCTCTAAAGTTGGGTACACACCTATACAATTGTTGGCCTATTCTTTTGACTTCGAGCCATTCGTTCGATATCGAAAGAGTGTGTACGCACGTTCCATCCTGTTTTGTCGGATGAAAATTGGTCCATTCGGAGGATCGCATCTTCTGTGCAGTTTCATTTTCCTCCGATTCGACAGGGCATGGTGGTACCCAAAGTGCTGTGAGTATGCACCTTCCACCGTTCTTACGATTGTACACCAAACCTGAGGCTGCCTCTATGGGCGTGCATAATTACACTCCGGAGGTTCAGGAATCATTCTCTGTGCCACACTCCTCTTCATGTATATATTCTCAATGTTTTACCTTTACCCCACCACCTATACTGCAAGGCTTGGCTTGCTGGAGTGTGTAGTTCCACAACTTGCTGTCCTGTGTAGTAATGCAATTGATAGTGGACACAATTATATGTTCTTTACCTTTAAAACCTCATAATCACACCCTCTCCCTGTCCATTATGTTAATTGTAGGTACACCCACTGTGAGCGCAGCCTGAAATCGGGAAAATGTGTTCGCTAGTACAATCATTTCCTTGCGATATTTCGTCAGTGCCGGATTGAAGGTCACATATTGGCTTGTATATGTGTGTATGCGCGTATAGGCACTGTGATTGGCACTTCCGAGAACATTGCCGACTGAACTGTTGCATTGAATGTGTGATTGTATAGGTGTGTACCCAGCTTAAGTTAGTACTGTATACTTAAAAATAGTTGAGACATCACTCTGTGGAGGTGACTGATGCATTTTAATTTAAAATATGATGTCAGGTAGTTATATTACATTTATACAGTATATACAATGAAAAAAATGGTGGAGCCGCACAGACCTACCCACCATAGTGCCAACACGCTTTTTATTCTGGTCAGCATGGGCCAGCTAAAAAAATGCACATCTCCTAGTAAGAACCAGATCCATACTGATAGCACTATTCCCCACTCTCCTGCTGGTGTGGTGGGTGTAGGGTTAATAGATATTGATTACAGATATACTAAGTTGTGGAAGCACGTTGAAACTGCGGATCAGCAGTGTGGATGTTTAAAACCACTGAATATACTAAAAGTAATTTTGATCTTCTAAACTCAATCTGCCATCTTTGTCCATCATATTCTAAACATGGATCCTGGCGCGAAACTATCGTAATATGGCCACAAAATGCAGTTGGCTTCGAAGTTCTGCAAGGATCCCTATGATTCGTGCAGCCATCTCTATATGACTTTTCTTTAAAAAAAAAAACAGGGTTGGGGAGAAAAAAGAAATTGGTGGGGTCCCCCTGAAAGTTCCACTAAACAGCACTAGGCTTTGCCAGGCAGAGCTGATGGTCCCCCCACCATACTGCCAACCAGTTATATGCCAGTCAGCATTGACCCGCAACCCCCTCTGCCATTGGAACCAGAACCACGCTAGGGTTATTTCCCCTCCCCTGGTGTGGTGGGTGTGGGGTTAATATATATTGTTTAAAGAAAAGGAAAATAAATACTATTGTTCTTTACTGGTACAGTACAAGTCCCAGCTAGCCCTGTAATGCCCAAATTAAATGGCTGCCAGGGTATTTGTAGAATCACAAGTGCCAGCATTCTCCGGCAGACAGCCCGCTGGGATCTTCAGTGCACCTCTAAAAAGTTATAAAACACCAAGAAGACACACACAGTGACAGCATTTATTTATTACATAACTATTGCGTACATATCCATAGAGAAAAAGTCCTCTTCAGTCCATGTACAGCCATGGCCAAAAGTTTTGAGAATGACACAAGTTTTGGTTTTCACAAAGTTTGCTGCTTCAGTGTTTTTAGACCTTTTTGTCAGATGTTACTATGGTATACTGAAGTAAAATTACAAGCATTTCATAAGTGTCAGAGGCTTTTATTGACAATTACATTAAGTTTATGCAAAGAGTCAATATTTGCAGTGTTGACCCTTCTTTTTCAAGACCTCTGCAATTCATCCTGGCATGCTGTCAATCAACTTCTGGGCCACATACTGACTGATGGCCGCCCATTCTTACCTAATCAATGCTTGGAGTTGTCAGAATTTGTGGGTATTTGTTTGTCCACCCACCTCTTGAGGATTGACCACAAGTTCGCAATGGAATTAAGGTCTGGGGAGTTTCTTGGCCATGAACCCAAAATTTCACTGCTTTGTTCCCCAAGCTACTTAATTATCACTTCTGCCTTATGGCAAGGTGCTCCATCATGCTGGAAAAGGCATTGTTCATCACCAAACTGTTCTTGGATGGTTGGGAGAAGTTGCTCTTGGAGGATGTTTTGGTACCATTCTTTATTCATGGCTGTGTTCCTTAACAAAATTGTGAGTGAGCCCACTCCCTTGGCCGAGAAGCAACCCCACAAATTATTGGACTCAGGATGCTTTACTGTTGACATGCCACATTACTGATGGTAGCGCTAACCTTTACTTTTTCGGACAAGCATTTTTCCAGATGCCCCAAACAATCTGAAAGGGGATTCATCAGAGAAAATAACTTTACCTCAGTCCTCAGCAGTCCAATCCCTGTACCTTTAGCAGAATATCAGTCTGTCCCTCTGTTTTTCCTGGAGAGCAGTGGCTTCTTTGCTGCCCTTCTTGACACCAGGCCATCCTCCAAATGTCTTCGCCTCACTGTGCGTGAGATGCACTCACACCTGCCAGCTGCCATTTCTGAGCAAGCTCTGAACTGGTGGTGCCCCGATCCCGCAGCTGAATCAACTTTAAGAGACGGTCCTGGCGCTTGCTGGATGTTCTTGGGTGCCCTGAAACCTTCTTCACAACTATGGAACCTCTCTCCTTGAAGTTCATGATGATCCGATAAATGGTTGATTTAGGTGCAATCTTACTAGCAGCAATATCCTTGCCTGTTAAGCCTTTTTTGTGCAAAGCAATGATGACTGCACGTTTCCTTGCAGGTAACCATGGTTAACAGAGAAAGAACAGTGATTTCAAGCTCCACCCTCCTTTTAAAGCTTCCAGTCTGTTATACTAACTCAATCCGCATGACAGAGTGATCTCCAGCTTTGTCCTCATCAACACTCTCACCTGTGTTAACGAGAGAATCACTGACATGATGTCAGCTGGTCCTTTTGTGGCAGGGCTGAAATGCAGTGTAAATGTTGTTTTTGGAAGTTCACTGTCCTGGCAAAGAGGGACTTTGCAGTTCATCTGATCACTCTTCATGACATTCTGGAGTATATGCAAATTGCTATCATAAAAACTGAAGCAGCAGACTTTGCGAAAACGAATACATGTATCATTCTCAAAACTTTTGGCCATTGCTGTAGACATTGTGGAATCTTGGCAAAAAACTCCACATGAACGATCACTTACATAGTCCTGGCACATTGAATACCCTATTTGTGGCCATAGCTGGGCTCTTCCCATGCAGTTCAAAGCCCACTGCTTAATAAATCTGGTGATTTCCATCATTTTATTGGGGAAAAATCATGGCCTTAATTTCTTTATAATGCCTTATAATGTGATTTTGCTGCGCTTTTCAGTTTAGTAAAATTATAAAATCATGTCTGGATTTCAAACCCAAAGTTTAGTACATTCACCCCTATGGTATCCATTCTCCATCCTTAACTTTGAAGCTGGAAAGCCATGCAGCAAGGTACAGTGTAAGCCAATTCTCACATCTACAAATTTTGCTGACATAAACACAATTTTAATCCTTGGTTTGACTCTTACATTTCCCAATGTTTGACACTGAAAACTTTTACTTTAAGGCACCTAGTTTATTAAAACTTTTATTTTCTCTTCCACACATTTAGAAACACAATATCAAATTAATGTCCTAGTTTTTGCCTATAGGAGACTGGGAAACCTATATAGAGCTTTATGTAAAATTGGAACTACAGACCCATATGTGGTTGAACTATTCATTCATTTGAAAGGACCTTTTCAAATAATGTAACAAAATATTATTACATCATTCAGAGCAGAGAATAAAGCCTTCCCTGGAAAACCCCTTTCATTTTTCACTGCTTTGCCCTTTTGGCTATTATTCTACATTATCGTTGTGCAAGCAACTTAAAAACACACAGTCATATGAAATTAATGGGTAATTGACCGTGCGTTGGCAGTTAATAATAACATACTAATTTTCCTCTAGGCAGGAGGAAAAAAAACCCATGCAGCACATTAAGAGTGACCAGTTTCCCTGAGTCTGATGTTATTCCAGCCTATTACATGTCTGAGCAAAAACAATAGCACAGTATGATTTTTCCATCCCCAGGTTTCTACAGCAATTACCACTGTGTAATTAGTTAACGGCCTCCTGGGGCAATACTTTTTTCAGATTGTATTTTATTTATTTGTTTTCAACTTTGGAATTGTTATTGTTTAATCAAATAGATTGCCAGGTGAAGCATACAATTGAATGTTTACAATATTATATGTCAATAACATGGTGGCTTTAAACTTCTAGGTGACTCTTAGTATATTTGAGTTGGCGACCTCGGCAGGTATCCCCTGTGAAGTTGACCCCAGTTTGGTGGTGGCTCTGTCAAACATGAAAACAGGTATTAACTAAACTCTGTAAATGAATGAACCTTGAAAATAATAAATTATAATCATGTTCCATATTTATACAATATCTCATTTATTTTGTTGAAGGGAAACACAACTTTCACATTACTTTTTATTTTAGGCAAATATTTTATTATTTGTTTGCTGAATTTATTCAATTGTTTTCAGTGTGATCTCCTTTAGGGAACACTTAGAAAGGATAAATAATGAAATTAAAGTACTCTAGTATGCTCAGATTGTGTTGAGTACATAAGGATGAAATAATGTTTTAAAGATTACATGCAAGTAACCTTGCTCAGACCACAGATGCAGCACTGTATAATAAATAATAATAGTAATGAACTCATGATTGTATATTGTAGACAGCCTGAACACATAAATGTATATCCTACATATGGGTGTAGTGGAAATGAGGCTAGTACAGAAATTTGTATAGTACAGATGTGTCCTACTCATACATCTAGTATATATATGTGAGACGCCCGATGCAACTGAGACGCTGTGAGAGGTGTAGCGTACATCCTTATTTTTAAAGTTTGCTTCTTATTCGCATCTCAGATGCAGCAAAATACCGCACAAAGGGTCTGATTCAGACCCGCTCACGAGCGCTTAGCGCTCGCAAGCGGGTCGATGATGCCCTAGTGCGCATGCGCGAGACCCGAATAACGACGGGGTAGCCGTCATTATGGGTCTCGCACCAAAGGGGGCGTGCTGTCGATGGTGAGTGACAGCACGCCCCCTTTGGTAGGTGTGCCGGGGGCGTGGCTGCCAGAAGGAGGCGTTAGCATGGGAACGCCTACTGTCTGGGTCCGGCCCCACTGACATCACTAGTGATGTCAGTGGGAATGATTTTGGGTCTGATAGAGCCAAAATCACTCCAGGGCTTGCGGTCACCGAGACCCTACCGCAGGGTCTCGTCGCAAGCCCGATGGTCGCTTTGAAAAAAAAACAAAAACACGCCCTGATTCAGAGCGGGCGCTCGTTCAGAGTGTCCGGCTCTGAATCAGGCCCAAAGTGTGCTAGAGATGCTTGGCTGCGACTGTAACCACACAGGAATTAGGGAGAGAATTACCATAGCTTGGAGAGAGATAAAGTTGAAGATAAAGTACCAACCAATCTGCTAATGTCACTTTTCAGGCTGTGTTTGAAAAATTACAGTCAGAAGCTGATTGGTTGGTACTTTATCTCCCTCCAAGCTTTGATAAATATCCCCCTTCGTTTTAAACACATACAAATTCACTGAGAAGCACAATGGACCTTGTGAAAAAAAGCTGCAGCCTCTGCATCGCAGCACTTCAAACACAGATTTACTCATTTAGGGGCCGAATCATCATCACTTAATTTTTACAAAAGCAGGTGAAAATGCACATTCGGGCCTTTCATCAATAAGGTAAAGCAGGAGATATCACAGATACGGTATCTCCTACTTACCTTCCTTTTGTAGAATGGCCCGCTGTCCTCATACACTAGCAGGGGGACAGAATCCAAGCTCCCAAAATACAATATTTTTGGAGCTTGACTGGGGTTCATTCGCCATCTTCAGGTGGCGAATGCTCCCGCTTGTGGTTCGCAACCTGCTCCTCCCCTATGGGAAGGAGGTCCAGGTTGCGAAGAGGGATCCGTTTGGATCCCTCTGCCCCTGTCCTGTAGGTCACGCATGTGCACTCCCGTCACTGCTCCGAATGAAGCGGTGAAGAGATTCACTGCTCTGAAAAGTAGCAGTGAAGCCGCTTGTGGGGACAGCTGATCTAGCATCAGCTGTCACTGCGCCGGAGCAATGATGAATTGCTCCGGATTCCGCGGTGAGTTAGAATGTTAATTATCGGGGTCCGTTCAGACCCCGATAATTAACATCATGAATAGGCCACTTACTCACAGATGTACAAATGTTGCACATCAAATAAATCAGTGCAAGCTAGAAGTAGTTTTGTTGCTTCCAGTTGTTTTACTTAGGTAAATGAGACTCACATTTTGAACTGGAAAGACGCTCGATATGGCCAAGTTGCCTGGGACCTGGCGTGCTGAGAGGGGCTATTTGGTGCGGGTTGTAGTCAGCATCCCGGCGTGCGGGATGCCGACTGTCTAAATACTGGTGCTGGAATCCCGACAGCGTTGGGATCCCGGCTCCAGTATCCTGACCGCCAGCATCCCAAAGGTAAGTATCAAGGGTTAGGGGAGGACTTGGGTTAGGCACGAAGGGGGGAGGGTTAGGTTTAGGCACTAGGGGAGAGGTTGGGTTTAGGCACCGGGGAGGGAGGGTTAGGGAACGGGGAGGGGGAGGTAAGGTTTAGGCACTGGGGAGGGTTAGGGTTAGTAGTACTATACTTAGGTTGTCGGGATACTGTGTGTCAGGATACCGCTGTCGGTATTCTGACCAGTGGCATCCCGACCGCCGGGAACTCATACCCAACCCATTTGGAGCGACTGCAGCCACAGTGTATTAGGACACATTTGTAGTAGTGGACAGAGGGCTGAGGACAGCCTGGAATGTAGGCAGGGACTAATGGTCATTAATTTGGTACATAAATTTGTATGGTAACTGTGGGTGTAATGGGTTTGAATGCTGAGCACAACAATGTCTGGATTTAGGAGTTCTTTCCCAAGTGAACTATGTTCCTTCACAGAAAGCTCATCCCTGGAGGAAGAATACAAGGTGGCCTGTTTGCTTCAGGTGTTTCTGGCAGTCTCCCTTCCACTACTGGCCTCTGATCCCATGTGCTTTTACAATATTGTAAATGATGGTAAGACCATATATTAAAATACCATGCATGATTTGTTTCTTCTAGCAAGCTGTTTTATTGTATTCAATAGATGTGACATGCTAGATGGGTGTGATTTGACAGTGTCTGCTGTGCGTGTCATGTGAATGTTGTGTAGTAGTGAGTGGTTTTAATGTGGGGTAACAGGACATGGTATTGTGCAGTGCAGCATTCAGGAGGCTAGTGTTAAGCTGGGTACACACTGACAGATACATTGGCCAATCAATTGATCAGCCAATGTATCTGTTGCCCCTTGGGCAGTGTGTACCCGCGATATGTTGGTGAATGTTGGCGTTCACTGACATATCACATTGGCTGTGCTGTACAGCCAATGGACAGATACAGTATGTCTGCAGACATATCTGTCCATCGGCAAGTGTGTACGGGTGGTCTGAAGACCACCTGTATACACACAGCGGCAGCTGCGAGGAGGGAGGCAGGACACGCCTCCTGGCCACCGGGACCTGCGGGCAGACACAGATGATGGACGTTCAGTGTGTATGAACGACCATCATCTGCAAATATAGCTGGCCACACATCTAAAGATTATCTGTCCAACTAGCCAACTAGTTGATTGGTTGGAATGACAATCTGGTAAGGTATGAAAGCAAATGACAATTAGCAATTTGCTCCCAAATGCCGGAAAATGGACAAAAACTGTTGTTTGAACAAATTGTTTAGCTCAAACATTTAATAAACTTGTCTGACGACCATTTTCATCTGTTTTCTGGCATTTAGGAGCAAATTTCTGACCATCAGTTACTCCCATACGTTACCAGATTTTCATTCCAACCAATCAAATAGTTAGCTGGTTGGACAGATAATCTTTAGATGTGTGGCCAGCTTATATCTGCAGATCACCCGATCTGCAGATATATCTGTATAGTGTGTACCCACCTTAACTACTAGTCTCCTCTCACCTCCCACGCCAAGTCATCACACAAGTTTAATCACAGAGCAAAGATTTGGGTTCATTACAGTAAATGATTGTCTTTTGTCGCCTGGCATGACAGTTTTCTTCCTCCTCCACACACAAAGAGGAGCTACTACAAAAATGCAAGGACAGGTAGACAATAGAAAGGGAGACGTCTTCATTCAGGGTTCTTTCAGGCTGACCACATGCATTTCAGTTGCTATGTTTTTTATTATCGATTTGGATAACAATAAATCCATTATATTAACATTTAGATAATAATCAAATGGAAATTTGAATACAAATCAATTGATTGAAACAGATTGAATTGTGTGTATTATACTCCAACTCATCCAGCAATTCTATATTGCTCATGGGCTGCAAAGTCTTTCTGCTCTGTCAGCTTAAAACTGTAATGTGTTTAAAGTAATTACTGTGTTTGACAAACTATCTGATTAAAAATGATAGAGATGTGAAAATGCAATTGTAACGTGTGCGCCTCAATTTTGTATTAATGTGGGGGATTAGCTTTATTTTCTGTGATCTGAGCATGTGTTTTGTACATAGTCATCATCCTGCATGACATGTCAAAGCGAAACCAAAATACAGGCTGAACGGATTACATGGCGGCTGTCAGTATTCATCAGCTGTGTTTACTTTGCAGGTTACAATAACAACAGTCATTGTTTGGCCAAGGCTATCATTCAAGTCTCAGCTGCCTTCTTCACCATCTACCATAAGAATATTGAGACCCACCTCAAGGAATTTTTACTGGTAAGCAGATAATGTTGGCTGTAAATGCAAATGTCACTTAACGCAGAAATCTCACATTTTTAGTACCAGTAACATGGAGTACCCAGTTCTTTAGCTAAACCTGCTCTTTCAAACCATTTGACTATATCTAGGCAAAGGATTGAATAGATCTTATTATTGGGAACAAGAAACCCAATACTGCTGGTAGAGGTTATTCAAACATACCCAGAAAAAATGGCAGATGAAGCTAGCATGGTTGATCCCATTGGATTACATGGTGCGATTGCAGTGCACACCATAGCGTACCGTAGCATGTGCAGATGCGGGTTATTGCATGGCGCAATGCGTGCGCACATTTGTAGCGTGATCAGCAACGATGTAACAGGACGCATCTGAATATCAAATTTCGCCTTTAAAATGGATTCACAACCACCTAACTTTAAACAATGATAATGTTGATGGCTGGTTAAGCTGCACTTGGTGGTTTAGGAGGGATGTAGTTAATTTACCAGCATCCGGGATGCTGGCCGTCGGAATCCCGATGTCAGAATCCCAACCCGGGACTAAATATAGGCGTTGAAATCCTGACGCCTGTCTTGAGCCCGATGACGAATGAAGGTAATCGGGTCCCTGTAAGCTGTTAGCCTCAGGGGGGAGGGTTAGTTTTAGGGGCCCCAGGGGGAGATTAGGATTAAGCACCCCCGGGGAGGGTTAGGTTTAGCCTGCGGGGAGGGGGGTTAGGATTAGGCACACCCGGGGGTGGGGGGGAGGTTAGGCACCTCCCTCCCCCCGGAGGGTTAGGTTTAGGGAGAGGGAAGGGGGCGTTAGGGTTAGGCACTACTTGGGGGAAGTTAGGGGTAGGAACCACCGGGGGAAGGTTAAGGTTATGCACCACTAAGGAAGGCTTAGGGTTAGAGGGAGTAGAAGGGTTGGGTTAGCATACTTACCACCCCAGTTGGCATCTTCATTCTTCGGGCTTCCGGCGTTGGGATATGAACTGGCGGCTATTCAGCTGACGGGACTTCATACCCATTCCAATTTAGGGGTCTATGTACTAACCTTGGAGAGAGAGAGAAAGTGGACAAAGATAAAATACCATCCAGCCAACTCCTAACTGTCATTTTTCAAACACATCCTGTAGAGTAACAGTTAGAAGCTGTTTGGTTGGTACTTTAACTCCATCCACTTTATCTCTCTACAAGGCTTAGTACACAGACCCCTGTGTTCTTCAACTTGATCACTGACAGCCTAGCTGTTTGTCAAAATTGGCAACGTATGTGGAAGGCAAAATTGGGAAGATCCTGTAGTTGACTAATGCAGTTGATGTCATCTCAGACATGCTAATAGTTGATATTCAGTCCTGTTCCATATGATTGAGCAAATATAACAGTAATATAACAGTTTTGGGTTCATACTTAGGACGGTTTTACCTTGTGTGTATGAGGCGTTATACTAGGTTCCATTACAGCCTCCCTTGCTTCCAAACTCTTTGTTATTAGATATTATTATTACAGTACATACTCCTAAGTGTTATACAGTTGGGAGCAAATACAAGAGATAAAAGGTTGCTATTCATTGATACATGAGGTTAAATGCCATTGGTCCGTTGGTCCAGCCAGATAACAGTGGTAAAATGCTTAGTGTGGCTATATTGTACAGTCACACATCTATTTGTTGGTCGGAAAGTTATTAGGTTATTTTAGTTTATAAGAAAATAAATGTAAGTTTTTACATAAACTGTAGAGGACTTATACTCAAGTATAATATTGTATGGAGGTTACAAAACTGGATTGGGAATTTGATAACTTTGAATGAATGGGTTTGTTTTCAAAAACTGTTTGCAGATCCCACATAATGGGGCCAGTACTAAAAAAGTCCTGTAATGGGATGGCAGTATGTAGTTAGAGAGGAGGAAGTCATTGAGTGGATGAATAAAGTTGGTAGATATTTTGAGACAAATGAAGAGATGTATGTTGGATTAGTTGTGTTAATGACTTTGTATGCTAGCAGATGTAGTTTATATTGAATTCTGTAAATGACAGGCAGCCAATGGCAGAACAGAGCAACAGTAGAATAATTGGTACTGGATAATCTAGTGGCTTCATTCAAAATGCTAAATATGGGTGACAGTATGGCTATGGGAAGACCAGTAAGATGGGGATTCCATTAGTTAATGTAGGATATTATGCGTGAAAAAAACCCTCAGTTTTTGAAGCTGAAGTTTGGGCTGGTGAAAGGATGCAATGGCAGAAAGACATTCGGTTACATGACAAATGGTGAAAGATTTAGAAAGGATAGATAAATGTCGGTGACATCCAAATAGAGCTTATTAGTTTTCCAAGAGAAGTATTATAGATAGAGAAGGGCAGAAGGCCTCGGACTGAGACTTGGTGCTATATTTATTATAGTGCAGGTATTATTTTCTAGAAGGTGCTAGATAAATGATAATTAGTCTGATTGGTTGCTATGGGCAATGCCTCCTCTTCTATAAACCTGCACTTTAATAAATATAGTCCTTGTTGTACTGCAACTAATAGTGAGCGGACAAGAGATAAATCCAGAGAGACAAACCCTGATGAAGCAGTGTGATAAGTATGGTAAATAAAGGACAGAGGGCCTAATTCAGAGGTGCATGCAGATCATACGCAGCTGCAATTTCTCACGGATTCGCAAGTTAGAAAATAAGCAAATGTCAGCTTGAACGTTCCTCTTGTGTATTTCGGTGCGTTGGGCTAAGCTAACCCTGCAATGCCCACTCTGCATAAGTGAGCAATGCTCAACTGCGCTGGTGGATTCAATCTCTATACCATTGACGCACCATCGGTTGCAACAACAACTCCTTGAGCACCCCTGCCTGACGACACTCCAAAAACACACCCATGCGACCTCCTCTTTTTGTGATCACTCTAGATTACTTCCCAGTCTTCACCCCGATACGTCTATGGATCTCAGAGGCCATCTCAGGTCACAGGGATGTCTCATGCAAATACGTACGCCATTGCACACATTGGTTCTTGTGTGTGCAGTAAGGCTTTTCCAGACTCGTAGCGCATGTTCAGTTGCAAAACATCGCTCAACTACGCAAACATAAACCAACAAAGCATTTAAGGTGAGAGTAGTCAATGTTCTCATGAAGCTTTGAAAGGAATCGAAGATAGCTGCTTACTACTTTTTATATGCATTAAAAAAATCCTTACATCAAAAACATAATCTAGAAATGTACAAGCAATTGTCTAAAAAATAAATAATTATACTTGGAGTTTATATGCAAGTTGAATTTATTGTCTGTGTTGTATCTTCTATTATGTGACAATGACATTCCAAAAGAGGGCATAACTATAGGGAAGGCTGGTTACTCCCCATCGCAGAGTGAGTGACATCAGGTCAGCGTTTGGCGGTGGTGACAGGGGAGTGGTTGGAGAAACGCAGGCGTGCCTGACCACTGAGCACCATTACTTGGGCGTGCATAAATTAGCCACTGCAACGCATACGTGGCGTGAGTGCTCACTGCGGCGACGAGGTTAGCAATTTCTGAGTAAGGTCAGACCTGTTGTAATTGTGCGTGAGGGGCCGATGTTACTCGATGTTCCCGATGTATACGCAGAATTGCAAGGTATTACGGATGTGTGAAAGTGGTAGTGGGCGTCTCTATGCTGGCTTTGGGCATCTCTGTAATGGCTTGCGATTTAAGTCATTAGCATATTATCGTAGCAGACCTGCATGCGTAATTGCAGCTGCTATCGCAATAGCGATCTGTAGTGAATCAGGCCGTTTGTTTCATTTCTTCTGTAAACATGATACAAACTATCACTTTTTCCTCTCCCCTCTTTTGCTTTGCAAATTATCTCTAAAATTAATAGAAAACCATTAAACACTTAAAGAAAACTTGGGTAAAACCTATTGCACAAAATTGGTTTCCTGTAGTGCCACTAGGCGGGCAGCCGAAAAACAATTAATGCAGCTACAATAAACCTGCCAAATACTATAAAGCAATGCTACCTGGCTTCAGAAAATAGCTTTGAGTGATTAGAAAATTGTAACCTCCCAGGACAAAACAACAGTACCTAACTGCAGACTTCTAGTGAATGTGAATGCTGTAAATGGGATTACAGGAGGAATGCTAAATTAAAAGCTGGACCCACTGCAAGCCCCTGTATAAACAATTGCACACAAGGCAGAATAAATGAGCTGGAATAACACGTACCTGAAAATGAAGGCACATTACACAGCTCACATCACACATCAAAGTGTAATTATTTTGTTAAGGAAAATAAATTCCCATAGAAAGAAACAGACAATAGTTTACATGCCAGGTATGGTTACTATGCATTAGCTGTAAGAGAGTACACTGAATGTGAAATAAAGATTAGCCATGCCCGGTGTCGACATGGTCAGTATAAATGAATATAGACAGGTGATAAGGCACATCTCTTGCAGGCCTGTAATTCCAGGCTTCGGGCTACGAGATTGAGCAACGTTCCTATGATGGTGTGAGATCTCGTGTTCTATTCTAATACATCTGTCAGAAATTCTCAGAGCTGCATAATCATCCAAATTTAGTATATTATTTGGCATAATGTATTAATAGTTAACATTCTGGAGGAAGAGGTTGAGGACACTGGTTGAGGAAGAGAGAGAAATGAGAGCATATCTGTTTGCACTGCTCTGGAATACTATTTTGATAAGCAAGTAACAAGATGTGACACATTAAAGTGTAAGATCCTGAGGGCGACTTGTCGCGTGTGCTGTTTTAATTATTTATTGAATCCAAGTAGGTAGCTTTTTTTTTTTAATATTTGTTCTGTAAAATCCTCCAATGTTGTTGTTAAGGTCTACCTGTTCCCTTCACACAGTGAAGTCAGACACTTTGTGGACTCAGGGCCTAATTCAGCAATGCTAAACGCAGATTCCCAAAGTTCAGGAATCTGTGCAGGCGCCAGATCCGTTCTGCGTATGTGCAGAACTGGGCTGCGAGGCTGCACGGAGACTGCCAGCAGACTGTCAGTGATTGACAGTCTGCTGGCGTTTGTGGGTGGGGAGGGGGCGGCGATGGCCTCCGTCTCCTGAAAAGGAAGCGTGTCACCGTCGTTGGGGGGGGAAGAGGCCTGGATCCCATGGGTCACGCAGCCGGCCGATGGTCCGTAGAGTATGCGCTGCTGCATTGGACAACGCAGCTCAGATACGTAATGCAGCAGGAGGCGTGATGCCTAATGCTGCATTACCATAATTGCAAAGATTAATTGCAGCTTTGCAATTGCGGTCCTTGCTGAATCAGGCTCTCAATCAGCCACTGTGAGTGTTCATGTTAATGCACTCTATTAAGAATCAATTATATAATTTAGCTTTTAAGGCAGTTACCATGTGAGCTAAATCGCTATTCATGAAAGCCATATCAATACATTAGGATTGCCACAGTGATATAGAGCACCAGTGACAAGTCCACCTTAAAACACTGTAGCTGGATTGACAAATCTGCATCCATCCAAGGCCTGTGTGTTATCCCTCTTCCCTCAAGTCTCCCATGTGATATTTGTTTGTACTTAGGGATTTGTCAACTTTAACAACAAAGGGCATTTTCACAGGTAAAATAATCCAATGGTCAAATGTTTCAAGACCACGATGACTCGGACAGTAATGAACAAGTGTAAGAATTTCTCTCTCCCTACAAAGATGTAGACATCACTCTTGTGAAAAATCAGTAGGTTACTGTTGATTGGCACTGGTTGCTGGGAATTAGAAGGACATGGTTGCATTTTATCTATGTTTTATTAATAAAAATTATTTGCACTGGGGAAAATGCCAGGAATTACTAAAGAAAATGTAAGATAATCGCAAGTTAGAAGTTGCAGGCTGAAACAGTCTGTCAGTAATAAGGGGTTATGATGGATTATTTCTGTATCAAGACAGTCTAACAAGACCTGAGAGAGTCGTTACATAACATAACAGCCTTTTTTGTATCCCCTGGTGCTGTCATTGAAGACAGTTTTTAAGTAGTCCCCAGCAGCTATATATAAAAAATGTAACAACTAAACTAGTCCACTAAATAAAAAAAGAGCTACATCACCAGTCAGGAGAAGTTACCATCTTCCAGCAACAGGTGGGATTTACAGAGGTGGACGACTTGTGTACGATTTTTTTAAAAAAAAACTAAAATTAAAAATAAATTGTAGGGTCACAACAAGGCGATGTCATCTGACACCTACCCCCTCTCATCAATGATTCGGGGAGTTTAGGGAGACAGAAAAGACATCAAAGCTGGTGCAAATAGAGTGACTTTGGAGGAAGGGGACAGCACATGGAGACCCTAAATCATGGGTCTCAGTGGCAAACGCAGGATTTCTAGAAGGGGGTTTCCAAATGCTTGATTTTAGAGCGAATGTGGCCAGTTCGTGAAGAGGGCAGAATTAGTACTCAACCAGTTTTAATATGCGTCATACAAAGTGTATTGTGTGTCATAATTCCAGCATATAGAGGACCAGCAATCACAAAAAGTAATTAGATGCGGCAGTAGGGCCATCCTTCCAGAGCAGGATGCTATTATTTTAGATGTGGGCTCCATTCCAGAGCATGGGAGCAAGTCCGGTAGTCTGGAGGAGCAGCAGAAGAACCTAGCACTGCCCTGGGCATATATGTATATATTGGGCTCTATAGCAGTGCATCCCTAATAGTGCATGTTTTCCAGATCTCCTAGTTGGTGCTCAGGTTATTTAGAATAGAAAGGTGCATACACACACAACTTAGTAAATGAACGATTTTAGTAAACGATTTTCATTTTTTCAAGGGAAAAATGAACGAAAATCGTTTAGTAAAATTGTTAATTTACTAAATGTAGTGAACGATTTTTTTGAACTACAAATGATTTTTGGATATTCCCTTAATGAAAATCGTTGAGCTGGTGAGTCTGACTAAACTACAAACGTGCATGAGCGATAATTGTTCATCCTTTTAACTTAGAAAGTGAATGATTTTTTCAACGATTGAACGATAAACGATATCGTTAACGATAATCATTCAAAAAATCGTTGTGTGTGTATGCACCTTTACTGTCTTATACATGTTAAAAGATCCACAGGTGGTGCTAATTATTTAGTTTGTGATACTGAGAAGAACATGCAACACTAGCAAAATTCTGTTATATTACTATTTCTACTGTGGTCATGTGTGTGCTGGAGAGGGGGGTTTCCAGGCAGACGGAAACCCCCCCTGCGTTTGCCTATGGGTCTGTGTACACTGCAGTGTCCAGCAGTAATTAAAGAAAAAATTGTTAATATTCTTTATTCAATTCAATGAAGGCCTACACTCACTAGATTCACAATTATCGATTTATGTGGGGCGGAGTTTCGCTTTTGGTACAGAAGGCCTGTGTCTCGGGTAGTCAGAGGATAAAGTGTGGCCTTTTCTCGGCAATGTTTTTTATAGCATAAATGTTTGTTTTTGTATTAACAGAGGAAATTAAAGAAAAAACAAGAACATACAAACCCCACACAGTTAGGGCCTTGTTGGTAATCGAACCCAGGACATCAGTGATGTGAGGCACTGTTGTACTGCACAATACAGTCCACTTTAGTTTTACATAAAAAAATTCATAAATAAAATAGGCAGCTAATACACAAATACAATTTACATAATATGATTTCGCTAAAGTTGAATAAATGAGTTCAGCACAGACTACTGTAAGTAAATATTTGAATCAGCTTGTTTTGTGTGGTAACAATTGTCTATCAATAAAATATACAAGGCCCATTGCTATTATTTTATGCACTGAGTAACCTTAAACTAGCTACAATAAAAACCATACAAAAACTAATAGTGATTGATTAAATACATACATTTTACCCTTATTGGTAGGTGTATTTATTGCATATTATGTACCTTTTCTACAATATATTTTGACTTTTTTTTTTAATAGATTTATGGTGCTATGGAATATGTTGGTGCTTTATAAATACAGTATTAATAATACAGGTAGATTTGTTGCCTGCCCATGTACTGTATTCCCCACTTCTACAAGACTGCGTACATCGTGTGTGCCGTATTTCTTGAATGCAATATCATTGAGGTTTCATGATGGAGGCCAGAGCCGGGAGCTGTGATCAGAAGGAAAGGCGAAGGTCATTTGCGGAGAGCCCTACCTGACGTTGGGCTGCTGTAGGCTCCCTACGGGTTAAAATTTGTGAGTGTATCAGCTTCCCTCGACCGGCGTCCCTGGCTGTACTCAGGGCTGCCATCAGAAATTGTGGGGCCCGGGACTGACAAAATAGGCAGGGCCCCCAAACCCCCCGTGTTTCAGCAACTCGCATTCCCTTCTGTTTCCCCAGCCAGCCCCCTTTTATGTCACCAGCCAGCCCCCCTTCTGTGCTTCCAGCCAGCCCCCTTTTATGTCACCAGCCAGCCCCCCTTCTGTGCCTCCAGCCAGCCCACTTTTATGTCACCAGCCAGCCCTCCTGTGTCTCCATCCAGCCCCATCCCCAGCCTGTGTGTCACCAGCCAGCCCCCTGTGTCTCCAGCCAGCCCCTGCCTGCGTGTCTCTGTCCAGCCCCAGCCTGCATGCCTCCGGCTAGCCATCGCATTAATAACTAACCTTATTCTGCCTTCTGGCCTCTTCATCTCGTGGGTCCGGCTTCGGCTCCTCTCAGCAGCGCGGTGTGACATCATGAAGTCACGCCCGCCGTATTAACAAAAAAAACTTTATTGAATATTGCTCTGTCAAGCCCCTGTCACCGGGCATCTAGAATCTGTCTCAAGCTCCCCATGACTATGGGTGGCCGGATCCAGGGGCGGGGCCCCCTTTCTGTCTGGGCCCGGGACTCCAGTCCCAACAGTCCCCCCCCCCCCCCCCCCCGACTGATGGCGGCCCTGGCTGTACTAGCTAACCAGTAGTTATGGTCCTTTCGGGTAAAACTGTGTTAAATGGAACACATTTTCTTTACTTATTACATTGGAAATCGTGTCTATTCTCTGAGAAAAATGCTGGAAAACTATCAACATCAAACAACAGTAACGAAGTGAATAGCAAATGGAAACAATGCCTCTAATTACCCATTAATCATTGCTGAGATTAATCTACAGCTAATCTCCTGATTCATGTTAATGGTTGACAGATTCCCTTCAATATAGCACAACCTGTTCATACTTCTAAAATATTGTGGTGACAGTTGAGGGTGAAACAATAAATTCACAGTTTATTCCAATCTCTTGTTAGAATTTTTAATTACAGTTGTAGAACAATAAAATTGTATTAAATGCATGCCAATAATTTGGACACAAATTCTAGCCTTAAATACTTGATAACATTTTTGTGAAATTCTGCCCCCACCAATAATGTGGTACAAGGAGTAGTTCTGTGACATGCAGAATCAGGGAAAGATTTTGAAGGTACATGAGTTTTAAATAGTAATTTCATTTATTACCAGTTATTTATGTAGCGCACACATATTCCGCAGCACTTTACAGAGCATATTTGGCCATACACATCAGTCCCTGCCCCAGTGGAGCTTACAATCTATGGCCTTGATTCAGAGGCGCTTGCTATTTGCGAGCACTCGCTCTGAATCAGGGCGGGCCGTTTTTTCTTTGACCGGCCTCCAGGCCGCTCGCATGGCTGTAGGTGACCACCCACAGCGTGTGCGGGCGGCCTGGCAATGGTTGCAATTATCGCGACCATCGGGCTTGCGACGAGACCCTTGTGGGTCTCCTCGCAAGCCTAACAGAGCAGAAAATTCACTACTAACATCACTGGTGATGTCAGTAGGGCCGCCGACAAACAGCAGGCGTTCCTTTAGGAATGCCTCAGTTTGTCCAGCCATCCCCCCTGCACGTCTACAAAACGGGGCGAGCTGTCAATTCCAATCGACAGCCGCCCGTCTTGTAGTGAGTCCCGCAGCGAGTGAAAATTCACTCGCTGTGGGGCTCGCACACTCACAGTGCACACGTCGTGCGTGCGCACTGCCCGGCCATCGACCTGCTTGCGAGCGATATGCGCTCGCAAGCGGGTCTGAATCAGGCCCTATATTCCCTAACACACAGGTTCTCAAACTCGGTCCTCAAGACTCCAAACAGGTCTTGTTTTCCAGGTCTCCTCACAGAATCACAAGTGAAATAATTAGATCTTTTAAAATGTGTCAGTGAGTAATTAATACACCTGTGCACCTGCTGGGTAACCTGGAAAATGTGCACTGTGTGGGGTCCTGAAGACCAAGTTTGAGAACCGCTGCTCTAACACATGTACACACACACAATAGGTTTAATTTTTTGTTGGGAGCCAATTAACCTATCAGTATATTTTTGGAGAGTGGGAAGAAGCAGAGCACCCGGAGGAAATCTACACAAGCACGGGGAGAATATACAAACTCCACACAATTAGTGGCATGGTGGGAGTCGAACCCACAAAACTGTTGCCTGTATACTGTACATCTGAACAATGCTGATATCCCTTTGTTAAGTAAGGGTTGGTCTTTTAAGTTCATTTAAACACCAGTGTTGCACATACTCGGTTTATGTTGTGCCAGGTACAATATATGAGCTTACACACAGTAACTACCGTATATCCACAGCATGATCTGCCAACTGTTCATTCACATACTCCGGGGCTGTTCAATTACTCATTATACTGAGGGAAAAGATTCTCTCTTGCAAATAACAGAGTTCTGTTTTCCTCCTAAACTGTTTTGCATCGCTGGAAGATGGGCTTTCTGTATGAAAAGGCTCTGCCCATAGAAAAGTAATGGCTGAATACAAAAAGCCTATTAAATTCATTGCATGACTAACTTCCTAATCTTGCCACATGAATCTGTGCACATAACTCACAGTGATGCGGAGATTCAGAAACAGTGGAAGTCAAGCACAAATGTGCGGTCCGCGTGCAGCTATGATTTGTTTGTCAGGAGTAACAGGGAGAGGGGCATAAAAAAGTGATTCTTATATGATGAAAACACCAATAAATAACACACACAAACACAACAGTTCTGTATCTATACTATGTAACTAAAATTGTGTACATTAGACAGAAACCGCTCCCAGGTGTCCAGGAGGGCTCTCTAAAATTCAGTATGCAAGTATACATTATATTACTACCACTTAACGTGCATTAATTGCGTTCATTTCAATGTTACTAATTGTGCAAAGAAATAAAAATATCTTGTTTTGTGATTAAAAGTTACCACTTAAGTACTTCTACATTATGTATTATATATACATTTTTATTTGCTAAAATTAATTTACAAAATGATTTACGTAGCCTCTCTGTCTTCCCCTTCCCTGTAGAAATGTAAGCTCTCGCGAGCCGGGACCTCTTGTGCTTCTTCTCACACTTTCTTCTACTCCTTACTCACCACGAGGGTACCTTACACTAGACTGCTGACCCCCTGCTGCTTATTTTGAGTAATTTAATCGCTACTGCAGCAATGTATATAAACCATATCCTTGTTCTGCACTGTAATGTACTGTAAGTTACTCCTTTCTTGTTCACTTCTTAGTTTATGTATTCTGTAAGGTGCTGGGGAACACTTGTGGCGCCATATAAATAAAGGATAATAATAATAATAATAATAATAATAATAATAATAATAATAATAATAATAATAATAATAATAATTATACTGTTTAGAGCATGTTCTAATAAAATGAATTATTTGTGGAAGCTTAAGACTGGCCCACATCTGTTTGCTCTCACAGAAGGGAACACCTAGGTCCTTAGCAGCTTTTGATTAATTTTGAGGAGCTTCGGACAGTTACTGCTGACTCACTAAATGTTGTAAATCTATTTGAGTTTAACTCTGATCGTTACTATGAACCCATTAGGAGTAGATATTTGATTATCAGGCTTGAATCATATTTGGGCCCTATTGGGTTGTGATTAATCAGCTGAAGTACAGCGTTACCCACCTACTACCGATTACTACCTGTAAATCATACCCTTATGGGTTATCAATAAAAAATTTTTTTGATACCTACCCCTGATGAAGTCAAAAGACGAAACGCGTAGGGTTTACCAGTTACGGTTCCATTGACCAGTTGTGTGAAGATTCCCTCCCTATTGAGCCCACACCTGTTTAAAGGTGAGGGTGGGTCTCAAAAAGCATCTCTACACTGGCCTTAGCTCATTGATTTATTGGATCTATGTTATGTGTTTTACTTTGTTTAAGTGAACCAGAACTTGGCCTTCAGGTCTTCTGTTGGGTGATTTTTTTTTGGTGGAGTGTATATTCACAGGACCCCTCATGGTCTAATGTCATACAGTGTAAAAAAAGAATACCCAATTTAAACAATTAGAGGAAGGACTTTCACATTCAAGCAACCTGCTAACTCAAACTGTTTTAATTTGATTGCACATAGCGCACTTAGGAAGTTTTTATGTGTTTATGTTATATTGGTTCCTTCTAACAGAGCTTCCTCCTGTAGTGCTGCTTATCTTCTAAGCGCAAAACGTAGGTATTTTTTTAATAAGATATATATAGTCCAATGTGGCTCGGCACACACTAATCCTCCATATGGTAATGTGACCTGGGTGCTCGCATAAAGCAGTGGCATACAAAGGTACAAAGTGTTAAGTCACAAGATGTGTCAAAACACACAGCGTCACTCCAGGATTTATCAGTAGCAGATTTAATGTGGAAACGTTGAATCCACATTAAATCTGATACTGATAAATCCTGGAGTGACGCTGTGTGTTTTGACACATCTTGTGACTTAACACTTTGTATATATATATATATATATATATATATATATATATATATATATAGAAAAGATGTACATGTGCAGAAGAAAAAAGGCTGTATATATTGTGACCATTTATTTGGTGACAGAAAAGATCAGTGGTCATTTATGAATGTGCCAACATCCAAACATCCACAATTCATGCTCTCATTTTGCCCTCATTAAATCAGCCCTTGCCTACTTTGCTGGATTGTGAATTAGACTGGAAGTGCCCTTGCTGAAAAGAATACAAAATGCAGTGTTTTTATTCTCATATAGTCCTTCCTAATAATGCTTTGGGTTACCTCCTTCATTACATAAGTTGTTTTTTTTCCCCAATTGTTGTACAAATATACGGCTTGTTACTGTCTCACTTATGTCTTAAATCACATCTGGGAATTAGGGGATGTGTCTGTTTGTATATTGGAATATTTGTTACATGGGTGTTTGTTTGCTTTTATACTAGAAACATGTACTGTACACAATAACATTTTCCATCATGAATGACAAAATCATTTTTTTTAGGTTTTTTTTCAAATGTAACAACAAATGGCTCTGCTCCATGACTACAGACCACATTTGGATGGGACCACTCCAATCTGCAAATGTCCACCTATTATTATTATTATTATTACATTTTATTTATAGGGCGCCACAAGTGGTCCGCAGCGCCGTACATACAGTAAAGGGTACACAGAACATTACATTACAATACAGTAACCAAAATATAAACAGAACACAAGTAACAATTAGCAACACTTTCTCCATACACAGTACAGCTCTGAAGGTGACGGCTGTCATAGAAGTGCTAGAGAAGAAGGCTGTGAGACAGTGTGGAGGAGGACCCTGCTCCTAGGAGCTTACAATCTAGCTCACACAATATAACCTTTTACCCCCCTGGCAGCTGCAGCCATCTTGATCTGCACATCCATGCACTTTCCATACGAATGGATTTTTACATACATATAAGAATATGACATAACAGATAAACAACAAGTTGCAGAATTTTGCATGTTCCTCAGTGACCCTTACTGACTGACAGACAGAGTGCTATATCTCCAAGTAATTCTCTTGTGTTATCATTTTTTCAGATGGCATCAGGGAGCCTTCTACACCTCGGGGAGGAAACAGACAAACTAAAAGCCAAATACCGGGAGTCTATTTTACTTCTGCTTCATCTTGTAAGTATCACGCTGCTCGCCTCACCCTATTGGCACTTAATCTGTAATAACATCCTGTGCAAAGATGTCTCATGCAGCTATCACAGTAAAGATGCACTCTAGGAGTTTGTTTATCAGCTCTCAGCCAGTAAGAGAAGGATTCATTATTTTATTTTCACTTTCACAAGTTCACAAGGGGACAATTTCTTGGGTATATTGGGATTAACTGAAACAAATAAACTCAGGAGAAATATCTTTTTCTTATCTGATGAATTGTCTGTGATATATTTTTCTTATCTGATGAATTGTCAGTGATATCTTTTTGTCATCTGATGACTTATCTTGCAAGTGTGAAGAAAATTGTCACATAGAATAAAGTTTTAGTTGTTCTAAAATACTGTTTTAGACAGTCAGTTGCAAAGGCTTGTCTAATTAATACATTATGCACTATTATTTACTATGTGGATAATCATTACCAGTCTGTAGTCACAGTACATAATGTACATATGTTATATCCATGTCGACATGTTCACTGTCAATATATATACATTCTGAATGTTGACATTCAGATCATGTCAACATAATGACTACATACCTTTCAAGGGAAGAGAGTTTTCCATTTCCTTGCTCTTCATTTTTCTTTATAAGAATAATAACAATAACAAGCTAGACAAACTATTTTGATGCACTTACAGTACTTTCTGTGAGTAATATGTTATATAATGGCATACTTACCGACATTGGGTCATATTCAATTCGGAGCGAAAAGCTGTTTTCGCATGGTTTTTGGCGAAGATTTTGCATGAAGATTTATCTCCGTATTCAATTCCAGTCCGTATTCGCCTATGCAAAAAGTCAATGCACTGAAACAGGCGATACTTTTTCTCCACAGAATAGCAGGAGAAAAGAAATGCAAAATCTATATTTTGGGGTGCAGGTGTTGGGAAACCACTCAGAACCCTTGGTACACACCCCCAAAGGACACTTCATCCAAAAACAGAAAAAAAAATTCCAGGAACACCTCAAAAAACGCATTAGAAATTTGGGGCGAAAATGGAAAAAGTGGGAGGACAACTTCAAAAACTAGCGAAATAAGTTTCTGGGGGTGCTCTAAGAAGGGGCCAAGTGTTTTGGGGATTGCAGGTGCTTGTATGACGGAGGAATTCATTTTTCTAAACTTCATTTTAGAGACATTAAATATGCTAACACTCATTTTCAAGCACCCCAAATTTGATGGAACTACTTATTTGCTCCAAAAAACACTGCTTTATGCCATTCTTCACCACTTTTACCAAGACGCTAATAGCAAGCAATTACCACCACTTACGTACCCTAACTAGTTCAATTAGGGCTAATACTAAACTACCATAATGATTTCCGAAGTCAGCCCATCTTTTTCAGGGGTACAGAGTGATTCCCCCAATTCAACCTGTACTTTTCACCTGTGCCACATTCGCCAGGTCCTGTTTTCGCCTGTTTGGCAATTGAATACGGAGTAAATCGGGAGTGCACATGAAAAGTTTTCACGTCCAAAAAACGCGAAGGCGGTGAAAAGTCAGGCAGGAGGAACTTTCTCGCCAATGCAAATTGAATATGGCCCATTGCTGGGCACCTTTCCAGGAGCAGCCGGAGGGGAGCTACTGCTTTCGTATTCGAAGGGCCTGGCCACACTATAATCGTCATTAGGCCCCATCCCTTTACAGAAAACCCCCCGCTATTTGCGGTGGTTCCGAGAGGAGGGGCGGGGTAAATGATGCGATTTGCACCATTTAGCCCCGCCTCTTCTCTACGGATAAGAAATTGCCACGTAAATTCTCTCTATCTTGCCTACTTCACTAGGAATTGGGCAGGACGTGGGAGATATGCCTACTCTTCCGGCGGTGCCTCTCGGGAGAGTAGACATGTATGTTAATGGGCTACTGACCGTTCTTGTATTTTGGGATGAAACCTATAAAGCTATCTATGCTCTTGTAGTGCATCTGCAGTAACAGCAATACTTTCTATTCAGTAATTGTAGAATGACTGGTGTTCTCTCCTGCAGAGCTGCAGTCTGCTCCTCTCTCCCAGTATTGTTACATCATCACTTTACGTGCACAACACTTTAAGAAGCGTCCCCCCAAAACATTAAGACAACTTATAGCCACATATTGCGGCAAAAAGGATTCTTTATTTGCTCGAATGTACCAATTTGAATAGCCTGTGGGGCAGGTAAGTCTATGTGGGGCAGGCCATACAGTCACAGGGCCTGATACCAAGCTGCACACAAATAGAAGTTAATGTGTACAGAGAAATACATTTGTATTTTCGCAAATATGCAGAGTAGTATGCATCTTTATGTTCCTGCTGCTCCTCTCCATATGCCTATACTTGGTTCAAATGATACGCCTGGAAACAGACATCTTTCCACTCACGTCAAACATTGCCATTGCTGTAACAGGGTTTTAATGCGCCCTGTGCCGACCACACCCCTTTGTGCATGACATCATGATGTCACACTTAGTGGGCAGGGACAGCTCCGTGCAGCGGTACACACGGCAGGGTGCCTGCCTGTAGCATCCAAAGGACGCTACAGATGGCAGTGGCACTGCCGCAGCCGCAGTGGCTGCCGGGTGCTGTTCCAGGTACCAACCAGAAGTAAGTGCCATGGGGCAGCAACGGTGCCGCCCACAGATCCCTGCGCTCTGTGCTGCAGCACCAGTCGCACATCCCTATTTACAGTTCTGAACATTGCATAGCCTGCAGTTGTGCTGACATACACTCACTGATCTGTGTCTACAATATGTAAGAATGCCCTATTACAGCCCAATTACTCCTCTTCAGTTAAGGTTGAGAGTATTGGTGCATGGGCAATGTGAAACATGCAAGATATGCTCTGGAAACGGGCATGCATTTTACTCAGCCCATCATCTCACCCATAGTGAACAGGATAAAAATGTAAGTAATGTCACATTCAGTGGGTAAGTATTCTTTTACACACACTGATAACACTGCACAACAATGAAAATGTTTCCGATGTGAAAATAGTTACTTCTAATTGATTTCAGCATGCAAAGAATGAATAGGACATTTAAAACTCTCAGTTAGCTCAGCGTTCCGAGATATAGCCCATTTATGACGATGTAGGGGTATTCCTAGTGAAGTGGGCAGAATTGAGAGAATCTTACCAGCAATCTGCGTTCCGCGCAGAGGGGGCGGGGCTTAATGACCCAATTAAATGAATCAGTTATTTGTCCCCTCCCCTATTCAAATATATGCGATTCACGGGATTACCCACACAAGATAACTGTGGTGCACTAAGTGACAAGCATAGTGAGTGATTCCACCAAGACATTTCAGCAATGGAACAAAGATATCAGGGAAGGTGAATCACTACTGTTGGACAGTGACAAGAGATTCCCCAGAAGAGGAGTACAAGCGACAAGCAAACAGAAAGCACCCCCATGAATAGGCCACTATATTAGATAGTACTTTTGTATTCTGTATGTTTGTTTCGTTTTGTGTTCTTATTTGTGATTGACTGAATTAAAACTACTGTTATTTATTTTCTATCAAGAAAATATGAGATTATTTTAAAATAGCTTTTCACTATGACGATATTACTAATGTACATACAGTATAGTGCAAGTAGTGTAGCTCAAAAAATAGAGCTAGTAAAAACATTCTGAAATCATTTTAGTTTTTCTTGACCTCAAATTAGTAATGTATGACTATTCTTAGAAAGGAAACAAATTACAAGTATTAATTTGTTGTACAGTGTTATTTGATGATGGTGTAAAATATAGTTCTGTGTTTGCACTTATTTGCTTCTGCGTCTCTTCCTCTGTCATTTTTTTCTGTATTCTCTTCCTCACTGTAATTCCTTTTTCCTGTATACTTGCTTTCCAGATTTATATTCGGAAAGTGCACACAGATTTATAGGCAAAAGCAATTTAAATGCAAATGTCTGCAGAGGGCCGGTGCTATTAATGAGAGTGGACAGTGCTGATACTGTAGGAGGGAGCACAAGTTAAGAGCTAATGTGCCGGCCCTCACAGCCATGCTTAGGAAATTTAGTAAGAGGCAGAAGGTCCTTAATCTTCACTGCCAGAGGGCTTAAAGCCTAGAGTGGCGGAATGGTCCACCAACACATTGTATTATTAGGGCCAGGGATTGACAAAGGCTTGCTGAAAGAGTAACACAAGGTGGATTAGTAGATGTGCTCATCACATACAGTTTAATGGAGAATATTAACCGGTTTTACGCCTGTGGGACTAGCCCTGCATTGCAGGTAGAAATATGGGACTTCATCTTATGTTGTATGCTTCAATTCTTTTATAATAAACTATCTTTTATTGTTAAGTTAAGATCGATATTAACATTCTCAGAGTTGAAGATGTAATTAATAAGTGTTACCAATTATAGAGTACAGGGAACAAGCTGCTTGTTTCCTGACTCTGCCTATTTGCTGGCAGCTCTGCCTTTTGGCTTTCCATTTACACTACTCCTCTGCATTCTCATTGCCTGTGGCTCATGCATTTAGCTGCATGCTTGTGATTATATTAGTGAAATTATTAGTATACCGTAGTTCCTCCATCTTCAAACTCACTATCACCCCTATTAATGAACACATTGGACTGAAGCAAAAAGCAAAAGTACAGGAGGCAAATATCGGTGAAAGTAGTTATATTGGCATGGGCGGATATGTAGCTGTACCATTGTTACATACGTGCCTATGAGCCTCTTATTTCTGCCCACATTTATTAAGGGTTGTAAATTCGAATTATATCATTGTTTGTCATTGTTTTTTTGTTTTTTTTGGCACCAGCCCCTTATTTATATGGAGATGAGAGGTAGGTCAGGCCAGATACTGCCGACAAACTTGTCAATGAAGGTGAACTTGTGGGCTGTGCCATTAGAGCATACTCCATTCTCAGATTAAATAATGAATACACACAAGTACATTTATTATAGGAATAGATTAAGAGCTTGATTTTTGTTTAAGGTAAGTGTCTGTCTTAGACTACATAGGTTTAGATTTTAAGATAGGGCTTGCACTAATGCTGGTTATTAATATGGGCATAAAGATGTGTATATATATATATATATATATATATATATTCATGAAAATAAGGAAATGGCGGCACTCTGGAACCTTTAAAAAATTAGTGGCAATGGCGGCACTCCGGGGACTTTAAAAAATGTTTCCCAAATGTTTGAAAGTCTCCAGAGTGCCGCCATTTCTTGATTTCTACGCATTGGGGACACACTCTCCCGGAGGAGGGTACCCGGAGCAAGGTAACGGTCTTGAGGGAGCAGCAGAATATGATAGAGGGTTCTTGGGTGCGCCAGATATTACTCCTTTATATATGTCTCATGGAATCGGTATGTAATGCCAGCTGTCAGGATGCCTTCTGTCAGAATACCAACAGCGGCATCCCGATGGTTGGTATCCCGACGGGTCGGGTAAGTTTACTTACCCCCCCCTTCCCCTCCAACCCTAACCCTCCCTTCTTGTAGCCTAACCCTCCACACCCTGCACCCTACCATTAGTGCCTAACCCTAACCCTACCCCCCTAGGGGTGCATAACCATAGCATTCCCTCCCAAAACCTAACCCTAGCCCCACTACGCTCCCTAAACCTATAACCCCCCACCCCCACGGCTAACGCTCAGGGCGCTCCCACTTACCTCATTCAGGCACGCATCCTTCGGCGTTCCAGCGTCGGGATTAAGATAGGCGTCGGTATTTCAATGCCTATCTAAAGTCCCTTGTCGGGATATCCCTGTAGGTATTGGGACCAGCGGCCTCATAACTACATCCCATGTCTAATGACTTCAATAATACCTCATTTTTACTATTCCTTTTAGTAATATACCCAATGGAGAAGATTTGTGATGAAGTCTTCTTGATTTTACACAGAGACCTCTCTACCAGAGTTCACCCAATTACACAATCACTATAAAATTCCTTTAAACATTTTAATATTTTAAAACATCAATAAAATCCATAAATCAGTCTTATAAAAAGCAAATGTGGCCTTATGCACAGTTAGGGCACCATCAGGACTTTAGACAGGTTTAGCCAATTTACACGGCTAAACCCAGTCTAATAAGGTGTGATGAGGACGATAATTAATGACCGCCCAAAACAAGTGAATTGCAAAACTGGGCGCTCATTAATTATCGCCACCCAAGCAACAATTGAATGACTCTATGGGGGGAATGAAGTTGTTTTCACCTCTGGCTGTGAGTAATGGGTGCGCAACGAAGCAATTCTATTATTGCAAAAAGTCCTGGTGTTGGGAACCAAGACTTTAAATAGGTTTAGCCACTTTACATGGATAAACCTGGTGTATTTGTGAGACTGGGCATGAAAAAACTATTGAATCATCCCCTATAAGGCAGATGACAACAGGAGATAAGGCTGATGGTATTGTATGCATACATAATAACTAACAGCCATATGGAGTAAATGGGCAACATAAGGGACAAACAAACCATAGAGACAAGATTTCCAGATGAAGACATGAAGGGTCATTAGAAAGTCTCCAGCACAAATGAGTTTTTGTGATGTGTCCATTTGTGAATAGACCCATTCATACAGGTGCTAGGATCTAGTAATCCTGATACTGCAGCCTTACACTACACGGACTGCACATTTGTATCCTGTCTACTAGTGTCATCCTTTCAAGGGCTTTGCTTATTGGATTTTCATTATATTTCTCTTGTTGTCTTTCCTCACCCTAAGAAGAATATCCTCTGGTAACTGTATTTGCTACACTATGGTGTTTCATTCCATTAATCCCTTGTTGCTGTTAATTTATTCATTGATTCTCTGATACTAACCTTAGCTACATTTTACCAACCTTCTATTTGTCACCTACTTACCTGTCTGGGAAAACAAGCACTTAACCAGATCAACTGTGCAAAACTGTGTCATTTGAGGCAGGTACTGTACTTTGTGTCACTAAGTAAGCTCTCTGTGCAATCAGTTGTGCAAGGCTGTAGCAGGTTTAAACAGACACTTTGTATCAAGTAAAATGTCAGGGAACACAGCACTTAAAATGATCAATTTAAGCAGCCACATTGTGTCAGTAATCTGTTAGCCCAAAGAGCTGGTGGAGAGTCAGCGAGGCGAGTTACGCCATCTGGGACAATGGATAGAAGAGAGGGACAAAGTTGTGTAAGCTGTCTGTTACATGATCAGATCAGTCAGGAAAATGATGCTGGAATGTGAACAGAGCCCAATATTTTGGCAACAAGAGTCTTCAGCATAAAGACTTTTCTATTGTAGGCTACAGGTCCTGGTGGGTAAAAGTGCAGATGTTTGCCAGTATGATGAGTTGCACAAATCTATGCCCCTATCCCAGCGCCATAGCAGGACGTCAGAGCGCTCTGTGCTGCACTGCCGCCCCTCTCGCTCCCCCCTGCCCCCTTCTTCCCGCAAGCGCATACATTTTCACCCGCCCATCAGTTGGAGGGCGGGGTATTATTTAGAGTTGCTCTGCTCTGCCGCGTAGCACTCCAGGAGGTCTCTTCCTGCAGACCTCCGGAGCCCGGCAGGTAGCGGCCGGTGACCTTGCGGAATTCCGCCCTGTGCGGAGGCATCGGCCGCACCACCCTCCCTTCGGCCCTGCCATATCCATATGCTTGTGAATATCCATCCTCATTATCAGTGCAAATGGTATCCATTCAAATTGGAAGGAGGAAAAAAGGACTCTGTGTGGGGGCACACTTGAAAAGATATGTATGATAGAATTAAAATATGACTTTTAATCAAAATAATTTAAAATGTAGGAGCAATAATATCAACCAATAATTTAGCATATTATATAAAAGATAATATTTTCTATAGCAAAAAGTATATTGCATGATAAAACTGTAATGGAACAGTATGGTGCTAGCCTCTACCTGCACTTATGCATACATCATATGGGAATACAAAAAAATTGAGGGGCAGCCTATAGGATATGTTCATCAATCAGCACAAATATCAATAAGTCAATGTAGTCAAATGATCTCCTAATTCTGCATTTCATTATATCAACATGTTTTTCAAAGATATGGTTAGCTCATAATTCTGCATATATATTATAGCGGGTGTTTATGCAGGGGAGTGTGCACATTTATCCCGCTAAAGCAGTATAACTTTTAAATCACATATGCATCACATGTCACAAAGTTTTGCAATTAGGATCATCCATTATCTCATAAACCGAGAAATTCTATAGAAGGGAAGTACTCGGCATCCTGGCGTCAGGATGCCGGTGGCCAAAATACTGGCGCTGGAATCCCAACAGCAGTCGGAATCCCGGTACCAGAATCTTATCCGCCGGCATCCCGAAGGTAAGTATTGGGGTTGGGGGAGGGTTAGGATTACAAGTACAATACAGTACAGCAGCCCCAATATACTATATTTACATTAACAGTTTTACTTTAAGATCTGAAAATTGACTAAAGCTGCTCTTGTAGATTATGGTTCCATGAGAAACTTTATAGATGAGGAATTTATGTAGCTACATCTCATTACTGTGGTATGTAAAATCCACCCTGTGCCTTTGGAAACCAATGATGGGTCTGTTACCACACCCAGGTAGAGATTGTCTGAGCATTGCTTGCAACCTGGCATGGTGAGGTCCTAGCACCTTGGTGTTCAGGGGTTCCATGGCTTTCCTGTCATAATCCTGATGTTTATTGGATTAACAGGATTGTCTCAATCAAACCTCCATTTTGCTCACAGCACTTTATAGGAGAGGTTCCAGCAAGTGAGTTGGTTGCACCTCACAGACCCTATATAGCTAATTTGCTGACCTGCAGATCCCTTTTTGACTGTATGTATTATATTTTTTTTGTCAAATCCCCAATTGAATATTTTATGACTATTTAAGACCATATAAAAGAAAACCTGTAGAAAGTCTTCATACAGCTCTCATCCTCTCATGCAATAACTGCTAAATATTGTAAATTGATCTTCTAGACCCTGCATTGTCTATGAGGCACTAAGTCAGATCTCTGACATGAATCTATACAAACTCTATTGATCCAGGGACTTTTAAAGGAATTGTGGTTTACCAAGATCTGTGCTAAGTTTTATCTCAGGGGTGGTTTTAATTTAGAATGTGTTAAGGGTTGAATGAAGTTTAATGGGAAACAGCCTTACACAAAAGATACTGCGTGGGCAAATTTGATACCAGGTTATGCATTTTGCCCTCTGCAGTTCCCTTGAAACTTTTCAACATTTTGCTAATGATGTGTTCTTGGGATCTCTTACACTAATATGTAATGATAAACCTGGATGATATGCTGATTTAGTCTTAAATCAGTTTAGAACATTGCAAACATTTTCTGGCAGGGATGGGGAAGCTGTGACAGTATTGACTGTTTGCCAAGGCAAACTTCCCATAGTTATATTACTAGGGTACATCATTAACCCTGACAACCTTTGGATATAACCCTCCAAGAGTAAAATAATTGATGATTGCCAGTACAAGAATATGTTAAAACAGTGCAATTTTTTAGCTGCCTGTACCAACTACTACAGACAATTTATATGTAACTTTCCAATCATGGCTCTACTTCCTATCTGGACTAAGCAGGGAACAATTTTCCAAATGGCCTACCTCTACACAACAGGCTTTTGATGAACTGATTTCATGAGCTCTTTGATACTGGAGGTTAATGCATTGGTAAAAGCAGTAGGACAAAATGGTCCTAGATCCGTGAGCTTTCTTTTTGATAATTATTTTACAAGCTGAAAAGTAGTGAAGGTGGGGGAGCTCAAAGTTGGCATTCAAGAAATGGAATGTTGGTATTCAAGCTAAGTATTTCAGAGCTTGTTAAATAGCCTCATTTATCCATCGCCTTAGACAACCTGTGGGCGGCTGTTGAGATTGGTTAAGCACTGAACATGGTATATCTCTGATATCTCCTATTTTATAGTATTTCTAAATCAGGATGATACTAAATACAGCAATAATTCTGTGAAAACAGTGGTATCCATAGGATTTAGGGGTTAAGGGGCTTTTATAGTTATATCCCTATCTAAGGCCAGGTGCAGAATGAAAGTAATTTTTCAGAGACAAATGGCCAGGACTGGTAAGGAACCAACTTGAAATTTGCATACTCTCTACACTTTATTTCATTAAAATAATCTTTCTTCAGTCAATTATATTATGTTTCTGCGCACATACTTCACTGCCCCCAACTACTTTCCTCTGTCTGTGCAATCATTTGCATCTCTGAAAATGAGTCCAACTAAGTGTACCAGGGGTAAAATCTAGGTATGCTTGCAGTGTTGTGTATAGGAAAGGATCCTAGACTGGGTTGATTTTTGGGGCGTGGGTCCCCTGAATTGCTTTGGTTGGTCTGCTTCAGGGCATCGCATTATAACACATTTTTCCTTTTTTGCACATTTTAACACTTTTACTGTTTGTTTATTATATTTGTATTTTCACTTCTCCATCCTATATATACAGCCATAGCTGCTCTTACCTATCTTACTTTACACTTCACCTTTCTCATTAGAGCGATGCCCTGGGGTGGCTCGGCTGAGCTGGTTTGGAGGTGTCCTGCGCTCTGGATTTGAACCCTAGTATGTTAGGGACCTACAAGAAAAGATGAATAGGGATGCGTTGACACAAAAGCAGCTTGTAAAGGGGTAGTCACACCCTATAAACAAACACAGTAAATCACATGAAAAACCAGCGCTTATAAAGATGGACGGTGATTTTTAAGATAGTACAATTTATCATTTATTACATAAATCCAAAGTATAAAAATAAAAATGAAATAAAATAAATTCAGTAGCCACACATAATGCTAAAAAAAGACATGAGACAAGTGACCAGCACTCTCAGTACAAGAATCTCATAAAGAATATTAAAACAATTGAGGTATCTATAGTCCTGTGTGTAGAACAAATTAACCAGCACTTTCCATGTAAAGTTCCAATACAAGAGAAAAAGCAACAACAATGTCAGTTATATCTCTGGTCCTGTATGTATAGCAAATGGTATGTTAGGGACCTACCCTACAGAGGTTACCTAGATATGGTGGGTAGGCCCATAACCTTGGCCATGATTATGCTAAAAACCTCAATTTATTTATTGCAAAATTTTATTGCATAATGTATTTATATATAATTAGTCATTTGGAGTTGTGCACCTGTGATTTGTCTTTTTTTTTTTATGCTTGCGGCATTGGCCTGGGGCATAAAGGACCCACCAGGGGGCTCAGTGGTAGGGGTCCATGCTTAAGGGGTGTAGTCATGCACTAGAGAGGGTGTGGCCAGCCACCACTGAGGCTTGGATAACCATTAGAGAGTGTATGATCTGGGCCCCTTTATAATATATATAGTAGAGTCCATGCATGATAATGCACCACATTGATAACAGCAATGCACTGTAGTGAATACACTATAGTCCCTTACTAATAGTTAAGCACATGATGGTGATCCTGTCTACAGTATATATACCACATTATTGCACTGCACATGTGATAGGGGGGCTCACTATTTACCGGCTAGTGTCTAAAAGTCAATGAAAACTGCATTAGGTCTGGTAAAGGCGAAATATATGCCACTGCAAAAAAAAAATTTAACTATCTAACTCAGTGGTTCCCAAACTGTGCGCCGTGGCACCCTGGGCTGCCTTGGGACATTTGCAGGGGTGCCTCAAGTTGGTGGTCCAGCACCAAATCAAATTATTTATGGTCAGTGTAATGTAAATAGGTGGACAAACAGAAGCGTAAAACCTGTCCACCACCAGATACTGAACTTAAGAATTACAGGTAAACACAATTTACTTAATTTTACTAATTTACTACATTTCTCAATAACAAACTTTTGGCTTAGGGGTGCCATGAAAACAATGCTGATAGTCTAGTGTGCCGTGGTTCAAAAAAGTTTGGGAACCACTGATCTAAGCTCTTACCACTGGGATGACTTTGATAAAATTGTAGGTTAGTGAATGAATGACGAGCTACAGTGCCATTCCATACATTATGTTAAAGCCACAGCCATCAAAAGGAGTGAAGAGGTTTATGTCATGACCACCCACTTTGATTGGCAGGAGGGCGAATCTTGGTGTAGTTACTATAGAAGCGAACCAAGTACCCATGTTCATCAGTGGTCTTGCTAAACCAGATAACTGATCTTCTAAAAGAGTAGCAATGTATAATTTAAGTGTACACTCTGGAACCTGACCCCTAGAGGAGGAAGGAGGGGCCCACCTGGGATTTTCCCTGTATCCCTGTGGGCCAGTCCAACCCTGCGTTCTTGTGCAAACTGTAGTGCACAGCGGGTCCAAGTCTGTATCTGCACTGTAGAGCAGACATTTTGCTCTTTGTAAATGTCAAAAATTTACTTTTCATTAAAGAGTCTATTTAAATACAGTAAAGAAAGTGGCAATCGGGAAGAATTTCAGATCCCAGTGAATGCAGCACATGACAATATAAGGCTTGGGGTCTATGCATTAATAATTACTGCATAGTCACGATATTTAACAATCTATCGTGGCAGATATTGTAAGTAGTGATAACCACTGTCCCTGTGAGTTACTTACCTGGCATCTTAGAGGAGTCTTTCACATTTGTGATTGACACCTCCGGGGGAATCTGACACTGCACACAGAGGCTGCAGGAGAGGGATTGGAAAATTCTCCTGCTCCTAAACCTCCAAAGGTTTAAAGCTGTTTACACTATCTTCAGATGGGGCCAATCTCTGAATACCTTTGCTTTTCCGGAGTTTTGTACATAGGGGGCAGATCGTATTCCCTATTGATAATAATCGGGACTGCGATCTGCCGCGCTAATTGCAAATAGCCTTCTGCAGGAGATTTCTGTAACATCTCCTGCAATAGACTACTAGTACATAGCAACAATTCATTAATTTATGCAGAAACAGCACTTTCTACATAATTTTATGAAAAACACGCTTGAAAAATAGGCCCCCTAATGCTGTACAATGACCATTGAATATGTACGGTAAGGCAGCTTTATCTTCTCCTCAGAGAACAGATGCTATTAGAAATCTAGTAAGTAACCCAACTTGACATTGAACTGCTGACCGCTCAGACATATGCAAAGAGGGACAATGTGTAGAGATGTGCTTATGGCTTCCTTACGTTACCTGAGCCATGGCTGTGTCCCCTCCCATACGGTCACTAGTATTAAACTTCCGAATAGATGCTTAATAGCAGATTTATGTGCCCAAACACAAATACGAGATCTTGTTACGTAGAATGGTTATAGTAATTCAATGTAAGGGGTGCAGAGTTCACGTTCCAGAATCTCTAATGGGCTATTGTACTACAACCAGTGTAGAGAAGTCCGCCAGTACTTTCACTGGGATACTTTTTTCTCAGTTTAAGTGCACATTAAAGCAACAATGAATATCCGCAGATCAAAAATGAGAATATATAATTAAACAAAGGCAGACCTGGTGGAGCATGGTGCAATGTATGTATGTAGCAATGAAATAGGTGCATCTGTGCATCAAAAAACAGATGACCCCTATGTTCCTTTCCATAAAATGACAGCTACATGTAATGCTAGCCACTTGTTATAGTCTTGTGGGAAAAAAATGAAGCACTGAGTCAGGTGCACTGGTCTGTGTGTGTCTTCGTTATCCTATCTCACATGTGGAAAACCAGCCTCTTTGGATTATTATGTAACAGGCATTCCTAATTATAGTATATAATACTCTGCTCATAATGAAATGTGCATGTTATTTCCTTCAGCACAGCACATTTTCCTTCTGTCTCCTAGCAGCATCCTGGATACTCTGGAAGAAATGTCTGAGTGTTTTCATATATCTGATTCATCTTCAATGCCAAGATGATTTCTTAACCTGCTCCTGTCTGAAAACTCTTCACGCTAACCGAGCAGCAGAAATACTGTAGTGCCCTGCTATTGAGATCTAGAATAGGCAGGACATGGTTAATTCTATTATCCTATTTACAGGATGACAAGAAATACAAATAAATTGAACATGCATGTAGAGGCTACAATGCAAACAGAAGTAAAGCTGCAAACTTTGGAAAATTCCCCAAATTATGCTGACATTTAATAGAATATATTACTATTTCTATGTGGTCCAAGCACAGTTGTATTGAGGTATTGGTCGCTAGTCATGTTTCAAATAGAGCGAGCAGTGTTTGAAGAGAAAAAAGGAAAACTTAAGATACTTTACACATTTTTGGTTTGTTTTAAGTGATAAAGTGACATTTCTAGACTATATAAATTAGATATACACATATCCCCAGGAGATTGGTTGCCCTTACAAGTTCAGGTGATAATAATTATTTTAGGGATCATGTATATACACTGAAGTGTCAAAAGTCATGGGATAGATACCTAGTATCATGTAGGACCCCCCTAGCCCGGAAAAGTGCAACAACTTGATATGGCATTGATTCCACAAGTGGACGGAAGACCTTTGGAGAGATGGAAAGATGTTGACCCATGCCATCTGGATAGCTTCCCACAGCTCCCTGATATTTGTAGATGCGTGATATTTGGTGCAAATGGACCTCTCCATCACGTCCCATATATGCTCAATTGGGTTCATGTCGGGCGAACGTGGTGGCCACACCATTCATCTGAACTCTACAGAATGCTTCTCAAACCACTTCTGGACAATTTGAATAACACGGTGCATTATCCTGCTGGAATATTCCATTGTTGTGGGGGTACATGAAGTCCATGAAGGGTTGCAAATGGTCGTCTAGCATTGCAATGTATCGGTTATTGGTCAATGACGTGTTCAGATGGACCAGCAGACCCAAACCCTGCCACGTGAACACACCCCACGCTATTATGAACCACCACCAGCCTGCATGGTACCTTGTTGGCAACTGGGGTCCATGGCCTCATGGGGTCTGTGCCACACCTGAACCCTACCATCAGCCTGAAACACCACGTTACCAGTCCTCCAGGGTCAAATTAACAATGTCATGACCCCAGGTGAGGCACTATGTCCGGTGTCGTAGTGTTAACGGGCACTCTGGTTGGACTTTTACTTCTGTATCCTTTGTAAGCTAAAGAACGCTGCACTGACTTGCTGGATATACATCTGGTACCTCCGGCTTTGAATGTGGATGTGATTTGAGCCAGTGTCGCTTGTCTGTTGCCATCAACAATTTTGGCCTGGCACTGCTGGTCACGATCATTAATCCCCAGTGGTTAGCCACTGTTCTGTCCACGGTGGGTGGAAATACCTTCCATGAGGTATTCCCGGTACACAAGTGACACTGTAGATTTAGGAATGTTGAATGTCCGCACAACCTCGGAAATGGAATGTCCCATTTGCAGGCACCCACTATCATGGCCCACTCAAACTCTGATAATTCACATTGCCTTGCCATGAGCAGCCTAACCGGTGTACAAATTGACTCACGAGATGTCAGATTACAACTGATGCAAGTTGGGGAATTTCCAAGACGTCACAATATGGTGGCACCACCTACCATTACCTTTACATACTGCTATCCCATGCACTAGCTTGTTTGAACACACAGTATGCATCCTATATGTGTTTTTTCCTGTGGTATTACAGTTTTTTGAAGAGCAAGCGATTTTGCACCATTTAGCAAGAGAAGTGACAAATATGGTATCTACTAATCATGCTGGGGTTTTCTATAAACTTTGTTTTTCACATATCATGAAATAATAGACAACCATCTTGTCATCACCAAGTACAAATATCTGAGGAAATTCATGCATTCTTACCTACTTTTAGAAGGAGGTAGAAGAGTAAATACCTGCTTCAACAAGGTCCCAATTCACTTAATAAAGCCGATAGACCACCTTCTTCACTGGGGAATAGGGCAGGATCCAGGGAGGCTGGTCTAGGCTCCTGGGGAAGTGGAAAAACTTTGCGACATTTGAGAGTCTACTGGACATTCCGGGAGAGTAGGTGTCGGAATTTGTCTGCATTATTAGCAGTGGTATAGCATTGTAGTTGTACACACCAGCAGATTCCCTGAGGACAGAAACCTCCCGTGGAGCAGAAGGGCAGTACTCATCCCAGTACTCAACCAGCAGGGTGGTTTTCTTCAGCAGTAATAAGATTAGTACAGCCGTACTCACAGGTATGCATATACAGACTCTCGGTATGGAGCAGAGATTAAGCAAAGTATACAGACCATCAGCCGGTGACTGTATGTGGGTAGCAGTGCAGGATGCAAGTGTATCAGCGATTGTAGCAGAATGGAACACAAGGTAATAGTAGTGTCCTACTTTGGCACTGTAACACAGAGACAAGATAGTGGCCATCTTAGTTAGGGATTGAAGCCTCCCTAAAGGAGCCAATATGGAAAATACTCAGTAACTCTCTCCATCTTCAACAGTGCGATCCCATGTGACATATAACACATTTATTTTTCATGTATTAAAGTAAAAAAAGCCAAAGTGGAGAAACAGAAAGTACCTACTTTGCTCAGCCCCAAATCTATATAGAAGATTATTTGAGCCAGTAGCAGCTAATCAGGAGCACTTCATTAGTGATCATCAGGCAGTGCTACAATCTCTATATAACAGCAGACTGTTTGGCAGCTCTCTCCGGGGCATTCAGGCTTCTGTTTTCCGTACATGGCTGTACTTCTGACAGACTCCAAAAATATAAAATGGATAATTAATTTCCAATAAAGGTAAATAATTTAAATATATTCTGTTTGCTTGATGAGATTTGCTCAGCAAAGCCAATTACCTAGCTAATTCCGAGAGTCTCTGTTCCTGCGCTGTGCGCTGGTGTGCACTCGCTGTGACAGACATAATGATGTTTGGGTCTGTTTTTGAGCAGCTCTATATTATCACAGTGGGGATGAGAATGACCAAAGCTGTCTAAATCAATACATGTATTTACCAAACCTCCCTTCATTTGTCAGTGTACGTAGACTCATGATTATTCTTATTACTCATTGACTGAGGAATAAATGTGCTCCAGAGGGAAATATGGCGACCTGCCATCAATGCACAGCATGGTCAATGCACAGGTTATGGTCATTGTTCCATTACTCTGTATTCCCAACACGTGTTACACTTGTAAAATGCTTCTAAAATAACCTTCTGTTCCAGATGGAATAAATCACAGTATCACATGATGCTACATTGTCAATGAGAAACAAAATATTATGTACACTATAAAAAAACACTGAGGGGTATATGGGTTTTTAGAAGTGGAAATGTTGTAACCAATCAGATTCTAGCTATTATCTTCTATGTTAAGAGAATCTGATTGGTTGCTATTGGCAACATCTCCACTTCTAAAAAAACGTGCCCTTTAGTAACTATACTCCTTACAGTCATTTATTAAGCACAAGATTCTCACGACACTGTACAATATTATGTATCAAGCTATGTATGTACCTATGTATCAAACTTTTGGTTACATAAAATTATGTAGAAACTGCAGGTTCTGCATCATTTTATGTCATACTTGCCGACATTTCTGCAGGGGGATCTGGGAGGGGGCTGACAGCTCCGTCCAGCAGGGAGGGTGGGGGCGGTTCAAGTAGGCGGAGCGGGGGTGTATGATCGCGTCAATAGTGGCTCAGCCCCCACTTTATAATGCCAATATTAATGGCATTATAAGGCAGGGGGCGGGGCTACGGTGACACGATCCAGCGCAAATCGCATCGTCGCACCCCTGGACCACCACTTTTTATATATTGTTTTATGTACCAATGGCACAAAGCAGGAGGGTTCATGAAAATCTCCAGAAGAGTGCTAATTAGCACTACAGAATGCAGTCCCCATTATTATCACTGGGAACCACGATCTGACCCCTATGTACTAAACTCCAAAAAGCGAAGCTCTTTGGAGTTTGGCACCGGGAGTTTATACCATCTTCTGATAGTGTAAACCACTTTAAGTCTAAGGAGACTTAGAAGCAGGAGAGAGATCTTTTGATCTATATCTTGCAGCTTCCGGCCGGCTCCGGATGCTGACGCTGTGCACATGCGCAGTTTCAGCTTCCACAGAAAAAGTCTTTCATTTCTGTGAAAGACTCCTACAATATGCCAGGGATATAACTTGCATGGACAGTTCCACAATTATTAGTACATAGACCCCTTAAAGTGGATCTGGAAAAAATTCTGAAAGTAGCCTCATGTAGGTGGGACAAATACAACGAATGCACAGATAAGGCCAACTAAAAGTAGGCGAAGTTAGCACACCAGTAATCCTAGCTACAACAGTGGCAAATGTCTGGAACAGCGATAACAGAACAATTACTGACACTGTACTTGTTAAATAGGCTTCCACAACAAACACATGTGGATACAACATTATTACCACTTATAATAAAGTTTCTCTCCTGCAGGGACTGTGCAGTGTTCAGTCCTGTCCAATTGAGGATGCCACAGTGAGGAGGATAAGTGGGGGTGGCTGCATTGAATTTGGAATCACACCCTGCTTACCAAGCAAGGACATTGGCCCTCATTCAGAGCCGTACGCTCTGAGCAGAGCGCACGCTCTGCATGAGGGCCGGGCTCCTTTTTCATGGAGCGTCCTCCTGGACGCTCGTATAGCTGTGGGTCACCACCCACAGGCTATACGAGCGTGCATTTTGATGGCCGCGATGGTCGTGACCATCGCGACCATCGAAATTGCGAGCCGGAGCCTGCGGTTGAGGTTTTCAACCGCAAGCTCCGGAGTGATTTTGGCTCTATCAGAGCCAAAATCACTCCCACTGACATCACTAGTGATGTCAGTGGGCCGGCTTCTGACGGGAGGCGTTCCCGTGGGAACGCCCCCGTCAGGGAGGCACGCCCCCGGCACGCCCACCAAAGGGGGCGTGCTGTCAATCAACATTGACAGCACGCCCCCTTTGATCGGACACAACGAGCGAAGGAAAGTCCTTCGCTCGTCGTGTCTGGCGCATGCGCACGACGGAGCTCCCTCCGTCGTGCGCATGCTCAGTGCAGACCATCGACCCACTTGCGAGCGTACAGCCGCTCGCGAGTGGGTCTGAATCAGGCCCATTGTTTTCAGTTATTATCAACAATTCAATAGTTTATAGCAAAAACAAATTGCTGGTATATTTGCCTCCAGAATAGGAACAGAGGGTTTATCTGGGTTCCTTTCAATGAAATGAGGATAAGATAGACAAATGTGTTCCCTACCACAGCACCAGAAATAAAAAGACAAGATTGTAACACATTCAAAAATAATTACACTTTAAACACGCACATTAGATCTTCTCACCTCCTTTAGATGTTTAACAGGCTGTAGGGTCTTTATCTCTGTGCTGGAGTATTCTTCACTGGATCTTTCTCAAGCAATAAAAACTTCTTTCCATAATCCTTATCTTAAAAAGATTTTATTTTATATAGAATGTTACAATACTGTAATTCTCATACTGTAGCACGAGAAGTAAGTTAACATGGAATCACTCACATATTAAGTAGGAGACATTGGGGCCTATTCATCATGCAAGGCCATATGGCCTCTGATGATTTAGTATGATCCAAAAATCAGCGCTCCCCTCAGTTAGTATCGCAGCTCGAGAAGTAGCTGGATTACTTACCTTCGCCCCGTTGGCCCGGCTACGCATAAGTGACCCGAGGTTTTCAGTTTTCGGAGTTTGCTGAATATCAGGGGGTTCTATCTGACCCATGATGAATGGCCCGGTAAGTAAAATATGCGGAAACTAGTGTTTCTGCATGGTTACCAGGCCATTTATCGATGATGAATAGGCCCCATTGACTTATAACTGTAGTTGATCAATGTTTCTTGTTTCTAGAGTTCCAGATAAAAATCTAGGCACTCATTACACATTTTATGAACCTCTATTCACTTCCTCAGATAAGACAAAGGGGTATATTTACTAATAATCGTGTCTGACCGTGATTGCATTCCTGTGCTTGTGTTCCCTGATTTTGAAACACGAAGATTTGCTAAAGGAAAACACGGGTGTGAAATCATGATTCTATCTGCAAAACACATCCGAACACACAAATAGAAGTCAATACACCATCAAATCAACGTGCATGTACGTTCCATAGATGAGAATACAAATAGGGTGTATTGGGCTGACCAGTTTGTGCCTGTTTAATGCTTTGGCAAGTGTGGCATTGCCCCTGGCTCAAAAGTCCGATGCTGGTTATGCTTTTTTTTTTTTGGGGGGGGGGGGGGGGACCCACTCCATTTTTTATTTAATCTATTGTAACTCTTTCTTTGCACAACACGAAACACTTAGAAGCACTGCACAGATCACATTGATCTGTGCGGTGTTATGGCAGAACACGCTGCTCATAGGCACTTCTATTCATTTCAGTCCATATACAACTGAACGTGCACATGATGAAACGCGATTCCATACCATACATGCCTTCTCACCTGGTAGTCGCTGGAGGCTCCAGATTTTTTGGGTAACCCTCCGCACCCCCAGAAGAGTAGACAGATCTCCCACATTCCACCCACTTTCTAGTGAAGGGGGCAGGATGGGGAGATTTTCCAAGAAATGTGTGGGTCCGTAGGGAGGGGGAGGGGCTTAATTATGTGAATCGTGTTATTTAGCCCCTCTCCCTCCTTGCGGATCCACAAATAGTGGGAATTTTCTTAAAAGGGGATGGGGCATAATGATGGCTATAGCCTGGCCCCGCCCCCCGACGCTGAGAGCACCAGGTCCTCTCTGGCTGCTCCCGGAAAGGACTACTTAAAAGTCGGTAAGTATGTTCCATATACCATCGGAAAATACGATTCAGTCAAACACGATTCTTAGTAAATTTGTGTTTGATTAAGAAAAACTTACACGTATCCCAGTGATTACCAGCACATTCATTCTCGGCCAGACACGATTCTTAGTAAATATACCACAAATTCTCTGCAGATGTAAACAGGGGTTCACAAAATGCTTGCTAAGATGACTAAGCTTGGGAAGTGAACATAGGTTCACAAAATACATAATTAATGAGTATTTTTATTTGGACAGTCCTATATCTAATATTTTCATCCTGATGCTGTGGAACAGAATTAAGTCAATGCATCCTGCTCTATATGTGAGTTATTGCTATGGTCATTTATTACTGTGACAATCTATAAATAATAATAACTTTTTAGGCTAAGGAAAAAGGTTTTTATTGCGTGAAGAGTTCTACAAGCACTGATCCAAATACCCGACTGGAAGGGATATCATGTAATGCATGTTAGTAACCTAAATCAGGTGAACAAATTTAAAGTATTACATCATTTGAACATACTACTCTATTTTTCTTCTCTTTTTATTTCTAGTTTTGCGCCGCAGAACACATTCTCTTGTCTTACAGAGGTCATTAGTATAGTATATTAGTCACGAGAGTTAAAAATTAGGGGGGGAAGAATTCTGTACCGAAAACACTGTCTGTTCCAGAAATTGTCACTTATCACTCTTTTATTCTGCCTTTCCTGGTGATGTTTCCCAAGTTACGCCAGTGACTACAGTATGCAACTTATAGGGAGGATTCGGGTTCAGCAGCATTCTGGTAGTGAGAACAGAAAGATGGATTTATACACTGTAGACTTTGCGACAGAAACGGGCAATCTTATTAGTCAATATAGTTAATATATTAAGACAAATGTAGCCTGAGCCATGACAAACATTCTTTTTCTTTTGTGGTTATAAGTTATGACAAGCAATGCTCTCACAGCCCCTGTGTCCTTCACATTCTGTACACACAGCACAAGGAGAAAATGGTTCATGTTTCAGACCTTATGATGCTGCTGAGGTTACTGCTTATGTTGTAATTGTGTATTTTGGTTACTTTTCAGATTGTTGAGGAGTCCTCGTTCCTGACTGTAGACATGCTGGAATCCTGCTTTCCATATGTGTTACTCCGAAATGCCTACCATGAAGTTCACCGGACCTTTTCCACTATGACATTATCTTGATTATTACTTGCTATAACCTTTTGCAGTGATGTTACTGACTATATTACCAGCATACTGTGTACTCTTTCCCAAGCAGGCACCAGATGAGCTGAACAACAGTCCCGATTCAGTTTACTACGCAAACCCAATGATTTGCATACTACCCCGATGATAGGTGAGCGCATGCACAGAGTCTGTACTGCGCATTCGCCAGTCTTCTACTGCGAGATCTCTCCCCTGACTGACAGACTGCGGTCTTTTAGGACCAGGCAGTGGGTGGGCCGGCCTCTGTTCCTGGCCTCAGCTACAGAGCTGCGAGGGGCAATCTGAGTAGTCTTTAGATTACTCAGATTGCCGATGATCCCGCAGAAGTCTTAGGACGCAGCACTCGGATCCGCGATGCGGTCTGGATTAGTCTATTTACACCAGACGCCTCCTGCTGGGTTAGCATATTAGTTGTACGGTATAGGACAGCTGCTTCCCTGTGGCTGTGCAGTACCATAAACCTCTGAATCAGACCCAATGTGTACAGTTCTAACACTTGTGAGAAGAGCCTTCCATTCTGGTACATGTGAGCAGCAGTACCTGAGGGTGAATTCTGCATTCTCTGCTGTCAGTGTGCAGAGTAATGTGATGATATTCTTACAGGACTCCCAATGTGTAGTAGCTAGCATGGTTTTTTCTTATATCACTGTTAATAACAAGATAGCTAAACTAGTGCTTCCAGCAAGCGCTGCGGCAACATCTAAACACAAAGGGTTTTGCTGCCAATTATGGTGACCTTCAGCCAGAGTAAATCCCATGCTGCATTGCTTTCAAAATGCCAAAGTTGTCACTGTTTTATATATTCTAATTTTTCTGGACATTCAACATAAACATATTAGATGCAATTACTAAATGCTATAACTTGTAACAGAGGAAATAAAGGGGTATTACAGACATCAATGACTGGATGACCTGTAACATACCACCTGGAGAAGGCAGGCATCTTGTCACTTATTTTATGTTATTGGGATTTTCTAACTCGCTTGCATACATTCATTCTACAGATTAGATAATGTGTAGGATTTGTTTTTCACCTAAATTCATAAGTACTTCTACAATAATAGCTCTGTAACAAAGTCTTGTGCAATTTTCCTTTAAATAAAGCTTCAGTGTCAAAGTTAGTGGGTTTTTCTCAATTAATTTGCTGCAAAAAAAATATATTGTATATGGAGTCACCTGTAATTTTTTTGCTAGTATGGAATAACCAAGAATTCTTAAGAAGACTGGTGAGTGCACCCCCGAGAGAAGAAAGAAACAGCAAACAAGAATAATGGGTAATACCCCAGATTATCAATTTACACGAAACATATAAAACGTTATGTATGTACTCTGCAAATAATGGTAACATAATTCCAGGAGTCACTCTAATCCTATATGAAAGATTAAAACTGCTGGTATTATGGGTCAACAATATAAATGCTAATGTTTCCTCAACACTGGAGGAAGTGGATCAATAAACTTGTGGGGTTAGTTAAATACATTCAACAGCAGTTTCTCATTAAGTCCATATGGATGAATGGTGTTAAGTCTATGGATCCAAGTGGTCTCGATTCTCAATAAACGACCCCCTCCAACACCGCCTCTGATGGAGACTGATACATGACTGATAACTATGTGTCTCAAAGCGGCCAATGTGTGCTTATACTGGAGTAAGTGTCTGGCCACCGGTTGAACTGACATCTGTAGTGCTTGCCTTGAAAAAAGGGCCAATTGGGCTCTGAAACGTTGGCTGTACTCTATGTACTATACAGAAGCATGCAGTATTTTGATATCTATATATATATATATATAAAACCGGCCCCCTGGAAAAATCCTGAGTTTGTCCCTGATAATGACCATCTTGTATGAGACTGGATGACTATTTAAAGCATCATTAAAATATACTATTTTGTCTCTATCCCAGAATCCAGCATCCACTCATTAGATACTTTTACAGTCTCACCAGCAAAGCAAAAGCAAATCATTTCATTTCTAGCAAATGCATTGTTTTGTTACATGGATGTCAATATCTTCTTGTGTGTCAGTATGCACTATGCACAGATATAGTGGCCTATTTATTATCATAGTAGTGGGGCCCTGCAAATTATCATTTCTTTAGCTGGCCACACATCTAAAGATTTTCTGTCCAACCAGCCAACTAGTTCATTGGTTGGAATGAAAATCTGGTAACGTATGAAAGGAAATGACAATCAGCAATTTGCTCCCAAACGCCAGAAAATGGCCAAAAACTGTTGTTTGAACAAATTGTTTACATCAAACATTTAACAAACTTGTCTGAACGACCATTTTCATCTGTTTTCTGGCATTTAGGAGCAAATTGCTGATCATTATTTACTCCCATACCTTACCAGATTTTCATTCCAACCAATCAACTAGTTGGCTGGTTGGACAGATAATCTTTAGATGTGTGGCCAGCTTTACTTCTGCAGATCTGATTTTCACTTCAGTTTATCTACAAATTAAACACTGATTAAAGTACATGCATGCTGCAGGGAATAGTAAACATCAGAACTGATATTTTGGCTCTTTCTTATTTATATAATATAATATTATATATGTAGGTACAGATGCTCTGTAATTTTGATGCATAAAGAAAAAATTGGATGAGAAAACAGAGAAAAAATGACACACTTTAGTTATGTAGAACTAACGATCTCAAGGAAAATGTAAAATCAGGATGTAGATTTCTAATAAATTGCATGAGGTTTTATCTTTACCCGGCTTAGCTACTTTCTGAATAACAGCGCACCCTAGTAATTAGCTTTGTTGTTACTGCTCTATAGCAGTGGTTATGAGACAGCAAGAACCGGGAGGTATATTTACTAAGGTGCGGGTTTATAGAAGTGGAGATGTTGCCCATAGCAACCAATCAGATTCTACGTATCCTCTATCTAGCTGCTAGCACCTTTTAGAAGATAATAGCTAGAATCTGATTGGTTGCTATGGGCAACATTTCCACTTCTAAAAACTGCACTTTAGTAAATATACCCCTGAGCGTCTACAAGCCATTAGAATCTGAGGAGGAGACATCCTATCCAATGACATACCTTATAGCAATATATATTGGCAGAGTTTGACTAACAGAACGTAAGTGTGCGGCAGGTGTGCACATGGAGGTGAGTCCACACAGCAGATTGGCTTAACTAGGCAGTCGGTTTATTAACCAAGTAGAAACAGGTACAGTAGCGTATGATACAGGGTTAATTAGTAGATACTGGCTAAACATATATTGCCAGTTGTAGCCCTGGAGCATATGGGGTATGCTGAGCGTTGTAGTGCATCAGGTGTAGAATGCACTGGGAGCGCTTGTAGCATACAGGAGTGCTAGCGGGGTGCTTGCTATGCTAAGCGGTGGTGACACAGTGAAGTTTGGGAGTTTTTTGGCTTTAGACAGTGTGGAGTACTCATGGACACACGTCCATCCATGCATGATGCCACAGGAGAAAGTCTTGCGGTGTAGCTGTACAGTCGCAGTATCGCATGTTAAAGGTCAGACCTCCAGGGAGAGCTGCGCCTGGTCCTAGTGCTCGTCGTCTTTTGGGCCAGGGACACAGGCTGCACAGAGCACTCCTATCTAACAATATGTGCCGCTGAATTTCAGCAATTGTATGTACTCAACTGTGGCAGTGGTGTGAAGTCTGGTGTGGGCAAAGCCCACTGGGTAGCCAGCCAGGTATCGCATGGCTTATATTCCAATAGATAGGAGCAGAGTGTCAGCTAACAGCAGATACTCCATGCTCTCAAAGTTTAATATAGGTAAGAGCCAATACCACGGTCACAAGAAGAGCAGCCACCGGAAAAGATCCAAAATAGCCGGATGTCTCTATTCTCAAAGCTGGTGTCCTCTGCACTGAAAGTACTAAAATTCAGACCATAAAGATGGCACTAAGTAGGCTAAGATTAATGTTAAGGGGAGCACTAGCTCCTGCCCCTCCTTTACCTACTTCCGTCTGGCTACGCCACCTATCTCACCATCTACGTATGTTTGCCCCCTACTAGTGGTTAGACCCTGGGTCTTCGAGCACAGATTGTGGTTTTAAAACCCTCAATCAAAAGAAAAGGATAAATGTAGCAGACTATCAGTTTTCTGTAGAACAGAGGGAACAGAGATGAAGCTAATAATTACATATAGTAAGTATTGTCACACATTTGGGTTACCAGGCAGTGGCGGTTCTAGGGGTGGGCTAACAGGGCAGTCGCCCGGGGCGCCGGCCCCTAGAGGGCGCCACTGAGTCCCCAGGATGGGGAAAAAAAAATCCCACAAGAAAAAAAAAAAAAACAGCGCCGGTCCCCCCCCCGCATTGCCGAGCACCCGCTGATATTTGTTATCAGCGGGCACCCGGCTCCCTCCCTGCAGCGGCAGCCGAAGCTCACTCCAGAGCTCCTGCTCCCACATAGAGCACTATGGGAGGGCCGTCATGACATCATGACGTCTCTCCCATAGATCCGTGGAGCTGGAGCTCACTCCTGAGATCTGGCTCCAGCAGAGAGCACTATGGGAGGGATGTCATGACGTCTCTCCCATAGATCCATGGTTGAGCCGCGGTCGGACCGGATGGCAGCGGACGCAGGAGCGGGGCCTAAGGTAAGTATTGTGTTTGCATTTTTAATTTTTCAGAAGGGAGGCATGGGGGCATTACTACTGGGGGCATGTCTAATAAGGGGGCATTACTACTGGGGGCATGTCTAATAAGGGGCATTACTATTGGGGGCATGTCTATAAGGGGCATTACTACTGGGGGCATGTCTATAAGGGGGCATTACTACTGGGGGGCATGTCTATAAGGAGGCATTACTACTGGGGGGCAATACTACTGGGGGCATGTCTAAGGGGGCATTACTACTGGGGGCACGTCTATAAGGGGGCATTACTACTGGGGGGCATTACTACTGGGGTCATGTCTATAGGGGGGAATTACTACTGAGGGCAAGTCTATAAGGGGGCATTACTACTGGGGGCATTACTACTGGCGGCATGTCTATAAGGGGGCATTACTACTGGGGACATTACTACTGGGGGCATGTCTATAAGGGGGCATTACTACTGGGACATTACAACTGTGGGCACTACTATAGGGGGCATTACTACTTTGGGCACTACTATAGGGGGCATTCCTACTGTGGGCACTACTAATATGGGCACTACTATTGGGGGCATTACCAATGGGGGCACTACTATAGGGGACTTTACCAATGGGGGCATTAACACTGTGGGCATTACCACTGCGGGCACTACTGAGGGCACTGCATGGGGGGCACCACTACCGGGGCCATTGTGTAATCGGCACCACTGCTGTGAGTATTCTATAAGGGGCACCACTACTGTGGGCATTGTATTAGGGGCACTACTACTGTGGGCATTGTATTAGGGGCACTACTACTGTGGGCATTGTATTAGGTGCACTACTACTCAGTACTGTGGACCTTGTGTATAAGGGGCACTAATTTGGGCATTGTGTAAATTGGGCACCACTGCGTGTCATAACATGAATAAGGGACTAATGTGTGGCGTAATTTGAATTGGGGATACTGTATTATAAAGGGCATTACTGTGTGTGGCATAATGTGTTATACAGGGCATTACTGCGTATGGCATAATGTGTCATACAGGGCATTACTGCATGTGGAATAATGTGTTATAAAAGCCATTACTGCATGTGGCATAATGTGTTATACAGGGCATTACTGCGTGTGGCATAATGTGGTATACAGGTTATTACTGCGTGTGGCATAATGTGTTTATAAAGGGCATTACTGCATGTGGCATAATGTGTTATACAGGGCATTACTGCATGTGTCATAATGTGTTATACAGGGCATTACTGCGTGTGGCATAATGTGTTTATAAAGGACATTACTGCATGTGGCATAATGTGTTTATAAAGGGCATTACTGTGTAAGGAGCATTACTGCACATGGCAATTATTCGCCACGAGGGGAGAGCTTGGAGCACCTTCATAAGTGCTGGGCATGCCCCACAGTGTGATGAATTGGGGGTACTCCGCAAGGACACGCCCCCTTTCCGGAAAGCGCGTGCGCTTTTAGCGCGCAGAGGAACGTCATCTAATAAAAGTTGGGGTGGAGGTTTGGGGGGGTGGGGGGCGCAACTGTGAACTTTCGCCCTGAGCTCCACAATGTCTACAACCGGTCCTGTTACCAGGTCCGGTGGTGTCACATCACTGCCATCTGTGCTCTCTCTAGTCACTTCTGGCAGTCCTGAGACCTGCTCTGGCACTGCTGCATGTGTGCCTGGCGTTTACCCTCATGTCAGTTCCCGCAGCGGCAGTGCATGGGCGTGGCCATCTTGGATTTTCATAACTACATCTGCCAATCAGATTCCAGCGGCCGCACTTACATGACATGCTTGGCCAATAGGCGCTGGGAGCATCCTATTTAAACCATCACCAGTTTCCAGCTTATTGCCAGAACAACACTTTCCTCCCTGAAAACACTCTCCTGGCTGCACGCAGGGGGGGTTCTGAGTACCCAGAAACCCCCCCTGATGGACCAAATTTGTTTTTTAGAGACGAGACAGCACTGTCTCCGTCTCTGCACTGCCTGCGGGCGTGACGGAGCTGCCGCGGTTCCACCGATGAGCTCTAATTGGCAGAGCTGTCTACAATGGAGGCATGTGCAGCCGCAGCAGGCCGGTGGCGATGCTGTGTGTCACAATCCCTGCTGCGCTATGATTGGCTGGCCTTGAGGGGGCGTCTCGGTTCGGTGGCAGCAGGGGGTGGAGCAGCCGCGTGTCTCCTGGTCATCACAGCTCCCGGCTCCCGCTGTTTCCCGTCATGCTGTGTGGATGCTTCTGGGCCGTGAAAGGTCATCACGGTGGTCCTGGTGCAGGTGCTCCGGCGGAACTGGCTCAGCTCCAAGTCCTACGTCTTCAGCTGGGATGGAGCTGCTTCGCATGCCGAGCAGCAGCAGCTCCGCTCACATGGGCTCCAGTGGTGACCCTCCTCCTTTTCCCTCCTCAGCCCTCGGTAAGTTTACTTATGTATGTATGGATGCTGTGTATAAGTATGCTTGTGTGTGTGTATATGTATGCTGTATGTATGTATGCTGTGTATAAGTATGCTTGTGTGTGTATATGTATGCTGTATGTATGTATGCTGTGTATAAGTATGCTTGTGTGTGTGTATATGTATGCTGTATGTATGTATGGATGCTGTGTATAAGTATGCTTGTGTGTGTGTATATGTATGCTGTATGTATGTATGCTGTGTATAAGTATGCTTGTGTGTGTGTATATGTATGCTGTATGTATGTATGCTGTGTATAAGTATGCTTGTGTGTGTGTATATGTATGCTGTATGTATGTATGCTGTGTATAAGTATGCTTGTGTGTGTGTATATGTATGCTGTATGTATGTATGGATGCTGTGTATAAGTATGCTTGTGTGTGTGTATATGTATGCTGTATGTATGTATGTATGCTGTGTATAAGTATGCTTGTGTGTGTGTATATGTATGCTGTATGTATGTATGCTGTGTATAAGTATGCTTGTGTGTGTGTATATGTATGCTGTATGTATGTATGCTGTGTATAAGTATGCTTGTGTGTGTGTATATGTATGCTGTATGTATGTATGCTGTGTATAAGTATGCTTGTGTGTGTGTATATGTATGCTGTATGTATGTATGTATGCTGTGTATAAGTATGCTTGTGTGTGTGTATATGTATGCTGTATGTATGTATGCTGTGTATAAGTATGCTTGTGTGTGTGTATATGTATGCTGTATGTATGTATGCTGTGTATAAGTATGCTTGTGTGTGTGTATATGTATGCTGTATGTATGTATGCTGTGTATAAGTATGCTTGTGTGTGTGTATATGTATGCTGTATGTATGTATGCTGTGTATAAGTATGCTTGTGTGTGTGTATATGTATGCTGTATGCATGTATGCTGTGTATAAGTATGCTTGTGTGTGTGTATATGTATGCTGTATGTATGTATGCTGTGTATAAGTATGCTTGTGTGTGTGTATATGTATGCTGTATGTATGTATGTATGCTGTGTATAAGTATGCTTGTGGATGTGTATATATGCTGTATGTATGAATGTATGCTGTGTATAAGTATGCTTGTGTGTGTGTGTGTATATATATGCTGTATGTATGTATGTATGAATGTATGTGTGTAAGTATTCTTGTTTGTGTATGCTGTGTGTAAGTAGGTTTATGTTTGCGTGTGTATGCTGTGCGTGAGAATGCTTAGAAGGTATGTGTGTATGTATATATATAATATATATATCCTACAATAAACTAGGCTCCACTGAACAGCATCCCCCACCCAGTTATGATATCGGGTTGTTCATAGGATCCTGAGATTGCGGACTAAAAAGGTCATTCGTGTTGTTAAAAAGTGGTGTTTCCACTTTACAAGGTACACCCCCATCCACATAGAGGTGATTGCACCTGGCGGTGGTTAAAATTCATTATACAATACTGCACTAGGAGACGCTCTCTTCTCCACTCTTTATTATATATATACCGTATATATATACATACATACATATATATACTAGGGGTGAGCAGGTTCGGATTTCTGAAATCCGAACCCCCCCGAGCCCCCCCGATCCGAGGCCGATCCGAGTCAGGCTCGACTTTTCCCGCCTGACTCGGATCTGAAATCGAGGCAAAACGTCATCATCCCGCCTTCCGGGTCTCGCGGGTTTTGGATCCTATATAAGGTACCCGCGTCGGCGCCATTTTCTCACTCGGCAGTGGACAGTGAAGAGGGAGGGTGGGAGTTAGGGCTGGCTGGGCTGTGTAGTGTAGTGTAGTGTAGTGCAGAGTAGTGTTGTGCTGTGCTGTGCTGCGCTGTGCTGCTGTTGTCCATAGGGGCTGTGTCCACTACTTCAAAGTCCATAGGGGCTGGCTGTGTTGTGCTGTGCTGCTGTTTTTAATAGGGGCTGTGTCCACTACTTCAAAGTCCATAGGGGCTGGCTGGACTGTGTTGTGCAGTCAGTTCTCCATAGGGGCTGTGTCCACTCCAAAGTCCTGTGCAGTGTCCCAGTCCTAAAGGGGTGCTGTAGTGTTGTCCAGGGGGTGCTCTGTCCATCAGGGGTGCTCCCCCCAAGTGCTAAAAAAATAATATTTTTTCTGTGTTTGTGAATTGTGTGCGCAGTAGCCGCACGTGCATTAACAAAGTAGTGCCAAGCGTGCGCCTGTGTCATAAGTAAAGGGCCGGCTGGCTTGACCGTTAAAGGGTGCTGTAACCCCCAAAGTACACTACAAACCAACTAACAAAATATTTTTTCTGTGTTTGTGAATTGTGTGCGCAGTAGCCGCACGTGCATCAACAAAGTAGTGCCAAGCGTGCGCCTGTGTCATAAGTAAAGGGCCGGCTGGCTTGACCGTTAAAGGGTGCTGTAACCCCCAAAGTACACTCCAAACCAAAAAAATATATATTTTCTGTGTTTGTGAATTGTGTGCGCAGTAGCCGCACGTGCATCAACAAAGTAGTGCCAAGCGTGTGCCTGTGTCATAAGTAAAGGGCCGGCTGGCTTGACCGTTAAAGGGTGCTGTAACTCCCAAAGTACACTCCAGTCCAAACCCAAAAAAAAATAATTTTCTGTGTTTGTGAATTGTGTGCGCAGTAGCCGCACGTGCATCAACATAGTAGTGCCAAGCATGCGCCTGTGTCATAAGTAAAGGGCCGGCTGGCTTGACCGTTAAAGGGTGCTGTAACTCCCAAAGTACACTCCAGTCCAAACCAAAAAAAAAATTATTTTCTGTGTTTGTGAATTGTGTGCACAGTAGCAGCACGTGCATCAACAAAGTAGTGCCAAGCGTGCGCCTGTGTCATAAGTAAAGGGCCGGCTGGCTTGACCGTTAAAGGGTGCTGTAACCCCCAAAGTACACTCCAGTCCAAACCAAAAAAATATATATTTTCTGTGTTTGTGAATTGTGTGCGCAGTAGCCGCATGTGCATCAACAAAGTAGTGCCAAGCGTGCGCCTGTGTCATAAGTAAAGGGCCGGCTGGCTTGACCGTTAAAGGGTGCTGTAACCCCCAAAGTACACTCCAAACCAAATAAAAAAATATTTTCTGTGTTTGTGAATTGTGTGCGCAGTAGCCGCACGTGCATCAACAAAGTAGTGCCAAGCATGCGCCTGTGTCATAAGTAAAGGGCCGGCTGGCTTGACCGTTAAAGGGTGCTGTAACCCCCAAAGTACACTCCAAACAAAATAAAAAAATATTTTCTGTGTTTGTGAATTGTGTGCGCAGTAGCCGCACGTGCATCAACAAAGTAGTGCCAAGCGTGCGCCTGTGTCCCATAAATAAAGGGCCGGCTGGATTGACCGCTAAAGGGTGCTGTAACCCCCAAAGGGCACTCCAAACAAAATTAAAAAATTTTTTTCTGTGTTTGTGAATTGTGTGCACTGTGGCTGCACGTGCATCAACAAAGGAGCAGCGCCAAGCGTGCGCCTGTGTCCCATAAGTAAAGGGCCGGCTGGCTCATTTCTTAAAGGGTGGTGTAACCCACAAAGTGCACTAGTCTCCAACAAAAATAAAAAATTATTTTCTGTGTTTGTGTGCGCCTTAGCCGCACGTATATATCAATATAACATAAACGGAGGACCAAACTTTCTCCGATAAAAATAAAATAGGGAAAATCAAGAACCACTTCCTCCTAGTGCTGAAGCTGCTGCCACTAGTCATGACATAGACGATAACATGCCATCAACGTCGTCTGCCAAGGCCGATGCCCAATGTCATAGAAGAGGGCACATACAATCCCAAATGACAAAGTTCAGGAAAATGACCTTAAAAAAAACATTTAAATCATCTCAAGAGAAAAGTAAACTTGCCAATATGCCATTTATGACACTGAGTGGCAAGGAACGGCTAAGGTCTTTCCCTATGTTCATGACTAGTGGTTCAGCTTCACATGACGATGGAAGCCCTCCTCCCGCTAAAAAAATCAAACGAGTTAAGCTGGCAAAAGCACAGCGAAGAACTGTGCGTTCTAAGAAGATATCACAAATCCCCAAGGAGAGTCCAAGTGTGGTGGCGGTTGCGATGCCTGACCTTCCCAGCACTGGACGGGAAGAGGTGGCTCTTTCCACCATTTGCATGCCCCCTGCAAGTGCTGAAAGGAGCACCCACAGTCCACTTGCTGATATGCAAATTGAAGATGTCACTGTTGAAGTACAACAGGATGATGATACTGGTGTAGCTGGCGCTGAGGAGGAAGTTGGCGAGGAGGACTCTGATGGTGATGTGGTTTGTTTAAATCAGGCTCCGGGGGAGACAGTTGTTGTCCGTGGGATGAAAAAGCCCATCACGGTAATGCCTGGGCAGAAGACCAAACATTCCACCTCTTTGGTCTGGCAATATTTCTATCCAAATCCGGACAACAACTGTCTTGCCATATGTACCATATGTAAAGGTGAAATAAGTAGGGGTAGGGACGTTAACCACCTAGGAACATCCTCCCTTATACGGCACCTGCAGCGCGTTCATAAAAAGTTACTGTCAAGTTTCAGAAACTTTGGCTAAGACCGTAAGCAGTCCAGGAACACCTAAATCCCTTTTTCCTGTTTTATCCAAGGAATCGGTGGATGAGGAGGATGAGGACGACATCTTGCCTCCGTAGAGCCAGTTTGTGCAGGGACACATTAATTGCCAGCTTGTTTTGTGGGGGCCCAAACGAACCAATCATTTCAGCCACAGTCATGTGGCAGACCCTGGCGCTGAAATGATTGGTTTGTTAAAGTGTGCATGTCCTATTTATACAACCATAAGGGTGGGTGGGAGGGCCCAAGGACAATTCCATCTTGCACCTCTTTTTTTTCTTTGCAGTCTGTACTGTTTGGGGCCTAGTTTTTCAAACTGCCATCCTGTCTGCCACTGCAGTGTCACTCCTAGATGGGCCACGTGTTTGTGCCGCCCACTCGTGTCGCTTAGCATAGTCATGCAGCTACCTCGGTGCAACCTTTTGGCCATAAAAACAATATTGTGAGGTGTGAGGTGTTCAGAATAGACTGGAAATGAGTGGAAATGAAGGTTATTGAGGCTAATAATTGAATAGGAGCATAAAAACCCACAAATTCTGTGATTTTAGCTGTTTTTATGCTTTTTAAAAAAAAAATACAGATCCAAAACACAAAACCCAGAACCCAAAACACGGAAGGGTGGTTTTGGCAAAACCAATCCAGATCCAAAACACGAAGAAAGATCCAGATCCAAAACCAAAACAGAAAACACGAAAAGTGGCCGGTGCACACCCCTAATATATACATACAGTATATATGTGTGTGTGGAAACCCCCCTTAAAAATCCTGCGTTTGCCACTGACAGTGTCTTCCAGTTCTGTTTGTTTCTGCATGTGACTCAGTGATCTGCGTTTACAAAGTGCATCTGCATCTGACTTAGGGGCCTATTCATACGATAACTGCCCCGTTAACCATGCGAAAACACTAGTTTCCGCATATTTAGGTTACCGGGCTATTCACCATCAGGGGTCTGATAGGACCCCCTGATATTCAGCAAACTCCTAAAACTGAAAGTTTTCGGAGTTTGTTTCTGAGAACAAGCGCCATCTTCAGACAGCACCTGTTCTCAGATCCCCGCTCCTTCCTATGGGAAGGAGTTCCGGGGATGCGAAGAGTGATCCCTCCACCAACTCCTCACTACCTCCCTGGTGGCTTTGCGCATGCATGACCCGAGGTCACACATGTGTAAGCGGGACGACAGGGAGCAGGTAAGTAACGCAGATACTTCTGTAGCTGCGATACTAACAACGGGGACAACTGCTTTTCGGAGCAGCTGTCCCCTCACCGAAAATGATGAATTGCTCCAGTGTCACTTTCCCCCGCTGCGAGTTGGATACGTAAGTACTCCTCGAAGCGAGTACAATACTTCATCATCGGAGGCCATTAGGACCCGATTTAACACTCATAAAGAGTGGTAAAATTTGTTGTATATGATAAATGGTGCTCCAGCCAATCAGCTCCTACCTGTCATTTTTCAAACAGATGACAGTTGGGAACTGATTGGCTGGAGCAGCATTATCATACGCAACGAGTTTGATCACTTATTGTGAGTGATAAATCTTGTTGATAAATAAGACCATCAGTCTTCAGTGATCTGTATTCAAAGTCCATACAGTTTCAGGCTCAGGGGTGTATTTACTAAGGTGCGGGTTTTTAGAAGTGGAGGTGTTGCTCATAGCAATCAATCAGATTCTACTTAACATTTATCTAGCACCTTCTAGAAGATAATAGCTAGAATCTGATTGGTTACTATGGGCAACATCTCCAATTCTAAAAACCCACACTTTAGTAAATATACCCCTCAATCTCCAGTTACCTGCGTATAAATGCATCCTGTACCCTTCAGTCTGCATTCATCCCAAGCATCTACCATCTAGGCTGTGCTGCACTTCTCACCCATTCCAGCAGGTGTCCCACTACGCGCTGGTGCATTAGTGATTTTCAACCTTTTTCAACTCGAGTCACACTACACAAAATTTTAAAATTGCCAATGCACACCATCTGGCGATGCGGCGTGCGACCTATGAAAAAACACACTACATTGCTCCCCGCAGGAACAAAACACACTATATTGGCCCCCACAGGAACAAAACACACTACATTGCTCCCCGCAGGAACAAAACACACTATATTGGCCCCCACAGGAACAAAACACACTACATTGACCCTCACAGGAATCAAACAATCAGATTTGCTGGCCCCCACAGAAATAAAACAAACAATCACATTGACTGGTCCCCACAAAACAAAATCACATTGGCCCCCACAGAAAAAAAACATAGAAAAAACACAGAAAAAAACACAGAAAAAAAGCAGATTAGCTCACCCCACAGGAACAAAAAAAAATAAAATTGCTCCCCGCATAAAAAAGGAGTTGGCTGGGCCCCACAGAAAAACAAAACACATTAAAATTACACTCACTAGTGCGACCCTGTCCTGTCCCCGGTGTTGCTCTTGCTCAGTCACAGCACTAAGGAGCTCATTCAGGCTCGTTCACTACACGCGTTCGCTCGCACCCAGCGTATGCAAATTTAGCTAAGGCGAACGCACGGCAAGGCATATAAGCACGTGTAGCACGCAGACTTTACGTGTCGTGCTTCTGGCACTCTATCCAGTATTCTCCTAAACGACTGCATTATATCTGTTCACCCATACATATCCTTCTAATAGTGGTATCTATGAGTAGGAGCTTAATCAAGGCATCAAACTACCACTACTTTTCCATATACAAGGCTAGCTTCAAGGGTCCTGATCCAAATCTACAATACCCCAGTGACATTAAAAAATGCTTACCTTTATTTATACTTAGGTAAAAATCAAGGCTGCCTGAGCTGTACACTGACTACACTGGCACGTAGAGTGCGAGCCAGCAGAGGGCGCCATGAGCAGCTTCCTTCTGTGACCTACCCTGCCACAATTCAGTTCCCAGCATGACCACACAGAGAAGGTCATGGAGAAAGGACCCCAGGGCTCACACTGGCGGTGACATGCAGGCACACAGGCTTAACTTGACCTCCTCATGGCTCCGGTGTCTCAGTTCCCACAGCCATTCTGTGGGACTATAGGCTCACTCAGGACTGCGATAATCGAATGATCTTTGACCGATGCTGCATCTTTGTATGCAGATACTGAAACATTTTTTCGCACATGCTTGGATCTGCAAAGCCATAGGAGGGCGTTTCAGTACATCTCCCGCTGGCTGCAACATTTTGTATATGTACAAATCGCAGCTGCGTACATTCGCAGCAGCGATGGCAGCATTAGCGTCCATTTCTGAATCAGGCCCTATGTCCTGACTTTTGTGGTAATGTAATTTTTTATAGTCAGTGCTAAATCACAGCAACATTCTTTCATATTTTACATAATATTAAATATTAACATCCACTTACACATATTATATGTCTTAGATTGTGGGCCATTTAGTGGTAGACTATCATCAGGTAGTGTCCTAAAGTTCTGAATTGGGTTAATTAGTGCAAATGTTACAGCGAACTATATTTCATTCCCAAGCAGCCAGTGACAGAATGAGTGAATTTGTCTCCAGCTAGTCAGATGGAAGTTATATATCTTGGTTGTGCTAATTGAAGATATTTAGCATATTATTTTATTAACAATTAGTAACATCACTGATGCCCCATAGATGCCATTAGTTTCCAGTAAATTGGTAGGATGCATTTTCATAATGCAGGAGGTAGCCTTGAAAGTTGCTACCTCCATCGTGTATAGCAGGGCCAAAATAGGATTTCTGTCACCAGGGGCAAGGCAATAATTTGCCAAAAATGCCCCCTTCCCCCCACGGTGTCTCTGCAGCAGTCTGTGTCCCCCTCCTTCCCATATCACACATTGGCTCCAATTTCAACCAACAGATAACACAGTTTACATAATTTGCACCCTGCAAGGCTGCAACTACCGTAAATAGCAAGCAGTTGTATTACAAATCAAAAATGTGAAAAAATAAAGAAATGACCAACTGCATCACCGCTGATACCACTAAGCAATGTGATCTATGCATTGTTGTCCATGAGCCCTAGAGCAGCAGAGGGGTTAATTAGACTCGTAATTAAAAAACACTTGAACATCAAAATTCTGATACCAAGCCTTCACTCACCAGCTCCCTTGTACAGTCACTTTTGTGTATGATTGCACTCATTCACTGCATCCAGAGTCTGCCTGCAGACTTGAAGAGGACCCCTCCTCTCGACCTTGGATCAGCCACTGAGTGGTCCTACCTGGTGGCGGAAGCTCCTCCCTCCTCAAGTTCTAAGCGGTCTGCATGAGTACCACTCGGTCCCGGTCCCAGCCAGGTCAGGATGTTACTCTCAATTTGAATCTCCCAATTCGCATGCTGGCGGCGGGCATCTTTGTAAAGGGTGCAATGTCTCATGGGATTTGTAGTTTATCTTTTACTGCTCAAAGCTCAGCTAAGGCTGTGTGTTACGGGCAGGTATCAACCTTATCCTCTCCTCTGGATCCACCACTGGTTTGGTTGCACTGGTACGGCCCAGGAGCCGGCCCTTTGGCTCCCCCTCAAATCCGGCGCCCATAGCCCCCTAGCCCTTCCCTAGTTGCGGCCCTTTGTATAGGGCCTGATTCATACCAGAACACAGTCTCCAAGTGACCGATGCTTTGGGAATTGCACATGCGGCCGGGGCCAAAGTGCGTATATGCTGCCATATCACCAGATGGATCCCTGGACGCTGTAGACTAAATGGTTGCAGCCATTTGGGTGCAGGGCAGCCTGCACCCAAATTATATGTGTGCCGTGGCCAGGGTCTGCTCTTCCATCCAAAGATGTAGCGCAATGCTAATAGCGTCCATCTCTGAATTAGGCCATACTTACCTACCTTTTGCTTCTCCTCCCCGGAAGATGCCTGGGCAGGAGAAGCAGGTGGGCTGTGATGGGGCGGGGCCTGACGGTTTGCGTCATTAAGCCCCGCCCCTTTGCAGCAAATTGCTGCGATTGGTTTAAATGTAACTAGGGGGCTGGGCTAAATGATGCAATTCGTGGAGAATCACGGCATTAAGCCCCGCCCCCTACACAGGGACCCGCGATCACTGTGGAAATTCTCCCCATTCTGCCCACTTCACTAGGAAGTGGGCAGAATGCGGGAGAAATACCTACCCTTCCAGGGGTGCGGGGGGTTACCCGAAAAATCAGGAGCCTCCTGTGAAAATCCAGAGGGTAGGCATATATGCATTTGTCTTTAAGCTTTCAAAACTAGAAACATATATCTAGGTGGATGCATTTGTCTTTATGAAATGTATTTTAGTATTATTGGCTCCAGTTAGGGTATGTAACACTAAATTCCAAATGCAGAGACGTCTTTTGCAATTTACTCAGGAAACAAAAGTATTAATTTAAAATGCTGGGGGCTAAAAGCTACAGAATTCTGCTAAAGTGGAGCAAATACTGTATGAATGTTTCCTACAAGAGTAAAAAGACAGCATTGCAAATAGAGCGCCTGGGAAATTTATATTTACATTATTCAAAATTGAAAAAAAGAACTTGATGTAAATATTGTAATGAATTCTGGAAAGGGTTGCACTTGTTTTGCATTAAGTGTAATAGTATTGCTCATTGTTGTATTTAATATTATACAGTAAATACTAAATACACAATGTTTTGTGTATTGTAAATTAACTGGGTTGAGAGAGCACAGAATGGCAAAATCTAAACTAAAATTGATACAGTTATGTAATCATTGAGTTTGAAAAAAAATCAGATAAGTCTATTAAAATTGGATTTCGGACAGGGCCACCACATCCGAGCAGTGCAGGGGCCTTGCGGCCTATTGCTATAAAGCACAGCCTCTGACCGTTTGCGACGTGACTTTCAAATGTTTTTTTGGGGGACAACGAGCCGTCCCCTTGCATCACCCTGTTCCGACACCCATGCATTGCTGCAATGAATAAAGAGGAGGCAGTCTTGCTGGAAGAGAGGTGAGCCCCTCACATGTCCGCCCTTCCTTTCACCTCCAGCTCCTCCTCGCTGAGACCCAGGGGTTAAAGTGCCACGTCCCCGCTGCCTGCCAATCAATTGACTCTTGTCAGAGGTATAACAGGGATGGCCCATCTGTGCCTATTGGTCAGTGCTTCAACCTCACCTGACTGTCACTTGAATATGATGCGTCTCAGCTGTCTTATTCCAGCTCAGAAGAACCTTCCCGATGGGACACTGATGGAGCCCTGGCACCGCACCGCTGCTGAAGACTCTTGCAGGAACACTTTATGCCACAATTGGATGATTATGTCTAAGTAAATATACACAACCTGCATTCTTCACAAAATAATAGGAGCCTTTAGCAATAGGTTGGCTGTATATCCCCTTCGCGCTAGGGACCTGGAAGTGATGTGAGTGAGGGCGAAACTGCAGTTCCATGCCCATGACAGCCAGATAAAGAAGTACTTTGTCCCCACTTACACAAGTTTGTTGTCCCCTCGCGGGCTCGTTGCGCTCGCCACAATTCGGGCACGGTGGCTCGCTACGCTCGCCACATTGTTATATCCCCCCTCTATGCCCACTTGGATGGCAGGGAATGACACTGGACACTGGCTGATGACGTCAGGATACTCTCGGTGAAGGGGATTTAGACATTACCTTTAGCAATAGCTGCATCCCCCGATCTATGACAGGAGGACCTTATTGTTTGACGGTTAAAGGGGTTCCAGCCTTGCTGAATTGTTGTTGCAGAGTGAGCTGAACCCGATGTTCCGGAGCCTTGACCTCCTTAACAACCACATGCTCCTCAGACACATCTTTCTGGTAACGGCTCCACTCCTTACCACTGTGTTTGATGTTTTTTACTAAGATGGAAGTTTTACTATGGAAATAAGTTTATTATGGAAATAAATCATTGAAACTTTGTCACACTATTTGGGTTTTATTTTTTACCATACATATTATCTTGAAACTTCTTAATATTTGAATCTGAATCTAAACAACAAGGCACAAGATGAAATTCACCATTTAAAGGAAGTTCAAGTCCTTATTCTCTACCATTTAAGGCACATCATATGTTTATATATAAGCTGTTATATCTTACTTTATTACTTTCTGAATAGTAGCGCCCTAGAATACATACAGTATAGGTATATTCTGCTTATATATTTTGTATCTTGGTTATTGGGTGTAACCGTGACAAAATGAAGGGCTGCTTCTCGTACTCCTATGCACCACGGGTAACCACTAGATTAGCATCTCACACTTTACTTCTGAGTTTGGCATACTAAATGCGTTTTGTTCATCAGACCACATATGTGCAAGCATTATTTACATGAGATGGACCTTCACTTCCATTCTGTAACAATTGCATGAATGTAGCCTATAGTCTACAATGGCTAACACCATCTAAATATGCTCATTAGCTATCTGAGCAAAGCTGCCCATCAGTACGACATTCCACCCCTCATTAGTGGGTTATTGTGGTCCCTGTAAAGTTGCTTCATAACATACATGAGATAAGAGTGAACCTAGCGTTGGGACGTCGTATGTAATACCACTATACCATTTTGTACTAGCCCCACAAAAGACCAAATAATGTAGAGTCTCAGGCTGCACCCCGAGGAGAACATGTTGTCTTAGGGAGTTATGGCTTCTCCCCGTGTCCACATGAATTATGTCAACAACCTCTGTCTGTCTCTCATTGTTGTCTAGTACCCAACTGCCCTCTTTGCTTCTCTCAAGTACCGACTTACCGCTTTCCTCTCTCCTCTGCCTTTATCAATTTCCTACCCCCAATTTCATGTTGGCTCTTATTAACTCCACCATATCTAATATCTGCCCCACTTTGTTCTCTTATGGACATTTTGTCCCCTTGCAAGACGTCTGCCTCTTTAGTCTCTATGTGCCTTAAGTCAGACCCAATTCTTGTCACCCATGATTCATCTCAAGACAAATGTCCCATGTCTTTCCACAACATGTTCCCCATGGCTAAATTATACTCTTCTTATCGTCCCCAAGTGCAACCAACCTTCATTTCACCTGCTTTGGCTGCCACTCATGTCTACCTCCGTTACCTCATCCAAATTCTCTTTTCCCCATGTCTCATATCTACCCCCTCCATCTCCTCAATTTGCTGCCTGCTCTGATCTTGAGTTATAAAGGCCCCTTGGTCTCACCCATTGCTTCATACCTTAATCACCTTTGTCTCCATAATGTTAATGTGGTCCAAGGTTCGCAAACTCGGTCATCAAGGCACCCTAGGGGGTATATTTACTAAAGCGAGAGTTTTTAGAAATGGAGATGTTGCCCATAGCAACCAATCAGAATCTACTTAACATTTAACTAGCACCTTCTAGAAGATAATAGCTAGAATCTGATTGGTTTCTATGGGCAACATCTCCACTTCTAAAAACTCTCACTTTAGTAAATATATCCCTAACAGTCCAGGTTTTAAGGATATACCTGCTTGACCACAGGTGACTTTATTAGTGCGTCAGTCAATTTGATGTAGTAACCTATGCCCATGCATATATCTAAAACCTGAATTGTTGAGGTGCCTTGAGGACCGCGTTTCAGAATCTCTGCGCTGGTCCATTCTGTCCCCTGCTCCCTTATTGCAAACCAGTACTGTTTCAGTGCAAGTGAATACAACAGGCATTTTTATTTACCCCTATACACTACAGTGCACTACAGTTAAACGGTTTATCAAAAATTTTCATTAATCCAGTATTTTGGATTGGTGTCTTCAAAGATTATTCAAATATCCACAATTGTCATAATTGTAATTCTTATCTTAATCATTTATACTGTAGTTGCTTTTTTTTATTTTGATACCTTATTAGAAGACATGTTTTAATCACCAATATATTTATACACATTGGATTATAAATAAAATAAATGAATAAATCAGGAATTACAAGTTAATTCTTTGAAATATTTAAAAAAATGTTGAAAAAAAAAAAATCTGAAAGATGGTGATAGACGCGCTTCACGTACGTGTGACAATAATGGGAATCAGAGCATCTCACCAGAGATGGATCAGGTCATTTTTATTCTTGGGACGAAAGCACTGTCAGGCAGTTCTCTCAGGTGTAATGGCAACGAAATAAGATTTTTCATGCGCTGTTAACTTGAAACTTGAAGCAGGTTTACTATTGGGATATTGCTGCGTAGACTAACCTGTCTTGCTGCTGCCAAGTGCTTGCATTAATTCTGGCGACATATCCTGCAGCACACAGTGAATGACAGGCGGGGCTATCATTAAGCATGTATTACGATTTGTGCTTATTTCCCTAGTGCGTGATCATTTGTGATTTGTATGAAATGTTTCCTCATTGCTACAAACAACATTCTAGCTGAAGCATGGAGAAAATCTTCTACTTTGTCATTGTTTTGTAGAGTATTTATTATTGGGTCTCAAAGCTTCCCTGCAGCATAGTTAGTGTACTATATGATTTTTCTCTTCTAACTCAATTATATTTTACCGAGTGTTAAAATTGTGGATGCTGCAGGCAACGTTTAAATTGACGCAAAGCAAATGCTTGTGAATTTACTGCATCAAAGCTCATCGGAAAAACTGTGAGAATGCATATTATAGGTTTTAATAATGCAGGTGTGCTGTATACAAGGCTTTAGATATGAGAAGCTATCATCTTAAACAGGGGTGGATCAAGAGAGAGGAGGGTACTTGTGCACCCTCCACGCACCCCCCCCCCCCCCCACACACACACACACCTTTCACTATCTAGACGCCATCTTCCTGGGGATTTCTGTAGTGTGCATGCGCAGATCTCCGGAAACATGGCACTAGCGCCATATTCCCGGTGATACCTGCGTCACCAATGGAAAGGTAAGTAATATGAATGGGGGCAGAGTGTGTAGTGTGGGCTTCCGTAGACCAAGGGGCCTGTGTCCACTGCACACCTTGCACCCATTATAGATACACCCATAGGGGCAGGGCCGGATTAATTATGGGGCTGATGGAGCTACAGCTCCAGGCCCACCATCAGAATAGGATCACAGACATCTGATGTATGTGTCAACAGATGTCAGGTATTTTTTTCCATTTTACATCAGCCTCCAGCCATCCGGCCTCCCATCCGGCCGCGCACCACCCCTCCCTCTCTCCTCCGGTTTATGACCAAAAGCCGCCAGCAGCATACACTGCAAAACATGATGGTGGTGCACAGTGGAGGGCTGGGCTTCATTACCCCTCCCATCCCTGATAATACACAGTGATTCGGCAACAGCCAGTCTATGTGATTCTTGTCACATTTAGCGCCCGAAGAGGGACCTTGTTGGATACTACTACACAGAAAGAGCCTAGATACAGTGAATGGATCCACCCACAGCGGCAGTGAGATGCATTGCAGGACGCTACCCGCTGTGCAATGGCTTGGTGAGTCTGAGTCGCATTACTAGCAGCTAGGTAGGTGAATGTGGCAGTCCAGCCATAAAATGGCAATTGTTCACAGTGATAATCTGTCCATGTGTGTATGCAAATTGTGCACAATATAAAACTGCTTAATTCCTGTGTATGGGGCTGGGAACCCAGGGAATGTAGTGCAGTTTTAAGGGAAGCCAGCTGATATAGATTGCTGGGAATCTGGCTTACAAAAGAGAATTTATAAAGCCTCCTCAATTTGTCCATAATGGACCACTGTGTGTGTGTCTATATATATATATTATACAGGGCCGGTGCTATTATTAGGTAGCTTTAGGCAGCTGCCTAGGGGCACTGGCTACTGGAGGACACTGCACACTGCCGATAAATGGGCTGCTGGCGAGAGGAAAAAGTCTGGTAACTAGCAGCCCAAGACCCGCCCACTGGAATGACAATGTTGAACCTCCACTTCACCGCCCACCGGCGGTTCAAGTACCACCGGACATAATACTATGGAGCAGTGGAAGGCTTCATAAGCCCTTACTGCACTGCAGTTATAGGGCTTCGTCTCCACGCCGCGTGACGCCACTCGGGTGCCGCAACTCCTGCTACCATGATGCCCAACTCCAGCAACTATCTCAGCTCCATGAAGGTGGTGAGGGGCTGCTGGGGTCTGTGATCATGACAGAGCTGTGCAGCAGCTACTACTGCTGTTCAGGGACAGGCTGCTGCTGTTAGGAACCTCCATGCCATGGAGCCTGAGTGCAATGCCTCTAAAAGGTATGCTTCTGCTGCGAGTTCTCTGATACTTACCAAAGATTTTAACAAATGTATTGTGATATATAGGGATATATGTATGCATATTTTGCAGCTACAGCAGCTATACTAGTCAATATTTCAGTTGTCTTCTGTCTTTAGGATATAAGAGGGTATATAAATAGCTGGAACGTTGACTAATATAGCCATTACAGCTGTGTAAGTTACTTCCTATTTCCTAGACCATTGAACTATATATATATATATATATATATATATATATACACCACTGTCGGCGGCACTCAGGTAAGAAAACAGCTCTTGACACAAAAGTAGTCCAGTGTATTGATGTTTACTACCTGTGGCAAGTGCTGTTTCATTACCTGAGTGCTGACAACAGTGGTGTATATGGTGGATTCTTGATGGCTGAGTTCTCTTGGAAGGCAGTTTGTATGTATATCTATAAATATATATATATATTATTATATTTATGTGTTTGTATATTCCCCTACATCACTGGCCATCCCACATCCTCCCCCGCTGCACTGGTCACATCCCCCGTGGCGGCACACAATAGGCCTTTCATCAATTTCTTCTACAGGTCCATGTGGACCTTAATCTGGCACTGCATAGGGGCCTTTTCATAATCACTTATTTTTCACAAAAGCATGTGAAAATTACACATACTTTTGTAAAATATAATATATGTGTCAGGGATATTCATCAAGCTCTGGAACTTGATGGTGTTACTGAACACCACTTTCAGATGGCATTCAGCCCCCAATAATCTTCACGGGCTGCTGTTTAGATGGCAGCCTGTGAAGATTTACAAGGCAGCCATAGCAGAGGGATCTATTCTGCAGGTCCCCTCCCCCATGATGTAACCAGTACTAGGCCATTTGGCACTAGAGCTGGTTTCTCCAGGGGGTCAGGCCGGCAAAAAAAAAAAAAATTAGCAACCGCCCATCTCAGGTAAGCATCCCAAATACTAATAACACTAGGGCTCTCTCCATACCCCTGATGCTTTTTGTACAGAAGTAATAAATGTTTAATAGTATTAATATTTATAGATGAATGGTTTGGATTCCTTAGGATCTGAACACATTCGAACATTGAGAATCCGAGTAGATTCAAGCGGCAGCTCGGAGCTTCCCACCTGACTCAGATTCCACTTCTAAGAAAAAGAGTCATACTCGTGGCACCTGATTCTCGCAGATTTTGGATACTATATAAGGTGCAGTGGATGGGACTCAACGCCATTTCCCTATTAAACACGCTGCTGTATGCTGCGCTTAACTCTGCTGTATAAGCTGTGCTGTGTTAGTAAAATATATATATATCGAATTCGCACTTCTCCAACTTGGCATACAAACTATTATCCAAGAGTCTTTGCAGCACCAACCTCACGTGTTGTCGATGTTGTTCCACGGATTTGGAAATAATAAGAATGAACAACAGCAAAGACTTCTTTCAAGATCTCATTTATAAAGTCCTGGAAGACGGCTGGGGCATTGGACAGACCAAAAGGCATAACCAGATACTCGAAATGCCTCAAGTGGGTATTGAAAGCCGTCTTCCACTCATCTCCTTTGCGGATACAGATAAGGTTTTAGACACCACACAAATCAATTTTAGAAAAGATAGAAGCCTCCTGTAATTGATTGAACAGGACTGAGATCAGGGGCAGAGGATAGGCATTTTTCACGGTGATCTTATTAAGTAGTCAAAAATCGATGCAGGGTCGGAGAGATCCATCTTTTTCTGGACAACAAAGAAGCCGGCACCTACCAGAGACTTGGATGGCTGAATAAGTCCTTTCTCTAGAGCATCCTGGATGTAGTCCTGCATTGCTTTATTTTCGGGGGCAGACAGGCATACAGCCTACCCTTAGGAAGTCTTGCGTCAGGTATCCGATCGATGGCACAATCGAATGACCGATGAGGTGGTAGAACATCAGCTTTTTTATTAGAGACCTCCGCCAGATCCTGATACAGAGCGGGAACCAGTGGAGTCTCTGATGGAAGGATTGCTGCAAGATGGACAGGGAGAGACAAACAATGAATGAAACAGGAATGACCCATTGTAATATCTCCCCAGTTTGCCACTGGATAACTGGGTCATGCTTTTTCGGCCAAGGCAAACCCAGCACTACGGGAGCCAATGGACATTGTAGGAGGAGAAATGAAAGTTCTTCTTGATGAAGTGCTCTGATGGTCCACTGTATAGGTGGTGTCCGGAAGGAAATGGGAACTGAGGCAAGATCCCTACCATCCAGACCCACGACAGCGACTGGGCTACACAAGGGTTCAGGAGAAAGCCCCAACATCTCAAAGAAAGCAAGATCCATAAAGTTCTCCGTGGCCCCACTATCAATGACGTCAGACACAGACACTTGACCAAATGATGACTTGAGTATTGTGGGAAAAAGGACTGAATTTCTTGGAGAGATGGATGCAAGGCCTAGTTGTAACTCTCCACTACCATCTAGACCTTTCCTGACTTGACAGGACAAAGTTGAGCCAGATGACAGGTTCTTTTCCAACCTGCGTTACCGGAAGCGTCGGTCAATGCGAATAGTTAGACTAATAAGGTCATCCAGCGTGTCTGCGGAGGGATGTTGGACCAGGATGTCCTTGATCTGATCCGATAGCTCCCATCGGAATTGACTACGAAGAGCAGGATCGTTCCATCCTTAGTCTATAGCCCACTTACGGAACTCCTTACAGTAATCCTCTGCTGCCCTGTTCTCCTGCTTAAGAGTCCGAAGGCTAGCTTCTGCTATGGCTGCCTTGTCCGGGTCATCATAAAGTAACCCCAGAGTTGAGAAAAAGGAATCCACAGTCTGAAGGGCAGTCGAAGTGGAGGGAAGGCCGAAATATGAATTGTATTTAGCATCTTTTTAAAATATTTATAAGCACAACCTGTGCTTACATAAGCAGTATCTATTTACATATATGTTTTGTGTATTTATTTTTATTATTAAATTGTGATATTATTTTTCATCTATACACATTCTGTGTATTATGTTTTGCTGGTTAAATTGCATATCTGACAAATAATTGCACTAATATACGTCAGTCGCTCATCACCTAATACACTTATAACATTTCACTACTAAGGGCTATTCCAAAAGTCCTTCCACATTGGGCTTAGCTGACACCCTATTACACTAAGGGAGTACGTATATTTATATATATTTTAACAAGTCCTCTGAACAAACTCCAAGTTGGCCCCGGCACTTCTCAGTGTATCAATATATAAATATATATATATATATATATATATATATATATATATTATATATATATATATGGGATGCAGTCAGGAAGTCGATGGTCGCAATGCCGACCGCCGACTTCCCGACTGTCGACTGACAGGCGTCGAAATCCTGACGCCTGTCATTATACCTACGCTGGGAGCCTGACACCTGGCATAACAAATGAAGGTAAGCCGGGCGGCGGGCGTGGACAGCTGCGGGAGGGTGAGGGTTAGGTTAGGGGCTCCCGATGGGGACTTAGGGTGAGGCACCACCCGGAGGGTAAGGGTTAGGCTAGAAGAAGGGGTAGTTAGGGTCATAGGTTTAGGCTGTGGGGACGGGGGGGTTAGGATTAGGCACTAGGGGTAATGGTTAGGCACCCCTAAGGGAGGGTTAGGGGGGGTAGGGTTAGATATACTTACTTAAATCCCCGAGATTTTCACTGCTGTTGGTCTGCCGGCGTAGGGATCTGAACCGCCGGCCATAGGGCCGGTGGTCATTCATACTGATTCCATATATATATATATATATATATATATAAAATAAAATAATGCATATAAGTGTGTGTGTGCTTGTATGTGTAGGCAGCAAGGTGCAGAAGCGTTAATTGAATGTTATAGTGTAAAGTACATGGTGTGAGAGATTGACAGTCAGTAGCGCAGAACAAGAAATATCAGTCCTACATAGTAAAATATGAGGATATCTCAGCCTTGTGACCGGTGCTGGCCCTATTACTGCATTGCTGACTTTCCTCTAGTCACATTTCCTGATATTTTTATCCCAGGACACCATTCTGCTTATACCTTTAACACTGTATTTTGCTATTGCTGCGTCACTCAATATATCAATAAAGGATGTCCACAGAGTGACATGACATTATAAGTAATCTATAAGAAATAACTTATTCAGGAGATAAGACATTTGTGAATACAGTATGTAGTTATGTGAATTTCATTTCAGTTTAATTAATACTAAACTTTAGGATAACTAATCCCCCAAACTTATAAAAAAAAAATCTCATTTGTGGTATGATTGTGCATGCATAATGTAGTTTTCCCATCTCTGGTTGGAGCTAACTACCAGTAGACTACTGTTTCATATAAAGCCTGACACTAAACTACTTACACTTGATCAGTTTCAAGAAGCGAGTTTGATGAGACACTGCAAACTCGATCCCTTGGAAGGCCAGGGCCATAACTAAAGGTGTGTGAGTGGTGCCGCTGCCCAAAGCACAGGGCCCTGGGGGCGGCACCATCACTGCCACACGTAGCCTGCATTTAGCTTGCAGGGTGCCTGGAACTGCACCCACAAAGCCAGCATTACTGCAGAGCTGACTGAAGCATCCTTTAGGCATGCACCCTGCCGCTTGTACAGCCGCCTGGAACATCCTGAGGACGCTCTGAGCAGTGCTGTTCTTTCCGGAGCTGGTGTCCCTGCCCCCCTAGTGATGATGACATCACAATGTTACGTGTTCAGGGGGTGGCAATGTGGAGGGCTATGAGTTTGCTGGTACTTGGTTGCCCCTGGACTTAAACTCAAGGTATTTTTAGCTGACAAGTTTCAGATAGGAGCAGGAAACTGGGTAACTAGGTGACTAACTTGATGGTACTGCACCAGCACTTTAGATGGTGATACACATGATGCAATATCAAAGACACTAGCGGGCACAAGTTGAGACAGTTGGAAGCAGCAGTGTTGTAGCAGGGATGAATCCAGATGAAAGACAGTGTGTGGTCAATACAGACAGGAGACCACTTATTTTCCACCATTTGTGAGTTCAATAGTGAGTGGGTTGTGGTGCACTAATCAGGACAAGTCATGATTGAGCATCAGTGAGACAGTCCTGAACAGCGGCGGTTCCTTACTTGTCTGGCCGGGGAGGGGGGGGGGGGGTCTGCATTGCACAACCTCCCTCAATGCCCTTGCCATCCCAGTGATTGACAGCTGATGTCACCGGGATGTGGGGCTTAAGGCAGGCAATCACGGGAGTGTGGCCTAAATCAGGGGGCGTGGCTTAAGCCCGGACAGGCTGGCTTTTAGGGGCTGCATTAGCTGCAGCCCCTATGAGTCAGATAGGGCTGCCACTATAGCATGGGAGCGAACCCCATGGGAAGCCCTCTCTCTGCTATTGCAGTCCCAGGGGGAGAAAACACCTCCCCCGGGACAGCCTGTCTGGCTGTAATCAGCAGGGTAGTGCTTCCAATGAAAAGTCACTACCACTGCTGCTAGCCTAGGCAGTGTCTGCAGGTGGTGGATTTTACTGGGGGGGGGCTGCAGTCCCGCAGCCTCTAGGTAAAATCCGCTATTGGTCCTGAAAATCGGGACTGTTAGGAGAGGTGAGTTGATAATCAGACTCAGTGTACACAGACAGCAGATGGTTCAGGCTGGTTTTGTGGGAGGTAACAGGGAGTGGCGGCAAAGAACGTTGGCGTGTCATGACAGGTTCAGGGGTGTGTAACATCCTGCATCTCCGATCTGCAGTGAAAGTGGTTCTGGTGTCTCAATACACGGCCATTCTGCACAACCATAGGGCAACTCAGAAGTGCGATAATCACATTATCTGTGACTGATGCTGCATCTTTGTACATAGATGGTTGGATTTGTAAAGCCACAGATGGGCATCTCAGTACAATCCTCTGCAATATTTGCATATTTACACTGCGTACACAGATGCAGCAACGGCGCCAATAGCGTACAACACAGCAGTAATGAAATGCAAAGGGAAAACATGCATGTAACACTATAACTGCCAATGATCTCCGACTGGAGCTGCAGAGCCGGCCCTAAACAATTTGGTGCCATAGGCAAGATTTTGGATGGTGCCCCCTAGCAGATAATCCCACCACACTACACTCTGCAGACGCTCTCCCCCACCTCTTCATACATACTCTTCCTTGCTTTAGGAGTCTGGCAGAGTACATAAAATTGTGACTCATTGGCCCCCATTTTATGTGTGTGTATATATATATATACAGTCAGGTCCATAAATATTGGGACATTGACAGAATTTTCATATTTTGTCCTCTATTCACCACCACAATGGATTTGAAATGAAACAAACAAGATGTGCTTTAACTGCAGACTTTCAGATTTAATTTGAGGGTAATTACATCCAAATCAGGTGAACGGTGTAGGAATTACAACGGTTTCTATATGTGCCTCCCACTTTTTAAGGGGCCAAAAGTAATGGGACAAACTAAACAATCCTAAATCTAACTTTCACTCTTTAATACTTTGTTGCAAATCCTTTGCAGGCAATTACAGCCTGAAGTCTGGAATGCATAGACATCACCAGACGCTGGGTTTCATCCCTGGTGATGCTCTGCCAGGCATCTACTGCAAATGTCTTCAGTTCCTGCTTGTTCTTGGGGCATTTTCCCTTCAGTTTTGTCTTCATAAAGTGAAAGGCATGCTCAATCGGATTCAGGTCAGGGGATTGACTTGGCCATTGCATAACATTCCACTTTCTAGCCTTAAAAAACTCTTTGGTTGCTTTTGTAGTATGCTACGGGTCATTATCCATCTGCACTGTGAAGCGCCGTCTAATGAGTTCTGAAGCATTTGACTGAATGTGAGCATATAATATTGCCCGAAACACTTCAGAATTAATTCTGCTGCTTTTGTCAGCAGTCACATCATCAATAAATACAAGGGAACCAGTTCCATTGTCAGCCATACATGCCCACGCCATGACACTACCACCACCATGCTTCACTGATGAGGTGGTACGTTTTGGATCATGAGCAGTTCCTTTCCTTCTCTTCTCTTCCCATCACTCTGGTACAAGTTGATCTTTGTCTCATCTGTCCATAGGATGTTGTTCCAGAACTGTAATGGCTTTTATGAATGTTGTTTGGCAAACTCTAATCTGGTCTTCTTGTTTTTGTGGCTCACCAATTGTTACATCTTGTGGTGAACCTTCTATATTCACTCTTGTGAAGTCTTCTCTTGATTGTTGACTTTGACACATATACATCTACCTCCTGGAGAGTGTTCTTGATTTGGCCAACTGTTGTGAAGGGGTTTTTCTTCACCAGGGAAATAATTCTTTTGTCATCCACCATAGTTGTTTTCCGTGGTCTTCCGGGTTTTTTGGGGTTGCTGAGCTCTCCGGTGCATTCTTTCTTTTTAAGAATGTTCCAAACAGTTGATTTGGCCACACCTAATGTTTTTGCTATCTCTCTGATGGGATTGTTTTGATTTTTCAGCCTAATGATAGCTTGCTTCACTGATAGTGACAGCTCTTTGGATCTCATATTGAGAGTTGACAGCAACTGATTCCAAACGCAAATGTCACACCTAGAATCAACTCCAGACCTTTTACCTGCTTAATTGATAATGAAATAACGAGGGAATAGCCCACACCTGTCCATGAAATAGCTTTTGAGTTGATAGTCCCATTACTTTTGGCCCCTTAAAGAGTGGGAGGCACATATTGAAACTGTTGTAATTCCTACACCGTTCACCCGATTTGGATGTAATTACCCTCAAATTAAATCTGAAAGTCTGCAGTTAAAGCACAACTTGTTTGTTTCATTTCAAAACCATTGTGGTGGTGAATAGAGGCCAAAATCTGAAAATTCTGTCAATGTCCCAATATTTATGGACCTGACTGTATATATATATATATATATATATATATATATATATATATTTATTTCTACATGTACACACACACTGATCCAATTGCTGCCCATCTCACAACACCCCTGGCCTCATCCAGCACCCCACATCCAGAATAGCTCCCCTGGCCTCATTATGCACCCCTCATTCATATAAGGCAGAGTGCGTCACAGTGAGGGCCTTATAGTGCAGAGTGCGCAGCAGTGAGCACCATAAAACACAGAACAGTGATCAGTGACCCACAGATAATATAAACACATACACATAAAATGAATACCCCCCACACACACGCTACATTAATACACCATGACCACCCCCCTAGATGATACTGGCACTTACCTGTCCTGGAAGAAGTTGTGTGGTCCCTGCTGGGGCTGGGCTCCATAGCATAGGAGAGGCAATAGAAGAGCCTGTGAGATGATGACAGAGAAGAGACTGGAGAGAAAGGGGCAGAGACCCGAGGTTAGGGGGTGTGGTCTCAGGCAGGGAAATGAGCGGGCATTTATGTAGTATAGACAGGAGGGGATGGGGACTCTGGGGGAGGGGATGGTCTCAGGCATAGTGACAGCCTGGTCAGAGCGAGGATAAGAAGGAGACACAGTCAGACTGCCTGAGGCCAGCTGCAGCAAAGAGTACTGTAATAATGAGTCAGTGTGGGACTCATCATTAGTGCTGCAGGCCCCTTCATTGTCGCGGGACCCAGTGCATTGCACCGCTAACAGTACTGAGCCGCTGGATGCCCCTTAGGCATTCCAAATGCCCTAGGCATTTGCCTAGAGTGCCTATGCCTAGGGCCGGCTCTGTGGAGCTGCCATTTAAAGCAGCTGGAAGCAATCAGTTGTGGCAATGAAGCCCCCAGTTGAGCGAAGAGCATATACATCATGTGGGGCTATGCAGTGTCCATTACGCATGGCCCAGTAATAACACAAATGTTGCACTTGATCAGAGAAAGTACCACAGTCTGCAACTCTACAAAGTAAAATGCTGCTCCTGACAACACCCCTCTGGATGGATGCACCTTTCTAACCACTCCAATTGATGTGACATGAACAGAACCAGCTCTGCTTTAGACCGGTGTGTTGGTGGGACCAGAGCATTTAAATTACTAGGGATTGTGACAGTCACAGTATGACAAGTGTATGCTAGCATAAGTACCAGGATAGACACCATATAGTTAGGTGAGATCAGAGCCAGACAGGGAACCTGCTAATACTTACAGAGTAAGAGGCAGAATGACAATCCCAGGATGGGAGCCAGCTCCGGGCTTATTGTATAAACAGCGATGTGATTCTGATTCATTCAACTAGGTGCTGTGCAGGAGGAAACATCAAAGAGATGGTCTGGCACCCATCCATTTTGTTAATTGTAAAGCGTAGCTAATATATAACTCCAGATAGTCAAGTTCATATAAGCGATATAAATATTGAAGACCACAGCGATTCCAGCTAGGTCTGCTAATACTGAATGGTTTCATACCCAGCAGTAGTGGAGAGCACTGGGTAGGGGGAGATAGAATAGATATGTCATGTGATTTTATAAAAACAACTAAATAAAAATCACAAAATACTGTAGGTGAACTATAACCTTACCTAAAATACTTAACCACTGAACAGGCGCATCTGTATTACAGAGGTGGAGATAGACTTTACCACTTTAGAAATCAAGAGACTTTTTGGATTTATAATCACAGCACCTCAGAATTATGGTTTTACTTGTTTTTCTTGAATAATATACCTCCCGGGGGGATGCCTAACCCTAACCTCCCCCTAAACCTAAACCCCCATCCCCGGGCTAAGTGTATACTTACCTGGCAGAGAGGACGATTGGTCCGGTGTCGGGATTAACATAGACGTCGCTATTTCGCTATTTCGACGCCTATGTTAAATTCCTTGCTGGGATTACGGTGTCGGGATTGAGACCGGCGGCCATGCGACCGCTGGTCTCATAACTACATCCCGGGTACATTACCGTAGCTGATCACAGCGACTACTTACTCACAGTTTGATTGACAATCAGGGTGTGCTTGTGGGAGGTAACGGGGACTGGCGGCAAAGAACCAGGCGCATACCAACCATTTTCGGGGAAAGTCACAGCCAGCATCTGTGATTCTGTATGCAGTGAAAATGGCTCTGGCATCTCAGTTCCCATGGCCATTCTGCGCGACCATAGGGCTACTGAGAAGTCAGATTATTGAAGGATCTGAGACTGATGCTGCATCTTTGTACGCAGATGCTTGGATTTACAAAGCCACAGTTTATACTTGGCTGGTCCCACTACTTTTACTTGTGAATCTAAGCTTGTGGAAGAGGACAGCTGTGTAACTATAGGGCAGGCCTGGCCAACCTGTGGTTCTCCAGCTGTTGCAAAACTACAAATCCCAGCATGCCCTGCCACAGTTGTGCCATTAGAGAATGCTACAACTGTGGCAGGGCATGTTGGGACTTGTAGTTTCACAACAGCTGGAGAGCCACAGGTTGGCCAGGCATGCTATAGGGGGTGCATGGGGTGTTGTTGCTATGGGGCAGAGGCTTAGGGGGCCTTTTTCCCTGTACTCAGCTCACATCGGCATCAGAGCACTAAGCACATTTTACATTGTATTCAATAAAGAAAGCAACAGTCTATAAACTACTCACCACAATACTAGTGCATTTAATACAGTGTATTGAATACACTAGATTGTAGTGAGTAGTTTGTTGATTGTACCAATCCACTGCCTCACAGTGAATGGCATGATGCAAATTTGGCATGAAGAGCACAAGGGGAAGACGAAAGCATCCAAAGTTGAGTGCAATGTGTGGCATACTGTATTGTGAACTTGGGGCACTGTGTAGCATAATGCAAACTAGAAACACTAAAATGTGGCATAATGTGATCTGGGGCACTACAATGTTGCAGAATATGAATTGAGGGCAGTATGCAGCATAATGGGAACTAGGGCACTACTATTGGGCATAAAATTAACTAGGGCACTACAATGGAGCATAAAATTAACTAGGGCATATCTATGGGTCATAAAATGAACTAGAGCACTACTATTAGGCATAAAATGAACATCCACTGCACAGATAGGTGTCTGTCTGAATTAAGGTCCCTTTCAAAATGTTGCCATGGGGCCCACAAAGTTCTGTGCATGTGTATAATGATGTCTTCTATTTAAGTTGCAACAGGCAGCAGGAGACCATTGGCGTAACTATAAATTTTGCTCCCCCTGTCAAAAAAGTTTCAGGTGCCCCTCCCGCCCATAAACACCCCCAAAGACGACGTTTAAGGTGTGTGGTTTCATTATACAGTAATTTCCCTTACACATTATGACACACTAAGTAATGCCCCTTATAACACATTATACTACACCGTAATGTCCCGTACAACAAATTATGCCACACCTTAATGCCCCTATAACACATTATGCCACACCGTAATGCCCCTTACAACATATTATGCCACACAGTAATGCCCCTTACACAATAATGCCACACAACAATGCCACGTATAACACAAAATGACACACCGTAATGCTCTTATAACAAATTATGCCATGCCGCAATGCCCCTATAAAACATTATGCAACACTATGCCCCTTACAACACATTTGCCACACAGTAATGCCCCTTACACATTATTCCCCTTATAACACATAATACCACACAGTAATGCCCTTTATAACACATTATGCCACACTAAGTAATACCCCTAATAGCACATTGTGCCAAACAGTAATTTCCCTTACACATTATGCCACACAGTAATGCCCATTACTTCCCAACCTGAAAGATCTACTTCACCAACCCTCTTCTCCTCTCCTGCCAGTCTGTCACCTCAGTTCAAGATTGCACAGTTTCTATGTCCTTGTTGAACCAGATTATTGGGAACATATGTTATAACCTGTAAACTGCATGTATCAAGGTAGTAGCCCCCTGTAGTTGTGCCCTTTATGGAATGCCCCCTGTACTAGTGCCCCTAATGCAATGCCCCTTGTAGTAGTGCCCCTTATACAATACGCCCTGTAGTAGTGCCCTTTATGCAATGCCCCCTCTAGTAGTGTCCATTATGCAGGGCCCCCTGTAGCTAGGCCCCTTATGCAATGCTCCCTGTAGCAGAACCTCTTATGAAATGCCCCCTGTAGCAGTGCCCCTTATGCAATGCTCCTTTAATAGTGCCCATTATGCAGGGCCCCCTGTAGCAGCACCCCTTATGCAATGCCCCTGTAGCAGAGCCCCTTATGCAATGCCTCCTGTAGCAGAGCCCTATGAAATGCCCCCTTTAGCAATGCCCCTTAAGCAATGCCCCCTGTAGCAGTGCCCATTATGCAGGCCCCCCTGTAGCAGTGTCCCTTATGCAATGCCCCCTGTTGTAGTCCTCATTTTGCAATGCCCCTTTAATAGTGCCCATTATGCAATGCCCCCAGTAGCAGTGCCCCAAATGCAATGCCCCCTGTAGCAGTACCTCTTAAGTAATGCCCACTGTAGCAGTGCCTCTTATGCAATGCCCCTTTAGTAGTGCCCCTTATGCAATACCCCCTGTTGTGGTCCTCATTTTGCAATGCCCCTTTAATAGTGTCCATTATGCAGGCCCCCTGTAGCAGTGCCCCTTATGCAATGCCCCCTGTAGCAGTGCCCCTTATGCAATGCCCCCTGTAGCAGTGCCCCTTATGCAGTGCCCCCTTATGCAGTTCCCCTTATGCAATGCCCCCTGTAGTAGTGCCCCTTATGCAATGCCCCCTGTTGTAGTGCGCCTTTTGCAATGCCCCCTGTTGTAGTGCCCCTTATGCAATGTCCCCTGTAATAGTGCCCCTTATAAAATTCTCCCTGTTGTAGTGCTCCTTTTGCAATGCCCCCTGTTGTAGTGCCCCTTATGCAATGCCCCCTGTAGTAGTGCCACTTATGCAGGGCCCTCTGTAGTAGTGCCCATATGCAGTGACCCCTGTAGTTGAGCCCATATGCATTGCCCCCTGTAGTTGTGCCATTATGCAGTGCCCCTGTAGTTGAGCCCATATGCAGTGCTCCCTGTAGTTGTTTCCATATGCAGTGCCCCCTATAGTTGAGCCCAATTGCAGTGCCCCTGTTGATGTGCCCATATGCAGTGCCCCCTGTAGTTGTACCCATATGCCGTGCCCCCTGTAGTTGTGCCCCTTGAAGTAGCACCACTGTAGTTGTGCTCCTTAAAGTAGTGCCCCTCCTTCAGTACTTACCTGATCCCAGCACTTACCTGACTCCACACGGCCATCGTCCGGGCTGTCGCTTCCGCTGCCGTGCTGACTGGATCTTACCTGATAGAGCAGGCACAGCCGCTCAGGCTCCTTATGTCGCGGGTGCCGTCATGGCACACTGCATAACTGGGAACCGTGGGGGCTGCTGGGGACGTTGTTACGCCACTGCAGGAGACCTATTGTCCACTTTAACTTACCTTACCTTGCTCGCACTTCTGTCAATGTCTCACTTTCTATGCTCCGGGAGGCTGCTCAGACTCCTCACACTACTGTACCTGCCCGCCGCGGCTCCTCTCTCATTCTTCCTGAATGCTGACAGTAAAGCTCCATTCATTTTAATTTAAACCTCAAAAGCTGTGTGCGGACCCTTATTATGGATCTAAGCTCTGCACCACTGACCCTGTACCGAGCTAAATTACCTCAAGTTATCACTGTGTGTATATATATATATATATATATATATATATATATATATAAAAATATATATACAGTCAGGTGCATAAATATTGGGACATTGACAGAATTTTCATATTTTGGCCTCTATTCACCACCATAATGGCTCTGAAATGAAACGAACAAGATCTGCTTTAACTGCAGACTCTCAGATTTAATTTGAGGGTAATTACATCCAAATCAGGTGAACGGTGTAGGAATGACAACGGTTTCTATATGCGCCTTCCACTTTTTAAGGGGACAAAAGTAATGGGACTATCAACTCAAAAGCTATTTCATGGACAGGTGTGGGCTATTCCCTCGTTATTTCATTATCAATTAAGCAGGTAAAAGGTCTGGAGTTGATTCTAGGTGTGACATTTGCATTTGGAATCAGTTGCTGTCGACTCACAATATGAGATCCAAAGAGCTGTCACTATCAGTGAAGCAAGTCATCATTAGGCTGAAAAATCAAAACAAATCAGAGAGATAGCAAAAACATTAGGTGTGGCCAAATCAACTGTTTGGAACATTCTTAAAAAGAAAGAATGCACTGGAGAGCTCAGCAACACCAAAAGACCCGGAAGACCATGGAAAACAATTGTGGTGGATGACAGAAGAATTATTTCCCTGGTGAAGAAAAACCCCTTCACAACAGTTGGCCAAATCAAGAACATTCTCCAGGAGGTAGGTGTATATGTGTCAAAGTCAACAATCAAGAGAATACTTCACAAGAGTGAATATAGAGGTTTCACCACAAGATGTAAACCATTGGTGAGCCACAAAAACAGGAAGACCAGATTAGAGTTTGCCAAACAACATCTAAAAAAGCCATTACAGTTTTGGCACAACATCCTATGGACAGATGAGACAAAGATCAACTTGCACCAGAGTGATGGGAAGAAAAGAGTATAGAGAAGGAAAGGAACTGCTCATGATCCAAAACATACCACCTCATCAGTGAAGCATGGTGGTGGTGGTAGTGTCATGGCGTGGGCATGTATGGCTGCCAATGGAACTGGTTCCCTTGTAGTTATTGATGATGTGACTGCTGAGATATAGGGTCCTGGCTGCTATTGCGAGTATTGCACACCTTCACAGTGCTGCAGCACGACATGGGCGCCGCCATCTTGGATGTGGTCAGGTGACTCCTTTCGGCCAATCCAGTCAGCGCATTCCTGGGAGTCCCTAGCATCCAATCCTTCACTTCCTCCTGGTATTTAGAGCTGATCTGCAGTCCTTTTATTGCCAGTGCAACGTTGTTCCCAGCCTAGCTGGGTGTTAGTTCTCTGAGCTCCCTGCTATTCCTTGTTCCTGCTGAGTCTCACATATAAGTATACTGCTCCAGGATCCAGCCTCCCAGACACTTTGTATACCAGCGGTGCTACTCCCTACTATCACCACCAGAGGGAGCCCTGCTTAAGCATAGGTAGACTTGGCAATGCTACAGTATGCTTGTTATTGTGAAGCTCATATACCGATGTGTCTGAACCTGTGGTTGGACTACCATAGTCTTCTTCGTTTGCTCACAGCGAGTGGAAGATCTTCATACGTTTCGTCATGGCGGATGAGGAAGACATGTCTGTGAGATAACGTCAGAGATGTGTGATTGAATTTTGTGTTAAACTTGGAAAAAGCGGAAATGAAACTCATGAAATGTTACGGCAAGCATACGGTGGAGAAACAATTAGCCGTGCTGCAGTATTTCGGTGGTGGAAGCACTTCAAAGAGGGTAATAAGCGAGTTACTGATGAAGCGCGTTCTGGGAGATCATCCACCGTGGTTACAGATGTCATCATTCCCAAAGCTGCAGAGATGTTGCAAAATGACAGACGGTTAACTTTATACGAGCTTTCGGCTTCACTTGGCATCTCATTCCAACCAGTTTAACATAAAGGAACTGAAAATGCATCACGTGTGTGCCAGGTGGGTACCTAGAAATCTCACAGAAGAGCAGAGATGATGAGGAGTTGAATAGTGCAAGAACACCGTTCAAATGTCAGAGAGAATACCCGATTTCCTGACAATGATTTAGACGTGTGACGAATCATGGATTCGTCATTATGATCCGGAATCCAAAGTATTTGTACAGCCCTGAACATTTTTTTTTTTCACGGTAGCGTCCTTCACATTCAACATATTTTTTACAGCATTTCAACGATGATTCAGAGACGTGCAGTAGACTATTTTGTGACATCACTTTTAGTGTTTCAGCTGTGGCATTTTTCTCTTCATCATCTGTTGAGAACTTCTTTCTGCGCAAATGTTTTTTCAGGGTTGGGAATGCCCAGAAATCACAGGGCGCTATATTGAGGACCAATGCTATCCCATTAATTTCAGTTAGTGCTGCCAATACAACAACAGCAACATGTGGTTGGGCATTATCTTGGAGCAGAAACCACTGTTTCTTCAGCAAATGTGATCTTTTCTTCCTCATGGCTCCACACAAATGGGTTTTCAAGATGTTTGCATAGTATTCATCATTAATTGTCTGTTCATGGGGAATACCGTGTGCATCAAAGAACAGCAGAAGCATGACTTTTCACACCGAAGGAATCACACCGATTTTTTTAGGCAGTGGCGAATTTGCGTTTTTCCATACACTGTATATTATTATTATCATTTATTTATATGGCGCCACAAGTGTTCCACAGTGCCTTACAAAGTACATAAACAAATAAGTAACCAGCGACATACAATACAATACAGGGCACAGACATGGATAATAAACATAGCTATATATTTGCGACCTTTGTACCCACATAAGCAGCCAAGTATTAGTTGCTCTAGTGGGGAGTAAGAGATAAATGAAAATACAAATACCAGACACTTACCTAAATACCCCACCCGATCAGAGAGAAAGAGTGACGAGCTTCTCCACAGTCGCGTTCACGTGTCCGGAGGGCGCGGGTCGCCCAGTGATGACATCACCCGTCTCACCTCGGGCGGTTGTCAAGGCAACCTGAGACGCTACTGCGGCCGGGCGCTGACATAATGTACGGCAGTACCCGAAGCCGCGATCACGTGACCAGAGGGCACGGGTGCTCCTGGGGATGACATATCCCAGCTCACCTCCGGAGGTTGAAGTGCCAACCTAAAACGTTCCAGCGGCTGTGGAGAGTCTGTAGAAAAGAAAAATAGAGGAGTGAAATAAAGAGACCCAGAGTCCCTGTATATAATGACCATAATTACATAAACCCACAAATTTGAACGCGACTGTGGAGAAGCTCGTCACTCTTTCTCTCTGATCGGGTGGGGTATTTAGGTAAGTGTCTGGTTTGTGCATATCTGTGTTTGTATTCCTGACGACGGGGCCGGTAGGGCCTTGAAACGTTGAATAAACAGTATCATTTCCTAAATCCTGGAGTGACGCGCTGTGGTCTGTCTTGTTCCATGACAGCACACCCTGGACATGTATATATATATATATATATATATATATGGCAGTGCACTCATAAAGGGAACGGAGCATACCTTTAGTCAGAGGCACTGCATGGATGCTCAGGTTTTAGGATACCTTCCAATTAGCAGAAGTAGCCCTTCCCCGATCATCAGCGGCAGCCGGAGAGCTCAGTCACCACGACCACCCGGCTGATCACCTTCACGGAGCAGAGCTTGTGACAGATACTGTTCAGCATGATGGTGTGTGTCGGCCGCCATACCGCACTCTCCCCGCTCCCATGCTGCTTAGCCTGACCCTTACACATAGCCTCTTGGGATTTGTAGTTTATCTTTAACTTCTCAGAGTTTGTGCAATAGAAGATAAACAACAAATCCCATGTGCCAGTGCCACTCTTATTCCTTCTCTGGCCGGCCGGCTGGGTGACTTGGACTCACAGGCCCGTGCGTGACTACTGGGTGCAAGGGGAGTGACGGGCCTTGGAGGCAGCCCGGGCCCCATAGCAGTCGCACCCACGGTAGTTACACCACTGGCCACAGTCCAGTGGTTTGGGACAACCCCAATCCCAAATTCTTCTCCTTGAGAGATGACTCTGTCTTGTGGAGCTGCTGAGGAGAGGGCAGGAGGAGGATTGCACTGAATTGCATTAGTGGCTTGTCCTAGGGGAGGGACCAGTCGATATGAAGCAGAGCACCAGCAAAGCAAGCTCTCTTTATGGCTGGGGCTGGCCCCGATTATCACTTCAATCAGGATCAAATGCAAGACCAAGTGTCAGACAGAGGCATGAAGGGCCCACTGGGTAGAATGCAATGGTAGGGGTCTGTATAGCAGTCTGTGTACACACTATTGAATGGGAATGATCAGCCACCAGAGGGGGTATAATCAGTCATCAGAGAGACAAGGTCAGCCACCAGAATAAATTTTTTTAATTTGGTACTTTTATAGCTTCACTGGAGGCATCAGGAAAAAAAGACGGAGAGAGAGAGAGAGAGAGAGAGAGAGAGAGAGAGATAGTTAAAGGAAAAGAAAGGAAGAAAAGATTGCATTCACCACTTTGATCTAGGGGCTCGATTCAGACCCGCTCGCTAGGCTGCTTTTGCTCGTAGCTGCTGATGGTTTTCAATGTGCGCATGTGTATGCATCACAGTGCGCATGTGTGAACTAGTCCATGCGATCGGGAAGCGTTCACTTGCTGCGCATAAATAGCTTGCATGGTCTAGTTCGCACATGCGCACTGCGATGCATACGCATGCGCACATTGCGAACCATCAGAAGCGACTAGCTAACGCAGCCTAGTGTCTGAGTGAGTGAGTGGCAGAACAAGCCATTTGTGGGTGATATCAGGGGTTGGTCGATGGAAATGGGGGAGTGGTGGTGCGGACGCAGGTGTGTCTGAGCGTCTTATCGCCATTTCAGAGGCGTGCATAGATATTATAGAGCGTCATAGTACACTGAAGCACTCGCAATGCTTGTGGTAGGCTATGGTCAACCACAAGTGCTGCGATCGCATCCGATGGTACTCGATGGTATCGATGGATGCATACGCTTCCCGGAGATGACGTGCATAAGTGGGCGTCATAAGACAGGCTAGTGGGCATCGGCATACACACTGAGATCGCACGCCAAGACATAGTGGGTGTGCTAATGCCTTGCCATGCGATCGCCTGCCTTTGCCGGATTTGCATATGCTGGGTGCGAGCGAACGCATCTAGCGAGCGGATCTGAATCGGGCCCTAGGTACATGAATAAACATAACTAGATCAAGTGTCTGGTGGCCGGGTAACACTAGTAGTTTTGGTTAGTAACACCAAGTAACTGATAGTAAAACTACATTTATGACTAGCGGCTATGAAGAAAGAGGTTGCTTGGCTACCAAATAGGTTGAAACAAACACAAAAATATAAATACCAGAAAGTGTTATATATATGTTAGATTCAATAAAAATGAACCTTGTAAATTGCTATGCTCATATTAATAAGTTTAGAATATTGGTCTATTAATGCCTTAAATTTGACTTTAACATTAAGCAATGTTTTCTACCCACAGTACTGTTATTATGAGACAGATGATAACTCCATTGAATGATAGCTAATTACAATATTTAAAAAAAGTGGCAAGCACTTGACTTCAGGATACAAAGCTCCTGACAATACTTAGCAGAGTGTTATATATCCATGCCGCACTTTGATTTGGTGTGCTGCCCGCTGACAGAAAACAAGACTTCAACTTTGACTCATGCAGAAAATGAAGAGGCTTTTAATTATACTTTAGTGGCACTTAACATGTTGCAAGCTACTCACAAAACGATATACCTGTTAATGGATCCCTATAGACAGGCTTGTGATAAGGTAGCCCTGTCAGTCCAGAAACATTCAAAATAATTATGGCTATAATATATGTCACTATGTCATGACATATAAATTGTGGACCCCCTGTGAGCATTTATCAAATAGAATTATGTTTATACTTCATAGATTAAGTATTGTAGTACTATTTGTAGCACTTGTGAGTTCCCTTACACATAAAAACCCTATAGAAAGGTATTTCAGAAAATCTACCTTTTTTGAAAACTGATACAGTATACTGTAATGTTATAACTTTAAACTACTGCAATTTCTATGTAATTTTCGGTGTTAACAGTTATAGCTCTAGACCAATGTACTGTATCATATAGCCATACAGTATATATTTGTTCTTCGGGAGGATTGCCACCTAGCAACAGCAGGTGGGTTAGGCAGCAAGCCTCCTGAAAATGCTGAGACAGAGGAGAGTAAAATAATTTTCACTCCCTTTGCCTATACATAGCACAGCTCCTGACGCCCTAGGCAAAAGTTCACATTGCTGCCCCTGTTTTCCCCCAAACCCTCCGCCCAGCTCGCAGACACATACACAGCGCCCTAATAATATTCACATAACCCGAATTAAAGGAATGATTCCCCCTGCAGTGCCCCCAGTAGTAAGGGCCCCTGTAGTGCCCCCAGTTGTAATGCCTTCGTAGTACCCCCAATAGTAATGCTCCCTGCAGTTCGCCCAGTAGTAATGCTCCCTGCAGTGCCCCCAGTAGTAATGCTCCCTGCAGTGCCCCCAGTAGTAATTCCCTCGTAGTGCCCCCAATAGTAATGCTCCCTGCAGTGACCCAGTAGTAATGCTCCCTGCAGTGCCCCCAGTAGTAATGGCCTTGTAGTGCCCCCAGTAGTAATGCTCTCTGCAGTGCCCCTAGTGGTAATGCTCCCTACAGCTCCCCCAGTAGTAATACCCTTGTAGAGGCCTCAATAGTAATGCTCCCTGCAGTGCCCAAGTAGTAATGCCCCTTGAAGTGCCCCCAGTAGTAAGGGCTCCTGTAGTGCCCCCAGTTGTAGTGCTCCCAATAATGCCCCCATATGATGCCCCCAGTAGTAAGGCCCCTGTAGTGCCCCCTGTAGTAAGCCCCCCCACGCACACACATACACATACTTACCTTAAACCCCGCTCCAGTGCCTGCTGCTGTGCGTCCCCGACGCCCGCTCCATGGAACTATGGGAGTGACGTCATGATGTCACTCCCATAGTGCACTGAGGGACCCTGGAAGCCAGAGCTCAGGAGTGAGAATGGGGGGGAAGAGAAGGAGCCGGGCGCCCGCTGGTAACACAATCTCTGCAGGCGAATGGAGGGTGCAGGGGATGCGATCGCTGGCCCCATAGCAACCGCACCCCCTGCACCCGCTGTAGTTAGGCAGACTTAGAAGCTCCCTCTAGTGATCGGCACCCCCTAGGTAGCTGCCTAAGCTTGCCTAGTGGTAGCACTGGCCCTGGCAGGGTCACATGCACACCCGTGGTCACATGGGTGGGCACTTGAGCCGCTGATTCAGATTTTTCTGTCAACACAGACTGGCTGGCAGTATAAAAGGAAAAAGAACCTCTCCCGTTCTTCCTCTTCAGAGGATATTCATATGAAAAAGAGAAGTCCTTTTCCAGTCAGAAGTTTTGACACTTCTGACTCTTCTGACTCTGAGGTAGAAAACTTCCCTCAGCACTGTGACAAGTCACCTCAGGAAACTCACTGACTCATAGGTAAACACTTTCAAAGAAAGATACAGTCAGGTACATAAATATTGGGACATTGACAGAATTTTCATATTTTGGCCTGTATTCACCACCACAGTGGCTTTGAAATGAAACAAACAAAATGTGCTTTAACTGCAGACTTTCAGATTTAATTTGAGGGTAATTACATCCAAATGAGGTGAACGGTGTAGGAATTACAACGGTTTCTATATGTGCCTCCCACTTTTTAAGGGGCCAAAAGTAATGGGACTATCAACTCAAAAGCTATTTCATGGACAGGTGTGGGCTATTCCCTCGTTATTTCATTATCAATTAAGCAGGTAAAAGGTCTGGAGTTGATTCTAGGTGTGACATTTGCATTTGGAATCAGTTGCTGTCGACTCTCAATATGAGATCCAAAGAGCTGTCACTATCAGTGAAGCAAGCCATCATTAGGCTGAAAAATCTAAACAAACCCATCAGAGAGATAGCAAAAACATTAGGTGTGGCCAAATCAACTGTTTGGAACATTCTTAAAAAGAAAGAACGCACCGGAGAGCTCAGCAACACCAAAAGACCCGGAAGACCACAGAAAACAACTGTGGTGGATGACAGAGGAATTATTTCCCTGGTGAAGAAAAACCCCTTCACAACAGTTGGCCAAATCAAGAACACTCTCCAGGAGGTAGGTGTATATGTGTCAAAGTCAACAATCAAGAGAAGGCTTCACAAGAGTGAATATAGAGGGTTCACCGCAAGATGTAAACCATTGGGGAGCCTCAAAAACAGCATCTAAAAAAGCCATTACAGTTCTGGAACAACATCCTATGGACAGATGAAACAAAGATTAACTTGTACCAGAGTGATGGGAAGAGCAGAGTATGGAGAAGGAAAGTAACTGCTCATGATCCAAAACATACCACCTCATCAGTGAAGCATGGTGGTGGTAGTGTCATGGCGTGGGCATGTATGGCTGCCAATGGAACTGGTTCCGTTGTATTTATTGATGATGTGACTGCTGACAAAAGCAACAGAATGAATTCTGAAGTGTTTTGGGCAATATTATATGCTCATATTCAGTCAAATGCTTCAGAACTCATTGGACGGCGCTTCCTAGTGCAGATGGACAATGACCCGAAGCATACTGCAAAAGCACCTTTTTAAGGCTAAAAAGTGGAATGTTATGCAATGGCCAAGTCACTCTCCTGACCTGAATCCCAATGAGCATGCATTTCACTTGATGAAGACAAAACTGAAGGGAAAATGCCCCAAGAACAAGCAGGAACTGAGGACATTTGCAATACAGGCCTGGCAGAACATCACCAGGGATGAAACACAGCGTCTGGTGATGTCTATGCGTTCCAGACTTCAGGCTGTAATTGCCTGCAAAGGATTTGCAACAAAGTAATAAAAAGTGAAAGTTAGATTTAGGATTGTTTAGTTTGTCCCATTACTTTTGGCCCCTTAAAAAGTGGGAGGCACATATAGAAACTGTTGTAATTCCTACACCGTTCAACTGATTTGGGTGTAATTACCCTCAAATTAAATCTGAAAGTCTGCAGTTAAAGCACATCTTGTTTGTTTCATTTCAAATCCATTGTGGTGGTGAACAGAGGCCAAAATATGAAAATTCTGTCAATGTCCCAATATTTATGCACCTGACTGTAAAATTAGTTTAGCCCCAGGGAGACCTCTTCGGGTGTCATTCACCCATTGCCTAGGATCATCAATAGTGCTTGGAGCAAGCATAACACCCCTGCCTGTAACTGGCGAGATACCTCTACCCGTAGCCAGCAGCACAAAGGTACCCGCTTTGAATATGTGGGGTCACCTCCCAGACAGCCACATATTTTCCCTAGGGATCGTGGCCAGTCTTAGATAAAACAGAGAGGAAATTGGAGTCCAGCATTTCTCTAGGTTCTATGGTGTCATCCAAGCTTGCTCTCCAAGCAGGTCTAGATGGCTCACTAGTACAGGGCTTGCAGATCTAGCACCCAAATTCTTAGAATTTTCTAATCTTACTGATGCCAACCTCTACAGTCCTCAGTTCATAGAGAAGGTCAAAAAGGCACAAGGCATGAAAATCCTTCTCAGACCTCAAAAAAGTAAATAATCCCTTCAAGAGACCTTTTCTTTAAGGGGGTCGGACTTCGCGAGCCACAGATCAGAACTTCCAAGGTAAAAGTAGAGCCCAGAGAGGATGTTTCGCATACAGATCCAACAAAGCCCCAAGAGGATCATCTTGAAACACTTGGAACAGTGCCAAAAGAGGCCACAACTATGGTAAGCTCACCCACATACTCTTCCCCCAACAAAAGTCTCAAGCAATCCTAGTGGTGAAAGATTACCACAAACAGGTTGTTGCTGAAAACAACCCAGTCCAGGTTAAACCTTTCTTTAATTTGTTTTCCACACAAAGATTGTCATATTCCTTGTTCAAGGAATTGCAGCTCTCAGCTAGACGAGGTACTGACAACAGCCCCCCCAACAGGGAAAAATAGAATTGGCAGACCCAATCGCAAAACGCTGGATCAGTCACCTATTCCCCATAATAAAGCAAGATGGCTCCATAAGACCAGTATTAATCAAAGCTTTGAACAGATATTTGAAACCAAAGAAGTTTTGCATGGAAGGTATCCCAGACATTCCCTATCTCACAAGGGACTGCTTATGTGTAAAGATGGATCTAAAAGAAGCTTTCCATCATATTGATTCATCCAACTCACAAGTGTCTCCTCAGATTCTTTTGGAAAGACATCTTATTTCAGTGGACAGTTATGGTGTTTGGCTTCTCTTTCGCTCCGTAAACCTTTACGCTAGTCATGAAAGCTGTAGTGTCCCATTTGCGCCAGCAGAGCGTCCAAAGCATTATTTACCTAGGCGACATACTACTGGTACACTTAGACCATGATACCCTTCTCAGACACAGAGACCCAACCCTTTCCCTGTTTACAGACCTGGGATTCATAGTGAACACTTAAAAGTCAGTTCTAAACCCGTCCAAAACATCACATTTTTTGGTTTCGCCCTAGATACCCATTCTTTCTCTCTAGCAGTCCCACTAGAAAAATGGCTAGAATGAAAGAATACATATAAATAACTTCCCAGAAGCACCGATTATCCCTCCGCACTTTAGCAAGGATTATTGGGAAGATGATTGAAATGTCTCCTGGTTTCCTACACGTGCCTCTGTCATGCAGAGAGTTGCAAGGTCTCCTAAAAACTCTGGTTCATACCCACTATTCCTGGACAGACACTATTTTTCTCTCCAGAAGAGTAAAAACAGAACTGTCCAAATGGAACAATTACTACAGACACGCCGCTGTGGGGGGCATCAAGTCAATATACCTATGCAAAGAGACAGAGGTCTGGGATTAGGCAGTCCAAAGGGACATAATCTTAATTGCAACTAAATCCCAAGAGAGCTCAACGAACTCGCAGACTCCCTGGCCCGAAAAAGAATCTCCCTAGAATCTGCAGCGTTGAGAAGCAAGGTCTCCTTAAAAATACTACAAACCTTCTGGAACTTAGACATAGATCTCTTTGCCAGACCCATGAATGCTCAAGTTCCATGAATTTTCCATCACCAAAAACATGCATTGGTGTTTTAAGGTCTACAAGCTCCAGCGTACCCTGGCAGCCATGGGCATGACAACTATTGTAGATCTATAATTGCCAGGATGACTCAGAACTCAATGACTGCCAGTGCCCGGACTTGTTGTCTCCCCCCGGTTTAGAGGTTACCAGCTCAGGCTGCAACACTGGTTTATCTTATTTAAATATTGCAGTAATCCTCATTCATCTAATTCATTAGCAGACTGGCCCCACTGATAGTTGGGACCCCCACAGCCACAATTATACTCAGTACACTGCAGGGCAGATACAGTGGGAAATGGGGCACACGGACAGCAATTCTATAGCAGCATGTATGTCCCACTGTCACGGTTAAGTTTAGTAGCAAAGCAAACAGGTAAAGTTTTTTGACACTTGTTAAATTTGATGAAAATGGAGAACACTACTGCACAGACTTTTAGGAATGTGTGTACAGGTTTGAATACTGTACACAACAGCAGTCAAGTAACCTAAAAAGGCTCAGTGGTTTATTGTTGTAGATAGTCTGTACATCCATACTCACAGTTGTATTACATGCACTGTGGATGGAGTGGAGCCTGTAGCAGAGCAGGGGTGCAGAGTCCAGCCGGTGACTCTCCTGTATGTGGTAGTGGTGCAGGGTCTGGTACACTGGATACAACGGGGAGTTAATCTGGACACTTGCAGATATGAAGAGGACGTCCGTCCTTCACCATGTCACTCATACACAATGGCAAGATGGCACTATACATGCACAGACACACTCCCGATGGCCATTTTAGCAAGTGAACAAGGCTTCCGTAGAGGATCCATTTTGGTGGAGACTGCACAGTAGCACACTCCACTACTAACACAGACTCCATATTGTTCCTCCAAGGAGGCATCTTTCCCTTTACTAAGATGGCCACAAGGTTAGTACTGCACATAAGCGACGCCACCTTATTCACTGTGTTGGAGCACCACAGTAGGAGACACAAGTCTTCCCTTAGCTCCAGAGAGACCTGTGATTACCTGAGATCTACAACTCTTTCGGTGATCCTGCACCATTACCCGGATTCCGCATACACTCACCAGCTTGATAAGCTGTATGAAACCCTGCTCTGTTCAAGCTCTGCTCCATATGACCAGTGTGTATAACAGTGAGCATACCTGTACCCTATGCAATATCAATAACCCAATTCAATGGTTAAGCAACTGGGCTGGTTGTTATCTCAGGGCATCCGCTGATGAGTACAGTAAAGGTGGGTACACACCTGACAGATATATCTGCAGATGATCGTTGTTCATACAACGGCCATCATCTGCTTGTGCCCTCGGGGGGTGGGACCCGGCGGCCGCTGGGCGGGTCGGGGGTATGTCCCGCCCCCCTCCTCGCGGATGCTGCTGTGTATGTACTGGCAGTCTACCGACCGCCTGTACACACCTGCCGATGGACAGATATGTCTGCAGACATATCTGTCCATCGGCTGTGCAGCGCAGCCAATGCGATACGTCGGGTACAGCCACCGACATATCGCGGGTACACATTGGCCGACGTGCAGCAGATACATTGGCCGATCAATTGATCGGCCAATGTATCTGTCAGCATAACCCAGCATAACCCTGCTACATTATCAATCTGTATACACATACAAAATTGACACTCTGTACTGCGTCCTTAAATCTCTATGGGGACAGCAGTAATGAAAAAAACAAGACTGATGCTGGAGAAATAGGTTTTCTCCAGCACTCTTTTATGAATCGAGTACAGTGAAAACTGCTGTTCTCATCAGATATAGGCTTTTTTTAAACTAAATTTTATATAGACCCCAATATCTAAAGAAAGTGCTCTGACACTGTCTCACAAGCACAGCAATAGCCGCATACGCAACTTAAATTGTGGGAAAGAATCCATGTGTTACAAATCTTTATGAAGCTTAATATTGTTTTAATAGTAAACAAGGGGATGCACTAATGGCAGATAATCCTGGATTAGTTTCCCAGTATGAATAAAACAGGTAACAAAGAGGGATTAGCTAGTAAACAATAAGTACAAACGTGGTTAAATAACATATCATCCTTTCCAGACAGTGAAAGGTATATAATACATATGTAATTTCTCTGCTCGCTGTTTCATCAGAGGACCATATGGTGACAAACCATATTCTCCATTGAAGTTTTTTCAGAAAATTATAGTCTGAAGGGTAGCAAATATGAAGAATAATGAGATTTTCTAACTTTATGTCAGTGTTATTAGACATCAAAACGAGGAGAGAAATACGAGCAAGCAGAGGTAAAATCATGGATCAATAATCCCCATTAAGGGATTTTTACAGAGAAAAAAACACAGTGTAAAGTATGAGCCGGATTAAGGGGTATATTTAATAAAGGTCAATTTTTATGTCAATTTTAATCGACTAAAAATCTACTAAACCACTGGCCAAATCTCTCATTTACTAACATTCGATTTTGAAATAGATTTTGAAATCGAATGCGATGTGGTTTGATTTTCAAGAGTGTAAAAATGGTCGATTTGGAATGTGCTCTTCAAAATAAACTACAGATTCACCTAGAAAATCACCTACAAAATGGACAAACACTTCCCTTTGTACAGTACTTGTGTAGGGAATTACGCAGCAGGTACGGTGTCAGGAGGTAACGTGCATGCCACAGTGCATCACATGTTTGTGTCTCCTTTTACTGGCATCATCATTAGGTTCCTACCGATAGAATGGTGTTTAGAAGCCAGAATCACCTGTTTTTTTATTCTTTTTTAAAATTCTATTTATTTGGGCATTTTTTTGTCGATTTTGTAGTCGAGTTTTCAATCCGACTGTTAGTAAATGAGAGAATCCTGTTGTGTTCTATGTGAAAGTATCAATGTTTGGTCAATGGTCGATTTTGGTCGGGAGTCCGTTTTATAGTCAAATTTATAGGCGATTTTGCCATTCAGTAAATCTCAGCTTTGCATATCGCACAGAAAATCACCTATAAATACAACAAAAAGCCAAAATCAACCAATCGACCTATCGTAACTATACCCCTTAGAGTTGGACTTAAGGGCTCGATTCAGAGCCGCTCGCTAGATGTGTACGCTAGCACCCAGCATATGCGAATTCGGCAAAGTGAAGGCATGGCAGGCGATCACACGGCAAGGCATAAGCACACCCACTATGTCCTGGCGTGCGATCGCTTTGTGTATGTAGATGCCCACCAGCCTGTCTTAAGACGCCCACTTGCGCACGTCATCGGGTACCATCGGAAGTGAACGCAGCGCTTGAGGCTGACCAGAGCCGTAGCTAGACTTTTTGGTGCCCTCTGCCAGAAAGAGCATTGGCGCCCCCCTCATTTTTCAAAGGGACATAATGCACCCAAAAAAGGGGAATGGCCTCATGGGGAAAGGCCAGGGAAGAGATAGGGGAGGCCAGGAAATGCTGGGGATGAAATAAGAGGAAGCTACAAGTAAGAATGATAATAAACAGAAATTTGACAGGCCCAAACAGCGCCCCCTGACCTGTGGTGCCCTGTGCGATGGCACCAGCTGCACTACCCTAGCTACGGCCCTGAGGAGAGTGTCATGGGCAGTGGTGGCCCCAGAGGTGGGTGTCACAATCGCGGGATTTAGAGGCTGTGTTCCCGGACTGGGCCTTGGACCTGTACTACTTGGTGCAGACGCTTTCTGGAGGAGACTTGGCTTGATAAAGTTCCTCTGCATGAGAGGGTGCAGCGAACTGATAAGGAGTTGGAGTATTGCAGAAGTAGCGTGGTAGCTTGGATAGCCTTGAGTGGACGTTAGGAGCTGGGAAGCTACGTGGAGCGGCTGGATAGCCATGGGTAGACGTTGGTAGCTGGGTGGCTACGTGGAGCGGCTGGATAGCCGTGGGTAGACGTTGGTAGCTGGGTGGCTACGTGGAGCGGCTGGATATCCGTGGGTAGACGTTGGTAGCTGGGTGGCTACATGGAGCGGCTTGGGGAGCCGGAAGGTGAACACTGAACTAGATAGCAGAAAACACCTTTGGATCAGAGTGGGAAGGCTCACTTAGTAAACTAAGAAACTAGTTGCACTTACAACTTGTGTCAGCATTGGGGATCCTTTTATAGTGGACGCTGAGAGCTGATAGGCTGAGAAAGAAGGAGAAGATTACTCATTGGTGGTAGTGGAGTCACATGGGCAATCCAAGATGGCCGCGCCCATGGACCGGAGGACAGCGCTTCTTGGAAGTAGCCAGCGGGGACCAGCGATCAGCAGGAGCCGGCGTGGAAGCAGCACAGCAGCAGGACCCCCAGAGGACAACAGCGGAGACCGCCCTGAGAGAGGAGGAAGCAGTGTACGGCACGGGAGCCGGAAGACAGCGTGGGTCAGTGCCCGCAAAGGTAAGCGACGGGGTCTGATTCTGGGGTCTCCAGAGCGGCGTGTGACAGTACCCCCTTCTTCATGAGTGGCCACCGGAGACTTCCTTGGTTTATGAGGAAATTTCATATGGAACGCTTTGACCAGACGGGGAGCATGGACATCGGAGGCATTTATCCAGATTAGTTCTTCCGGACCATAATTTTCCAGTCGATGAGGTATTGAAGACAGTTGTATCGACAACGGGAATCTAAGATTCTGTCAACTTAGAACTCCTCTCCTTGCTGTGTTTGAACACTAGAAGCTTTGGGAAGGACCTTCTGAAATCGGTTTAAGACCAGTGGTTTTAGAAGAGAAATATGGAAAGAACTTGGAATGTGAAGAAATGGAGGAAGTTTTAGCTTGTAAGCCACAGGATTCAAGACTTTGACGATTGGGAATGGACCAATGTATCGCGGGGCAAATTTCATTGAGGATACTCGGAGTCTTAGGTTTTGGGTAGAGGTGAAGAAAGCTGGATTCAGTATTGGTTGGGGCTGTCCCATGGGTAGATCAGGGTCGCTCGTCATGGAACGGGAGAGTGCATCGGCTTTGAGGTTTGTGAGCCGGGGCGATAGGAGAGTTTGAAGTTAAATCTGGAGAAAAACATTGCCCATCGGGCTTGACGAGGGTTCAAGCAATTTGCAGATTTAAGATAAAGCCGGTTCTTGTGGTCTGTAAAAATGGTAATGGGGTAATGAGCTCCTAGAAGATATCGCCATTCTTCGAGGGATAGTTTCATGGCGAGTAACTCTTGATCTCCGATGGTGTAGTTCTTTTCTGCAGGCAAAAACTTCCAGGAAAAGAAACCACAGGGATGAAGTTTTTCATTTTCAAACCGCTGGGAGAGCACAGCACCGACACCTTCGGAGGATGCGTCCACCTCCAGGATAAATGGCCGGGTGGAATCCAGTTGCTTTAAGATGGGAGCGGAGATGAAGGCTTGCTTAAGAAGTTGGAATGCCGAGGTAGCTTCGACGGGCCATTTAGTTGGATCTGCTCCCTTACGGGTGAGGGCTGTAATAGGAGCTATCAGTGTCGAAAAACCTTTCACAAACTTGCGATAATAGTTGGCAAATCCTAGGAACCTTTGTATGGATTTTAAGGAAGAAGGAAGAGACCAATCAAGAATGGCTTGTAGTTTTGAAGAATCCATTTGAAGGCCTGTTCCGGAGATGATGTACCCCAGGAATGGTACACTTGAGACTTCAAACAGACATTTCTCTAATTTGCAAAAAAGTTGATTGGACCGCAACCTCAAAAAATCAAAATGTCGTCCAAGTAAATGACCACACACTTGTATAAAAGATCCCGGAAGATTTCATTGATGAAGAGCTGGAAGACGGCCGGAGCATTACAGAGGCCGAAGGGCATAACGAGATATTCATAGTGCCCATCCCTGGTGTTGAAGGCCGTTTTCCATTCATCGTCTGGACGGACACGAATTAAATTATAGGCTCCTCTTAGGTCGAGTTTGGTAAAAACTGTGGCTCCCTTGACTCTATCGAATAACTCTGTTATGAGAGGAAGAGGGTAGCGATTCTTAATAGTTATTTCATTAAGACCCCGGTAGTCAATACACGGGCGCAGCCCACCGTCTTTCTTTTTTACGAAGAAAGACGTGGAAGGTGGAATGAAACTTTTACTTAAGTTTTCCTTAATGTACTCCGACATGGCTTGAGTCTCAGGGAGAGATAGAGGGTAGGTTCGGCCTCTAGGAGGATTCTTCCCGGGAATCAGATCTATGGGACAGTCCCAATCACAATGGGGAGGTAATAGATCTGCGCTCTGTTTGCTAAAGACGTCCAAAAACCCTTCATAAGCTTTGGGCAGGACTGTAGAATCCTGTACGATGGAAGATCGGACATGTACTACCCGCTGAAGGCAGCCTTTGAAACAATTGGAACCCCAGGAGGTTATTTGCATGGTGGTCCAATCAATTTGTGGTGTATGTCTCTGTAGCCAGGGTAATCCGAGGACTAAAGAATGAGAGGCTTTGGGAATCACTAGGAAGGACAGTTGTTCGGAATGGAGCACCCCAATGGTAAGTCTAAGTGGTGTTGTACGATGGGTGATGGTTCCACTAGTAATGCGACTACCATCGATGGCGGTTAAAGTGATGACTCGAGGCAACGCTTCTATGGGGATTTGATGTTTCTGGGCAAAGCCGGTAGTGACAAAGGCCCTCATTCAGACCCACTCGCGAGCGGCTGTCCGCTTGCAAGTGGGTCGATGGTCCCCACTGCGCATGCGCACGACGGAGGGAGCTCCGTCATGCGCATGCGCAAGACCCGATGAGTGAAGGACTTTCCTTCGCTCGGAGTGTCTCATTAAAGGGGGCGTGCTGTCGATGGTGAATGACAGCACGCCCCCTTTGGTGGGCGTGCCGGGGGCGTGCCTGCCAGACATAGGCGTTCCCAAGGGAATGCCTACCATCTGAAGCCGGCCCCACTGACATCACTAGTGATGTCAGTGGGAATGATTTTGCCTCTGATAGAGCCAAAATCACTCCTGGCCTTGCGGTTGAAAAACCCAACCGCAGGCTTTTGCTCGTAGTTTCGATGTGGAGCGGCTTGATAGCCGTGGGTAGACGTTGGTAGCTGGGTGGCTACGTGGAGTGGATGGATAGCCGTGGGTAGACGTTGGTATCTGGGTGGCTAAGTGGAGCGGCTTGGGGAGCCGGAAGGTGAACACTGAACTGGATAGCAGAAAACACCTTTGGAGCACAGTGGGAAGGCTCACTTAGTAAACTAAGAAACTAGTTGCACTGGCAACTTGTGTCAGCATTGGGGATCCTTTTATAGTGGATGCTGAGAGCTGACAGGCTGAGAAAGAAGGAGAAGATTCCTCATTGGTGGTAGTGGAGTCACATGGGCAATCCAAGATGGCCGCGCCCATGGACCGGAGGACAGCGCTTCTTGGAAGTAGCCAGCGGGGACCAGCGATCAGCAGGAGCCGGCGTGGAAGCAGCACAGCAGCGGGACCCTCCAGAGGACAACAGCGTAGACCGCCCTGAGAGAGGAGGAAGCAGCATACAGCACGGGAGCCGGAAGACAGCGCGGGTCAGCACCCGCAAAGGTAAGCGACGGGGTCTGATTCTGGGGTCTCCAGAGCAGCGTGTGACAGTGGGGCTGCAGCGCAGTCCAAAATTCAAATAGGGGAGCCACACCGACTGCCATTCCAAACGTTGCCAAACATCGCCGGCTGGGAATCACTGGCAGTTGGTTTGGTTCCCCTATTTGAATGTTGGACTGTGCTGCAGCCCCACCCCTGGAGCTGCCACTGGTCATGGGTGTGTGTCGGCATGTGGCTGCGTTTTCTTTCTCAGCACTGCAGCCACAGTGACTAAATTTTGGGAAAGTTGAAAGGGAGGCTGTGCCAGGCAGGACCAGCTGGAGGAGTTGAAGTTGCGACCCGATGGTGTGTTGATGCTGGAGAGATAGGATCCACCAGCATAGTTGAGCATTGCTCACATATGCTAAGTGGGCGTCGGGGTTTGCTCAGTCCATCACATGGAAGTACACAAGAGGAATGTTCATGTTGACATTTGCATTCATTTGCACTTGAGAATCTGTGAGAAATCGCAGCAGCACATAAACCGTGAGCATCTCTGAATCAGGGAATGGAACTGTCCTATAGAGTTACATCCTGGGAAGATGTCTCCTTGGGTCAAGAATTTCCCTGATCTTTACCTGTAACCCAAGCCATGACCTGAGTACATCTGGGAGAACTTGGACTGAGGACTCACCTTTTAATTACTGAGGGGCCTATTCATCATACCTAAAAAACCGATGGAGGTAATTAGGCTCAGAACTCGCATGGAGTTCTACCTAATTTCCGGGGGAATTCATCATTCCTCCTCTCCATAACTATCTATTTGGAAAAGCTGTCATTTTTGCGATGACAGTTTTTCGGGAAATAGATAGTTTTCGCTCTCTACACTAACTTACCACAGCTGGAATCTGTGCTGCGCATGCTCTGTTACATCTTTAAAACCAGTGCATCCGCAGCACTGCCTACACCTGCAGTAATTTTGTGTCCCCCTCACCCCTCCGCATACCTCCCCCCCGTCCCTGACTTACCTGCCCGCTGCAGCGCCTCTGACTTCGGTGGCTGTTCTGACATGTGTTCTCCCAGATGACCACAGTACAGTTTAGAGAAAAAAAATTAAGTTTTTTTATTTTCTAAACTTTATTGTGTTTTGCTGGGAGAACATAGTGTCCGAGCAGCCACCGGAGCCAGAGGATGGACCAGAGTGCCGGAGGAAGACGCCGGGGAACCTGTACACTCTGGAAGCAGGTAAGTGTCACCTGCTATTCGCCACCTCACAGTGGCGGATAGTAACACCATCAAATTCCGAAAATACATAATTTTCAGAATTTGATGAATATCATAATTTCCATATCCCCATAGTAATGTATGGGCACTGTGGAAATTAATGCAGGGGGACTTAACAAGGAGATATCAGTGATAAGTCTCTTCATGAATACTAAAATAACATTAATTAAGGAAAATGTCCTTAAAAACTTTATTTTAGTGTTGATGAATAGGCCCCAAAGTCTGATAGTAATTGTCCCCGCTCTCCCATCTGCAAGGCTCTGATCTTCTCCTTACAGCTGGTGCTTCATTCTTTGTATAAGAGCGGGCACGTGGCTTTCTTGTTAATTTATGGGTGTTGTCATGTGGCAGCTGACATGGCACCAGGTGCCAAATTCAAATCCAGCCTACTTAAACCTCACTTTGGCACTAAAACACTTGCTGAGTATAGGCTCACCTTCTGTACTCCAGCAGCTGCAGTGTCCTGCCTACATTGCCTTTCAGTTCTGATTAGTCTTCCTGTCTACTCCTCTGATCCTGACACATTGTTACCGATCCTTGGCGACTGAAGACCACTCCTCCATCTGCTCCCTGATACCAAGTTTCTAATTTGGACTCATTCCCTTTTTCTGTCCTCTGGTCAGTTCACTATTTAAGTTCCTCCACCCTCCCTTGGGCTTACATATTTATTACCAGTGTATCACACTAGGAACTGAGACAGAGGGCAGTGACCTGCGTACCAGGTGCAGCTAAATCTAAACCCCCATGCAGTCATCCTTGACGACAACCACTAGTGCATTATACTCTATCCCTCTGTTCTGGGTGGCACCAATTCTGGTTGGCAGAACCAGGTATATCATATTCTGGCATTATAGTGACAGAAAGACTTTCATCAAATCTGCCTGCCTTCAAACATATCCTTAAACTATGGGGCCTGTTCATCAACACTAAAATAACAGTTTTAAGGACATTTTCCTTAATTACCATTATTTTAGTATTCATGAAGACTCTCAACACAGGCGATATCACTGATGTCTCCTGGTTAAGTCCACCTGCGTTAATTTTCACACTCCCTATACATTAGTATGGGAATGTAGAAATTAGGCTATTCATAAAATTCTGAAAATTATGTATTTTCGAAATTTGATGGTGTTACTATACGCCACTCTCAGGTGGCGTATAGCGGGTGATACTTACCTGCTTTCAGCTGGGCAGATCCTCTGCTGGCTCCCTCCGTCACTCTGGTCCCTTCCTAGGCTCCGGCTGCTGTTCTGTATTCTTACAGCATTGAGGCTGTGAGAACAAAATAAAGTTTAAACAAACAAATAATAAAAAATCTTCAGCTTCTCCTGCCTGGCCGTGCTGTCCGCTCAGACCGGGGCCGGGCGGGAGGTCGGCGGCTACAGCCGGTCAGGTAAGTGAAGGGGGAAAGAGGGGGGTGGACACAGAATTATCGCAGCTGTAATCTGTGCTGTGCATGAGCCGCTTTTGTGAATGGAATGGCGCATGTGCAGCACTGATTACAGCTGCAATAAGGTAGGTATAGGCAGGGGAAAGTATCTATTTCCCAAAAAGCTGTCATCGCAAAAATGACTGCTTTTCAAAATAGATACTTAAGGAGAGGAGGAATGATGAAATCCTCTGGCAATTAGTTAGAACTCCATGCGAGTTCTAAAACTAATTACCTCCAGAGAATTTTTAGTTATGATGAATAGGCCCCTATGCTTTTCATTCTAGCTTACCACCCCTTGGCTGACATCTTCTGCATATACAAGAGCTCATGACTTATGAACCTAACACGTTCCCTGGATATCTCCAGTGTCTCAGCTATTGTTTTAGCCAATCTTTCAAAATCAAATCATGAACACGATCAACAATTTCTGGTGTGGTCACTGTTGAAGGCCTCCCAGAACTTGCTGCATTTTCTGTCTCGAAATCTCCATGCTGAAAGTTGGCACACCATTTCTTCACAGTGGAATAAGAAGGGAACTTACCACTTAATATTTGCATCGTACACTCATGGATTTCCTTTGCAGTTTTCTTCTGCAGGAACAGAAACTTAATGAGAGCCTGGAGTTCCACATTCCAAAATTCAACACTTTGCATTGACATGGTTCAGTTTAGGACGTCAAACACCTGCAAAAAAACGCTATTAGGGCCTGATTCAGCAAGAAACGCAGTTGCTTACACGCACGCAATCTGGCGATTATTTCACACTGCGGATGGGCATGCATTGCACAGTGCGCATGCGTAAACCAGCCACTGCAAATGGGACTGCGATAGCAGACCCATGGCAGAGTGATAGACAGGAAATGCCATTTGTGGGTGGTCGGGTGAACGTAGGCATGCCAGTGCGTTGGGATGGCGTTGCAGAGGCATGCATAAATTAGCAACTGAGATACCAGACACAGCCTGAGGTCTCATTGAATGTGCAGAAGTAAGCAATTCCTGAGTGAGGTCTGACCTGCCTTAACTGTGCGTATGGATCCGATGGTACTCGATGTTACCGATTGTTTCGCTATGTTGCCCAAGTATACAGATGTGAGTAAGGGGAAGTGTGTATCCTTATGTTAGGCTGTGATATCAATGCGAATGCAGAATTATGCATAACACCGCTGATATTAGCAACTGCGTCTTTATAAGCAGAATTACGATCCTTGCTGAATCAGGCCCTTAGTCTGAAAATTGGCATTGTACAATAAAAAGGAAGCTCTTTCTAGCTGCAGTAACAAAATAATGCTACGATTACAGGAAGTGGGTTAGGCTGTATGTATCCTGTTGTCAATTTTATCCCTTTGTATGGCATTATGGAACCTTGGTGGCCTTTTACAATAAAGATAATAATAATAATAATAATAATAATAATAATAATAATAATAATAATAATAATAATAGTCTTTTGGACATCTAGTCCTAAGAAGGGATGTGCGCCGACCCCCATGTTTTGGTTTTGGATCTGTATCTCCTTCAAGGTTTTGGATCTGGATTTGGTTTTACAAAACCACCCTTGCTTGTTTTGGTTTTGGATCTGGATTTTTTTCTAAAATTTTTTAAAAACAGCTGAAATCACATAATTTGGGCCTGTTTTTGTTCCTTCAGTATTATTAACCTCAATAACATTTATTTCCAGTCATTTCCTCTCAATTTTGATCACCTCACAGCTCACAATATTGATTTCATCCAGTTTAGGCCAAAAGGTTGCATCGAGCTAGCTGGCTGACTATGCTAAGTGGGCGGAACTAACGTGGAAGTTCAGCTTCCAACATGGCACAGAGTGGCACTGCAGTGGTAGACAGGATGGCAGTTTAATAAACTATACAATTAAAAATCTCAGTCAGAAATGCCCCAAACAGCACATAATGCAAAGAAAAGAGGTGGAAGTTTGAATTATCCTTGGGCCATTCCACCCACCCTTATGTTGTATATAAGACATGCAAAGTTTAACAAAGCAATCACTTCAGCGACAGGGACTGCCAATTGTGGCTGAAGCAATTGGTTTGTTTGGGCCCCCACAAAACAAGCTACCAATGGGCAGCTGACATTGCTGGCAATGATCTCTCCATGCACAAACTGGCTTTACAGAGACAAGATGTTGTCGCCATCATCATCCGATTCCTCACCCTCATCATCAGTGCGTACATCATCTTCACACAATATTAATTCGTCCGCGCTGAAATCCACCATTACAGCCTCAGGTGCCGCTGTAATTTTTGGATGTAATTGGCGAAAAAGGTCATCCTCCTTGAATTTGTAGTTCATTTGATGAACATAATCTTTTCCACATTTTGAGGAAGCAGCCTCCTACACCAATCGCCGACAATGTCTCGGCTGTGCTGAAAACTCTTTCAGAGTACACACTGGAGGGTGGGCAGCTCAAGTAAAGCAAAGCCAGTTTGTGCAAGGGCCTCCAAATTGCCTATTTTTCATGTCAGTAGTCGAACGGACTGTCTGACATGCCAATTTGGATGCTATCATTAAAATAGTCCTCAACCATTCTTTGAATGGTGACCATATCAGATGGAGTCACGGTAGAGGTTTCATTAATTTTAGGCAATTCTTTTAGACCTGACTAGATGTCAAAACTTGGTTGTGTTGACTCATTTGCCTCACAAGTGGGTCTTGTTTTGGAACTTTTTTTTTTCTTGGCAGCCGCACTTGCTGGAGAAACTGAAGGAGGAGCCATTGCTGCATCATGTGCAGCTTGAGCTGACAATTTCCTTACCATTCAGATCTGTGTCCACTGGGAAAAAAGACACAACATATGATTTAAACCTAGGATCCAGCACAGTTGCCAAAATGTATTGATCCGATTGTAAGATCCTGACAACCCTTGGATCCTGGTGAAGCGAATAAAGGACTTGATCTACATTTCCGACATACTTAATGGAATCACTTCATTTCAGCTCCTCCTTCAGTTTCTCAAGCTGCTTTTCCAACAGTCTAATTAGGGAAATTACCTGACTCAAGCTGGCAGTGTCTGAACTCACTTCACAGGTGACTACTTCAAAGGTTTTTAGCACTTTGCACAACATGAAAAGTATTTTCCACTGAGCTTGAGTAAGATACATTCCCCCTCCTCTTCCTATGTTATAGTTCGTTGTGTAGCTTTGGATGGCTTGTTGCAGTTCCTCCATCCGCTGAAGCACATGGAGGGTGAAGTTCCACCTCATACCTTCCAGGGCAAATTCAACATTTCTTGTAGGTGCTGCAATCTTCTACATGTACCTGCTGAATGTCCAAAATATATAGAAATTTTGTGGGCCAAAGATAGCATCTCCTGCACAGCCCTGTTATTTTTTAAAAAAATTGCACCACCAAGTTGATTGTGTGAGCAAAACATGGGATGTGTTGGAATTCACCCTGATGTAATGCTCTGACAATATTGGTGGCATTATCAGAAATCACAAATCCCGAGGAGAGTCCAAGCAGGGTAAGCCATTTTGCAATGACTTCCCTGAGTATTTCTAAGAGGTTGTCAGTGGTATGCCTCTTAGCGAAACCAGTGATACACTGAGTAGCCTGCCTCTGAATGAGTTGCTTTTTCTTAGATGCTTCTGTTGGTGCCACTTAAGGCAATACACCCACGCAGTGGTCTGTTACAGTCATGTCATCTTGTGTTTGCCCTGTTCCACTTGTCCACATATCTGTGGTAAAGTGGACAGTGGATACAATGGCATTTTGGAGGACACTAATTAAGTTGCTTTTCTAGTGCAGTGGAACCTAGATGGGATTTGGTAGCGGGGAGACAGGACCTCAATTAACTGTCTAAAATGCACTGCACCATTGGCGGATATCAGCGGCACATCTAATACCAGCATAGATGTTATGGCGTCAGTGATCTGCTGTGCAACTGGGTGACTGCTGTCATACTTGCTCCCCCTTGCAAAGAATTGTTTAACAGTCAATTGTTTTTTTGAACTACTAGTATTTTTCCTGGTCCCCTTCTGAGATGAAGATCCACTCCTAGCAGCAGCAGCACTCAATGATTCTTTCTGAGGAATCCAGGATAGGGGAGAACTGAGTTAGCCTTATCAAATTGGATTCAGGACTAGTTCCGATTATGACTGAGAATATTGTTGATGAAGGTGTTGGTGGTGAAGATGCCAGGTGCCTGAATCTAGCAGAGAGAAGGGAGCTAGCTGGTGCTGGACTGCTTGTTGTTACTTTTTTAGCCAAAGTTTCTGAATTTTGCAAACACTTTTGATGGATGCGCTGTAGATGATGTAACAGGGACAAGGTTCCTAGATGGTTAAGGTCCCTACTTCTACTTACATGACAATGGGTACAGATGGCTTGACAATAGTTGTCTGGATTTGGGTAGAAATTATTCTATACATAAGAAGTGGATTTTTTTTGTTTTATGCCTAGGCATGACAATGGGCTTTTCCTTATCATGGGCAACAACTGTTTCCACTGGGGCCTGATTTACACAAACAGCATCCTCATCAACAACATCCTCATCAACAACATCCTCATCATCAGCATCCTCATCATCAACATCCTTATTAGCGTCAGCTACACAAATATTCTCTTCATCCTGGTGCACTTCCACAGAAGCATCCTCGATTTATATGTCAGTATGTTGACTTGTGCTGCTCATCCCCACATTTGTAGAGGATGCATAAGTGGTGGAAGGAGGCTACTCTTCAAGGCTCACACATGGCACCTGCTGACACATTTAGACTCTCCTCAGGGATTTGTGACATTTCTGAGATAACAGTTGGTTCTTGTGCTTTAACGATTTTCATTTTTTAAAAATGTCTACAGGCAGAAGGGCTTGCATCATCATAAGAGGCAGAACCACCAGTCATAAATAAAGGCCAAGACCTTATCCTTTCCTTGCCACTTCATGTGGTGAAACTGGCATATTGCCAATTTTATTTCTTTCTGCAGCTAACTTTCCGTTTCATGTATTTTTCTTTACCAATGTAAAAGATTACTTCTTTGATTTTAGATGCCCTGATTTAAGCCTGTATGCCCTTGGGCATTGGTTTTAGTAGATGATGTAAACGGACTAGTATAATCATGACTGGTGGCACTGGCAGCAGCTCCAGCACTAGTATGTGGTTCCTGCTCTCAACTGATCGCTCTCCATATCAACAAACATGAACAAAGTGGGGTACAGCACACACGTCAGTTTGTACCAATTTTAAATATTACAGTGCAGTATCAATGACCTACAGTGTCACAATATTTTTTATGAATGAAACACTGCGCTACCACTTACAGTGTCACAATATTTTTTATGAATAAAACAGTGCGCTACCACTTACAGTGTCCCAATACTTGTATGAATATTACACTGTGCTATGACTTATAGTGTCACAATACGTGTATGAATATTACACTGCAATCTGACCAGCAGCACCACAGTAAAAAAAAAAAAAATAATAGTATAGTACACTGGGGTACAGCACAAAAAAAAATTATATTATTAACTTTTATTTTTTTTTACACTGGACAGACAGAGCACCCCTGGATGGACACAGCAGCCCCTGCCCCTGGATGGACACAGCAGACCCTGGATGGACACAGCAGTCACTGCCCCTGGATGGACACAGGAGACTCTGCCCTGTATGGACACGGCAGCCCCTGGATGGACACAGCAACCACTGCCCCTGGATGGACACAGCAACCCATGATGGACAAGGCAGCCCCTGCCCTGGACATACATAGCACCCATGGACAGACACAGCACCCCTGGACAGACACAGCACCCCTGCACAGACACAGCACGTCTGTTCACTTCACTCTAAGCACCCGGAGTGAAATGGCGCCAATGACAGGTACCTTTATAGTATCCAAAACCCGCGAGAATCCGACTGCAGGATGATGACGTTTTTGCCTCATTTTTTTATCCGAGTCAGGCGGGAAAACCTGAGCCGGACTCTGATCCCGGCCCGGATTGCGAAGTTCATGATGGTACAGTTCTCAGGGAACCGGACCCACTCATATCTAGTCCTAAGTGTACAAGGCTGCAGTGAAGTTTTGAATATTGTGTCAGATAAGCACTGCATTCATTTCTCTCTGGTATGTTATGACCATTTGACATTATATCTAAAGCATTTTTTTTTAGGTTCCTTCCTACAGTACAGTATGTGATTGGGCTTTATGGACACAGTAGGATATTGTGTCAGATAAGCCCTGATTTCACTTAATTTTGATACTCAGATAATCTGAGAATTCATTTGATTTGTATTCATTTCTAATGTTAAATGTATTCCATACTAAGGTTGGCATCCCCTGCTTCATTTAAACCCTGTGCCCACAAGAAATACTGGTGTCAATGACATTAATCAGAGTGAGGTTTTTTCCTCATAGATGTTGATTTTCAAAGTACTGTATGTAATTCTGATGATATAGTAGTTAATGTAGTGTATCACGTTGTTATTGATTTCAGTATATATACAGTATATCAATAAATATCAATCAACCTATAACCAACATTGATATGCATCTTGAAGCTCTCATTTGTCACTTTGACATTTAGTCACACCGACACCTTAATGGCTTTAATAATATAGTGGAATGTGCAGTGAATGAAAATAGTAATAGCAGTGCCAAACAATTACTGTTTAATGTGTGATATCCATGTTTTTTTTTAATGTACAGTATAATTGCTTGTGTAATTATGTGTAATTATGAGAAATCAATGCAATGTTTTTATTTTAAATGTGTGATCAATAATAATTTTCATGATGGGTATCAGTGGTATTGCTGATCTGCTGTAACAATACTAGTTTTCATGATGGGTATCAGTGGTATTGCTGATCTGCTGTAACAATACTAGTTTTTTCATGATGGGTATCAGTGGTATTGTTGATGTGCTGTAACAATACTAGTTTTCATGATGGGTATCAGTGGTATTTCTGATCTGCTGAAACAATACTAGTTTTCATGATGGGTATCAGTGGTATTTCTGATCTGCTGTAACAATACTAGTTTTCATGATGGGTATCAGTGGTATTGTTGATGTGCTGTAACAATACTAGTTTTCATGATGGGTATCAGTGGTATTGTTGATGTGCTGTAACAATACTAGTTTTCATGATGGGTATCAGTGGTATTGTTGATGTGCTGTAACAATACTAGTTTTCATGATGGGTATCAGTGGTATTGTTGATGTGCTGTAACAATACTAGTTTTCATGATGGGTATCAGTGGTATTGTTGATCTGCTGTAACAATACTAGTTTTCATGATGGGTATCAGTGATATTGTTGATCTGCTGTAACAATACTAGTTTTCATGATGGGTATCAGTGGTATTGCTGATCTGCTGTAACAATACTAGTTTTCATGATGGGTATCAGTGGTATTGTTGATGTGCTGTAACAATACTAGTTTTCATGATGGGTATCAGTGGTATTTCTGATCTGCTGTAACAATACTAGTTTTCATGATGGGTATCAGTGGTATTGTTGATGTGCTGTAACAATACTAGTTTTCATGATGGGTATCAGTGGTATTGTTGATGTGCTGTAACAATACTAGTTTTCATGATGGGTATCAGTGGTATTGTTGATGTGCTGTAACAATACTAGTTTTCATGATGGGTATCAGTGGTATTGTTGATGTGCTGTAACAATACTAGTTTTCATGATGGGTATCAGTGGTATTGTTGATGTGCTGTAACAATACTAGTTTTCATGATGGGTATCAGTGGTATTGTTGATGTGCTGTAACAATACTAGTTTTCATGATGGGTATCAGTGGTATTGTTGATCTGCTGTAACAATACTAGTTTTCATGATGGGTATCAGTGGTATTGCTGATCTGCTGTAACAATACTAGTTTTCATGATGGGTATCAGTGGCATTGTTGATGTGCTGTAACAATACTAGTTTTCATTGGGACTATCAGGGATTGGTTTAATGTGCAGTAACAATGTTTTTTTTTTTTTTTTTGTAAAGCATTTTGAGAAGCTATACCAACAAAGGGGGAATCCAATTCAAGATGTGCCAGCTGCACACATATCGCCCAGTAACGGTAGTGCCAATATCACAAGTTTTCTCTTGCACCTCTATGAGAGAAAGCCTGTGTTGTTAGCTGGCATGATATGCCATTCAAGAATAACACATTGCATCCATGTTAGGCACTGAATTAAGTCCATAGAGTCCTGTTCAGGTGTTTTAGAGGAATGATCTTAGGGTGAGGCAGGAGCATCACCTATGGAACTAATCACCTCAGTGTATTATATAACCAGGTAATGTATCATCTGCACAGTAAAAATTGGAGAATGGCCCTGCCTCCTCCCTCTCTTACAGCACTCAATGGCTGCCTGATGGACACAGCCTCTCTTCTCCAACAACAAACCATGCCTTCCCACCCCCATCGGGGGAGATGTTCCTAAACTGGATGACTCCTCATTTACGTTCCATGAAAGAAGTTTTCCCTTGCACCTTGTGATGCTAGCAGACACAATGTGACATTCCAGAATAACATATTGCGTCAATGCCAAGGAATTTAATTCCTGCAAGGAAGAACTTCCTAAACTGGTTGCATCCCTATTGCCCTCCCCTTCATGGGCGAATTGAAGCAGACAGGGAGATCGGAGGGAGACAGAGAAATGTAAGGGGGTGGGAGAGGGAGATGGTAAAAAGAGGGAGAGAAATTGGAGAAAGGCAAAGAGAGAGAGAGAGTGATCTTAGGAGGAAGAAGAGATAAGAGGAAGTGAGGGATATGTGAGAAAGAGAGGGAGAAAGATGGGATGGAGAGAGAGAGAGTGAAATGCACAATATCCTGCATGCGAATGCTGTTTATTAGCTGCATGCGTGCACATCTGCCCCAAATCAGATAAACCTAACTAGCATCTTTTCCCAAACCCCTAATACTTACACAATGCACACCCACATAAAAGGTTCCATAGCTTTGAAGTATAAGATTCAAGTTTTATCCATTTATTACAAATGCTGTGAAATAAAGGCTATTTTGGTATCTAAGGTTTAATACGTGATAAGTAAGCCGTGTTTGGTATTATACTGATCTGCACTTTCTCAACAGCTTTCTGGTATCATCGGTGTGAAGATCGCAACATGCGTTCTCAACTTATGGACCATAGAGATATAAAGCACCAAAATGTATTTTGTGAAACCAACAGCCTAGATTTGCATGCAGGGGGAATAGAGGAGACAATAGGCTGTCGGAGGCTGACCTGTGTCCATTTGAATCAACCTGTTAAATGTCCTGTAACAAACGCACCGTGATGGGGAAACAATGGGATCAGCAACAAACCTCTCTATTGTGTTGTCTGTTTCTGTAAGGGTATAAATGTGTGTGTTGTGACCCCAGTCTGGAGTCTTCTTGCTGATTGCTGATTGACGAGGTTTCTTGCTGATGCCGGTATCTGGTCCAGAGCGCGTGCGTATGTATAACTGTATCTTGGGTCTGTATAATTCTTTGCGCTAAATTGTACTTAGATCACAGCGTGTAACTGACTGTACTTTACTTGAATAATACTCTGTGCTTTTGAAACACATGTTCAAAGTCTAAAGTCTTTATTTTACTGTATGACTGCGTACGCAAATAGCGTCAATTTTAGAGGTTTATCAGCAGGTTTTAGAAGGTATAGGTAGGAACGTATAGAGGTTCACATTCAGTATCCTTAGTTGGGGGCTCATAGTGTGAGGTTACTTACCTATTCACATGATAAACATACGGTTATCGATCTCTCAGCAAAGGGTGGAGTGGCCACACTCAGGGTTTACCTGCAATCACTCGATGCTGAGAAGTCACTACGCGTTATTGTGTGAGTCAAGGTAGGCTGACTAGAATCCAGGGACAAGAAGGGAAAAAGTTTGTTTTCCTTTGTTGATAGTATTTTACGCTAAAAAGGGGTGCCGCAGTATTGCATATACGGCTGAGTCGCATTTTTGCGCGCGCAGTAAAGACACACTTTTGCATATGCAGCTAAAGGGTAAGAGTCATACAGTTGTGTAGTAGCCACATTATTGTGTATGCGACTAGTCGCACAATAGCGTATACATATTTCCGGTCGTACTGCCACGTGTTTAAACAAAGCCGTTGAGTTTACATTATCAATTGTTGCCAATAACTGGGTTAACATGTATTTTTCTGCGCAGGAAAAGAGTGTGTGATTGTGAGTATTTGTTTAGGGTGTAACATGGGTCCTAAATGTTAAGGGTATTGTATGATCCTTAAGGGCTAGGTGCAGGAGTTAGCCTAGCTGCTCGGAAGTAGCTACCGTTCTATACACATCAGCAGGTGTACATGTTGTCTTTGTTGTAGGGACCGGCTCTCAGTGTGATTGCAGTGTTTAGAAATTAGGGTTACTGGAGCATTGTAATTGAGCCGCACTGGAAACTTGTGATTGTAAACTGAGAGATAATAGGTGAGTGGTAGCATCTAGAAATTTCTTCCATAGATGAGCAGGAGCATCTAGAAATTTCTTCCATAGGTGAGCGGGAGCATCTAGAAATAAACTTCCATAGGTGAGTGGGAGCATCTAGAAATAACTTCCATAGGTAAGTGAAAGTATCTAGACTGTCTTTCACCAATTAAAATCTTTATTGAAAAACTTAGGGTTCTCCCAGGATGGGGGCCAAGCATACGGTAGAGATGTTAAATGATTTGCTGCTGTTGGAAGCGCCACTTGGGTTGGCACGACATATTATGCATATTAAGTACGGTGCCAATGCAACCAGGTATTGTGATTTATGGTTTAATATGATGAGGAAGAGTGTTAGGCCGTTTCCTAGAATTGGTAGTTTTGATAAGGAGATATTGAATAATGTCCGAGCTCACATCTGTTTGGTGCGTTCTCGAGTGAAAAAGGTAAAACATTACGAATGTTTAAAATTGTGGCAGCATGAAGCGGATGCATGGTTTAAAAATGTGCAAGCAACGCAAACTAGCGTTGCGAACACATTACCAGAAAATACACCAGCGGCGCTAGATTGCAATATGTGTGAGCCACAAAACACAGTGCACATGCAGAAAGGTAGCATTGCAAAAGGAATTGCCAGTAGTTCACGTGCACCACCACCTTATGTGGATGGGGGTGCAGGTACAGTTATAGAAAAAAAACATAAAAATGTAACAAGTAACTTGTACCCTCTTTTAAGTAACCATAAAGAAAATGTTTATGATGTGGATGATGAGCCTCTTGTCATGTCTGCCATTTCAAACCCCCAGCCAGGTAATAAGGTCAAAGGTAGCAGCGCAGCCGGTCTGCATCCCATTCAGACAATAACTGTTCCGAATGGAAATGCGGATGCGAACGGAATAGTGCCCACAAGGGAAGTGGTAATGCATTGTCCTTGGACAAGAGCGGAGCTAAATTCCATCATAAATGATTTCCCCGATCCTAAAAAGGAATTAGGCAAATGTCAAAGGTTTTTGAGAAATTTGGGTAGTTCCCACGAGCCAACCAATAAAGATTGGCGAGTGTTGTTAAGGGCCTGTCTACTACGCAATATCGACATGACAAAATTTATCACGGATTGTGTTTTGGATGGTGACGTTCCATTAACAGACCAAGTGAACCAAGGTAACATTACCCGTAGTATAACTCAATTGGGTGTTTATTTTCCAGTAGTAGTTAACTGGAACAAAATTTTCACTATACAACAAAAAGAGAGTGAATCTGCAGAAGACTATTGTGACCGGGCTCTGCAGGCTATCACCCAGTACACTGGGTTAGAAGATATTAAAGATAGCACTCACCACAGGGGAATGATTGTCACTATACTCATGGATGGCCTTAAAGAAGACCTAAAGACCTGGGTTCAGAACTCACAGCCTGGCTGGAGGGGAGTCACAATAGATACCCTCATAGAATCCGCCATAGAACATGACAAAAACATCTCAAAGAAGAGAGAGATCCAGAGCGAGAAACTAATGTCTGTCAGTATTCAAGCTCTAGAAGGAATGACGGTAACATCACAGCCAGCAGACACACCTGCACCCACACACACACCTACACCTGAACAGTTACACATCCTCACCAATCCCACACCACTGCAAACACAGCCCTACCCCACTTATCACACACAGCCACAAGTCCCATACTACCCACAAACTCCATACCCCCCACTATATCCTTTCCCTCAATATCCTTACCCATACCCACCGCCTTTCCCTCCTGCTCAACCCCCACAACAATCCTTTCATCTGCCCCGCTCACAAAAATCTTTTAACTGCAACCAAGTGGTTGCAGTTAAAAGTACTGCAAAGTGAAGAATGTAGGACTCCCAAACCAGACAGTACCTGTATACCCTCATAAGGGATATACACAGAATACAGGAAACCTCCAACAGGCACCAGCTCCAATTGTGGCCGTTAATGCTTTATTGGAGAGTGGGAGCCAACGCTCGGAGTCGGGTCATACTTGTGGTCTGCAGATAGACAGGTTGACGGGAAGTACTAGGGAAAAACTGGTAATGGTAATTGATGTAACTGATACCCAATCTCTGTTCTGCTTTCTTCCCTGTGCCCTAACACCCTGACTGTCAGTATTTTTCTTTTCTCACCTAGGGGGAGGTGTACACTACACATGGACACGAGTGTCCCATGGGTTCATAGACAACCCCAGTATCTTCTCCCAGGCCTTATATGACTGTTTACAATCTTTCCAACCTGCCAATGGATCTGTTCTAATGTAAAATGTGGATGATTTATTGTTGTATTTAGGTCATGTTTAAATAATATTAAACTGTTGTGCTTTATCTCTCTCACACAGGACACAAGGTTGCCATGCCAGGCTAAGGTCAAATACTCAGAATACTGTCCAACCCAGGGGTCCAGGCAATATTTAGAGCAGTAGCTATTGATAGCAGGATTTAATTGCAGGAATTTGTATGCAGATACAATATCCCTAGAATTATTAAAAGTGATAGGGGTACTCATTTCACAGGTGACGTCTTCCAGAACACGTGTAAGGTGATGGGTATTAATATCAAGATCATCCCAGACTGTCTTTTTATCTGTCCCCCTTTGAGATACTGTTTAACAGGCAGCCTCATGTGAAAATATGATAATGAGGTTACTGTGCAGTGTCTCACGAAGATGAGTAAGAACAACTGAAATTGTAAAGGTTATTTTCTAACATGTCTGATGCAAACTGTCATGATGTCAAACCTGGGGAATTTGTTATGATCCAAATTTTTTTTAGCTCAGGTTGTTTAACTGATCGTTGGGAAGTTCCAAATCAGGTGTTGCTGAAGGTGGCCGAGAGAGATGCCTGGGTCCATTCCACTCACTGTAGAAAGGTCAACCAACTGGTGGAGATATGGGGCGGAGTCGAGGCAGATAACATGAACCTGTCGATTGCGAGCCTGTTTCGGGAGGGTTAAAAGGTGCAGTGAGATACCTGAGCTAAAGAAATGTGTAGATCAGTGCTTCCAGCAATGGAGTGGTCTGCTGTGGTCATCCTAGTTCTTTCTTCCACAGTTTCTGTCATGATGATCTGTTTGGGGATATCCAGTTTCTGTGATGGAGGACCGATAGAGGAGATGGGAGCTGATGGCAGTGCTGATGGAGTGGAGTCAGGAGGAGGAGTGCTATGCCAAATCAGGTGAGTGTCTGACCAATCTTAGTACCGTAATTGTTATGTTATTTGGGAAGACTACTTCCAGAAATTATGACCCTTACACATGGTGAAATGCTTGGTATTCATAAAGACACACCATCACCATATCTTCACACACAGTATGAACACAGAGACCAAAGAAATATGATACCTGGTGATGTGCATAAAGCCACTCAGATAATTAGTGAGATAACTGGCTTTCAAGTTTTAGTGGCACTGGATCCCACCAGGAAGGCTCGGGGAACATTAAATTTTAGATATATTCAAGATCATGCTAAATTCATAGATAATATCACCGCGATGTATGATGACACCTTCAGGTATACCGGTAGGGAATTGCAAGCGTACAAGAAAGAACTGGTGCAACACAGACTAGTGCTAAACTATTTAACAGCTGTCACAGAAGGGTATTGCGTAACTTTGGCCACCCAGTTTGGAGTAAAGTGCTGCACATATATTACTAATAACACCAGTGACCCCAAAGAGGTAATAGACCACAAGATGGATGAGATTCTGCAGTTAAAATGGGAATTTTGGAAGACCCACAATGCTTCAGTGGCTGAAGTAGAAGAGTGGGTTTCATGGTTGAATCCAGCGAAGAGGTTCTCAGGTCTAGGAGATTGGGTCCAGGAAATGATCGCAAGCATAGGTAAACTCCTGGTCCTTATACTGGGTGTCGTCATAGTAATTGGCATATGTGTCAAGTGTGTTCCTAATGTGTTGAAGTGTGGGAAATGTAAATTTAAGGTAAACCGGAAGGGTGAAATAATGATGGTGGTTAGTAGTGCCCATATGAATACTGTGGTAAATGTAGAACTGCATTACAACCCTGAACTAGAAATACCATCATATAATGTATTACATTTAGAAATGCGTAGAATGTATTATTAAAATGTTATTTTTCTCATTTAAACATCTTAGATGATGTAAGTCTCTATTCCCCTTCAAAACTTCCTTTATAGGACTGGTGCATCCCCACATCTTTCACATGATCACCCAAGATCCGCGGTGTGCGTAAAATGGTAGTTTTATGTTCCCCCTCTAGAGACCCATCATAGATGGATTGAAACCACCTTGTGCCATCCCATAAAAATAACGTTAAATAATATCCCATATGCAAGCCTAAAATTAATTTTAAAATCAGAGTATGATAGCATGTTGTTTGCTATCAAAGGGTGGACTGTCGAAGCTGGTTTAGTGGGTGAGACAGAATCAGTGTAAAATTAGCTTGGAGCGATGCCATCTTGTGAATGCAAACCAGACTCCATCTTAAAAATAACAATCTGCATGACGCCATTTTAAATTACAACTCACAAGCTAAGTACAGATGGCAATATTTTTGGTACTGGGGACAACCTCGCATAGAGAAATACCAAAACAACTAGAGAAACAGGCTCCTGAGAAAAGTAAATAGAAAAGACAATACACCAGGAACTGTGGGTGTTTTTGCATGTAAAGGGGGAGACTCCACATGTGGACAGGTGTAGCTGTGGCAATTGTAATATGGCCCAGACACTTGAATTTGACTGAATGAACAATGGTAAGAAATCTGCTATTTTAAACTCACTGTCAGACAGGCTGGCACCAGCACGGTTGGGGCTCTCCACCCTGTTTGAGAGTGAATCTCATTACTAATAAAACATTGCATTGCAGTTTAAAAATGATTGATATATATATGTGTATATATATATATATATATGTATATATATATATATTAAATCCATCATAAATAGAATCACATGCATAAACACCGCACATTACGCACAGTTGAGCTGTTAAAATGACGCACATTAGCGAATGCACAATATCCTGCATGCGAATGCTGTTTATTAGCTGCATGCATGCACATCTGCCCCAAATCAGATAAACCTAAGTAGCGTCTTTTCCCAAAACCCTAATACTTACACAATGCACACCAACATAAAAGGTTCCATAGCTTTGAAGTATAAGATTCAAGTTTTATCCATTTATTACAAATGCTGTGAAATAAAGGCTATTTTGGTATCTAAGGTTTAATACGTGATAAGTAAGCCATGTTTGGTATTATCCTGATCTGCACTTTCTCAACAGCTTTCGGTATCATCGGTGTGAAGATCGCAACATGCATTCTCAACTTATGGACCGTAGAGATATAAAGCACCAAAATGTATTTTGTGAAACCAACAGCCTAGATTTGCATGCAGCGGGAATAGAGGAGTCAATAGGCTGTTGGAGGCTGACCTGTGTCCATTTGAATCAACCTGTTAAATGTCCTGTAACAAACGCACCGTGATGGGGAACCAATGGGATCAGCAACAAACCTCTCTATTGTGTTGTCTGTTTCTGTAAGGGTATAAATGTGTGTGTTGTGACCCCAGTCTGGAGTCTTCTTGCTGATTGCTGATTGACGGAGGTTTCTTGCTCATGCCAGTATCTGGTCCAGAGCGCGTGCGTATGTATAACTGTATCTTGGGTCTGTATAATTCTTTGCGCTAAATTGTACTTAGATCACAGCGTGTAATTGACTGTACTTTAATTGAATAATACTTTGTGCTTTGGAAACACATGCTCAAGGTCTAAAGTCTTTATTTTACTGTAGGACTGCGTACGCAAATAGCGTCAATTTTAGAGGTTTATAGGCAGGTTTTAGAAGGTATAGGTAGGAGCGTATAGAGGTTCAAATTCAGTATCCTTAGAAGAGAGAGATGAGAGGAAGAAGGAGGGATAGATATGGGAGTAAGAGTAGGAGAAAGAGAGATGGAAGAAAGAGACAGTAAAAAGAGATGGAATGAAGATGGGGATCGAGATGAGAAGCTGAGGGAAGAGAGAGGTTAAAAAACATGCATTATTAACAATAGCTAGCGACCCAGCAAATGACAGGTCCAAAATACTAGTAATAGATAAAGATGCATGCAGTGGCGCATTTACCTAGAGGCTGCAGCCCCATCAGTAAAATCTGCCACCCAGTTGCAGTCCGTGATTGCTTTGGCTATACTGTAGCTGGCAGTGACTTCCCATTGGAAGCACTACCTGCCAATCACACACAGGACAGGCAATCCCAGGGGGGGGTGTTTTCTACCCCTGGGACTGCCAGTCCGGGCTGTGATTAGCATAAAGCGTGATTCCAGTGGGAAGCCACTCCTCTGCTTATCCCGTAGCCCTACCCAGCTTCTAGGGGCTGCAGCTGATGTTTTGTGCATATACGGTCCCACCACCGCATGTGCCGGTCCCGGCTCCTGACAGATCCATTGCGCAGACACAGGGACCATGACTCCTCCTCTCCTTCAAACTGTGGCACTACAGGCAATGGCAGCCCCCCTCATCAAAGAGAGTAGGAGCAAAATGCATGTCCAGGTGTTTCAGAGAAATAGTCTTACCTTGAGGCAAGAACATATTAAATCTTTGGCAGGAGGGTAGCTTCATAATAAAGTCCATAGAAATATTGGTCTATATATGGCCAGGACTTGGTAGAGGATGTAGAGGACCTATAGGAACCTGATGCAAAATCTTGTGCTGAGCACAGGAAAAACAGACTGCCATGTAATCCTTTACATCCAGATGGACACCAGAAACTTCTGAAGATCACATCTAAGTTTTTCTACACTCCCACATGACCGAATATGTGTGATGCCTGTGCCCACTTGAGTAATTTTGGACGTAGTTCTGGTGACACAAATGACTTCCCAGAAGAACTCTCTCAAAAGGGACTTCTTCGTCAGTGATACAAAATAAGCAGGGCAATGCATTGGTTTTAAGATTCTTATCACCAGGTCAATAGGTAATAACCAGATTAAAATTGTTGAAGAACAATTACCACCTGGACTGGCAATAATTCTGTTATGATACTGTTGCTATTACCTGGAGTCCAATGGCCAGAGTAGATATACAAGTGGATAGTCAGATGTAGCCTGGTTGGTAAACAAGGTAAGTTGTTCAGAAGTACAAAGTAACAACAAAAAATAGCAAGAGCTGAGTAGACTGACCCAAACAGGATCCAAGATGGATTCTATTGATGCAATACTGGCCATCTTGGATAAGGGCAAGTTCTCAAAGCACAGCAACCTCTGGTGGCTTGAGGTAAGAATATCAGACGTCTCTAAAAAAGGAGACAGGATCCAAGATGGATTCTCTTGATACAAAACTGGCCATCTTGGACAAGGGTAAACTCAAGGGCAAGTTCTCAAAACACAGGCTGAATTACAAAGATAGGAGATTTCATTAGTTCTTTGTACAAGAGTGGGAACATGGGAGGAAACGTCTAATCATTACAAAGTATCTGTAAATACAGTACAAACAGTAGTGGGTGTATCCATTTAATATCATAGGCATTTGATTCTTCACTCTCAGCTCAAGGTGATTTGCATTGTAGCGGAAATGCTAATTTACATCAGCCTGGGCATAACTGTGGGCAGCACAGACGGTGTAATGGTTAGCGTTACTGCCTCACAGCAATAAGGTGATGGGTTCAATTCCCACCATGGCCCTGTGTGGAGTTTGTATATTCTCCCTGTGCTTGCGTGGGTTTCCTCCGGGTACTCCGGTTTCCTCCCACATTCCAAAAATATACTGGTAGGTTAATTGGCTCCCAACAAAATTAACCCAAGTGTGTATGTGTGTGTGGGCATGTGATAGGGAACATAGATTGTAAGCTCCACTGGGGCAGGGACTGATGTGAATGGCCAAATATTCTCTCTGTAAAGCACTGCGGAATATGTGTGCGCTATATAAATAACTGGTAATAAATAAATAATAAATAAATATTGTGTTGGTAAAAACATGTAAAATTCCCTTGTCCATTTATGTAGCACCATTTGTATGTTAAAATGCTTTGAACTAGGGTCTGTGTAATCTAAGAGGGGATGTAGGAAGGTCTGTCTTCCTGAACAGCCTTAAACCTGTCTCGTATATGGCATGAAAGAAATATGTCTGGAATTATATGACAGCTGACCAGACCCTTGCTAAAACATTCATTAAGAGCCTGTGTCCTGTTTGGGGCCAATCTTCAAAGAATGGTTGTTATACAGAGATGTGTGAATTGCTTCACCTAGCTGTGTATGTTTATGACCTCAGCCTACTTCCCAACTTCAAAGAGAGCTGAATGTGTAACTAAAGAACCCCTGCTCATGTGGCCAGGAACCCTGAGCTTCAGCCAGCTGAACAATCCACTCTGAGCTACAAAAGGGTTAAAAACACTCCAGGGAGGGGGGTGAGGGGGTGCCTGGAAAAGCAGGCATAAATATGTGACTCAACCCTGGCTTATTGTCCATTCTGCATGAGGCTATCGAAGGATACAGATGATCCAGGCTTGGCCTGCCACTGTAGCCTGCAACTTAAGCATGCCATCTGAAGCATTGAGTTAGAACCGGAGTTCGAACTGGATTTGGACTTTTGACTACTTTCTAACCAAAATTGAAACCATCTCACAAACAGCAGCACAGGCATACTGCCAATTGTCCTTCATTTACACTCCCCTGACACTGGATTCGGCTGCTGTCTCATGCTGCAGGCAAATCGAACTCCACAAACTGCTCGATGTGACAAGACCACAAACTCATGTGAAGGAGACGCTGTGGCTTTTGCAGAACACTCTATCATTTTTTAATTTCTTATTAAGTTTAACATGGTTTTAACTTAAAATACGGTCACCATTTATTCTTCTTTATTTTTTTTCCACCTGGATGTTATACTTCCGTTACGTTTACCCTGCCAGATGTAACTATGCAGTGCGCCCCAGATGGCTGACTCGGATGGTTCTTTCTTGGGCAGGATTAACAAACACGTGGATGTATTCATGCAGTGCGTTTCATATTTCAAATGTTTTAGTCATCTGTAAATGTCATGCTGAACTGCAGCACTGTTTGCTGTATTTACTATTCCCTGTTCTGTAAAATGTACTTCCACTGTATGATATACTGGTGTGCTATACATCCACTGAAGTGCATCCTCCATGGGCAGGATGTACTTTATGTGGATCTATTCATACAGGGTATATCATACTGCTACACATGTGTCAGTTTTCCCATATATGCCTTGGGTTCTTGTTCTTGTATGGCTTATCTCCCACAGTGCAACCTTCGTAGTGCGCCCACCATGGCTGCCTCACCTGGTACACTCGTGGATGGGATAAAAAAATACATGGACCTGACTATTATGGTGGGACCTTACTCCTAGCGTCAGGACACTGCAACCACACCCATTTTGTGTCTTCCGGGCGTAACTTGTTCCACCCAGCATAGTGCGCCCAAGACGGCTGCCTCATTTGGTACCTTTGTGGGTGGAATATATAACCCATGGAAGTTATTTCCCAAAATGTCTGCACCAACCCTGCAATATGCTTATTGTGCTCTCTAGTTTTCAGTTGATTTTAATTATCTCGTGTGGTTTTATATTTTTTTGCAACACCAAATTGTACAATGTACCATGTTTTCTGATCTCTGTAAAGTGACTTTGAGTCTTATCTGAGAAAAGCGCTATATAAATAAAAGTATTATTATTATTATTATTATTATTATTATCCAGAGTTCGTCATTGTGAAGGCCTCATCCCAGAACCATGTAGTCCACCGTGACTCGAATGGTTTGTTTCCCCTTTTATTTTATAGAAAGTGTCAGTAACTGTGTGATTCCTTTTAACATTATTATATTCTTTGTAACTTTTTGTACACAAGCTTTGAAGATATTCTTGAATTAAACATTAATTCTAGTTCTGTGAGAGCAGAAGCTCACCTTATGCTTTAGCATCACAGTTTTCTTCTGCTCGTGGCAGTTACCGGGTTTAGTTAACCACATGTGCTGTGGTAACCTGTAAAAGTCACGGGCAGCGATTCTCAGATTGGCATATCTGGAGGTCGGCCTGCAGGACCATGACATGCATGTCTTAACTTTCTACAAATGTAGGCAGTTCAAACATGAAGCAAATGGTCCCTATAGGATCAAAATAAGCATCAATCCTGAGGAACAAAATCTGATCGGAGCTAGATGTTTGCTAGGACTGCTGTAAAATATAGTTAGCTGATGGTCAATGGCCAACTGCACTTATTAATCTAAGGATCTTGTATGGTGCCCTAACCACCAAACAAAGTAATTTGTCCACTTTGGCTGTAGTGGTGAAGCCAAGTCTGTCTGTGTATACACTCTCCTAGGTGTACTCACATAAGACACTGGAACTCATACAATTATATGGGCAGGACATTAAGTATAATAAAAAATATATAAATAAGTCAATGAATGATAGCACTGTAGCAATAGAGAGATCCAAAATTAGAATGCTGCTTGGTGTACACGGAAAAGCTCCTTTACCGGAAGATATACGACTTCTGTCTGTTTTATTTTCTTTGGATAAGATATACATTTTTGTGCTGAGCATTCTCAGGATGTATACACATAATTCTATTTAAACATTTTTGTGTATAGTTGATTTGCTTAAACGTATGCCCTGAGAGATGGAATGCAGTGGCCAAGTGTAGATCAAGAGCAGTGAATATGAGTTAACATAACTGCAACTTTTATTAGATGTGTATGCATTTACAAATATGCTTTTGTATCTCTTGTGGGCTCCGGAGGTCTGAAGCAATTTCATACATTGATTACAGTAGGATGACGTTTAACCAATTAACTGACAATTATTATTTTCAAAAGTCATCAAAAACTGTATTTTTTTTTATTATTAACCACTTTATTAGCTAACGTTTTCTTCCAAAACTGGCCAGAAATTGTCTTTTTCTAATGTAATTAATTTAGAATGTGTCTTTAATTAAATTTAGAATGTGTTTTTAAAAATGTGTGTGTATATATATATATATATATATATAAATATATATATATATATATATATATGAAGAAGGTGGTTTCTTATGGTGCAAGTGTCATACGTATAGATGATCAATCGAACACTTAAATCCTTCAAATGAGAGGAGGCAGCAGTCCCTTCCGTGTGTCTGTATGGCAATCAGACGAATAGTAATCTAGAAAATAGGGTGGAAAGGACAAGCGCCAAATAGTGTGATAAATTAAAAATAAATGTGCCCGTGCTCAAATAATAATATCCGTACCAAAAGAAAATTCTTTAAGGCTTATCTGAAAATCCTGTCGGAGACCAATGAACAATGCTGGACCCAGGTTTCTAGTGCCAGAGAGGACCTTAATGAGAAGAGGCTCTTGGCAGAGCCAGATGGGAGAGAAAGACAATATAGTGTAGTATTTCCAGTACAGGGAACCTGGTATTAATGATTATGCGTACCCAATATATTCTTGTGTGAAGGTATAGAATTGTATAGACCACAGAAACCAGGACGCATGCATGGAAGCCCTAGCGGACCCCAGGGAGAATACTCAGTCACCACTCACCTCCACTCCCAGCGCCTGGACACCTAAGCCCAAGGACACCAGCGCAGAAACTTCAATTTAATTGACCAAAATGGACCCTGACAGGCACTGGACACAGGAGCTCTGACAGTTTATTAGCCCATCACCACTATATGTGGGTATCTCTGGGGCTGAAAGAAAAAAGAAAACTTGGATGAGTAACCAAGGATACAATTCTAATGGGGTATGTGTCAGAGAGTGTCAGAGAGGACTGGTGATCACTCTTAGAGATCAGTGTAATAGTGCTCATACGGTAACAAGCAGCACTTGCTCCTCTTGTATTATTGCCTGCCCCATCCTGTTCACCTATGTATCCTTGTCTCCTTCCTTCTGCATGTTCTCTATCAGGCATAATTTAAATATTCACATCCCATCCGCATCTGAGCTGCGGATTGTGACAAATATGCCCCTATATTAGAGATGTGTGCGCTGACCCCTGTGTTTTGGTTTTGGATCTGGATCTCCCCTGGTTTTGGATCTGGATTGGTTTTGCCAAAACCTCACCTCCATGTTTTGTTTTTCGTAGAGATGTGCGCCGACCCCTGTGTTTTGGTTTTGGATCTGGATCTCCCCTGGTTTTGGATCTGGATTGGTTTTGCCAAAACCTCACCTTCGTGTTTTGTTTTCGTGTTTTGGTTTTGGATTTGGATTTTTTCTTAAAAAAATCAAAAAACATCTAAAATCACATAAAATGGGCCTTTTTTGTTCCTACAGTATTAATAACCTCAATAACATTTATTTCCGCTCGTTTCCAGTCAATTTTGACCACCTCACAGCTCACAATATTGATTTTTTTCATCTAGTTAAAGAGCCAAAAGGTTGCATGCAGCTTGCTGGCTCAAAACTGATTTATATAATTATTAATAGAGTTGAGGACTGTGCAAAGATGATGGTTGGGATACCCTTGAGGATTGAATAATTGATAGTTTGTGCAGCCCCTGGCTGTAAAATTGATAATAACTTAATTAAAAAACAATTCATTGGTGCAGCCCCTGACTGTAAAATTGATAATAATTTAACTTAAAATAAAACAATTCATTGGTGCAGCCCCTGGCTGTAAAATTGATAATAAATTAATGAAAAAACAATTCATTGGGTGCAGCCCCTGGCTGAATAATTAATAAAAAGAAATTCATTGGTGCAGCCCCTGGATGTAAAATTGATGATAAATTAATTAAAAATACAATTCATTGGTGCAGCCCCAGGCTGAATAATTAATAATAAAATGAAATTCATCGGTGCAGCCCCAAGCTGTAAAAATGATAATAAATTAATTAAAAAACTATTTATTGGGTGCAGCCCCTGGCTGAATAATTACTAAAACAAAATTCATTGGTGCGGACCCTGGCTGTAAAATTGCTAATAAATTAATTTAAAAACAAATCATTGGTTCCTACAACAACCATAACATTAATAATGGAAAGGAAAAAGGTGCAAGATGGAATAGTCCTTGGGCCCTCCCACCCACCCTTATGTTGTATACGAAACAGGACATTCACAATTTAACAAACCAATCATTTCAGTGAGAAGGCCTGCCAATTGTGGCTGAAATTATTGGTTTGGACCCCCTTTAAACAAGCTGCCAATGTGCATTAGACATGGAAATGTTCCCATACACAAACTGGCTTTACATGACAACATCAGATGTCATTGTCGTCCTCATCCCCATCAGTGTGTACATCCTCTTCTTCACACAATATAAATTCGTCCCCGCTGGAATCCAGCCTCTGTAATTTTTGGATGTAATTGTTGGTAGAGTTCTTCCTCGTGGAATTTGTAATTAATTTTAATGAACATCATCTTTTCCACATTTTGAGGAATTAACCTCCTATGCCGATCACTGACAGGGTTGCCAGCTGCACTGAAAACTCTTTCGGAGTACACACTGGAGGGTGGGCAACTTAAGTAATGCAAAGCCAGTTTGTGTATGGGACTCCAAATTGCCTCTATTTCCTGCCAGTACTGAAAGGAACTGTCTGACATGCCTATTAGGATGTTATCTCTGAAATAGTCCTCCACCATTCTGTGAATGGAGACCGTATCAAACATAGTCATGGCAGAAGACATGTCACTAGTAGGCAGTTCTCTCAGGCCCGACCAGATGTCATTTTTTGGTGAACGATCTGCATTACCAGCAGGCATGCTGTGAAGAAAACTGAGTTTTTTCCTGGCAGCTGCAGAAACTGAAGGAGGAGATGATGGCGTTTCACATGCGGCTGCAGCTACCAATTTTTTTACCAACAGCTCTATGCATAGTTTTAGATTTCGGTCTGTTGGAAAAAAAACTCACAAGGTAGGACTTAAACCTAGGATCCAGAATGGTCGCCAAAATATATGTTTCAGATTTTAATAGATTGGCGACTCGTGGATCCTTGTTAAGTGAATCAAGGGCTTGATCCACCAGTCCGACATACTTTGTGCAATCGCTCCATTTCACCTCCTCCTTCAGTTTCTCCAGCTGTTTTTGCAAAAGTCAGATGAGGGGAATGACCTGACTCAAGCTGGCAGTGTCTGAACTAACTTCACGTGTGGCAAGTTAAAAGGGTTTGATAACCTTGCACAACATGGAAATTATTCTCCAATGCGCTTGAGTAAGGTGCATTCCCCTTCCACGGCCTATGTCATAGTCCATTGTATATCCCTGAATGGCCTTTTGCTGTTCCTCCATCTGCTGAAGCATATAGATGGTAGAATTCCACCGAGTTACTACCTCTTGCTTCAGCAGGGCAAATTTAACAGTACCTGCTGGTCATGCAATCTTCGACAAGCGGTCGCTGAATGTCTAAAATGATATTTTGCGGGCCACCGAGAGCATCTCCTGCATGAGCGTGTCAGATTTTAAAAAATGTTGCACCACCAAATTAATTGTGTGAGCAAAACATGGGACGTGTTCGAATTGACCCACATGTAATGCTCTCACAATATTGCTGGCATTGCCCAAAATCACAAATCCTGAAGAGAGTCCAAGTGGGGTAAGCCATTTAGCAATGATTTCCCTGAGTTTTTCTAAGAGGTTATCAGCGGTATGCCTTTTAGTGAATCCGGTGATGCACAGAGTAGCCTGCCTCTGTATCAGCTGTCTTTTGGTAGATGTTGCAGCTGCTGTTGCTGTTGTAGGCAATACACCTACCCAGTGGGCTGTCACAGTCATGTAATCCTTAGTTTGCCCTGTCCCCATTGTCCACATATCAGTGGTCAAGTGGACAGTGGGTAACATGGCATTTCTGAGGGATTAGTAAGGTTTTTTTTAATGTCCTTGTACAGACTTGGAATTGCTGTTCTAGTGAACTGGAATCTAGAAGGGATCTGGTAGCAAGGACATAGGACCTTAATTAACTGTTGAAAACCCACTGCAGTAATGGCGGATACTGGACGCACATCTAATACCAGCATAGTTGTTATGGTGTCAGTAATCGGCTGTGCAACTGGGTGGTTGCTGTCAAACTTGTTTGACCTTGCAAACGATTGTTTGACAGTCAATTGTTTTTTGGAGGATATGCTACAAGTAGTCTTCCTCCTGGTCCCCTTCTTGGATGAAGATCCAGTCACAGCAACAGCAGCAGCAACAGGCATAGTCAACAAGGATCTTTCTGAAGAATCACGGATAGGAGAGGAGTAAATCATGCTTTGAATACCAACATTGGATGCAGCAGGACTACTCTCGATGATGAATGAGGATGTTGATGATGCAGGTGTTGGTGTTGGAGATTGAAGGCGCTTGGATCTCACAGAGAGCGAGCAGGTAGGTGATACAGGACTTGTTACTTTTTGAGTTTTGGAACTTGGCGCCAAACACTTTGATATTTGATGAATGTGCTCCAAGTGACGTAACAAGGAGGAGGTCCCTAGGTGGTTTAGGTCCCACCCTCTACTCATTCTTGCATGGCAATGGTCACATATGGCTTAACAACTGTTGTCCGGATCGGGGTGGAAATAATTCCACACGTGAGAAGTAGATTTTTTGGTCTTTTGTCCCGGCATGACAATAATGGGCTTTGGCTTTTCCAATCCATGGGCAACAGCTGTTGCCTTACTTACACAAAGGACATCTACGGCATCAACATCCTCATCACCAACATCCTCATCATCCTTAGCACTTTCAACTACCAAAATATCCTCCTCCTCCTCCATGTGCAATTCCACAGAAGCATCCTCACTGACTATGTCTGCAAGATGTTGACTGCCCTTCCCCACATTTACAGAGGGCACACAAATGTTGGAACTTGGAGGATCCTCCAGTACACTAGTATTTAGGTCTGGCTCACACATGGCAACTGCGGACACACTTGCACTCTCCTCGGAGATTTGTGATTTCGATTTCTCAGGGCACACAGTTGTTTTTTCTGAAGGGCTAGCAGAATCAGCAGTCTTCCAAGCAGGCCAAGGCCTTATCCTTTTCTTGCCATTTCGTGTAGTGAAGGGCATATTGCCAATTTTTTGTTTATCTAAAGGCAAATTTCCTTTCAATTTTTTTTATCTTAACTTCAGTACAACTAGCTTTGGCGTGACTTAAGCCCTGGGGCATGGGTCTTCATAGAGGACGAGGAAGTTGTGGTTCTTGGTCTCCTGTCATGTGATAGCCCTCCATATTTTCTGTGGTCTTGAAGCAGTGTCGCAAGCACCAATAGTGTAGCCAAGGTGCGCATATAAAATTCACACACATGCAGTCGTGCACACACACAAAAATATTAGACAAAAAAAAGACAATTGATTTTTACTTTTTTTCAGCTCGATTGGAGTCGGGCAGCACTAAGTTGCAACTTGCGGTGCTGGCTGGATCTTGTGCGTTTAAGCCTAAGACGCATTAAGGATTCTGCCTTTGAACCTCTATATACCCCTGCCTATACCTTCTAATATCCTTCCTAAAACCTCTAAGGATGATGCTAATTTGCGTACGCAGTCATCCAGTAAATAAAGACTCCAGACTTAGAACATGTGGTTCCAAAGCACAAAGTATTATTCAAGTAAAGTACAGCAGTTACACACTATGATCCTCATATAATCTTAGCGCAAAGAGATTATACAGACCCAAGTACAATTATACATATGCAGCGCTCTCTGGTCCAGATGTTAGGCATCAGCAAGAAACCCCGCGTCAATCAGCATTCAGCACATAGACTAGGAACCCAGGGTCAGCACACATATTTATACCCCGCAGAAATAAGCAACCTAAAGGAGAGGGCATATGTTACAAGGCATTTAACAGGTTGATTCAAATAGACACAACCCAGCCTCTAACAACTGGGGTTCTCTGGTTTCCTGCCTCATGCAATCATCCTAACAGTTTTTCATATTATGTACATTTTGTTGCTTGAAGTCTCTGCGGTGCACAAGTTGAGCATGCATGATGCGATCTCCACACCGATGGTACCAGAATACTGTTGAAAGAGTACGCATCAGTACAATACCAATCACGGCTTACTTATCATGTATAAAATCTTAGTTACCAAATAATCTTTATTTCACAGCATTTATGCTAAATGAACAAACTTAAATCTTATACTTGAAAGCTTATTAAACCTTTTATGTGAATATGTAATGTGTAAGTATGCGGGGTGTGATGTAAAGACGCTAGTCAACTTGGGGCAGATGCGTGCGCATGAAGCTAATAAACAGCGTTTTCATACAGGGTCTTATGCATTCGCTAATATGCAATTGTGCGTATTAATGTGTGTATGAGAAATGGTGCACTTAAATTTCACTTAAACTAAGTGAACACCTAGCAGTGTGGAATGCTGAGCATTATAGTTCTACACACACACACCCCCCTCTCTCAGCAGCCCCCACCCTTCCCAGGCTCAAAAGCACAGTCCTTTGTTCTCCCAGGTTCTTGTGTAAATGCAAATTAGCACAGCTACAGGACCCAAACCTCAGATAACACTCTTGGCTTTGAAGGTATTTTATTGCAGGAAGCAATACGCAAAATGGCGTCTTGCGATCTCATTTCCAAGATGGCGTCTTGCGGCCAGTCGCAAGTTGGTGTCGCTGCGATTCAATTTTAGACTGATCTTGTCTCAGCCAATAATCCAGCTTCGACAGTCCACCCTTTGATAGCGAACAACATGCTATCACAAACTGATTTTAAAATATAATTTAGGCTTACATTTATATACTATTTAGTGTTATTATGGGATGGCACAAGGTGGTTCTTAATCCATCAATAATGTGTCTCTGAGTGGGGACATAAAACTACTATTATCCGCACTCCACGGATCTTGGAAGATCATATGAAAGGTGTGCGGATACACCAGTCCTATAAAGGCAGTCTTGAAGGGGAATTGAGACTTTACATTATCTGAGGTGTTTTTAAAAATAACATTTCAATAATACATTCTATGCATGTCTAAATATAATACATTAAATGATGGTATTTCCTAGTTCAGGGTTGTAATGCAGTTCTGTATATACCTCGGTATTCATACTGACCACCATCATAATTTCGTTCTTTTCTTTTACTCTATTTTTACATTTTCCACACTTCAACACAATAGGAACACACTGGACACATATGCCAATTATTATGATGACAATCAGTATAAGGATTAAGAATTTGCCTATACTGGCGATCATTTCCTGGACCCATTCCCCTAGACCTGAGAACCATTTCACTGGGTTCAGCCATGAAACCCATCCTTCTATCTTCTCCCTTACTTCAGTCACTGAAGCGTTATGGTTCTTACGAAACTTCCATTTTAGCTGCAGAATTCCGGTCTATTTACCTCCTTCGGGTCGCTGGTATCATTGGTGACATAGGTGCAACATTTTATTCCAAATTGGGTGGCAATACCCTCCAGTAACAGCAGTTAAATAATTTAACACTAGCCTGTGTTGCACCAGTTCTTTCTTGTATGCTTGCAATTCTCTCCCTGTATACCTGAATGTGTCATCGTACATCTCGGTGATATTATCTATCAATTTAGCAAGTTCCTGAATATATCTAAAGTTTAATGTACCCCGAGCGATCCTGGTGGGATCCAATGTGACTAAAACTTGAAAGCCAGTTGTCTCACCAATTAATTGAGTGGCTTTGTGAATGGCACCAGGTATCATATTTCGTTTGCCTCTGTGTTCATATTGTGTGTGAAGATATGGTGACGGTGTGTTTTTATGTATACCAAGCATTTCAACATGTGTGAGGGTCATAAATTCTGGGACTACTCTTCCTAGGTAACACAAACCTTCGGAACTCAGGGAGAGCCACTTATATGCTTATCTTCCACATATAAAATATACATTATCAGGGAGAACATAAGGAATGGTATGCATCATTATCATTAAGCACTGGCTGTATTATTTTAGCACAATAACCATCTGGCACCTTACCAATAATTTCTTTGGTGGAACTCAATGTATACCGATACCTAAAATGTTTCCCACTAGATTTAATTGAGCATAACAGATCATGATTTATGGACTCATTATCAGCTCTTTGTGAGAAGGTCATCATCTGATTATTCCCCGTCACTTCCCAACTCCCGGGTTTATTGGAGTTGATTATGTTTAAACACAAAAGTGATCTATCTACTTGGAATTGATATAGTTTGAAATGAGGTGGTTTGGATGAGAGAAAATTTCCATCCAATGTTTTCCCTTTTTGTTATTCTAAAACTTCCGTGATATTCAGCGGAAATGGCACCAACCCTACATTATGCTGTCCCTGTGGCACATGTGAACACACCCAGCAATCAGTTTGATTTAACACTTTGCCTACCATGCTATGATAATCCTCTAAAGGATACCCACCCCAGTATGGGTTATATTTAGGTTGGCACCATTGGATACAGTTCTCATCAAGTAGGGACCCACAAAGCTCACAAATACAGGAATCTTCAGACGATAAACCACCACACCTTCTGGAATGATAGCTCTCTTAACAATAACAGTACTAAGATTGGTCAGACACTCCCCTGATTGGCATTGCACTCCTCCTGACTCCACTCCATCAGCACTGCCATCAGCTCCCATTTCCTCAATCGGTCTCCCATCACAGAAACTGGATATTCCCGAACCGACCAGGATGGTGAACACTCTAAAAGAGAATATGAAAATGAACACAGCAGGCCTGTCCATTGTCACAACAAGACCTGCAAATTTCTCTTAGTTCAGGTATCTCACTACGACCTTTTCAATCCTCCCGGAACAAGCTAGCGAGCGACAGGTCCACGCTATCAGCCTTGTCTCCGACTTGTTTCTCCACCGGTTGATTGACCTTTTTGCAATAAATTTCTGATCATAACATATTCTCCTGGTTCAACATCATGACAGTTAGTTTCAGGCATATCATGGGACAACAATTTCAGTTTCTGCTGCTGTTGCTTTAACTGCTTACTCATTGATATAAGATACTTTACAGTTACCTCGTTGTTACCCTTCAAGTCTTCCTGTGGGCTTATAATCAAATGAGGTTGTCTACCGAACAGTATTTCAAATGGGGACAGATTTAGAGGGGGTCTAGGAGTGGTCCTTATGCTATGTAGGACCAAAGGTAATGCTTCTGGCCATCCTAGTCCAGTCTCTGCCATGATTTTACTTAACTTATTTTTAGTAGTCCCGTTCATCCTCTCTACCTTGGCACTGGCTTGCAGTCGGTAGGGAGTGTGAAGACGGCTATTAATACCCATCAGCTTACACATATTTTGAAAACCATCACCTGTAAAATGAGTACCCCTGTCACTCTCAATGATTTTAGGGATACCGTACCTGCATACAAATTCCTGAACTATTTTCTTGGCAGTAAACACAGCAGTATTAGTGGCCGCTGGGTAAGCCTCAACTCAATTAGAAAATACATCAGTGCACACTAATACATACTTAAGATTCCTGCAGGGTGGTAATTGGATGAAATCAATTTGTATCACCTGGAAAGGTCCATCAGTCGGTGGAATGTGTGACGGTTCGGTAGGAATCGCTTTCCCTATGTTCTTCCTCAAGCAGGTCAGACAGGACATTGCTATCTTTTCTGCTTGTGAAGAAAATGTCCCACCAAATAACAGCCTGGCGCTAATAAACTACAATTGAATAATAGACCACAGCTGCAAACACCTATGGGTCTGTGTAAACCCAATAAAAGATCACCTGCTGATGATCCCAAACAAAGATAATACACTGATGGTGTTGCGCTAATTGGATTTGTAATTACAAATAAATACTTAACGTGGCAGAAATGAATTCAAGACACCAAACAAATCTACCATGAATTTAATAAATACACATTAAGCATATCAGTAATGGTATACAAATGACATATAACAATCACCTTAATATTGTAAAAGTCTGTACAGACTATCATATATTACCATGGAACCTCTTGATTCCTAATAGAAACCTGCATAACTGACAGGTTTACTAAAGAAAACATAAAAATATAAAAAAAATTGTATATTGCATGTAAACTGTGACCAATCTTAATCTGACAGTTCTCACCCGATCAAAGTCCACATATGAGAGTCCTAATAACCCCTTTGAATTTACCTCCGGGTTTTGACAAGGGGTAGAACTGGAATGTTTTCCAAAGGTGTAAACAGTACAATGTTATTTAGGAAACACGGACTCCATGCTGATTCGAAGCGCACATATAATCCACCTGCATATCCTGAAGAGGTGTAGCGGTTATTGGTATCTCCTACCGCCTGGCCAATGGACAAGGTTATCCTCTGATGGGGAAATCCTGAGGCTGTAATATGGTCAACACATGACCGCCTGGTTATCTCTCACCGTCTTGAATCCAGCCAGCGGGCACCGTCACCGCAATGTGTAGCGCTTATGGCTCCCCGTGGAAATAAACGGGTATCTAAAGTCAGCAAAATGCCTGTGTCACTTGATGAAAATCCTCTAACTAGTTTCGCTTCCACTACATGAAGCTTTATCAAAGAGCTTGTGAAGAAAAACCTGGTGCGCACCAGTATGCTCTCACCAACTTGCACATACCTTGTTTTCCCAGATGAGTCAGACTGTGTGCTGCCTCAGCCAGGCTGGGGTAATATGCCTTGGGGGCTACAGGTTTACCTTGTCCGTCCCTCCAGAGCCCGGAGGACTCTTGCCCACATCCCTTGGACTTCCAAATGGACTTTTCCTGAATTGAACACAAATGTTGCATCTCAATTAATTTCAGCATATCAATTGTTTGGAAAGACATAATTTTTTCAGTGGGAGAAAACATTTTTAACCCTGCTGCCCATTTTGCAGCTTCATCAGCTCTGTTGTTGCCCAGTGACAGCGGATCATCCTCACATGTATGGGCTTTACATTTAATTACTGCCACCGCTTTACATTTACAACAGCATAACCTGTACATAATTCACCTGTGTCTGTTTGTCTATGACAACTCCCATCGGTATAAAAAGTCACATCCACATTCTCTAAAGGTGTGTCGTGTATGTCAGGTCTAGCAGTAAAGGTCTGATTTAGATATTCCATACAATCGTGCGTATCATTATGTCCGCTGAACTCACCTCCCGCCAGCAACTCGCCTCCTTCCACCCTTTGTACATCATGTTGTACATATGGTAAATATGTTGCTGGATTCAGTGTGCTGCAACTTTAACAGTGATGTTTGTGGGTGTGATTAGAGCTAGTTCCAATTTGGTAAACCTAGCCGAAGAGACATGTCTGGTTTCAGCTGAGTTCAACAGAGCAGATACAGCATGGGGAGTGTAGACAATCATATCATGACCCAATACTACGTCCTCACTTTTACTCACCAATAAAGCGGTAGCTGCTAAACTTCTCAAACAAGTGGGGAGTGATCTTGCCACAGTGTCCAATTGGGCACTGTAGTATGCTACGGGTCTACTGGCATCACCATGTTTTTGTGTAAGGACACCTGCAGCACAACCATCGGCTTCCGTACAATACAAATCAAAAGGTTTTTCATAATCAGGTATTCCCAATGCAGGAGCTTTTGTCAGACTATCCTTAAGATTAAGAAAAGCCTGCTCTGTTTCCTCTGTGTGTATGACACGATCGGGCTTTGAGGAAGAGACTAATTTGTGTAAAGGCAAGGCCAAAATAGAAAAACCTGGGATCCACATTCTACAGTATCCACACATTCCCAAGAAGGTACAAATTTGCTGTTGATTCTGCGGCAGTGTCATGTTCTGTATGGCCTGGATTCTATCATTTGTAAGATGTCATAACCCCTGGGTTAGGCAGTGTCCCAAATATTTTACTCTGGATTGGCACGGCTGTAGTTTGTCCTTAGCCACCTTGTGTCCTGTATGCGAGAGATGAAGCAACAAAAGTTTAGTATCATTCAAACATGACATAAACGAGTCAGAACATAGCAATAAATCGTCCACATATTGAATTAGAACAGATCCATTGGCAGGTTGAAAAGATTGTAAACAGTCGTGCAATGCCTGGGAGAAGATACTGGGGCTGTCTATGAAACCTTGGGGTAACCGTGTCCATGTGTATTGTACACCTCTGTATGTAAATGCGAATAGATACTGACAGTCAGGGTGGAGAGGCACAGAGAAGAAAGCAGAACAGAGGTCAATGATAGTGAAATGGGTTGCATTTGGTGGGATCTGCATCAGGATGACAGCTGGATTTGGCACTACAGGGAATTGGCTCTCTACTACCTTATTAACACCTCTAAGGTCTTGTACCAGCCTATAACCCCTCCCACCACTCTTCTTCACCGGGAAGATGGGACTGTTGGCTACACTAGCTGTACGAACTAATATTCCCTATTGCAATAATCGGTCAATTATTGGAAAAACCCCTAATTCTACCTACTGTTTTAGTGGGTACTGGGGAATTTTTGGAGCTTGCCTACAGCTTTTTGAAAATACTAATACAGGGCTTATGTTTGCCATTAATCCAGTGTCCTGTCCATCCTTAGTCGAAAGGGAATCTGGAATTTGGGATAACATGTCATCTACCTGAGATGGATTTTCACTTAAACTTGTAGAGTGATACATTATCCTTTGGGGAGTGTCCAACATATCCCGCACCTCGTGTGCAACTCTCTCTGGGATATCTAAAAATACACCATCAGGGGTGCAATATATAACACATCCCATCTTACATAACAAGTCTCTATCCAGCAGGTTAGTAGGAGTCGCAGCAGCCAGAAGGAAAGAATGCCTGGTATGCAACGGCCCAATAGTAACCTCTGTGGACTTTGTTAAAGGATAATGTTCCACTTTACCTGTTACACCCATTGTTGGTACTGTCTCGTTGGTCACCTGTAAATTAACGGGAGATTTTATCACTGACCTGGTCGCCCCTGTGTCTACAAGAAAAGGATATTCAGTACCAGGTACATCAACCATCATGACCGGTTCTTCCCTAGTACTTCCCGTTAACCTGACTATCTGTAGACTACAGGTATGACCTGACCCCTAGCGTTGGCTACCATTCTCCAATAAAGCATTTACAGCCACAATTGGAGCTGGTGCCTGCTGGACATTTGCTGCTCTCTGTGCATATGCCTTATGGGGATGTCCAGGTCTTCCCTGATTTGGGGTTCCTACTCTTTTTACTGTACAGTTTCTACTTAAGTTTCCTGTTTGTTTACAATTAAAACATGTTCGTGGATCGGGTGAAGGCACGTGTTGTTGTGAGGTTTGAGCAGAGGGTAAAGGTGGTGGATATGGGTAAGGATAGGGAGGGTAAGGGTATTGTGGGGGATATGAGGTTTGTGAGTAGTATGTGACCTGTGGTTGTATAGGGTTTGTGGAATAGAGCTGTTTTTGTTGTTGCGTGGGGTTAGTGAGGGCATATAACTGTTCAGGTGTAAGTGTGTGTGCAGATGTGAGTGTGTCTGTTGGCTGTGATGTTACCGTCATTCCCTCCAGAGCTTGTATACTGACAGCCATTAGTTTTTCGCTCTGGGTCTCTCTCTTCTTTGAGATGTTTTTATCATATTCTATGGCAGATTCTATGAGAGTATCTATTGTGACTCCCCTCCAGCCAGGTTGTGAGGTCTGAACCCGAGTCTTTAAATTCTCTTTCAGACCGTCCATGAGTACCGTGACTATCATTCCCCTGTGGTGAGTGCTATCTTTAATATCTTCTAACCCAGTGTACTGGGTGATAGCCTGCAGAGCCTGGTCGCAATAATCTTCTGCAGATTCACTCTCCTTTTGCTTAATGGTGAAAATTTTGTTCCAGTTAACTACTACCGGAAAATATATACCCAATTGAGTTACAATGTGGGAAATGTTACCTTGGTTTACTTGGTCTGTTAATGGAACGTCACCATCCAATACACAATCCGTGATAAATTTTGTCACGTCGGTATTGCGTGGTAGACAGGCCCTTAACACCACATGCCAATCTTTATTAGTTGGCTCATGAGAACTACCCAAATTTCTCAAAAATCTTTGACATTTGGCTAGTTCCTTTTTGGGATAGGGGAAATCATTTATGATGGAATTTAGTTCTGCTCTTGTCCAGGGACAATGCATTACTACTTCCCTCGTGGGCACTACACCGTTCGCATCTGCATTTCCATTCGGAACGGTTATTGTCCGAATGGGATGCAGACCGACAGTGCTGCTACCTTTGACCTTGTTACCTGGCTGGGGGTTTAATCTGTTGTTGCTACGTATGGTATTAACAACTTGCTCTACGGGTGCAGAGGGTGTTAGCACTTCCCTTACTGTTACTGATGGAGATGACGGCACCACTCGTGATTGTTGTGATGCAGCATCTATCATCTGTACAGCATGGGAAATGGCAGACATTACAATAGACTCATCATCCACATCATGAACATTTTCTTTGTAGTTGCTTAAGAGAGGGTACAAATTGCTTTTTACATTTTTATGGGTATTTTTGATAACTGTACTTGCACCTCCATCCACATAAGGTGGGGGTGGTGAGTGTGAACTGCTGGCAATACTCTCCACAATGCTACCTTGCTGCACGTGCGCGCCATTTTGCGGCTCGCCCGTATTGCAATTCAGCGTCGCGGATGTATTCTCTGGCAATGTGCTCGCAATGCTAGTTTGCGTTGCTTGCGCATTTTTAAGCCATGCATCCTCTTCATGCTGCCACAACTTTAAACATTCATAATATTTGACCTTTTACTCTCGGGAGCGCATCAGACTGATGTGATCCCGGACATTTTCTAGTACATTTTTATCAAAACTACCAATTCTGGGAAACGGTCTAACACTCTTCATCATCATTTTAAACCATACATCACAATACCTTATCGCACAAGTACCGTACTTAGTATGCATAATACGACGGGACGATCCAAACGGTGCTTCCATTAGCAGCACATCATTTTCTAACATCTCTATTGTTTGCATGGCCCCCATTCTGAGACAACTCCTATGCTTTTCAATAAAGATTTAAACTGGTGAAAGACAATCAAGATACTTTCACTTACCTGTGGACGATTTAAACGGCAGCGCCCACACACCTGGATAAGAATTGAAAAAGGCAACTTCCACACCAGGAGAAGATTTAGTAAGGCAACTTCCACACCTATGGAAGTTTAAGTAGGCTACTTCCACGCACCTCTCTACAACAAAGACATCATGTACACCTGCTACTGTGTATAGAACGGTAAGCTGCTTACCGAGCGACTAGCACTTAGCCCTTAAAGGTCATACGGTACCTCTAACTGTAGGGAACAAGTTACCCCTACCAACAAATACTCACTGTTACACACTTTTTCCTGCACAGAAAAATGCACGTTAACCCAGATATTGATAACAATTGAAAAATGTAAACGTCAACGGCTTTATTTAAACATGTGGCAGCACAACTGGAAGTACGTATACGCTATTGTGCGACCAGTCACATACACAATAATGCGACTACCACACAACTGTATGACAACTTTTTAGCTGTGTACGCAAAAGTGCATCTATACTGTGCGCAAAACTGCGACTCAGCTGCATGCTCAATACTGCAGCACCCCTTTAAACGTTAGGTTCTGTCAACAAAGGAAAACAAACTTTTTCCTCTCTTGTCAGCTTCCTTGGCTCACACGAAAATGGATAGCGATCTTTCAGCACAAAGTGGTTGCAGGTAAACCCTGCATGTGGCCACTCCACCCTTTGTTGAGATATTTATAACCGTATGTGCCGTGTGATTAGGTAAGTGACATCCCGGACAAGCCCACAACTAAGGATTCTGCCTTTGAACCTCTATATACCCCTGCCTATACCTTCTAATATCCTTCCTATAAACCTCTAAGGATGACGCTAATTTGCGTACGCAGTCATCCAGTAAATAAAGACTCCAGACTTAGAACATGTGGTTCCAAAGCACAAAGTATTATTCAAGTAAAGTACAGCAGTTACACACTATGATCCTCATATAATCTTAGCGCAAAGAGATTATACAGACCCAAGTACAATTATACATATGCAGTGCTCTCTGGTCCAGATGTTAGGCATCAGCAAGAAACCCCTTGTCAATCAGCATTCAGCACAAAGACTAGGAACCCAGGGTCAGCACACATATTTATACCCCGCAGAAATAAACAACCTAAAGGAGAGGGCACATGTTACAACGCATTTAACAGGTTAATTCAAATAGACACAACCCAGCCTATAACAACTGGGGGTCTCTGATTTTCTGCCTCATGCAATCATCCTAACAGTTGTTCATATTATGTACATTTTGTTGCTTGAAGTCTCTGCGGTCCATAAGTTGAGAATGCATGAAGCGATCTCCACACTGATGGTACCGGAATACTGTTGAAAGAGTACGCATCAGTACAATACCAATCACGGCTTACTTATCATGTATAAAACCTTAGTTACCAAATAATATTTATTTCACAGCATTTATGCTAAATGAACAAACTTAAATCTTATACTTTAAAGCTTATTAAACCTTTTATGTGAATATGTAATGTGTAAGTATGCGGGATGTGATGTAAAGACGCTAGTTAACTTGGGGCAGATGCGTGTGCATGAAGCTAATAAACAGGATCATACAGGATCTTATGCATTCGCTAATATGCAATTGTGCGTATTAATGTGTGTATGAGAAATGGTGCACTTAAATCTCACTTAAACTAAGTGAACACCTAGCAGTGTGGAATGCTGAGCATTATAGTTCCACATGCCCCCCCCTCTCTCAGCAGCCCCCACCCATCCCAGGCTCAAAAGCACAGTCCTTTGTTCTCCCAGGTTCTTGTGTAAATGCAAATTAGCACAGCTACAAGACCCAAACCTCAGATAACACTCTTGGCTTTGAAGGTATTTTATTGCAGGAAGCCTGTTAATGTAAGGTGCTACAAACGACTCTCTTGCTGTATTCGAGCAGGGCCACCTGGAGTGAGAGCAGACGTTATGTCCAGGAAGCTTATCTACACAGGCTAGTTGTCACGTGGCCATTTGCTCTGTTTAGATAATGCAATCCAATTTTGAAAATATATCTTTTAGGGGAATTATAATAATATACACTTTATCCAGAGCACCCAAACTACGTAAAGTCATGAAATGGGCTTTTGATGAATCGGCGTAACTTATGGCGATGGTCACAGATGCAATCGCATGATACTAATAGTAATATCGCCACATGAGTTTATCTAAAATGGTGCTTAGGCGGCCATTCGCAAAATGGCGTCTTGCGATGTCATTTCCAAGATGGCATCTTGCGGCCAGTCGCAAGATGGTGACGCTGCGATTCAATTTTAAACTGATCTTGTCTCAGCCAATAATCCAGCTTCGACAGCGTGCACACACATACAGTAAAAGATCAAAAAAAAGACAATTGATTTTTATTTTTTTTCAACTCCAGAACTTGAGCCCATAGCACCGATTGATTGCGACTGGAGTCGAGCAGCACTAGGTTGCAACTTGCGTTGCTGGCTGGACCTTGTGCAGTTAAACCTAACACGTACGCACACACACAGACAGTAAAATATCAAAAATAGGACAATTGATTTCTAGTTTTTTTCAGCTCCAGAACTTGAGCCAGAGCACCGATTGATCACGACTGGAGTCTGCACTAGGTTGCAACTTGCATTGCTGGCTGGATCTTGTGCGGTTAAGCCTAACATGCACGCACACAGACAGTAAAAGATAAAAAAAAAGACAATTGATTTTTATTTTTTTTCAGCTCCAGAACTTGAGCCCAGAGCACCGTTTGATCATGACTGGAGTCGGGCAGCACTAGATTGCAACTTGCGTTGCTGGCTGGATCTTGTGCGGTTAAGCCTAACACTTGAGCATGGCTGCTGCTGCTGGGAGTTGATTTTCTCATCCCAGAAAGGGACCAGGAAGACTTCTAGTAGTGCTTTCTACATGAAAAAACATTTCCCAACCTGTACAGGGACATTAAAAAAAACATAGTTAGTTAGTGGCCTCAAGCGTAAGATCTATGATTTAAGGTAGGGGTAGTCAACCCTGGTCCTCGAGAGCTACGAACAGTGCATGTTTTCCAGGTCTCCTCACAGAATCACAAGTGTAATAATTAACTCCACCTGTGGATCTTTCTAAATGTGTTGGTGAGTAATAAATACACCTGTGCACCAGCTAAGTCATCTGGAAAACGTGAGCTCTCAAGGACCGAGGTTGGCTACTCCTGATTTAAGGCCTTACGTTGTGTCTTTCTTGAGAATCCTGTGCCTGCTTTTGCGGCTCGGAGTGGATTTTCATCCCAGAAGGGGACCAGGAAGAGTGCTTTCCAAAAACAAATAAACAATTGACTTAAATAATCTTTTGCAAACCTTCTGCAATATTGTGTGAAGAAGATGATGTATACATCACTCCAGATTATACCATCACCCAAGCCTATATCGTCATCCCATCCTGTGTTGTGTATAAATTACAGCTGCGCTCCCTGTTAGATTGGGGATTCATTGTCCACTTTAGTGGATGTGAGCTCCATTTTAGTCCATATCATCACCACACCCCCTACACATCTTCTGACCTGGGCTACAGGAGGACCAGCAGCACTCTAGAATGCATGGAGTTGCCCCTCTGACTCACTAAAATTCAGGTAGAGGGGCCATGGGTAGGGAGTAGGGACACTATAATCAGAGAACTGAGTTTTAGCTGCTTTATTCCATTTTTTAAACCATATCCTCTATTTTCACCTTTGAAAATGTTTATGCAAATCTCAGCAAAGGTGTTTGTGATGCCATGGCTAACGCACACACACACAGAAAAAAAAACACATTGATTGATTAAATAATAATTTTTTAGGGGGCACTTGGGAGGGAGAGCACCCAAAAGAGGCAGCAGCCTCTTGATAAATGACACAGGCAGCACAGCACTCCTGCGCACATACGTTGCTGATAAATGTGGCTAACGCATTGTTTTTATTATTTCACTGGTGGTGTGGCTAACATGCACACAAAAAAATTGTTTATTTCTTTTTTTGGCAGCAGCCCCTTGACAGACAGGAGCACAGCACCCCTGTGCAGCTACACCAATGACAGGTGTGGCTAATACTCACACAAAAAAAATTGTTTATTTATTTTTTGGCCAGCAGCCCCTTTTTTTTAACACTGGGGGTAAACCCCTGAAAAAGATGCAGCAGCCCTTTGACAGACAGCAGCACAGGACCCCTGCGCACATACGCTGATGACAATTGTGGCTAACACACACACAGAATTAAAAAAAAAATGTCCACACTGGGTGTGGGTGAAGAGCACCCCTGAAGGACAGAGCACCCCCTGGACAACACAGCACTACAACCAGGCAGCCCCTATGGACAGGGTAACAGCCAGCCAGCCCCTCTATAGACAATAGCCCTTATGGACAGGACAATAACAGCCGGAATGGGTATGATATACCCGTTCGATTCCCATCTGCGGCAGCCCGACAGGAGCAGAGTTAGAAGCAGCGGAAGCCCAACAGCGCTGGAAATCCCGATCGTGGATAGGTAAGTATAGACTAACCTAACCTAACCCCCCTAACCCTCCTTAGGGGTGCCTAACCCTAACTTCCCCCCCAGGTGCCTAACCCTAATCCCCCCTCTAAGTGCCTAACCCTAACCACCCCCTTCCCCGCTGCCTAAACCTAAGTCCCCCGGGGGGGTGCCTAACCCTAAGTCCCCCCCGGGGGTGCCTAACCCTAACCCTCCCTCCCCCTAGCCTAACCCTAACCCTCCCGGGGGGGTGCCTAACCCTAAGTCCCCCCCGGGAGCCCTAAACCTAACCCTCCCCCCCGCGGCTGTCCGCTCGTGGCGCCCGGCATCACTACGATCGTGATGCCGGGCGCCGGTCTCCCGGCATCGGGGAAATGCGGGCGTCTACATCTAGACGCCCGCCATTTCACCCATGCCGGGATAAGACAGTTGAGAAGCCGGCTGCCGGTATTTAGGCAGTCGGCTTCCCGATTGCTTCCCCAACAGCCAGACCCTCTATAGACAACAGCCAGCCCCTATATGGACAACAGTAGCCAGCCAGCTCCTATATGGACAACAGTAGCCAGCCTGCCAGGCCCTATGGTCAGAGTCAGCAACAGATCCCAGCTCCATTCCTCTTCACGCTCAATAGTCGGAATGAAAAATGGTGGCGATCACGGGACCTTTATAGAATCCAAAACCCGCGAGAATCTGACAGCAGTATAATGACGTTTTGCCTCGTTTTCAGATCCGAGTCAGGCGAGAAAACCTGAGCCGACTCGGATCTGACTCGGATCCTCAAAGTTCAGGTGGGTCCGGTTGTCTGAGAACCGGACACCCGCTCATCTCTACCCTATATCAACTGTTATTATACACTATGTAGACAAAAGTGATTGGACGCTATTGCGGAAGTGAAATGCATACCATGCATACCATTGCACACAAGTTCCAAATCAGGGCCACAACTGGGGGGGGGCAGGAGGTGCACATGCACCAGCTGCGCCGCTGCACCCGCCGCCAGTGTCCTCCAGCCCGCTGAACAGGTATACAGAAAATGTGTTAACCCGGATGGACTGGCCAGCTCAGAGTTCCAATCTTAACCCCATTGAGAACCTCTGGGATGAATTGAAGTGACGGGTGCATTCTAGGCCGACTCAACCTCCTTCATTTCATATGGCAAAACATACTGCCTGCTGTTGTCAGGGAACTTATGGAACTTATGGACCAAGAAGGGTGTCTGCAGTAATCACTGCACGTGGTGACCTACAAAGTACTGACGTCAATAAAATAATGGCAAATATGGGCATTGAAAAATGATGCTAGTTAGAAGCACAGACAAAAAAAGCTTGTACTTTGTCCTCATTTTGTGAAATTTGACACGTAGTTGTAAAATGTTGTTAAAGTTGCTCCAGATCAATCTCCATCATTTACCCTCCACCAATAGCTATTCCATCCTCCATCCTCCATCCTCCATCATTACACCTCTAACATTAACATTGACATTACTCTTCAATAACCCATCATCCTCCATCAATCGGTAATCTCTTAATCTCCATCATGAATCCCTTTTCATCAACATCATCATTGTTCATTAACCTCATCCACACTCAGGGCTGCCATCAGAAATGATGGGGCCCGGGACTGAAAAAATAGCCGGAAGCGACCCACCCCCGTGGCCGGTGTTCCAGCAAATCCAGCCCTGTGGTCTCTCCAGCACCACCTCTCTCTGTTTTTTTAACACTCCCCATCCCCATCACTTATACATTTATTGCATTTGTGCCTTCCCCCACACACTCCTTACAATATATATATATATATATATATATATGTAATATATACAGTGCATCCAGAAAGTATTCACAATGCTTCCCTTTTTCCACATTTGTTGTGTTACAGTCAGGGGCGCCAAGAGGGGGAGGGTGGGCACAATTTACCCAGGCCCGGGCTTCCTTCCGGCACTGCCCCCCCCTCCCTCTCAGCAGCCCAGCACACAGCGTGGGAGGGAGACAGTGGGAGACTGAGCAGCAGCCACAGCAGTCTCCTATGCCTGTGGGGGGAAGCGATCACACAGATCGCGCCCCCCCTGGCTTTGCGCCTGGCTGAAGGGCTCACAGCACCCCCTTCCCTTCGCGACGCTGCAAATGTATGTTTTGGGGTTTTTTTGCTTGAGGGGGCATGGCCACGCCCCCCATCTTTACCTGGGCCTGGCAGGGCTCTCTACGCACATGGTTATAGCCTTATTCCAAAATGGAATAAATTAATTTTTGTCCTCAAAATTCTACTCACAATACCCAATAATGACAACGTGTAAAAAGTTTTTTCACAACCTTTGCTCAATACTTTGTTGATGCACCTTTGGCAGCAATTACAGCCTCAAGTCTTTTTGAATATGATGCCACAAGCTTGGCACAACTATCTTTGGGCAGTTTCGCCCATTCGTCTTTGCAGCACCTCTCAAGCTCCATCAGGATAGATGGGAAGCGTCAGTGCACAGTCATTTTCAGATCTCTCCAGAGATGTTCAATTGGATTAAAGTCTGGGCTCTGGCTGGACCACTCTAGGACATTCACAGAGTTGTCCTGAAGCCACTCCTTTTACATCTTGGCTGTGTGCTTAGGGTCGTTGTCCTGCTGAAAGATGAACCGCCGCCCCAGTCTGAGGTCAAGAGCGCTCTGGAGCAGGTTTTCATCCAGGATGTCTCTATACATTGCTGCATTCATCTTTCCCTCTATCTTGACTAGTCTCCCAGTTCCTGCTGCTGACAAATATCCCAACAGGGATGGTATTGGCCTGGTGATGAGCGGTGCCTGGTTTCCTCCAAGCATAACACCTGGCATTCACGCCAAAGAGTTCAATCTTTGTCTCTCATGGTCTGAGAGTCCTTCAGGTGCATTTTGGCAAACTCCAGATGGGTTGCCATGTTCTTTTTACTAAGGAGTGGCTTCCGTTTGGCCACTCTACCATACAGGCCTGATTGGTGGATTGCTGCAGAGATGGTTGTCCTTCTGGACGGTTTTCCTCTCTCCACAGAGGAATGCTGTAGCTCTGACAGAGTGACCATCGGGTTCTTGGTCACCACCGACTTGGGCCCTTCTCCCCTGATCGCTCAGTTTAGACAGCCGGCCAACTCTAGGAAGAGTCCTGGTGGTTCAGAACTTCTTCCATTTACGGATGATGGAGGCCACTGTGCTCATTGGGACCATCAAAGCAGCAGATATTTTTCTGTATCCTTCCCCAGATTTGTGCCTCGAGACAATCCTGTTTCAGAGATCTACAGACAATTCCTTGGACTTCATGCTTGTTTTGTGCTCTGACATGCACTGTCAAGTAAGGGACCTTATATAGACAGGTGTATGCCTTTCAAAATAATGTCCAATCAACTGAAATTACCACAGGTGGACTCCAGTTAAGCTGTAGGAACATCTCAAGGATGATCAGTGGAAACAGGATGCACCTGAGCTCAATTTTGAGCTTCATGGCAAAGGCCGTGAATACTTATGTACATGTGATTTTTTTTTTGCTTTTATTTTATTGAATTTGCAAAAATCTCAAAAAAACTTTTACACATTGCCATTATAGGCCCTCATTCAGAGCCGTACGCTCTGAGCAGAGCGCACGCTCTGAATGAGGGCCGGCCTCCATGAAAATGGAGCGTCCTTCTGGACGCTCGTATAGCTGTGGGTCACCACCCACAGGCTATACGAGCGTGCATTTTGATGGCCGCGATGGTCGAGACCATCGCGACCATCGAAATTGCAAGCCGGAGCCTGCGGTTGAGGTTTTCAACCGCAAGCTCCGGAGTGATTTTGGCTCTATCAGAGCCAAAATCACTCCCACTGACATCACTAGTGATGTCAGTGGGCCGGCTTTTGACGGGAGGCGTTCCCGTGGGAACGCCCCCGTCAGGGAGGCAAGCCCCCGGCACGCCTACCAAAGGGGGCGTGCTGTCAATCAACATTGACAGCACGCCCCCTTTGATCGGACACAACGAGCGAAGGAAAGTCCTTCGCTCGTCGTGTCTGGCGCATGCGCACGACGGAGCTCCCTCCGTCGTGCGCATGCTCAGTGCAGACCATCGACCCACTTGCGAGCGGACAGCCGCTCGCGAGTGGGTCTGAATCAGGCCCATAGTGTATTGTGTGTAGAATTTTGAGGACAAAAATTTATTTTTTCCATTTTGGAATAAGGCTGTAACATAACAAAATGTGGAAAAAGTGAAGCGTTGTGAATACTTTCCGGATGCACTGTATGTATTTAATGATTTTTTTCCCCAAGGTCACCACCACTCTTTCCCTTATACAGTATGTGTGTATGTGACGTGTTTAATGATCTTGTGCTCCCTTCTCTTTTTTAGTGTTCTTCTGTTTCTTCCTCTACTCCACTTCTTGTCTGTGATCACTGTGCTGGGGATCGGCTCAGGCTGGCCAGGTAGGAGCGTGTTCGCTCCTCTCTTGCAGGGTGTTCTTCTTCTAGCCAGCCGGAGTATAACTTTAAGACGTTAGGACGTCACAAAGTCCTAATGTCTCACTTCCTTTCTCAGCATGATCAGACTGTGGGCTATGGCGAGCCGACGCAGGAGGAGGGACTCAGGGAGGCAGAGACAGCCGGGCGCACCGCTCAGCCTCACAAATCCATCCCGGCACCCGTCCTCATTGTAGCACAGCAGTGGCCAAGCAGCCGGAGAGTGGAGCCCTTAGTCTCTGCAGGCTGGCAGCCCTTACAGTAACAAAGTTGTACCGGCCCAAGAGGCAGATTTCTGGGTAGGAGCTAGGTGCAGACTCTCCTCTCTGTCCGGGCCTGGGACTCCAGGACCGGCAGTCTCCCCCTGATGTTGGCCCTGTCCACACTATCCACCCCCTTCACTCACCAGGGCTGTACAAGCCAATGCGCCACTAGTTCCTCCATTAGCAAGTTTAAAGTTGGCACTCTAGGGGTTATATTTACTAAAGTGCTTGTTTTTAAAAGTTGAGATGTTGCCCCTAGCAACCAATAAGATTCTACTTAACATTTATCTAGCACTTTCTAGAATATAATAGCTAGAATCTGATTGGTTGCTATGGGCAACATCTCCACTTCTAAAAACCCCCACTTTAGTAAATATACCCCTAAGAGTCTATGCCCAATGACCATAATGCCGCTTAGCCATGCCCACTTATATTACCGGGGCTTGACTTTGCTCATGGTGGGGCGGTCTGCCACGTAAACATAGCCTCCTCTTCCAAGCAATGCATGGCATCTCCAACTCTGGGCCTGATTCAGAGCCGGACGCTCTGACAGAGCGCTCGCTCTGAATCAGGGCCGGCCTTCTGTTTTTTCAGAGCGGCCTCCTGGCCACTCGCATAGCTGTGGGTGACCACCCACAGCTATAGCGAGTGGCCAGGAAAATGGTCGCGATGGTCAAGACCATCGGGTTTGCGATGAGACCCTTGTGGTAGGGTCTCGTTGTCGCAAGCCCCAGAGCGCTTTCGGCTTGACTTGTGATGTCAGTGGGGCCGGCCCCAGGCGGTAGGCATTCCCATGGGAACGCCTCCGTCTGTGCAGCAACGTATCCAGCCCGCCACCAAAGGGGGCGTGCTGTCACTCAAGATCGACAGCATGCCCCCTTTCGTACGAGACCCGGAGCGACGGCTTGGCTGTCGCTATCCGGGTCTCGTGCATGCGCACGACGGAGCCGGCTCCGTCGTACACATGCGCACTGGGCCACCATCGACCTGCTTGCGAGCGCTCAGCGCTCGCGAGCGGGTCTGAATCAGGTACCCTGTCTCTTAATATAAAAGGATAAGGGGGCATTAAGTGTTCCTCAAAAGCCGGTCCTGAGTGGAAGTATCAGAAGGTACTTCGGTTGGTTATCCTGCAACTCTGTACTGTGCATCTAGTTGGTTACATCTGGTGCCTAAAGCCAAGCTACTCCAACTCCATTCTGTGATATAGTTAACAGCTTTGCAACCCCCAACACTATGGGGGTTGCAAAGTGCTTCCAGTTGCAAAATGCTTCCAGAACCAATGGGTTAAGGTACGTTGCGACCAGCATACAGTACAGGTGTGCACCATAATAGACTGTATTATGTGTGTAGTCATAAATCGTGGTGATGTCTGGCAACACAAAACTTAGAATTGAATTCCCCCTTATGATTTGATTTCCATTATCTGTATTACGTCTTATAATAGTCTATAACAGTAAACAGGTGTAGTGATAAAGGTGAATTACTGTATGTGTACGAGCTCCCCAGGTCAAATTGTATCAGCTTTGCCCAGGAGCGTTTCATGAGAGGAGGGCGCCCGAGTGCAATCTCTGTCCGGGGCCCCCTTGTCTGTCTCCGGCGGCCAGCTGCACACTGAACGCATCGCCGCACCGGTAGACTCTGGGTACTAGAGTGTGCCCAGAGTCTACAGCACAGCACAGGTCACCGGGAAAATGGTGCCACGGTCATTTTCCCGGTGGTTTCCTTACTGCGCATGTGCAAAACGGCGGGAAAATAGCAGCGGCGCCCATTTTCCAGACGATTTAGACAGCACTGATACCGACGCCGACGTGGGACTCTAGCGACAGAGGAGTAAGTATTAAAAATATGGGTGCAGGGTGTGTTGTGTGGGCCCCCCTGGAACCAGGGGCCCGTGTGCCCCGCACACCCTGCACCCATTATACAAAACGTCCCTGGCTCTACCTTTACAACACTTCTTGTTTTGTGAGATGCTGCAGAGAAAGCAATTAAATATCCGAGAACTTAACCATTTACATATCAGTGGATCCATTTGTCATACAGATGAGACATTTAGAAAATGTTTAAAATCCAGGTAATACAGGGTTGAAACACTTGAGCTGAGGAAATACTGTTGTCTTTATGGATACAGAGTGAATATGAATCTTGAGATGCATTGTGAAAGCTGTTTTATGATGACAGCCTGCAATTATTGTTGAATGTGTCTGTTAGAAGAAAAAGCGATTAAATTGCACCAATTTAGATTTTTTTTATTTTTGCAAGAGACGTCTCTTTCTTTTATTACAGATTTTGAAAGCAGAAATTTAGCTCTAAGATTGTTTATACAGTACATAAGTTAAGAATATAGATCCAATGTTAAAAATGTAGAAGTAAGTTATTGCAAGTGAAAAGTGCAAATCAACAGCACAAATGCTCACCTTATAGGGATGCTACAGAGTTAGCGGCAAAATGAGCACAATTTACGATTTAAAAAGTTGCACATAAAAATAGCGCGCTTCTGTCAGTAAGCAGAGCTTGAGATGCGTTCTTGTCCACAACAGTAGCATATGATTCATATCTTGTGTGCCTGGCATATATCACAATTGCAGCCATTTTGTAGATCATTTATTTTATACGCAACCAGTGGCGTATTTATAATGGGTCCAGGGGGGCCCCGCACCGCACACACTGCACCCATTTTTTTTTTTAAACTTACCTGTCCGTGGTCCCGCGTCGGGTGTCACCACTGCGCAGAACACCGGAAAATGGCCGCCGCGGTCTTTTCCGGTGTTCTGCGCATGCGCAGTAGACTCCGGGCACACTCTAGTGCCCGGAGTCTACTAAGGCTCCAGTGGCTGGCCAGCCGCGTCTATCGGCTGCCAGCCACCAGACAGAGAGGAGGGGGCCCCGAACGGTGAGTGCACACGGGCCCCCTCCTCTCCTAAAATGCCTCTATACGCAACAGATGCTTTCTCTATCTCTGCAGAAGCCATTCCCTGTCTAATGTACTGTGCACCCGATTCAGAGATTTTTGCAAAGCCGATATTTATGCAGATCGAGCAATTGTTTCCCATTGTGCATGCACGAAAGCCGGACTATGCATGCACAGCGATTGTATCGCGATTACGCTCGTACAGAGGATCCACTTATAAAGTGAGTGACAGGTAGTCAGCATTTGGGGGTGGTAATGGGGGGGTGGTTGGAAAAATGCTCAGACATGTCGGACTATTTAAACACCGTTTTATGCGCGTGCATAAATTAGCCATTGCGATCTCCTTTACAGCATGAGAGCTCTCTGATTATTAGAAGAGTTGCAATGTTTGTGGCTGGTCAGACTTGACTTACATGCTGCGTGATGTGCGTCGATGTTACAGATGTTTACGCTGTTGCACATCGTTGGACGGATATGAGAAGGCAGCAGTGGGCGTCCCTATGCTCAGCTATGCTTTGAAGGCATTAGCTTATTTTAGCAACTGCGATCCGTGAGAGAATGCAGTTGCGTTTACATTAGAGTAAATCTCGGAATCAGGCCATGTATGCAAAAACAAAAAAACTATTTGCTTGACACACTCACTAAAGTATAATAAGCAGAGAAAGTACCAGAGTCACCAGAGCTTTTACAAACAGCCAATCACAAGCTGTATGTATTGCTGGTGAACATCGTCACTATTATCCATTATATGCACATAACCCTGACCACCCGCAAATATTGCGGCTTTAACAGGTGTATGTAGTTCTCTTTCTCAATTATGAGAACACGCCTTACTGTACTTGACATTTTAATACAATAGAATAGATATCTTGTCTTTTACAGATAGCTTATAGGTAGGAAGTGTCCCACTTTTAATCAGCGGTGTCTCAAGTCACAGGGCCGTCACCTGAACACTGTAGCCTGGAAGGGTGCAGCTCTGCTCCCCGCCCCAGTCACCGGCTGAACCTCCGGCACAGGCTGTGTTGGGCTAATTTTGTGGTTCAGATGCGGCCCGGGACCACCCTCTCTTCTGTTTGCAGCCTACTCCAGGGACCACCATGAGCACAGAGATCCGTGCTGGGTGTCTGAGACGTCATCCTAGCTCGTGCCTGGGACAGAAGGATCTGAGGACTGTGGAGAGCTGTACAAGTAGAAGGTATAGTTCCAGTTGGTGTGGCAGCGATGAGTATATGCACAAGTGTTGGCACGGGTGGTTGCGGTCCTTTTTGAAGTTTTATGCTGCGGTGAACTAATTACAGCTCACCATGGGCTCTATTTATTATCATTATTTTTACTTTTCACATTATTTTAGTTTCACCTAAAGTTACTAAAGGGTAATTGGAATAGAATTCTACTCCAACCCCTAATTATCACTTATTTTTAATAATCAGATCGCATTTCCCATCATTGTAATGGGAAATGTGATCTGCCTGGTAGTTACTAAAAATAAATTGTGAAAAATATCTGGGGAAGCCCTGTGATAATAACGCCACCAGGTGACCAGGTCCCAGTGCAGGATGGGATGTCAGCTGACCGGAGCCATGGACGGATATCCCTGGAGCCCCGATCACTGCAGGTAAGTGCAATTAAGTAGGATGGGGGGGTGGCGATCGCTGGGGGTGGGGCTTAGTGACGGGGGAGGGGCTTAACGGCGGCCAGTCGGCACATGCGCGAGCACTTGTCACTGTATTTTTTGCAAAAGGGGATTCGCAGGGACAGAGCTTTATCACAAGCTCTGTCCCTGAGAGGTATTTTTAGTAAATCCCTGTGATATTGCCTGAATTCGTAATGCGAATTCGGTCGATAATATCAAACTACAATCTGCATTCAAAATGCGGATTGTAGTAAATGGAGCCCTATGTCACTAGCTCCTTCCACCAGCTTATATATGCTGAAGGGAGCGAAATGGGTTCAGTCCAGGGCCTGATTAAGGGGGGGCGACAGGGGCTGTCGTCCCGGGGCCCCCACACATAGAGAGGCCCCCACAACAAGCTCAGGCAGCGGGGTTTCTGAGTACTTAGAAATTCCCTCTGACGGAAAAATCTCGGCAAAGTGGGAGCGGAGCCAAATCTACAAGTCCCGCCCCCATATTACCCGTGAATCGAGGCAGTACGACGCGAGGGGGCGGGGCCTAATGTGAGGTGCCTGTCCCCCATTTTCAACCTGCAGCTGCAGCATAAAAATGTAAGTATGTGTACCGGTTTATTGTGTATATACGTGTATGTGTGTATATACTGTATGTGTTATTTTGTGCATACTGTGAATGTGTTAGTATGTAATGTATATATGTGTATGTATGTGTTCATTTGTAAATATGTGTTAGTGTGTGTGTATACGGGGTATGCATGTGTTTATTTGTGTACACTGTATATGTGTGTTAGTATGTATGTAATATATATAATATATTGCTACATATATATGTGTGTGTGTGTGCATGTTTAACACGAGACACTAACCTTGCCCCCAAGTGTCTCAACCTAACCTCCCCCTCTCCGCACCCCAAACCTAACCCCTAACCCTAACCCTCCACCAACCCTACTACTTTCGGCGTTCCGGTCGATCGGGATGCAGGCGCCGGGATTCTGACCGGCGTCGGTAATGTAAGTCTCGGTAACCCGACTGCCGGGATGCCGAAAGCATCCCATATTAGAACCCCCCAGACAATTCTGCATTTGCCCCTGCCCACATAGGGTTGGTGTGAGCCTGCCAGGGCCCCCACAAGCCTTAATCTGGCCCTGGTTCAGTCCATCGGCCGGAGGTAGATGCCGTCCCAAACAAGTAAAGACGCCGGGAAGTCAGAAGTCGGTGTATCAAGAAAAAAAGATGCTGAAGTCCTGGTGCCCAAGGTGTTCTTTGCAAAATAGCTGACACTTTGCCCATTCATAGAAGAGGAGGAAGCCAAGAGCTTTATGGTAAAAGAACTTACAGGGTCAAATGTAATAGGGTGTCTGTTTTGGTAAATTGCGAGTTTGGTGCTAAACTCGCAATTTTTCACAACTCTCCAATGTAATAGGGTGTCTGTTCACTAAAACTCGCATTTTTCAGAGTTACTAAAACTTCCCATTCTCAAACTCGCATCCAGATGTTTTCACATTGAAAACAATCAACTCGCCCAATGTAATAGAGTGTCTGTTTCAGACTCGCAAAAAAAAGATTACCAAAAGTCCCCAAATAATAGACCTGCTTCAGGCTAGCGAGTACATCCTGAGCAGGTCAGATTAACACAGAAACATGCACATATCCATGAGATATGTACATGTTTCTGTGTGTACTTATGTAAAATGTTTTTAAATAAAAAACAAATGACGTGCACCCCCTCCCCAAAAGCATAACCAGCCCCGGGCTTTATAAAGCCTGTTCTGGTTCTAAAAATACAGGGGCTAAAATGCATAGGGGACCCCTGTATATTAAGAACCAGCACAGGGCTTTGTTGAGCTGGTCCTGGTTCAGGAAAATCAGGGGAAAAAACGAGTAGGGGGTCCCCTGAAAATTCCAGAACCAGCACCAAACTCTGTCTAGCGGGGGGATAATGCCACAGCCAGGGAAAACCTTTCACCGGTTTCCCCGGCCAAAGCATTATCCCTGACTGCTAATCAGTCCAGGCCAGGGATCCCTGGGGAGTTGAGGACCCCCCCAATAAAGGAGTCCCCCTCTCCAGGGCACCCTAGGCCTAGACTGATAGCCCGGGGCTATCCCCGGCATCCTATGCCCGTGGTTGCCGGGTTGATGGTGTTAGTGTAAAGTGTAAAAATAAAGTTTCCATATTGTCTTTAGTTGTAGAACCAGAAGTACCAGCAAGCCTCCCCTGCATCCTGTTATTTGGAGAACCACAAAATACCGACATTGTATCATTGATGTAACCACAAGATTAACCTCAATTAATTTTGCGGCTACGATGTAGCGGTTCCCACCATAGACTTCAATGGGGATTTCTCACCATAGAAGTCTATGGGAGTCACAGGCTGGCCGCATTCAGCTAATCAGGGAGCTGCTCCGACGGAGATGCTCCCTGATTGGCTGGCGGCCCCTTCACTGACGGGGCACACGTGTGCCCCGGTCATTTACGCGGAGCAAAGGTATGTGTACACACATACCTTTGCTCAGTCCGGCATGGATCGGGTTTTTTGCGTTTTTTTATTTTAACCCCTGGATTGCCTACTTGGAGAAGTGGACGCGATCTACGCATAGGAGAGGTGAGTATGTTTTTTTTTCTTTTCAGGTACACCCCTATGGATTACTTCAGATACTAGGTGAGTATGTGTGAGTGTGAGTGTGAGTGTGCATGTATGTTTTATTCAAATTTTACTTTCACGGTGTATGTTTGCTTATTTATGTATTTCTTTAGTTGTGGAACTACAAGTGCCAGCGGGCCCGTAATGCCCCGCATGCTGGTATTTGTGATTCTCCAAATACCAGCATGCAGGGGAGGCTTGCTGGTACTTGTGGTTCTACAACTAAAGACAATATGTAAACTTTATTTTTACACTTTACACTAACACTATCAACCCGGCACCCACGGGCATAGGGTGCCGGGGATAGCCCCGGGCTATCAGTCTAGGCCTGGGGTGCCCTGGAGAGGGGGACCCCTTTATTGGGGGGGGTCCTCAACTCCCCAGGGATCCCCGGCCTGGACTGACTAGCGGTCAGGGATAATGCTTTGGCCAGGGAAACCAGTGAAAGGTTTTCCCTGGCTGTGGCATTATCTCCCCGCTAGAAAGAGTTCGGTGCTGGTTCTAGAATTTTCAGGGGACCACTACTCGTTTTGTCCCCTGATTTTCCAGAACCAGGACCAGCTCAATAAAGCCCTGTGCTGGTTCTTAATATACAGGGGCCCCCTACGCATTTTGGCCCCTGTATTTTTAGAACCAGAACAGGCTTTATAAATCCCGGGGCTGGTTATGCTTTTGGGGAGGGGGTGCAGGTTTTTTTTTTTTTACACACACACAGAAGCCATCACGGATCTCACTGATCTGTGATGGCTTCTCTAAAACTCGCACCTTTTAATGCTACTCGCATTAAAAGGTGTCAGTTTACATAGTCCTAAACTCGACTAAACTCGCAAATGCAGTAGCCTCGAGCTGAAAAGTTCGCAGGCTATTGAATTTGCGAGTTTCAGTACAAACTCGCACTTTTTAAAAGTGCGAGAAAGTGCGAGTTTGTACTGTTACTAAAAAAGACTATCACATTTGGCCCATAGGGTCAAGTGGACAAGAGACACGCATTTTTGTAGATAAGAAAACCCAGGTGTTCTGAACTGGTAAAACCACTGTGGGGCTCATGTATTATTTTATGGCCTCCACTGCCACTAATGCATTCAGGTACTCTCCAATGCCACCATGTTTGAGTTATCTATTAGGCCCATATCCTACACCACCAGCGTCTCTAGAGTTGGGCATTAGGCCTCTGGTTCATCTCCAGTGCCCCTTAAGTCAGACCCTAGACCCTTGCTCCAGTGCCTCATTTTGGGCAGAAAGCCGTGCCTCTCATTGAGTATAAACTCGTGAAGGTCTGTGGGCCCCACCAAGTATTAACAGGATCCTCCCCATCAACAGTTATTGATTCTGTAAAGTAGGCATTAGACCTACTACGCAAATAAGGCATCTAGGATTAGGCACGTTAGAAGATTGTAACTAATGTGATTGGTACTAGGCACTGGACTATGCTCACTATTAGACACACCATCGTAGTAAAGTTGAGCTGAATTAGAGGCCTTAAAATCTTGAATAAACACCTCAACATTTTCCCACTAAAACCATTGCTTCTTTTCCCACCAGAACAGCGAATGTAAAGGGTGTCCCATAGAGCAGGCATGTCAAACTCAAACTCCCAATTGGGCCAAATAATCAAGGTCTAAGCATGTGTGGGCCGCAAGAAAAAGTTTTTTATGTAAGGTTTTTATTAGGAAAAAAAAAACAATTAAGTTTAGATTTTTCTTGCTGATACTTGACATCTCTTTTCTGCCATCAATTTTCCTATTTTAGGAGAAATCTTATTGGATGTGGAAACATTTAAAACTGAACCAAGATGAAAATCTGTCAGCCTGGACCTAGCAGGAGACTTGTTCTCCCTATATGTATAATAATAATACCACATATTCAGTATGAGTTGTGTTATTCCTCCTCATATATCACTATACGGTCCCCTCTCCCCTATGTAATAGTATCACATATCAGTGTGAGCCGGGAGCTGCTATTCCTCCTCATATATCAGATATATTCCCCCTCATATATCACTATACGGTCCCCTCTCCCCTATATAATAGTACCACATATCAGTGTGAGCAGGGAGCTGTTATTCCTCCTCATATATCAGATATATTCCCCCTCATATATCACTATACGGTCCCCTCTCCCCTATATAATAGTACCACATATCAGTGTGAGCAGGGAGCTGTTATTCCTCCTCATATACTGTATCAGATATATTCCCCCTCATATATCACTATACGGTCCCCTCTCCCCTATATAATAGTACCACATATCAGTGTGAGCAGGGAGCTGTTATTCCTCCTCATATACTGTATCAGATATATTCCCCCTCATATATCACTATACGGTCCCCTCTCCCCTATATAATAGTACCACATGTCAGTGTGAGCAGGGAGCTGTTATTCTTCCTCATATATCAGATATATTCCCCCTCATATATCACTATACGGTCCCCTCTCCCCTGTATAATAGTACCACATATCAGTGTGAGCAGGGAGCTGTTATTCCTCCTCATATACTGTATCAGATATATTCCCCCTCATATATCACTATACGGTCCCCTCTCCCCTATGTAATAGTATCACATATCAGTGTGAGCAGGGAGCTGTTATTCCTCCTCATATACTGTATCAGATATATTCCCCCTCATATATCTGGAGGGGAAGAGGGGGCTGGAAGGGACACATGGTCCATGCTAGAGAAACCACCATATAAGCTAGCCTTACATGGAACGTGTGTCCCTTTTTAAATCCTCTCTGTCGCTTTGCAAACAGGTCTACATTATCCAAGCCCCCAATAAAGGTAGATTGGTGTTGGTTTAATTTGTATTCTTTATTTGCCCTTTTTTTTATTGTATTGTATTACAGGTTGAGTCTCCCATATCCAAAATGCTTGGGACCAGGGGTATTTTGGATAACGGAATATTCCGTATTTTGGAATAATTGCATACCATAATGAAATATCTTGGGAATAGGACCCAAACATACACACAGAATGTATTTATGTGTTATATACACCTTATACACACAGCCTGCAGGTAATTTTATTTTCAATAATTTTGTGGCTCAAGCAAAGTTTGTGTACAGAAATTAAATTCATTTGTTTCATATACACCTTATATACACAGGCTGAAGGAAACTTTATACAATATTTTTAATAATTTGTGCCTTAGACAAAGTTTGTGTACATTGAACCAAATTGAATCAAAATTAGGAAGATGTTTTCCCTAGTTTTATATGTGTTAAGGTTACAGAGAACGCATACAAGCTGCTTTACTGCTGGTACTATGTTCGCTTATGCCTCAAATAAATATTGGAGTTGCTGCCATGGTACCATTTTATATATCTGGTGGTCCTGTCCCAAACTGTCAAACTACTGGTCCAATATGAAAAGCTTGATACAATCTGTCCCTCAAATAGATCTGACAGTCACTTTATTTATTACCTAAAGTCACCCATCTAAGCTCAGTTGTCACTTTATCTTGGCTGTCTCCTGACAGAGAGTCTCAAGCAACCCCCTCTTTCTCCGCAGTTATTCAAAGTGTATCATATGTATCTTTACCATACGGAATATCTTCTATCCTATACAACTCGGCAATATCGTTTTTAAAAACTCGAGAACCTTGGATCGGTCCACAACAATATCCAGTTAAAATGATGTCCAACTTTTTTTTTATTGTAAATCATTTGATAACTCCCCTTAATTTTATTCCCCTAATCTCGCACCCCTTTCCACTTTTCTTTCTTCCCTTGTGATTCTCCCTCCATCCTCATAGACCCAGAAATTATTGTAAAATGTCCAGGAAGGCAGGTGTATATATGCAGACCATACATGTATATCCACATGCTTATTCTCTTTAATATCTGTTCACCCTGTTTCTGCTGGGCCCCATTCAGAGACGTACGCTAATGGCATTGCAGCTGTGTACACAACTGCTCTGCAATACTATGCAAATGGCGCAGCCGCCGGAAGAGGTAATGAGATGCTCACCTGCGGCTTTGCAAATCCAAGCATCTGCGTGAAAAGTCGCAGCATCGACCGCAGATCAATCCATTATCACAGTCAAATTGTATATGTGATTACAGATGGGATCTGAATGTGATGTTTTAACAAATGTTTTTATATGTGCAGCTAATATCGCATTTTTGGGAGCTTATATGATTGGCTTCTGACTGCCATATAGCTTTTTACATTTCTAGAAATAAAAGAGGATATATTTTTTCCCTTGATTGTTGTCCTGTGTGATAAGCGCCACCTATTAATCTTTTTGCCACCAAACGCTGCCGGCCTGTCAATCGCACTGAGAGTAAAAAGTTGCAGCAAGCGGCTACGGTAAAGTTCTTTGATGCGCAGTGCGACTTAGACGCAAACGCCGTTTATCGATAATTTCTGAACCGCAAATACATCGGCAGGGTACTTCTCTGAATCAGCCCCTGCTGATTGTCTAACCTTAAATAAAACAACATGTTTGTTAATGAAAAGATGTTTTAAGTTCAATGCAATAACTCAAGACTGTAACTGATATAGATTTGCTATGAGAAGAGTCGTACTTGGCAGGAAATCATAATTTTTCAAACATTCTCTACTTATTTCCAGCTTGTAAAGCTTCACTATAATGAAAGAGTTTTTATTATGCATATATTGTAGTTAAAGTTTTTGTCATGCTAAATGTTATTTTTTGTTCTGAAACAAATTAGTTTGAGAATGTTTTAACTGTTTTGCTATTTACCAACTAGAAAGAAAACCTTGCTTCATAACCTTCTCTGTCTAATCCAGAGGGAGGGATAAAATACAGAACTATTGTGCTAAGAATAAATGGACTGTATAAAAGAGGATTTGGGATTTACTTACTGACATGCAGAGAATTTTCACCCTTGGCAAAAAATATATTACTTATGGTTGAGATAAACATTTTATTTCCTAAAGTTAGCGCCATCTCAGAATGGCGTTAACATTGGGAAAGTATGAAATAGGGAACCAGCCTGGATTCATTTATTTTAGTCCCATCTATCCTATATTATTAGATGCATTATTCTATCTCCTTGACAAATGATACTTACAGTATTTTCTTAGAGCATTTTTCTGAGAGCATTCTACACATTCCATATCCTCCACAGCACTCTTTATTTTCTGAGCGCATTCTACAAATTCCATATCCTTCTCTGCATTTCTTATTTTCTGAGAGCATTCTACACAACCCATATCCTCCACAACACTCTTTATTTTCTGAGCGCATTCTACAAATTCCATATCCTCCACTGCATTTCTTATTTTCTGAGAGCATTCTACACATCTCAAATCCTCCACAGCACTCTTTATTTTCTGAGAGCATTCTACGCATCCCATATCCTCCACTGCACTCTTTATTTTCTGAGAGCATTATACACATACCATATCCTCCACTACATTTCTTATTTTCTGAGAGCATTCTACACATCTCATATCCTCCACTGCACTCCTTATATTCGACACTCACCAACACAGATGTGTGTTATTTGCTGGACTTTATTTTATGTTTTTCTACAATACATTTTATCTCATTAATACCCACTACCTTTGCACTTCTCCCTCCTCTGCTGATAATACTATTCACCACAACATTTAGTACCTTTTTCATGTGACATCCACAACAATGCAAAGACTGAGGAAGGTCTCAGGGCCAACCTTGGTGAAGTGAGACACAGAGTATACAGCCAGAATGTCGACATTCATAACGTCAACACTGACATAAGGTCAACATGGTCAGAATATCGACATTGTGAATGTCAACAGTCAAAATGTTGACACACAATTTTAGGGTTAGAGTAGGGTTAGGGGTATGATTGACCTGCAATTAGGGTTAGGGTTAGATAAGAGGTATATTTGAAAATTGCATGCAAAATCGCATTGTCAACATGCATATTGTTGAAATTCAAAATGTCAACATTATGTCACTGTTGATATTCTGAATCTCGTAGTTAGAGTTTGCAAAGCATGGTAAATTGTAAGATGAACACATTCTGTGGTGATGCCTGGGGAGCAGATAAGGATGACCATCATTTCTACATGGGATATCTGTTTGTACTGGATGGTGCAGCTGTCAGCTGGGCAAGCAGGAAGCAACCCACTGTTTCCCTATCCACCAAGGAGGCGGAGTATATGGCACTTACAGAGTCAACCAAGGAAGCCTTATACCTGAAGTAAACTTTATGTGACTTAGACGTGTCCTGCAGCACAAAGCACCATGGATGGTCTAAGCACAAAGGGCCTGATCCACTAACATATGCAACTGCGATTACGCATGCAATCGGATGATTGTTGAGTACTGCGCATGCATCGCAGTGCATGTGCGCGCACTAGCCATTGAAGTCAGGACTGCGATTGCAGTGACTATGCAGACCCATCGCAGAGTGATTGACAGGAAGTGCCGTTTGTGGGTGGTGATGGGGGTTGGTCGGGTGAATGCAGGCGTGCCAGTGCGTTTTAACGCCGTTGCAGGGGCGTGCATAAATTTTACACTGTGACAGCCTAAGCAGTCTGAGGCTTGATAGCGTGCGTGGAAGTTAGCAATTTCTGAGTAAGGTCAGAGCTTGTGTAAGTGGGTGTGAGGCTGCGATAGTACTCGATTGTACCGATGGTTTTGCAGTCTTGCTAAACATTACGGATGTGTAATTTATGGTGGGCGTCCTTATGTTGTGCTGCGTATGGCATTGCAATCGCAGTGAATTAGCATACTGTCGCAGTTGAACTGCATACGTAATCGCTATTGCATTCGCAGTTACGTTTCGTAGTGAATCAGGCCCATAGTTATCAGACATCACTTTATTCGAGAGTTAGTGGAAAGGAAGTCTATCAGCGTCATCTATGTGGCAAGTGAAGATAATTTTGCTGATATGATGACAAAGGGAAAGACGCCACAAATTCTGAGTGTGTTCTTAAAAGCGTGTGGACTAAAATACATATGATATGTGTTGATAATGTTTTTGATTCATAACGAAAATATTTCTGGTTATTTGATTGACTTTGCCAAATGATTATTGTGTAAAGTGTGATATGTTTTTATCTAACTGGAGATAGCCCAGACTAAGGTAGGGTGTTAGAGAGCAGTGTGCTCCAGCACTGTCACCTCTCTTTACCATACAAGCTGGGTACTAGGACCCAGAGTTAGTGGGAGGTGTGAACTCCAATCTGATGGTGTCACCACTGGACTACTGCTCATGAGCAGCTAGTGCCATCTTTACTGTGTAGAGTATCACAGTACTGTGTTGATGCACAGTCCTTAGCTCCTGAGGTGAGACACCTAAATACTGCTGTTAACACCTGCAATACTGCTATTCTGCTTAACGCTGATACTGATGTGTTACCCATACATGCCTACCCTCACGGTTTTCGGGGGAGGCTCCCGAATTTTCGGGTAACCCCCCGCACCCCCGGAAGGGTAGGCATTTCTCCCGCATTCTGCCCACTTCCTAGTGAAGTGGGCAGAATGAGGTGAATACCCGCGGCATTCGTGGGTCTCCGTGAAGGGGGCAGAGCTTAAGATGTGATTCTGCATGAATCACAGCATTTGGCCACGCCCCCTATGTAAATTTTACCCAAGCGCGGCTTAATGACGCGAATTGTTAGGTCCCGCCCCCATCGGCCCCCTGCTGCTTCTCTACCCGGGCTTCTCCCGGGAAGAGATTAATAAAGGTAGGTAAGTATGGTGTTACCGCAGTTACAGTACTCTCTGTGTGACCTCTTTCACATTCCGCCTGACGTTCCCATGGGAACGCCTCCGTCTGGGCAGCCACGCCCCCGGCATGCCCACCAAATGGGGCGTGGTGTCAATCACCATCGACAGCACGCCCCCTTTGGTGCGAGACCCATAACGATGGCTTGGGTCTTGGGTCTTGGGAGCCGCCTCCGTCGTGTGCATGCGCACTTGGGCAACATCGACCCGCCTGCGAGTGCTCAGCGCTAGCGAGCGGGTCTGAATCAGGCCCAGAGACCGGATAACATGAATTCCACAAGAAACTGTCTTTGGCAAGGCAGGAATGGGCTGTCTGCCCTATAACAGAAGTCAGAGCTAATCCAGTGAGGGCAAAAAAGACCAGCCTTTGGTAATTACAATTATGAGCAGCTGAGTGCTGCGTGTTCACAGAGGCTTCCCAGTTGGGAGCAATCAGCCTTGACCAAACCTTACTGCGGCTGTCTTTCCCTGTTAACCCTCTCAGCTCTGGCCGGAACCTGCAGCAGATATGAGTTGTCATGATGGCTCATAACACAGACAACACAGACACACACACAGACAGCCATCCCACCCCCCCTCCTCAACAGTACAGTGCACCTCTCCTGATTTTGGCAGTCAACTGAATAAAATGGTGTGGCTTGCCAACACATTCAATGGTGTGCATTAACTTTCTACGAAAGACTCTGCCCATGAGGATCACCCTACACACAAAATTCAGCAACCCTAGCAAGGACTGTGCCAGGTGCAAGGTCACCCTTCCAGCCAACAAAGCAATGGCATAGTGCAACTTAGCCACTGTATCCAACAGAAGGAGTGAGCAATACACCAAGGTATCTATTTCTACGCCAAAGCATGAAAGCTTGTTCATCAGACCCTCATTTTTTTTGGCTATGTTGAATCATATGACTAAAGCCTAAACTGGTAAAAGCAGCTCCATGCAGCTGGAAAATCCAGCCGGACCTAAAGACATTAAGTCATCAGGGTGGTGCACTACCCTGTTCTTCCCAGGGCCTGCACACCAATGTTAGAAAGTGCTAAACCGCTGAAAATATATAGAGGATGCAGAGCAACTCATAGGCATTTCTCACTATAGTAATTCTTGAGTCATTTCAGACTCTTCTTGCCTCATTCAACAGCGTAACGTCAGTAAACGTGCAAGTTAATGGCGTGACCTTGTTTTACAAGCATTTAAATTTGCACTTGCATTTTTAAACACAAGTCTTGCACATGTATGCCTGCAAGTTCTGAGCGTGTGGCTACCTAAAAATAATTTTTCCACGTTATTTAGCCAAATTTGTGATCCATACTTGCCAACTTTAATTATCTCTACTCCGGAGAGGAGATGCAGCTGACAGCTTTGCAGGGTCTGGACTGGGCTTTTCAATTCGATAAGCCCAGTAAAATGCCGTTATTTGCGGATCTGTGGGGAGGCGGTGGGACCAAATGACGTGATTCACGTAACCGTCCCCTACATACGAACACAAGATTCTCTGTATTGTTTCCCTAAAGTGGGGGATCCGCCTACTCTTCCTGAGGTGTGGGGGAGTACTGGAAAAATTGAGAACCTCCTGCAACTTCTGGGAGAGTAGGCAAGTACTGTACAGTAAGGTGTGAACCACTAGTGTTTAGTAGTGCAGTGTATATATAGGAGTATATGTAACAGGTTCCGATTTCCTGGAACTGGCATGATTGTGGTGATATTGACACTAATTTTAAAGCGGCAATTTGTTTTAAGTCAATACCAGGTTGGGTTTGCCGTAAAGCAAATTGTCACTTTAAATTTATCGGCTATATCGCTACAATCACGCCAGTTCCAAGAAATCGGAACCTATTACATATACCCTATTGTGTATTAGAAATAGTTGCTATCACAGCACAAATTTAAATGTTACTAGGGCTTAGTAAACTGATGTTAGCCAGATTGTGAAATTGTCAAATTCGAAAGCTCCTGGGAGGTTGTTTCACTTAATATGCATTTTCAATACATGAAATAAATAATGCTATAAGGATTTTAGACTTACACATATGAATATTTGAGATTCACAGATATATCAACATAATTTGAGAAGATAGAACACAGTGTAAATAAAACCATGTGATATATAAGCAGGTAGGATCATTTATAAACAAATCTGGCAAGTACCTGATGACTGTATCTAGAATTAATGAAAGCTCTGCGCAGTCTTCTATGATTGACTGATGGGTATGTCTGTGCCAAGAAAGCTGAGCTCACCTGACAATCCGCAGCCTGTTTTGTAGCTGGCAGCACCTGTTCCTCAATCTTGTCATAGAAATTTCGAGTAAATAACTTCACAATTGCTGTGAGTGTGACCCTGTCATTCGGGATAAAACTGTATGATTGCTCAGTCTGATCATCCATCATTCTGCACCAACATTTTCCAATACGATGTCACCGAAGTAGAATCCTTGTTTTATTAGATAACGCCAAATAATACTTTGCATCTGTTATAATAGGTTTGTGATTTAGGTCCATCCTCTTTTTTGAAAAGCGTCTATTGTCTGAGCCCGGTAAGCTTTGATCACAGAGGAAAACAGATGGCTTTGCAGCTATTAACATATCTCTGTGGCATCAGTGCCCGGAATAAAAATGCCCATGTGTGATCAAACTTTATAATGCAGAGGAAATGGGAATGTCTGTCTCCAATACTTTACCAGTCAGATGCTGTTATTAACCATTTCAATGAAATGGCCATTATAAAGTTACTACACAGTGTAGTGTTCTTGGAAGTAAAGGGCGTCCTCCCAGCTAGAAGACTGTGATAAATGCAGAGGATTCTGGGAGGGGATTCAGAGGTGGGCGCAGCCTGCAGTAGTGGCTGCATCTTTTACAGCAGACCCTACTGCTTCTTTATGGTAATGACCTGGCCGATGTTCATCCTATTGAGACAGCCACTGACTGCGGCGTGATTCCGCTAATGTGCGTACAAAGACACACTATCAGCGCACCACCGGACATTGCAACTGCCTATAGCAGGGGCAGAATGTCTGACTGACCATGGCTGTCAGTGCCAGTGTAACTGTGTCTTTAGACGCAATTTCTGACACTGACATGCCCATGACTGGTAGTCACTAGTCACCCCTTCAGTTACCACTCAGAAATGCCCAACAATGGATCTCCATGCAATTTCAATCTACGTCTCGGTGGGAAACCATCGTACACTTGCGTCTAATAGTTTCCCTGTGTCCACCTCTGCATCACCCCCTCTGTCTGCTCCTATTTTACAGTATGTCAGTTGACCCAAATCTCAATACAGCGATTTATTAAGAAACCAATAAACAGGGGGTCTCTGGCTGTATGAGGCTTCACTTTCATTCTTTATGTGTGTACATGCCATTAATAGCTGTGCTGACAGAGCTTCTAGAGAAATGGGAAAGAACAGGAATAGACATTTTGCATTTGAAAAATGAGAATTACATGTAATTTTGGTCTTGCAGGAGTCAGGACTCTTGTTAGCAAAATGCACACAGTTGCCAAGATTGCCGGGAGACTTTGCTACTGGGCAGATGGATGTAACCATATCACACGCAGTTCATTTTCAGCAATCTGCAGTCATGTCATGCTTATATTGGGTTATATTTGGTTTATTTATTTCTTGTTTTTTTGTTTTTTTTTTGCACTTTCAAATATCATATTCCATAAAAAGTTCTGAAGATGTTGGAAAGACTGAATGCCTTCAATCACCAAGTTCTCAGAGCCAGGAACTAGCTCTTGCTACATCTGACCATCCCAATACAATTTGCCCACCAAAATGTTTTTTGTTTTCTTGTCATAAAAGCATGAGTAAGGCATTGTATAGTGTTTGTGCAAAACATACTGTATATTGAACTTAAAAAAAACATTTACAGTAGATTAGAAAAATCCTCAACTGAGGGAAAGAAACATTGTAATTAATTACTGACTAACAGTATTCAGGCAGAAAAGGCAGAGACATGAATCTGTAATGAAAATGTAAATGGAGATAGTCCGTCTTATGGGTGTGTCGGCGAAAGTGGTGGCATACACACATGCTGAACCGCCCACATAGGAAGGCATACACGGGTGGAGAAACCGCACCCGCTAAAGGGCTGGTGCAAGTTTTAATGGTGCAGCAGTTGATGCATCTAAATATGCAACAATCTGTGTTTCAGTGTGTAAATACCCATACAGTGGGGGAATATTTACTAAAGTGCAGGTTTTTAGAAGTGGAGATGTTGCACATAGCAACCAATCAGATTCTAGCTATTATCTTCTAGAAGGTGCTAAATAATTGTTAAGTAGAATCTGATTGGTTGTTATGGGCAACAACTCCACTTTTAAAACACAGCACTTTAGTAAATATACCCCTGGGAGTCTCCATCCTTGCACATTCGGACGCATGGATGTACACAAGGGAAGGAGCTTGCAGCGGCATTTGCATAAAGTTGCAAACGGGCGACCGGTAAATAGACACAACTGCGGGAGTTTCAGCATCCACCTCTGAATCAGGCCCATTTGTATATGTCTGTAGCGCTAGTAGTATATATTTGTATATGTCTGTAGCGCTAGAAGTATATATTTGTATATGTCTGTAGCGGCAGTAGTATATGTTTGTATATGTCTATAGCGCTAGAAGTATATATTTGTATATGTCTGTAGCGGCAGTAGTATATGTTTGTATATGTCTATAGTGGTAGTAGTATATATTTGTATATGATAGCGGTAGTAGTATATATTTGTATATGTTTGTAGCAGTAGTAGTATATATTTGCATATGTCTGTAGCGCTAGTAGTATATATTTGTATATGTCTATAGCGGTAGTAGTATATGTTTGTATATGATAGCGGTAGTAGTATATATTTGTATATGATAGCGGTAGTAGTATATATTTGTATATGTTTGTAGCAGTAGTAGTATATATTTGCATATGTCTGTAGCGCTGGTAGTATATATTTGTATATGTCTATAGCGGTAGTAGTATATATTTGTATATGTCTGTAGCATTAGTAGTAAATGTTTATGCATGTCTGTAGCGTTAGTAGTATATGTTTATGTATGTCTGTAGCGTTAGTAGTATATGTTTATGTATGCCTGTAGCGTTAGTAGTATATGTTTATGTATGTCTGTAATGGTAGTAGTATACAGTATATTTGTATATGTCTGTAGCGGTAGTAGTATATGTTTGTATATGTCTATAGCGTTAGTAGTATATGTTTGTATGTCTGTAGCGTTAGTAGCATATGTTTATGTATGTCTGTAGCGTTAGTAGTATATGTTTATGTATGTCTGTAGCGTTAGTAGTATATGTTTATGTATGTCTGTAGCGGTAGTAGTATATGTTTGTGTATGTCTGTAGCGGTAGTAGTATATGTTTATGTATGTCTGTAGCGGTAGTAGTATATGTTTATGTATGTCTGTAGCGGTAGTAGTATATGTTTGTGTATGTCTGTAGCGGTAGTAGTATATTTTTATGTATGTCTGTAGCGGTAGTAGTATATGTTTATGTATGTCTGTAGCGGTAGTAGTATATGTTTATGTATGTCTGTAGCGGTAGTAGTATATGTTTATGTATGTCTGTAGCGGTAGTAGTATATGTTTATGTATGTCTGTAGCGTTAGTAGTACATGTTTGTGTATGTCTGTAGCAGTAGTAGTATATGTTTGTGTATGTCTGTAGCGGTAGTAGTATATGTTTATGTATGTCTGTAGCGGTAGTAGTATATGTTTATGTATGTCTGTAGCGTTAGTAGTATATGTTTGTGTATGTCTGTAGCAGTAGTAGTATATGTTTATGTATGTCTGTAGCGGTAGTAGTATATGTTTATGTATGTCTGTAGCGTTAGTATTATATGTTTGTGTATGTCTGTAGCAGTAGTAGTATATGTTTGTGTATGTCTGTAGCGGTAGTAGTATATCTTTGTATATGTCTGTAGCGGTAGTAGTATATGTTTATGTATGTCTGTAGCGGTAGTAGAATATGTTTGTGTATGTCTGTAGCGGTAGTAGTATATGTTTAGGTATGTCTGTAAAGTTTGTGTATGTCTGTAGCGGTAATAGTATATATTTATGTGTGCCTGTAAAGTTTGTGTATGTCTGTAGCAGTAGTAGTATATATTTATAAATGTCTGACTCTGTAGCAGTAGTAGAATATGTTTATGTATGTCTGTAGCGGTAGTAGTATATGTTTATGTGTGCCTGTAAAGTTTGCGTATGTCTGTAGCAGTAGTAGTATATATTTATGAATGTCTGACTCTGTAGCGGTAGTAGAATATGTTTATCTATGTCTGTAGCGGTAGTAGTATATGTTTATGTATGTCTGTAGCGGTAGTAGTATATGTTTATGTATGTCTGTAGCGGTAGTAGTATATGTTTATGTATGTCTGTAGCGGTAGTAGTATATGTTTATGTATGTCTGTAGCGTTAGTAGTATATGTTTGTGTATGTCTGTAGCAGTAGTAGTATATGTTTGTGTATGTCTGTAGCGGTAGTAGTATATGTTTATGTATGCCTGTAGCGGTAGTAGTATATGTTTATGTATGTCTGTAGCGTTAGTAGTATATGTTTGTGTATGTCTGTAGCAGTAGTAGTATATGTTTATGTATGTCTATAGCGGTAGTAGTATATGTTTATGTATGTCTGTAGCATTAGTATTATATGTTTGTGTATGTCTGTAGCAGTAGTAGTATATGTTTGTGTATGTCTGTAGCGGTAGTAGTATATCTTTGTGTATGTCTGTAGCGGTAGTAGTATATGTTTATGTATGTCTATAGCGGTAGTAGAATATGTTTGTGTATGTCTGTAGCGGTAGTAGTATATGTTTAGGTATGTCTGTAAAGTTTGTGTATGTCTGTAGCGGTAATAGTATATATTTATGTGTGCCTGTAAAGTTTGTGTATGTCTGTAGCAGTAGTAGTATATATTTATAAATGTCTGACTCTGTAGCAGTAGTAGAATATGTTTATGTATGTCTGTAGCGGTAGTAGTATATGTTTATGTGTGCCTGTAAAGTTTGCGTATGTCTGTAGCAGTAGTAGTATATATTTATGAATGTCTGACTCTGTAGCGGTAGTAGAATATGTTTATCTATGTCTGTAGCGGTAGTAGTATATGTTTATGTATGACTCTGTAGCGGTAGTAGTATATGTTTATGTATGACTCTGTAGCGGTAGTAGTATATGTTTATGTATGTCTGTAAATTTTGTGTATGTCTGTATCGGTAGTAGTATATGTTTATGTATGTCTGTAAAGTTTGTGTATGTCTGTAGCGGTAGTAGTATGTTTTAGTATGTTTGTAGTGGTATTAGTATATGTTTGTGTATGTCTGTAGCGGTAATAGTATATGTTTATGTATGTCTGTAGCGGTAGTGATATATGATTGTGTATGTCTGTATTGGTATTAGTATATTAGTATATGTTTTTATATATGGAAGTACTGGAAGTAGTACATGTTTCTATGTTTGTAGCGGTAGTCAAGGGCATATTTATAATGGGTGCAGGGTGTGCAGTGCACCCCCTGCACCAATTATAAATATAACCGCACACCCTGCACCCATATGTTTTAATTACTCACCCCTCTGAAGTCCCGCACCGGGCTGTCTCACCGGAGAAAACACCTGAAAAATGGCCGCCACAGCCATTTTTCTGGTGTTCTGCACATGCGCACTAGGGAAATAACACTCTAGTGCCCAGAGTTTACAATTACTGCGGCGCTGAGTGCGTCCGCCACCTCAGAGAGAGAAGGTGGCCCAGACAGAGATTGCACACGGGCCCCCTCCTCTGTAGAAATGCCTGTATATGTTTGTATATGTCTGTAGCGGTAGTAGTATATGTTTATAAATGTCTGTAGGGGCAGAAATAGTTTTATACAGAAGTAGCGGTAGTATATGTTTGTATATGTTTGCAGCGGTAGTAGTATATGTTTGTATATAAAAGTAGTGGTAGTAGTATATGTTTCTATATAATATGCGGATCCTGGAAGTGACGTGGAGTGAGGGCAGAAGTGCGGTTCCTTGCCCATAAAGTCCACCAAAAAACGATACTTGTCCCCTCGCGGGTTCACTTTGCTCGCCACGCCTCGGGTTCGGTGGCTCGCTTCGCTCGCCACAAGATTATATTCCCCTTCTATGCCCATGTGGATGGTAGGGATGGTAGGGAATGATGTTGGACAATAGCTGATGACGTCAGGTTACAAAAACTGAAGGGGATCTATCCACTTCCCGGGGTGCTGGCCCAGTACCCGAGTGACTGTCACCCCACTCAGGGGCCCTTTCCTTTCAGAAGATTTGCACCACCGGCCAGGAGGGAGGATGCAGCTGCTGCAATCAGCAATGACAGAGCAGCTGAGTAGGGACAGAGGTAAGTAGAAGGGGCGAAGGAACTTGTGTACAGAGGGGCATGTTATGGAGAAATGTGATGGCCTGAGGGCGATATGTGAGGAGGAATATAATGGTCACGGCTGCCTGTCTATAAAGTTCCCATTCCCATTGGCCCTAGAATATGTCTAGGGCCTAGACATATTTTTGTATCCCACCATTATTTTGTTTTTCTGCAACTAATTCCAATGTATTTTCCTGCACCCTCTGTTTAGTGTTAGAGTATACCTTACCTAAACTCAGTGGCATTTTCAGTAGAAACAAGCAGAAAATCAGTCCCTGAACCTCTCATTGGGGGTAATTCAATTCAAAGCGACGTTGAATAGCCCCGGGAGGGAGCTCCCGAAGCTTTTCAATTCAACGCGAATGTTTGGGTGGGCTAAAGGATTTCTTCTCGTACCCTACTGGAGATGTGAAGAGAAATCCGACAAAAGTGCCGGCTACACTGCTGTTTGCTGGCTTAGCGTGGTGCTAATTGCTGTGCGGCCTGCACTTTAGTCGGAGAATGCCGGTTCTCGCGACTAAACACCCAAGTTAAGTCATGAGAACCAGCATTCTCTGACTTAACAGCGCACTGTAATGAATAGTTCTGGGAGCTCCCTCCCGGGGCTATTCATCGTCGTGCTGAATTGAACTGCATTTTCCATAAGATCATAAGATCAGTTTAATTTTAAAGTCCCTTTTGAGTGCCTTCTTTTCTAAATACTATGTATATTTATTTATTAACAGTTTCTTATACATTAATACAACAAAACTGAGTAGTAACAGACAGACATAAAGGTAAGAGAGCCCTCTTACCTTTATGTCTGTCTGTTACTACCCAGTTTTGCTCGCAAGCTTTCACTCTATAGGGAAATAGGTATTGATACACAAGGATAGGTGCTCCATATTGCAAATTGGTCCAGCCAGACTGCAGATTGTCTTGGTGGGCTGTATGATCCAGTCACAGCGGAAAGTCTTATAATGCGTGGGAGGGCATTCCACAGAATGGGTGCAGCCCTAAAAAAGTCCTGTATCCGAGAATGGGAACGAGTAATGAGTGTGCATGAGAGACGCAGATCTTGTGCAGAGCGGAGATGTTGGTTTGGGAGATATTTTGAGATGAGTGAATAGATGTATGTTGGTGTAGCTTTATGTGTAAGTAAAAGTATTTTATATTGAATATGGTAGAAAATCGGCAACCAATGGAGGGACTGACAGAACGGGGCAGCAGACAATGAACGTTTGGCGAGGAAGACCAGCCTTGTAGCTGCATTCAAAATGGGTTGTAGTTGTAAGAGTCTGTTTTTGGGAAGAACAGTGAGGAGACTATTGCAATAGTCAATGCGGGAAATAATAAGTGGATGTATTAGAGTTTTTGCAGTGTCTTGTATAAGATATGGTCAAATTTTGGATATGTTTTTTAGCTGTTTGTAACATGATTTTGAGACAGATTGAATGTGGGGAACAAAAGACAGTTCAGAGTCAAGGATGACACCTAGGTAGAGGGCTTGTGGGGTGGAGTTGATTGTCGAGTTACTGTATCAACAGTGATAAAGATAACAGGTTGGTAACTACTATTGGCCGATGGAAATATAATTAATTATGTTTTGGATATGTTACAGTAAGTTTGAGGTGGCAAGATGCCACCCAAGATGAAATGTCAGAAAGACATTCAGTGACACGGACCAGTACAGATGGTGACAAGTGTCGTCCATGTACAGATGTCACTGAAAACCGAAAAAGAGCTGATTAGTTTACCAAAAGAGGTGCTATAGATTGGGAAGAGCAGAGGACATAAGTCTGAGCCTTATATATATAATATAGATAATATATATAATTGTTTTTCTATAGCTCCACCCCAGTAGCTCCACTCACAGTTCCTGAACCTATTTTTATAGAAAAATAAACCTGCCTAAACTTATCATATATCCTATCCCACTTAATCCACCTGCTACCTATTTAAACATGATAATTAGAGATGAGCGGGTCCAGTTCTCTGACCCAAACCCACCTGAACTTTCAGATCCGAGGCTAGAACCGAGCAAAACGTCAACCTCCCACTGTCAGAATCTCGCGGGTTTTGGATTCTATAAAGATCCCGGTGATCTGCCCAATTTCACTCCGGGTGTGGATGGTGAACTGAACAGACTTGTTGCTGTCACTGTCTGGGTCAGTGTGTTCTCCAACTTGTGCTGTCGGGGTCTGGGGCTGAAGGCTTCTGCTTTGTTGTCCATAAAGGGGCTGGGGCTGCAGTATATAAAGGGGGGCTTCAGTGGGTGCTGCAGCTGCTGCGTCACTTGTCTTGTAAATCAAGGGGCTGCTGTTGTGTTATATAGAAGGGCTGCTGCTGTGTTGTTGTCCTAATCATCAAGGGGCTAGGGCTGCAGTCAATAAAGGGGTGCTGTGTCTTCCAGGGGGTGCTCTGTCAATTAGGGGTGCTCTCCCCCAATGTAAAAAAAAAACAAAAGTGCTTTTTTTTGTGTGTTAGCAACTTAGCTGCATTATTAATGTTTAGTGGCACTGCCAGCCAGACCGCAGTTTATTGTCCACATATTTGTGACTTTGCACTGCAGGTGGTCCGTCCGCACTCGGCAGGGGTGCTTTGTTGTCCATAAAGAAGTCATACTGTCTGTGTTGTTCATCAAGGGGCTGCTGCCTCGTTCAGGGGTGCTCTTCCCCAGTGTAAAAAGAATAAAAGTGTTTTTTTGTGTGTGTGTGTGTGTGTGTTAGCAAATTAGTTGCGCTATTATTGTTTGGTGACACTGCCGGCCAGACCGCAGTTTATCGTCCATGTGTTTGTGACTCTGCACTGCAGGTGGTCTGTCCTCACTCGTCAGGGGTGCTTTGGTGTCCATAAAGAAGGGGTGCTGTCTGTGTTCATCAAGGGGCTGCTCCTTTGTTCAGGGGTGATTTTCCCCAGTGTAAGAAAATAAAAGTGAAATAAAACTAATATTATCAATCCACAAAAAAGAAAAAAAAAGAAAGCGCAAATATGTTTAATGCAAAAATGAGTTGTGTATGTTGGTCACATACATACATATTTACATAGTACATACAAGACTCGATTCAGACCCGGACGCAACGCAGCGATCGCACGATATGGCTGATTGTTGTCTGTCTGTGCATGCGCGAGCCAGTCTTTGCGATCGGGAAGCTATCGCCCAGAGTACACAGACGGCCCGCTACTTTGAGTGACAGAATGTGCCATTTGTGGGTGGTGACAGGGAAGGTGCTTGGAAACGGGGGAGTCGTGCTGCGAACGCAGGCGTGTCTGAGCGTCAAAACGGCGTTAACAGGGCATGCATAATTAAAATGGTGCATCATTGTACACGTCACATGGCTCTTTTTCTGACTGCAGCACTCACAGAGATTGCGGTAGTGTAGCGTCTACCTCAAGCACTGCGTATGCCTCAGATGGTTCTCTATGTTACCGATTAGCATTAGATAAGTTTGCTATCGCTTTGCCGCTGCACGCTGTCATTGAGGCGTCCTTAAGTCAGACCGTGCGATTGCGGAATTTGCATATCCGCCCCTTGACGTCTGCGAGAGAGCGCAGCATAACGAGCGGGTCTGAATGAGCTCCACAGTGCGTAAAGCAGGCTGAGGTAACCTGGCGCGTTTCTCAGCCAGTCCAAGAGGCCGTTTCATCAGAGACATAGTAAGGTTTGAATTGAGTGTCTGGAAAAGATTGAATCAAGGCAGGTTCTTCCTGATGTGGAGTATAGATATTTAAGACCACTGATTCCAAATTCTGTTTAGAAGTGCCAGGGCTGAGCCATTCTCATGGGGCAACTGAGTTTAATTCCAATACTGTACTGCAGCTGCCCAGGAAACTCCAGGTAAGTGCAGCCTGGGAGGAGGGGGGACACAAAATGTGGGCTAGGATTGGTGAAGCACATTGGGGGATGGGAGAGCACAGTGTGAGAGGGGATGGGAGGGCAATGTGAGAGGGGGAATGGGAGAGCACAGTGTGGGATGGGGGATAGAATAGCACAGTGTGAGACGGGGGATGGGATAGCAGTGTGGGAAGGGGGATAGGCAAGCAGTGGGGGATGGGATAGCACAGTGTAAGGGAGGATGGGAGGGCACAGTGGGGGATGGGAGAGCACAGAGTGCAGTGGTCTGGCTGTTTACGCAATATACAGTATGGTGTCATCCAGTGCAGTGCATCTGAAAGGAACCTCGCTGCCTGGGAAAGATGTTCTGTACTGCGACCACTTCTTGGTGGTGGTATTGTACCGGATAATACTGATGCAGTCCTTGGCTAAGTTAAATCTGTAAAGGTTGCGCCCAATTGCCACCATGTCGCAGGAGCGTCCCCAGCAGGCTTCATAAGGACGTTCTTTCCACCTGTTACTGCTGGGTTTGTAGTAGAAGAGGCGGTAATACGAATTTCCCCCTGTGATGTAAATCTTCCCTCCACAGACAGCAGCTTCATGCGCCACTGGGAACGAGTCTTTAGGAAGGGGAGCACACGAGGGTCCAGGTGTCTGATCTTGGATTGTATCTTTCCGCAGTGTGCAGGCCCTTTCCTCCAATGGCGTACAGGCAGCCGTCAAGCGGGATGAGCTTCAGGTGGCACCTTGCTGTTATCATTGGTGCCAGTCTGCTCCAGTTGCCAGTCAGAGGGTTATAGCACATTTATGTGCTGGTGGAAACCGAGCCCTCTTTGGTCTTTCGAAGGCCTCCTGCAATGAATAGGTAGTCAAGTATAGAGCATATGCTGCATCCTACAAGACAGGCCTCCTCAGGGATAGTTGTCACCATTTTCCAGCGGTTTGTTTGCATAAGCGAGAGAAGTTGTGTTCCGCACTGAGGGTGCTCTGCCTCCGCTGAACTCCCGAAGTTCGCATTCCAGTCACATGTGCTCCTGGCTTCAACTTTGCACAGGGATAATGTTCCTGTCATTCTCAGCTGGAGAATCCGCTTTTTCTCCCAGCCAGTCAAATGCCCATAAATGGCAGAGTCCTTCAGCACGCTGAGGTAGTTGTCACTCATTAAGTTGTACAGTGCGTGAAGTAGTCCGGGCACATGGTTCGTCCTTGCCAGCTGTAACAGTGGCAAGCAGCTCCCCAGCGTCAGCTGCAACCTCTCTGCTGAGTCTCTGTACTGAAGGCGCTTAGGAATGGAGATGGAAGTTCCTCCTGCAACTCTCTCAGCTTCCCCGTTCACCAGAGAACGCAGAGGTGATGAGCACAGTTGGGCATCTTCCAGCATGGGTTCCCAGCACGATGATCCTGGCTGGTGCTCTGGATTCTCAGCCATAGAGGAGACGCTGTTTCTCTTCGAGGTGGAGATGTCATCGGCCATTACCGCACATGGTGGTTTTATAGTATTGGATGATAATGATGTATCTTCATCCTGTCTATGACTTAAAATGGAGTCACAACATGTTAAATCACTTAGAGGATTTTGTTCAAAACATGTCATGCTGGAACTTGTACATGTCGTATTCGTAACAGTCTCTGCTGCAGGTCCAGTCAGTGGAAATAAGGTGTCGACTGTCAGTTCTCCGCTGTCTTCCTGGACATCATCATTTGATTCAGCACTATAAGATGTTTCTACAGAACTATCTGAGAGTACTGGCAGCTGACAGACATATGGCAGAACTGACGACTTTATGCCAACATCATCACTGACCTGTGGTTCCTCGACATTCTCTCCTGGCACTGTCCATCCTTGATTAAGTCCTGTTTTCTCTGTAAGCCAGCTTCATTATCCTCCGCTGCTTCCTTCTGGATGTCACAAAAAAGATGCCAATGGATGGCTGCACTTACGCCTGCAGCCACAGCGAATGCCCCCAGGGCATGACCAAAAGCTTGGATGCCTGGGCCTGAGACCCAGCCGCTGCCACTCATTGCCGTAGGTATCTGTATCACATGATGACAGGTCGGTACAGGTTGCAGACAATGGAAGATGCAATGTGCGTCTTTCCTCCAGGTGAGTGGAAAGAAAAACAGCTTGTACTGAAAAGACACTTGCTTTTACCAGCTAGGTGTGAGTGATGTCATAAGGACTAACTAGTGATGTCATATGGACCTGCCTAGTCCCTGCCAGCCTGGGCAGTGCACCCACCCTGTATACTTGGGACCTGCTGACTCATTAAAATATATTTGCTAAACAGCTTTACCCCATTTTTTGTAGCATAACATATTTCAGTAATTGCTTCATATTTCAGTAATTGCCCCCCATCCCCAGCTACATTGGCACTGGATGATCAGTCAGGCGTCCTGTCGGGGTCCCGGCGTCGGGATTAACATTGGCGTCGGTATTTTGACACCTATGTTAAATCCCCTGCCGGGATTGTAGTGTCGGCCACCGGTCTCATAACTACATCCCGTGTAATATACTGTACATTATATATATATATATATATATATATATATATCCATCCTGCATTTTTTTTTTCGCTCTATGACTATCCCCCTCCAGAAAGACCCACCCTGTGTCTATATCTGGGTACCAACTGTCTGCCCAATGTGCTGAGCTTGACAGCTCAACTGGGCGGATATTTAAATTGCTTACCCAGATGAGCTGTTAATCACTGCGGGTCCTTGAAGCATGTGTACAGGCGATCACACCAGCAGATGACCAATATTTATTTCAGGTATATCGCCCATCTGCTATGCTGTATAGCAGATCGGATATGTCTGTGAACAACGTCGTTCCCAAACATATCTACTGTACACACCTGGCGATGCACTATAGTTATATCACCCGTTCAATGGAATGGACGATATATCTATCAATGTGTACCCAGCTTTAGGCCTGTATTAGAAAATAAAAGCTTTGCAGTAAAACAGTCGGCAGGAGGAAGAATGAATAGTGACGCATGGCAATTTGGGGTAGGACAATTATACAAATTCTTTTGGTGCTTTTTTTTTTAATCAGATTTTGAACAGGGTATTTCTGTGGATGAGGTATGGTGCCATAGATTGCCGGTAAGAGAAGGGTATTTGAGTGATGTACGGGGTCAGGCAGGAATCAGCGATGAGTTAGGGGTATTTTAGTGTTTGAGGGATGTCTTCTGTGAGTATTAGTGGGTATATATGCTGACCAAGCTCTCTCTCTAGATACACATCAGGGATATGGGGGGCCACCATAACATGGTCATGCTCTGTGTGCCCTAGCACTACGCTAAGCGTCTGATTTTATATATATATATATATATATATATATATATTAGCATGTCAACATCCTAATATACTGAGAGCACAGTGTGGGGTGGGAGAGCACACAGTATGGGTTGGGGGATGGGAGAGCACAATGTAAGAGGGGGGGTGGCACAGCACAATGTAAGAGGGGGGATGCACATTGTGGGATGAGATAGGATAGCACAATGGGGGGATGGGAGAGCACACAGTGTGGGATGGGGGATGGGAGAGCACAATGTAAGAGGGGGGATGGGAGAGCACAATGTAAGAGGGGGGATGGGAGGGCACAGTGTGGGATGGGAGATGGGAGAGCACAGTGTGGGACAGGAGAGCACACAGTATGGGTTGGGAGATGGGAGAGCACAATGTAAGAGGGGGGATGGCACAGCACAATGTAAGAGGGGGGATGGAGGGCACATTGTGGGATGGGGGATAGGAGAGCACAGTGTGGGATAGGATAGCAAAGTGGGGGGATGGGAGAGCACACAGTGTGGGATGGGGGATCACAATGGTGAATAGGCGAGCACATTGTGGGATCAGGTATGAGAGAGTATAGTGTCAGATGGGGGAACACAGTGGGATATGGAAGCACAGTGGGGGTTGGGGGATAGGAGAGCACACAGTGTGAGAGAGATCAGTATGGAATACCACTGGACGCATGGCGGAAGACCAGCAGTGAAGGTCCCGACAGGTAAGTATTTTAACTATTTACTAACCTAACCCCCCCTAACCCTCCCTTAGGTGTGCATAACTCTAACCTCCCCCCAAATGCTTAACCATAACCCCCCCCTGTGCCTAAACCTAACCCCCCCTTCCCCGCAGCCTAAACCTAAGTCTCCCGGGGGGTTGCCTAACCTTGACCTTACCCCATGGGTGCCTAACCGTAACCCCTCTTCCCCTAGCCTAACCCTAACCCTCCCAGAAGGTGCCTAACCTAAAGTCCCCCCCGTTGTTTATTGCGGTGATAGATTAAAACTTCATATATACTCAGAGTGGGAGATCACATGGGCCACAGGTAGTGCAGCCAGATTATGACCACCTGTTCAGCCTGTCCAATGATATCTGATCAATATTACTGGCTTGCTTGGACAGACATAGGCAACCATTTGTGGTGAGTCTGTTCTAAAATGACCAATTATAATTCATCCTAAATGCTGCATGACTGCGCGGTGATAGGGCCCTACATGTCATTGAAGGTTCATGCCCTTATCTCTTTCAGACATACAGTAAACAGGGTGAAAAAAAAAACAACTGCAAATGGTATTAATCAGAGTTATAAGGTTGAATGAGTGTAGCACAAAAGTAACAGAGATTTATATGCTCAGTACATTTCACAGACAAATTGCCCTCTATTGAATTGATATTTTAATCTGACATTACATTTGAATCCCTTTCTAATCTAAATAACTCTGTGGTTTATCTTTATCTGGCAGATTAAAGTGTTGGCATGCATTCAGAACAAATGCAAGATTCTTAGCCAACATTATCAATCCCTGTTTGTCTTCATAATGCTCATCCTACATTACATTCACTTTACATGCACAGCTGGCGTGGAACACAGCAGTGTAAGTGTTAAAGGAATTGTTCTCTATTGCCTAAATTACAGTATAAACTGTAAAAAAAAAAATAAGTTGAACCGTCACTCTCTCTTACAGTCCTGAAACATTATAATGTTTAGAAACAATATGTAACAGATTAGCTGACATGAAACAGATCATTACACCTACTGCAACGCAATGGCAGTTGGTCTTAATATAAGACACTTCTTGGAAGAAATGCAGGCTTAGCTGAGCTGCCAATACTGAAACCTGCTACCACGCTGTCACAGTGATATTCCTAAACATTAGTCCCAGCTGGCAGATAGATCCATCATGATGTATAGCAATGAGCTTTTTTTCGCAGATCTATGGGTATAGATTTTCCCCATCATCATTCCCTGTGATTTAAGATACATATACAGGTGCACTGGGCTTTTTCCTGAGTTAGGGCCTGATTCAGTAAGGATCGCTATTGCGATCACAATAGTGATTATGCACGCAGTCTCACTGAGAAGATATGCTAATGATTGCAATCACAATGCCGCACGCAGCCTAACATATGGACACCCCCTTTACCTTACACACATCCGTAATACTTAGCAAGACTGCAAAACCATCGGTAACATCGAGTACAATCGCAGCCTCACGCACACTTGCACAAGGTCTGACCTTACTCAGGAATTGCTAACCTCATCACACGTAGTGAAAGCCCAAGCTGCGTATGGCATCGCAATAGCTAATTTATGCATGCCTCTGTAACGGCGTTCAAACGCACTGGCACACCTGCGTTTCGCCGACCACCGCCCCGTCACCACCCCAAACCAGTACTTCCTGTCACTCACTCTGCGATGGGTCTGTGTAGTCACTGCAATGGCTGTCCCGATTGCAGCGGAATCTTCGTGCACACTCACTGTGATACATACGCAGAACACAACAATCTGCCAATTGCGTGCGGAATCGCAGTTGAGATCGCTACTGAATCAGGCCCTTAGTTCCATATGTGAAGCAATATTCAGTATCAATACATTCTACAATCTACTACCTGTTTTCGGGATGTTTACAAATAGTTGAATATTCCCTGTAAAGGAAAGAAAAACGAAACCTTAATATTGTATTAGTCCTTATTCAGTGTAAGCTCCCTCCTAAGAGATTACTGAGAGCACAACGCTGTACATGTACAGTACAGATGGGAGTTATTTTCAAAATTGTTTGTCAAAATACTTGCCTAGTTCTGAATTTGGCTACCAAAATTTGCATGTCTCGCTAAGGGAATTTGGCCTTAAGAGTGCCCAGCATAACCCCACACTACGCAGCAGAATTAACTGAACGTTCGCATCACAGATCTACAGGTCTACTTATAGACCATAAAATCTGTAAGCAGTGGAGTTATGAATAAAGGGCCTCATTCAGACACACTCGCAAGCGGCTGTCCGCTCGCAAGTGGGTCGATGGTGTGCACTGCGCATGCGCACGACGGAGGGAGCTCCGTCGTGCGCATGCGCCAGACGCGACGAGCGAAGGACTTTCCTTCGCTCGTTGTGTCTGATCAAAGGGGGCGTGCTGTCGATGTTGATTGACAGCACACCCCCTTTGGTGGGCGTGCCGGGGGCGTGCCTGCCAGACGGAGGTGTTCCCAAGGGAACGCCTACCGTCAGAAGCCGGCCCCACTGATGTCAGTGGGAGTGATTTTGGCTCTGATAGAGCCAAAATCACTCCAGGGCTTGTGGTCGAAAACCCCGACCACAGGCTTCTGGTCGCACTGGCGATGGTCGCAATGGTCAAGACCATCGCGACCATCATTCTGCACGCTCGTATGTGCTGTGGGTGGTGACCCACAGCTATACGAGCGTTCAGGAGGACGCTCCATTTTTATGGAGGACGGCCCTCATTCAGAGCGAGCGCTCTGCTCAGAGCGTCTGGGTCTGAATGAGGGCCAAAGTTCAGAACTTCATTCTACACAGTGCTAAAGTAGATATCAAAGATTGTGCCACTGGGACTCCGCAACTCTGCTATAGGATCTGCTCTGCGATTCTGCAAATACATTTGGTTTGCACTAATTTTCATTACATCTTTTCTCACCTGGAGGTGGCGTTATCCAGGGTCTCCCCCGGTTACTGGACCTGCCCTGCTCTAACAGGGAGAGCAGAGCCCGGAGCCGGCCCCAGTGATCAGCTGTGTGGTCTGATACAGTGTAGAGAAAAGGTAAAAAAAAATTAACCTGACTCCAGGGACCGGTGGTCGGGCCTCCGGTGACGTCTCCCCTCCAGTCAGCTGGTCTCCCATGCTGCACTGCGGCCCGGTCATCAGGTGATCGGGTCCCAGTGCAGTATGGAATATCACCTGACCGGAGGACATGAAAGACATCACCGGAGCCTGGATCATGCAGGTAAGTGTAATTAAGGGAGAGGGGGGGTCCGCGACCGCGGGCGGTGGGGCATATCGACGGGGGTGAGGCTTAGCGCCGGGGGGTAGCAGCGGCGGTCGGTCAGCACATGCGCGGGACACTAGTCACGGTATTTTTTTGTGAAAATACTGTGACTAGTGTGCGGATGGGATTCGTTTATCACAAGCTCTGTCCCTGCAAGGGATTTGTAGTAAATCCCTGTGATATTGCCTGAATTCGCAATGTGAATTCAGTCGGTAATATCACACTACAATCTGCATTACAAATGCAGATTATAGTAAATAGAGCCCATGGTACGTATCTTGACTACCTAATAAATCAATATTATAAATAAAACCCCTTTTTAAATATGAAAGAATTCACATGCCTGTGCTATATAAACAGCATTGCCTTCTAAAACCAAACAATATGTATAATTTCTGTCATGTAAAATTGGGAAAACCAGGCAGCAAATGCTCTTCTGAGACATTGCACAAACCAGTGTGAGGGTGCACGAGTTAGTGTACCTACTGCAGGGTTACCTACCTTTAATATTCTCTTCCCGGGAGAAGCCCGGGTAAGAGAAGCAGCAGGGGGCCGACGGGGGTGGGGCTTGACGATTCGCGGCATTAAGCCCCGCCCCTCGCGGTAAAATTGTCGCGATTGGGCACAATTTACATAGGGGGCGGGGCCAAATGCTGTGATTCATGCAGAATCACAGCTTAAGCCCCGCCCCCTTCACGGAGACCCGCGATTGCCGCGGGTGTTCTCCTAGTTCTGCCCACTTCACTAGGAAGTGGGCAGAATGCGGGAGAAATGCCTACCCTTCCGGGGGTGCGGGGGGTTACCCGAAAAATCGGGAGCCTCCCGCGAAAACCGGAAGGGTAGGCATGTATGACCTACTGTGCATTTGCACTGAAATTCAGTTACATGTTGCAAGTGGGGATGATTTAAGTAAAAGGTGCATTTACAGTACAGTGGTGTTACCACTGGGCTTTGGGTCTGATTCAGAGCCGGACGCTATTTGCGGTCGTTCGTCCAGAAAATAGGGGTGGCTATTCAAATGAACTGTTCGCTCTTTGCGGTCTGTTCACGCCTCTATGTCTGAACGAGCGAACAAAACTTGCGGTCGTTTTTTGAAAAAATACGCCCCCTGGCCGCTCGCATCCTACGTCATGTCCGCTATTTATTAGATTAATCGAGTACATCGACCAGCGTATGAACTGCTCGCTATTCTTGTGGTTGGTTTTTGCTACCACAATCTTGCGAGCAGTTCTGGCTATAAAATAACCCAGAGACGTGGTCAATGACGCTGCTGTATTAATTATGCACATCCTTAAAACGCCCGTTGTGACCTTTAAGCACGCCTGCGTTCGGATCTCCACTCCCCGTTTTCAAGCACCTTCCCCTGTTACCACCCACATATGCCTCATTCTGTCACTCAAAATAGCAGGCATTCGCTATTTAGCGAACAAATGATTTTCGGCCGCACTGTCTGGTTCGCGCATGCGTATTACGATCCGTACGCATGCGCAGTTGGGCAAACATCGCTCGGAGCGAACGAGCGGCTCTAAATCAGGCCCTTTGTCCTTACAATGAGACTCACTTTGCACCTTCAATTCTCACTTCTGTGGGAAAGGGTTTTTCTACTTGCACTTCCAGTCAGGGCCGGACTGACCATCGGGCACTTCTGGCAAATGCCAGAAGGGCCGAAGGCTGTGTGGGCCGGTCTGTCCGTCTACATGGACACAGTACTATTGAAATTGTCTCTCCCAAAATGGCCGCCGTCTCATAGGAGACATCGTAGCACATTGACATTTGAGATATCTTACTTTTGCCATGTTCTGCTGCCAGATGCTAGAGGACCAGCTGTACCTCTAGTAACAGGGTGCAGCTAGTTCAGCAAAATCCCGGGCAAGACCTGCATGCTGCCTCCCCTGCCTTTCAGGTAAGTGTTTTTTTTTTTCATTATGTGTGTGTCTAATGGGGGGTGGCACTACTGTGGGGGGATTACTACTAGGGGGACTACTACTACAAGGGGGGGGCAACTACTAGGGACACTGCATCAGGGGTGCTACTACTGTGGGGGGATTACTACTTGGGGAACTACTATTACAAGGGAGGGGACAACTACTAGGGGTACTATTGTGGGGGGATTACTACTAGGGGGACTACTACTACAAGGGGGGGGCTACTAGTAGGGGCACTGCATCAGGGAACCACTACTGGGGCTACTGCATATGGGGGGACTACTACTAGGGGCACCACAAGGGCTACAAGGGGGGACTATTACTAGGGGCACTACAAGGGGAGGGGACTACTACTAGGCACTGCATAGGGGGGAGACTACCACTGTGATCACTGCACCACTACTGGGAGCTCTATATAAAGGGCAATACTGGGGGCGGGGGATCACTACTGGGGGCTCTATATAAAATGCAATACTGGGGGTACTGCATAGGGGGGGACTACCACTGGGGGGACTGCATCGTGGGACCACTACTGGGGGCTCTATATAAAGGGCAATACTGGGGATACTGCATAGGAGGGCGGGGGGACTACAACTGGGGCCACTATTTAAAGGGCACTGCATAAGGGGTATCACTATTGGGGGCACTGCATGTGGGGACTACCACTGGGGGCACTGCATAGGGTGTACCACTACTGGGGGCACTGCATAGGGGGCACTACTACTGGGGACACTATATAAGGGGCTTACTACTGGGGGCACAAGGGGCACTGCACAGGGGGGACCACTACTGGGACACTGTATAAGGGGCACTGCATAGGGGGGATCACTACTGGGGGCACTACTGAAGGCCTGCATAAGGGGGACCTCTCCTGGGGCACAAGGGGCACTGCATAAGGGGGACCACTACTGGGGGCACTGAATAGGGAGGACCACTACAGGGGGTGCTGTATAAAGGGTACTGCATAGGGGGGGGCCCTACTGGGGGCACTGCATAGGGAGGGACTACTACTGGGGGCACTATATAAGGGGCACTACTGGTAGACTGCATAAGGGGGACCACTCCTGGGGCATTGCATTGCACAGGGGGGGGACAACTACTGGGAGCACAGTATAAGGGGGATCACTACTGGGGGCCTGCATAGGGTGACCACTACTGGGGGCATTGCATACTGGGAGTACTGTATAACGGGAACTACTGGGGGGACTGCATTAAGGTACATATGGAAAGGACTGTTCCCAGAGTGACGACAAAGGGGTATGTGTAATGATTATGGCTTTTTCCATGAGACCACCCTTAATTTGTTTGGGCACGCGCAATATGATGCCTGGGGGCACCAAAAAATATATTTGCTTACCAAAAAATTTGGGCTTTGGCCGCCCCTGTCTATACGGCTGGGATTCTACAAGCTGCTGGTGACTGGGCAGGATAGAGGAGGAGGCTTGTGTACTGTACCATATGCTTATTTATGTATCCACAAGATGTTCTATTGGATTGCTGGAATAGCCCTCTCTGAGTGTTGTTTACTGTGTGCCTTACAGCTAGTGTGAACATATTGTTATCCATATTTTTCTCACTTTTCATCAAATTTCTTTGTTTGTTAAAAACTGAGCTTTTCATACTTACCCTCCCCCCTTCTCCCCCTAACCCTCCCCATTAGTGCCTAAACCTAACCCTCCCCCCCTTCGTGCCTAGACCTAACCCTCCACCCTTCGTACCTAAACCTAACCCTCCCCCTATTTCTGTACTCATTCTGCTCTCCAGCTCCATTATGCCCCGTTCCCCTCTCCCCATGTCTGTACATGTTCTGCTCTCCTGTGTACTCTGCCCTTCCACCTCTGTGACCCCTATTCCCCTCTCCCCATGTCTCTACATGTTCTGCACTCCCGTGTACTCTGCCCTCCCACCTCTGTGCCCCCTGTTCCCCTCTCCCCATGTCTGTACCCCTTCTGCTCTCCCGTGTACTCTGCCCTTCCACCTCTGTGACCCTTGTTCCCCTCTCCCCATGTCTGTACCCCTTCTGCTCTCCCGTGTACTCTGCCCTCCCACCTCTGTGCCCCCCGTTCCCCTCTCGTTCCCCTCTCCTCATGTCTGTACCCCTTCTGCTCTCTCGTGTACTCTGCCCTCCCACCTCTGTGCCCCCCGTTCCCCTCTCCTCATGTCTGTACCCCTTCTGCTCTCCAGTGTACTCTGCCCTCCCATCTCTGTGCCCCCTATTCCCTTCTCCCCATGTCTGTACCCCTTCTGCTCTACCGTGTATTCTGCTCTCCCACCTCTGTGACCCTTGTCCCCCTCTCCCCATGTCTGTACCCCTTCTGCTCTCCCGTGTATTCTGCCCTCCCACCTCTGTGACCCCTGTTCCCCTCTCCCCATGTCTGTACCCCTTCTGCTCTTCTGTGTACTAAGTGCCCCCTATTCTCATGTCTGTACCCCTTCTGCTGTTCTGTGCTTTTTTATGCGCTACACGCAGTGAGGCATAAATTGTCATAGGACCCAGACACTATGGAGTAGGACCCCATTTTTTTTTTAAGTGAAGGGTCCCTGGGACCCACACTTTTTTTCATTTAGCGTGATCACTAGGTGTAAGGGGCATTACTGTGTGTAACTTGAATGAGGGGCACTACTCTGCAGTGTAATATGACAAAGGGGCACTATGGTATGGAATAATTTGAATTGGGGGTACTATTGTGTGCTCACGCCACTTCTCAGCGAACACACAACTGTTTTTTTCGACGCGCGCCTACGGTGCGCATACTACCATATTCTTTTGTGTCGGGGGAAACCAAAGCTCTTTATGTCTACAGGGCATCAAAATTTGTAGTAACAGCTCTGCTTTGGTGGCACAGACGTGTCCTCCTCTGCTCAGCTCCCCTGCCCTAAAAAATTCCTACAGTGAACACCATCTAATCCTCTACAACTGCTAGGCCTTGGTCAATTGGGAAAATGCCTTTCCTTTACTTTGTGCGTGACATATACCAATGTAGCGCCAGCTTTACCTAACAGAACTAACCAAATACCAAATGTTTAAATATGGCACATGTATGATTCCCCTGCAGGATGTGCTCTTTTGTGTGTATTTTAATACAGAGAATGATGTACACTTTTATGTTCAAATATTATATGTGTAAGCGCATAGACTAAGATGTGGGAGGAGTCAGGATTAGTAAGGGGAGGAGTCTATACCAGGAGCCAGGTGCTGACGCGAGGTGGGCCTGTGTGCTTTAAAATGCCAGGGCCTATTTTTAGTCCCAGTCCGGCCCTGCTTCCAGTCATGTAATAAAAATAGGTTACATAAGCGCTTAGAGATACATAAAAATGTAAATCAGAGGCAAAGGCAGGATTTTTAAGGGGGGGTTTCTAGTATATATATACACTGACATATATATATATATATATATATATATATATATATTTACACACACACATATATGTCGTACATACATCATACTTACCTACTTTGCTGGGCAGCTTTCCGGGAGCATCAGGAGGCTGCTGCTCTCCTCTTCGGGGGGCGGGGCCAGACGATAGATGGCATTAGGCCCCGCCCCCTTTACAGAAACCCCCCCTGATTTGCGGGTCCGTGAGTAGGGGGCGGGGCTAAATGACGCGATTTGCCTAATTTAGCCCGCCCCTTCCCGACGGACCCAATAATTTTAGGTAAAATGTCCCCATCCTGCCCACTTCACTAGGAAGTGGGCGGGATGCGGGAGATATGCCTACTCTTCTGGGATCGAGGGGGGTTACCCGAAAAATCGGGAGCCTCCCGCGATTCCCGGGAGAGTAGGCATGTATGACATACATTACACACACACAAACATACAGTATACAGTGCATCCGGAAAGTATTCACAGCGCGTCAATTTTTCCACAATTTATTATGTTACAGCATTATTCCAAAATGGAATAAATTAATTTTTGTCCTCAAAATTCTACACACAATACCCCATAATGACAACGTGTAAAAAGTTTTTTTTGAGATTTTTGCAAATTTAATAAAAAAAGCAACTAAGAAATCACATGTACATAAGTATTCACAACCTTTGCCATGTAGCTTAAAATTGAGCTCAGGTGCATCCTGTTTCCACTGATCATCCTTGAGATGTGGTATATTCAGTTGATTGGACATGATTTTGAAAGGCACCCAGGTCCCACGCTTGACAGTGCATGTCAGAGCACAAACCAAACATGAAGTCCAAGGAATTGTCTGTAGACCTCCGAGACAGGATTGTCTCGAGGCACAAATCTGCAGAAGGGTACAGAAAAATATCTGCCGCTTTGAAGGTCCCAATGAGCACAGTGGCCTCCATCATCCATAAATGGAAGAAGTTCGGAACCACCAGGACTCTTCCTAGAGTTGGCCGGCCATCTAAACTGAGCGATCGGGGGAGAAGGGCCCTAGTCAGGGAGGTGACCAAGAACCCGATGGTCATTCTATCAGAGCTACAGCATTTCTCTGTGGAGAGAGGAGAACCTTAAAGAAGGACAACCATCTCTGCAGCAATCCACCAATCAGGCCTGTATGGTAGAGTGGCCAGATGGAAGCCCCTTTTTAGCAAAAAGCACATGGCAGCCTGGAGTTTGCCAAAATGCACCTGAAGGACTCTCAGACCATGAGAAACAAAATTCTCTGTCTGATGAGACAAAGATTTAACTCTTTGGCGTGAATGCCAGGCGTTATGTTTGGAGGAAACCAGGCACCGCTCATAACCAGGCCAATACCATCCCTACAGTGAAGCATGGTGGTGGCATCATGCTGTGGGGATGTTTTTCAGCAGCAGGAACTGGGAGACTAGTCAGGATAGAGGGAAAAATGAATGCAGCAATGTACAGAGACATCCTGGATGAAAACCTGCTCCAGAGCGCTATTGTCTTCAGACTAGGGCGACAGTTCATCTTTCAGCAGGACGACCCTAAGCACACAGCCAAGATATCAAAGGAGTGGCTTCAGGACAACTCTGTGAATGTCCTTAAGTGGCCCAGCCAGAGCCCAGACTTGAATCCGATTAAACATCTCTGGAGAGATCTGAAAATGGCTGTGCACCGACGCTTCCCATCCAACCTGATGGAGCTTGAGAGGTACTGCAAAGACGAATGGGCGAAACTGCCCAAAGATAGGTGTGCCAAACTTGTGGCATAATATTGAAAAAGACTTGAGGCTGTAATTGCTGCCAAAGTTGCATCAACAAAGTATTGAGCAAAGGCTGTGAATACTTATGTACATGTATTTTTTTTTTTTTATTACATTTGCAAAAATCTCAAAAAAACTTTTTACACGTTGTCATTATTTGGTATTGTGAGTAGAATTTTGAGTACAAAAGTGAATTTATTCCATTTTGGAATAAGGCTGCAACATAACAAAATGTGGAAAAAGTGAAGCACTGTGAATACTTTATGGATGCACTGTATGTCACACATACATCACACACACACACTTACGATGCTACAGGTTGAAGATGGATATGGGACCATGCACCATATCAATAAGCCCCGCCCCCTCGTGGCAAAATGCCACTATTCGTGGGTCAATTGGGAGGGGGCAGAGCATACACACGGAACGATATATATCGTTATGATATGAACAATAACTATATTGTTCAACGATATATCGTTCATATCGGTCATTTTTATTCAGTGAATGACCAACGATGTGCGTTCCTGCATGAACGATAACGATATCTATGATCGTCCGTACATGCAGACCAATCTGGACGATATCCTCAACTTTGCCTGTTCAGAGATGTGGCAGGATGACTTCACTGACAGATATCTTGGAAAGATATCTTTCAAAGATCTCTTTGAAAGAGTTCTTTGAAAGATATCTTTCATGTCGTTGGTGGTACAGATCGTACCGTGTGAATGCAGCTTAATTCTGTTGCATCATATTGGCTCCGCCTCCTCCCAATTGACCCGCGAATCACAGCATTTTGCCGCGAGAGGGCGGGGCTTAATAACATGGTGGTGCTTGCTCTCCCCTCTCTCAGGGGGGTTTCTGGGTACTGAGAACCCCCCCTGCGTGCGCTACTGTAAATTAATACAATCCAGGGATCAATACTCCTGGGGAATATCACTCACTGTAGTGTCGTTATTTCCTCTTCCATCAAGCGGTCTCCTCCATAATCATTAAAAGAACAGACAGTTCTTGAAGTCTCCCGGCTTCCCTACCTTTATGCAACTTTAAGAACTGTCCGTTGTCAGTTCTGCCGACAGTCGGTAAACGTTTTGCTTACAGCCACTGGAGGATTTTTGTTACTTAGAAGTATTATATGCCATATTATATGCCATGTATTTTAAATAGCAACTGTATATGTTTTAAATGTTTTTTTAAAACGGCATTACACTATATATTCTTTTATTCCTTTGTTTTAATGATTATGGAGGAGACTGCTAAACAGGTGATCGTTTAAGAGGAAACAACGACCCTACAGCAAGTGATATTCCACAGGAGTATTGGGGCCTGATTCAGAGCCGCTCGTTAGTGGCAGTACGCTCGTTCACCAAACGAGCGAGAAAATGTTAATTCCTGTGCTCGCTCGAAAGTTCGCTCGTATCTAATCTTCTGCCCCAAAGTCTCCCAACCCCTCCTCTAGCTAACGAGCGAGCAAAATTGTGACCGGCCATCTCCCAATTTGGTTGCAGGGAACGCTCGCACAAGTACAAACCGGAAGTGGGCCTGTCAGATTTCGATTACCTGCTCGTTCATTCTGCATACATACTTTAATCGTATCATGCCAATCAATATATTAATTAGCTTAATTGCTCTTCACATGTTTGCAATCCGTTTTTTTTTTGTATTTCAATAAACTTTATTGTTGTCCGTGTGTGTCATTTTACCCGCAGAATACGTACGGCTTCACCAATGGTTTACTTTTTAAAAAAAACATGTTGTAACCAATTATCCTTTTGTTTTCGTGTGTTTAGGATATTCCTATTTTCAGATATAAATTTCTTTATTTACATTAGCTTACGCATGTCACTGCATGAAGCCTATCATAACTGACATTAGATTTTGGAGCCTGTAGGACACATGACTCATACAAGAACCAATACAATGGTTCCTGTTAATTTACAAAGTACATTAGCCAATCAAAAGTTTTCTCTGGCCTTTATTAAAACTGTTTGTTGTAAAAAAAATCATTGCCATCATGAGAGCCTCCGCATTTACAACACGGGAGCTGTTGGTCCTCACAGAGGTTATGGACCGGAGGATCACCAGCCAGCCTCCCCCATCACCAACCGGGCCAAGCGATCGGCCTATGCGGAGGTTCGCCACCACCTGCGCTCCTTCGGCTCACGCCGTAATATAGGCCAATTAGAGCGCCGGTGGTCTGATCTGCGGTGCCGCACCCCCTGCTTGCTGGCATGTTTTCGGCAGCGGATCGCTGCAAGTAAGTTTTTTTTTTTTGTTTGTCGGATTTGTTTTCTGCCCTATCTGCGTGTGCTTGTTTACAGTATAGCCATGTTTGTTTTTTGCGGCCCTATCTGCGTGTGCATGTTTGTTTCCAGTCTCGCCCTGTTTGTTTTTTGCGGCCGTATCTGCGTGTGCATGTTTGTTTTCAGTCTAGCCCTGTTTTTTGTTTTTTGTCATGTCTGCGACTCTGCGTGTGCATGTTTGTTTTCAGTCTAGCCCTGTTTTTTGTTTTGTGACATGTCTGTGTGTGCATGTTTGTTTTCAGTCCAGCCCTGTTTTTTGTTTTGTGACATGTCTGTGTGTGCATGTTTGTTTTCAGTCTAGCCCTGTTTTTTGTTTTTACACATGTCTGTGTGCATGTTTTCCTGTTTTAGAATGTTTGTTATTTTTTGGGTGTTGTAAATTTGGCTTCCACACCCCCCCTTCCCTAAAAAAATTAACAAATTTTTCCTTAATCATTTAGGGGCTGAACGCAGAATCCGGACTCGCCGCAGAGTTCGGCGCCGGGCTCGGCCCCTGCCGCCGATGACCAGTCCGAGCCCATCTCCACAACCTTCCCCCAATTCCCCCTACACCCCTGCCCGGCCAATAGGTGAGGCCCCTCCCTCTCCCAATTTGCCCCACCCCCAAAATTCACCCTCCCCTCCAACCCACCCTCTCTTTTCTTCACCCTCCCCTCCACCACCCCCTCGATTTTCTGGCCCCTCCACAATTTCCGCCCTCTCCCCTCCCTCAACCCACCAGCACTGGCCCACCTCCGAGGAGGAGGAGGATGGAGTTCCACCAAGACCATCCAGCCCAATGACCGGTATGTTTACCTTTCTTTTGTTGTAAAAAATCATTTTGAATTGGATATACAATGTCTTGGATATTTTCCACTGATACATATCACACATGTGAAAACACTCATTCTTGGGGTTTTGTGCTTTACCCTAACAAGGCTACTGTGTCCTTTTTGGTTCGCCTTTTTGTGTGTTAATTTATAATTTATTATTGATACCATCTTAGCATTTGCCAGGACTTTTTTTTTTATCACCAAACTGGATCATGTTTGCAACTAGATTTATTTGTTTAGTTTGTTTATTCCACTTATAATGTAAGGTGTCATTTCATTAAGGATCCCTTTTATTTTTTATACCAACAGCGGACCAGAGGCGGATGCATGGTATGCAGGAGGGCTTGGCCGCCTTGCGTGGCCACGTCATTTCTATGCTCGTGGTCCTCGACCACATGGCGGCGCTCCTTCGGAGCTGATTTTTTGTGATTTTTTGTTTGTTTGTAATTTATTTTTGTTTTTTTGACCAAATAAAATAGCTTTGTATGTTAACGAGTCTCATTTCTTGTCTGAAAATATTTCATTGTTTAACCTTACATAAGTACACTATTTGGTCATGTTCTTTAAAGTAAGGTAAATTATATTGTACAAAACTCTAGAAAGTATGTAAGCTGCCACATTAAACACCTCACCATACCAATAGGTTTGTGGCTAAACCAACAGTGTTGTTTTTCTTGTGGTGGGTAATGTAAATAGAAACTGAAACCTGCTTAGTCCTCTTTTTTATCAAACTACTGATTCACCCTAATACCTTTGCTGTTTTTTCTAAGCCACAAAGCATGTTCAAAGACTTAACAATTTCACACATTACAGGATTTGGCATTATGAAAGGTGGCATTTTTGGAGACAGGTTACACGTGCTTGTAATGTGTAAATACACAGTCTTTTTAACGGAAAACAAAACTTTAATACACAGCAAACACAAAACAGAAAGTGAATTGTGACAAGCAATTCACACAGTGAAAACACACTACAAAAAACAACCTACACCAAACTCAAAAAAAAAAAAACAACACTCAAGAACTGTTGAAATAAGTAGCAGGCCAACATGAATCCACAAATGAGGTGAAGAAATAATTTTTCAACAAGTTAGTACCAATGTGGCCACATGTAGGCAATTTAGTGGATCAGGTAGTAGGCATCGTTTTTACATGGTTGGAAAAGGAAGACAAGAATAAAAAATGAAAAACAAGATTAAAAAGGCACATTACAATCGTACATGTAGACATTGGGACAAATAAGTAAATGTTTGTCAATAATTACCTGAAAAATCGGGCCACCACATCATCGCGTATGGCCCCCCCACATACTGACCTCCGACCAACCTCGGGGGGGCCATCCTCAGGTAAGGCATCCTCTGGCTGCATTGGGACACCACTCCTTATGGCGATGTTGTGAAAGATCCCACACAGGACCACAATTTTCGAAACCATAGCCGGCAAATACGTGAATTCGCCACCAGAGCGGTGGAGGCATCTGAATCGGCCTTTTAAAAGGCCGATACAGCACTCCACCACCTGCCTGGTGGCTGTAAGTGCGGAATTATACTCACTTTGTGGCCCTGGTGTGGGAGCTAAATAAGGAGTGAGCAGCCAGGGCATGCAAGGGTAGCCACTGTCTCCTGTGAAAAAACAAAACAAACAATCAGGATCACTGTGTATCAAGCTTTGCATTGGTTACAACTAAAGGTCTCCACTTACCCAGAAGCCACGCATCACCAGCTTGTAGGTTGTTTAATTTATGCCAAATCCCTGATTGCCGGATGACGAGTGAGTCATGTGTACTCCCGGGTAATTTTGCATTCAGGGACAGGATCTGGAGGGAGGCATCACATACCACCATTACATTAAGGGAGTGATAGTGCTTTCAGTTCCTAAAAATTGCCTCCAGCCATGCTGGAGGCTGAAGTGGTATGTGAGTACCATCCACAACCCCTATGATGTGTGGGAAGCCAGCTATTTGGTAAAAATTGGCCTTCGCCACACTAAGGGAACCCATATCCAATGGCATGTTAATAAAATGATGGAGGTGCTTGAAAAGGGCCTCCATCACTGCCCTCAGGATCCTTGAAAATGAGGATTGGGAGATTCCGGCCACTATTCCCACCGTGGTTTGAAAGGATCCTGAGGCACAGAAATGTAACACCGCCATTAATTGCGTAAGTGGTAGTATTGCTGTAGGACTGTCAATTTGCCGCTCAAGATCACTCTCTATTAATGAGAGAGTGTCTATGATGATTTTTGGAGGAAGATGGTATCGTCGTAAAACCTCATCATCGGGCATTCCAAAAAGGGTGACACGTGTTCTAAATATCTTGGGCCTTGCACGCCTACGATGCCTACGCCTGGGACGAGATTGAGGTTGGTCGGGTTCTGGAAGCATGGCCAAAACAATACGACCAACATCAACCTGAAATGGGAAGCCAGGTAGTTATTTTTTTTTTAAAATGTAAAGCCAAAAATATACTTATCTTAGGTTAAAAATCCAAAGATGCTTACATGCCGGGGTATTGTCATGAGTGCAACAACCAACATTTCCAAAATTGAAATTCCGGTTAGTTTTTTTGTGGCCCATATTTGATTCTTTAACAAAAAAAAAATGCTTTAAAAGATAGGAGGAGCACACATTATTTTGAAAATGAACCCTACATTGAGAGGCCAAAAAAGAATGGGCAAATTTATACCCAAACATTAGTGCGCTAAATAGTTCGCATTTGGCGAAGGAGAATAAGGAAACATTAGTGCGCTAAATAATTCGCATTTGGCGAAGGAGAATAAGGAAACAGTGCACTAAATAGTTCGCATTTGGCGAAGGAGAATAAGGAAACATTAGTGCGCTAAATAGTTCGCATTTGGCGAAGGAGAATAAGGAAACATTAGTGCGCTAAATAGTTCGCATTTGGTGAAGGAGAAAAAGGAAACATTAGTGCGCTAAATAGTTCGCATTTGGCGAAGGAGAATAAGGAAACATTAGTGCGCTAAATAGTTCGCATTTGGCGAAGGAGAATAAGGAGACATTAGTGCGCTAAATAGTTCGCTTTTGGACATTGAAAAACCAAGGAAAAATATTTGCCAATAACTGACGCTATATTTAGTATTAATACATGATAGGAAAAAATAAAAATAAGACATTAATGTTCCAAATATATGCGAAGACCCACACATCAAATTCTTCAAATAATGTTAAATACAAACTTACCAAAAGTCGAACAATAATTCACAGTCCAAAAACTTCACTGGGGCCAAGCCAAAATAACTGAAAAAAAATAAAATATATAAAAATGACGAAATTCGGGTTGTAGATCCCTTATTTTTTAAAGGACATTAAAAAAATACTTACTCTAAAAAAAACCCAACAAACAAAATATCCGCAATAAAACAAAAAGAACGCAAAATAGCCCCCAAAAAATAAGCACCAACTCCACCTCCAATAAAACGCCTCACAACCACTAATCCCTCCAACAATCCACTACTACACACGAAACCTCTAACAATCAACACCCGCCACCTCGACTCGAGCCGCCCATATCCATAAATAGTATTTTTTTTCCTGCTCAAATTAAGAACGGATCATAGGAGCGCACAATCAATGATGCGAACCAAAAATAAGGACGCATGTATAAATACGTCACGGAAAAGCCAAAACGGTCTGGTGTAGTTCAAGTTGTTTTGATCAAAATGGCTACAGACCAGCAAAATGATGGCCAAGAGGCGCCCGGTAAGTACTTCTCTCTTTCTGATTAAAGGATTAGTTAGACCCCGAATTTAGAGACAGTTGGACATGTAAATGATATTTTTTTTTTGTATAAAAGGTGTGGAGGATGCCATGGAAGAGGCTGCTGGGCCGAGTATGCCAACCAAAGAAACCAAAAAAAAAAGGCAGCCACAATTCACAAGAAAGGAGATGGAGGTTTTGGTTCAAATGTGTGTTGACACCCTGCCACAGGCAGATCAGAATATGGGTTCAAGCCAGAAGTGGAAAATGTGGGAGGAGATAGCCAGTGCTGTCAATAGGGTTGGTGAGTTTGAACGTCTAGACCAGGATGTCAAACGCCGGTACGTAAAAACTACATTAGTAATATAAGTGGTTACAGGCCCAAATACTGCAGGAATAATGTTTTTTTTTTTTCACCCACAGATGGACCGATTATAAATATCGGCTGAAACAAAAACTGGCAGAGAGGGCTAGGCATGCAAGGGGGACAGGTGGGGGTCCCACCCCTGTGTCATTGGAGCTGAATTACTTGGAAGAGCTGGCACAGGGGTGTGTGCAGTATGAGGAGGTGTTTGGCGTGTTCAACATGGATACGGACATGCCAGACTTTGCGGCTCCTCATGTTGTCCAGGTAAATGTTGTTATGTTACCAACTCAGAAATGTGTTTGTGAGAAAAATGAGAAAAGAGGAACATTACAATCGACATATTGTCACAGAGACACAGGCGGATGTCTGTTCCAGAGTGGAGCCTTGGCCGCAGATTTTCTGCTGGCTCTGCAGGGGAGGAAGCAGTAGATCCGGCTGGGGACCCTGCAGAAGCCAGTCCAGGGCAATCCCCCTCGCAGGCAGTGGCCCTCCTCACAGATCTCAATTTTAAATCGGATCACCACACGGAGATTCTGCTGGGGATGGACGCCAGTCTGCTACGGGTGGCGGAGGCCATGGAGCAAAATGCTGCGGCCAACGTGACCATTGGTCAGGCCCTGGCGGAAAATACCAGGGCCAACATCCGAATTGCCAATGCCCTGGAGCAGCTCGTTCGCCAGCACATGGTGGAGCCGGCCTCCCTTCCTGCCGGAACATCAGGATCCTCCACCTCTGGCACAACAACAGCCATCCCTCCAAATGTGCCTAGCCCTCTGCCTAGTCCAGAGGCCACAACATCTGCCTCTGGAGAGGCCAGCCAAAGGACATCCCGGACCCGGTCTGGCTCCCACCCTACCCCAGCCAAACGGGGCAAAAAGTGATGACAGCACTGGCTAATTTTCCCACAATCCTTCTGTGCTTGACCCATATTCCTTAAGGGCCAAAACTTCTCTCTCCTTTCTTGTGAATTGTTTTTAATGTGTGTTATTTTATTTTGGCCAAATGCCATTCTTGATTTTTATTTCATTATGTGATTTTTGGTGACGTTATCCAGACCTGCAAACTGGCAAATGGCCTGGAAAAACAAAAAATGTGTTTCAAAAAATAAAAACATTCTAAATCTTCCACATTGTATTGTGACATTATTTCACAAATGGTTTTTAGGTAATCCCGGCACAAAAAAAAAAAAAAACTAAAAAAAAACTAAAGGGTTAAAAACCATTTCTGAGTTTAAAGGCACACTTTTCCATTAAAAATGTTTGTGAAATTTGCGTGAACATAAAAAACACAAACATGATGACAATATTGTTGCAATAACATAAACCCAAAAACAAAAAACAGCAAAAAATGGTACGCTAATTGATTGTCTAATCTTGAAATTAGCAGCTGAGTATTTCACCTGCGTACGGTTTTGTGCTTCCAAAAAAAAACTATTTGCTAAACACATTACAAGCAAGTTTTGTAATCAAAGTTGATTGCTTTTCTGGTCAAAAATGAAACATCGATGAAGCATCGAAGAGGCACGGGGAGGTGGACGAGACCATCGACATTGTGGTAGAGTATACCAGACCCCAAGCTGTGCGAGCAGTTTGAACGGAAAGTGGATCAGACAGTGACGTATGACCCGTTCCGATCACATTTGCCGTTCGCATGAGATAATTTAGGGACGCCCACAAAATGCCTCGATACGCCTGCGTTTTTCCATCTCCACCCCCGTCACCGCCCAAAAACGGCCTGTTCTGTCAATCACATTTGACATGTCACTTCCTGTTCGCTATTCGACGAACGACTTATAAAAAGATCGCAATCAGCCGTACGCACATGCGCTGTGTAACACCGGCGCATGCGTGGTTTCACAACATCGGAACGCTACGAGCGTACTGCTGTTTACGAGCGGCTCTGAATGAGGGCCATGATTACAAGATTATATTCATTCACATTTTTATGTATCTCTAAGCACTTATGTAACCAGTTTTCTGCGTTCAATATTGTGGTGGAGGGTCAGGACTACCTGTAAGTAAACTTGGGCCCTCATTCAGAGCCGTACGCTCTGAGCAGAGCGCACGCTCTGAATGAGGGCCGGGCTCCATTTTCATGGAGCGTCCTCCTGGACGCTCGTATAGCTGTGGGTCACCACCCACAGGCTATACGAGCGTGCTTTGTGATGGCCGCGATGGTCGAGACCATCGCGACCATCGAATTTGCGAGCCGGAGCCTGCGGTTGAGGTTTTCATCAGAGCCAAAATCACTCCCACTGACATCACTAGTGATGTCAGTGGGCCGGCTTCTGACGGGAGGCGTTCCCGTGGGAACGCCCCCGTCAGGGAGGCACGCCCCCGGCACGCCCACCAAAGGGGGCCTGCTGTCAATCAACATTGACAGCACGCCCCCTTTGATCGGACACAACGAGCGAAGGACTTTCCTTCGCTCGTCGCGTCTGGCGCATGCGCACGACGGAGCTCCCTCCGTCGTGCGCATGCTCAGTGCATAACATCGACCCACTTGCGAGCGGACAGCCGCTCGCGAGTGGGTCTGAATCAGGCCCTTGGTCTCACTAGTAGCTACCTTGTGCACCTGTGCACCTAATGACTTTTGTGTGTATGTAATAAAAACAGAAATCAAACCCCCAGATAATAATCTCCTCCCTTGCATACATAGCCATAGCTAGACATTGCAGCCCCCTGGCCTAGAGAGAGCACCAGTGTTTTATCATGTGCAATAAATGTTTTTTCCTCTTACACCACCCGACACACACTCCTTATTTATATCTAAGGATTTTGTATACTGCGAAGTGGGTGTGTAGCTTTGTGTGTTCTGTAGTCCAGTCGATGCACTTGCTCATATAAAAGGGTATGGCTGGTCAGTATTTTGTGGTTTGTAAATGACCCGCAATAGGTGATTTATTGCTCAACAAGGGACAAGGAGCCCATTTATTAATTATCAGGATGTGCCCTATAATTAGACTTTCATATTGTCACTGTAGCAGCTACAGCCGTGCTGTATTAATTAATTATCACATGCAGGGACATGGGTTCTAATAGGAGCCTGTCCATGTGATATAAGTGATTACTAATGTGATTACTTTACCTTGTGCTGTGGGACCCAAGGTGGCCCAATCAGACCACACGTGCATGAGCGGCTTTTACCGGGAAGGGATCCTATAGAATTTAACAATATGTAGCCTATAGGCTACAATGACTAACGGCATTAGCTACCGAGGCCAAGAAACATTGTAACTGGTCCAGAGCCGCTCGTAAGCGCTGTGCGCTCGCAAGCGGCCCGATGTTTTGCGCACGCTACGTTCTGCACGTGCGTGAACTACTCTCCACTATTGCAAACCGCTCACTCGCCCAGCAAAGACAGCCCAGTGAAATGAGTGATAGGGGGCAGGACACAAATAACGGGGGAGTGGAGGTGTGAACGCAGGCGTGCCTGAGTGTTTCAACGCCATTTTAAAGGTGTGCATAATTAACAGGCAGCGTCATGGTACACGTCACATGCCTGTTTTTTACACTGAAGTCCACACAGTGCTTGCGGTAGGGTAAGGCAAACACAAGCACTGCGTTAGCTTCCGATGGTCCTCGATATACCAATGTTTTATTATACTTCTTGGAGATGACGTGCGCTAGTGGGCGTCTCAACATACGCTAATGGGTGTCTGCATACACAGAGCGATCGCTCGCCAGCCAAAGCGGGCGTGCTAATGCCTTTCCAAGCGAGCGCCTGCCATGGCGTCACTTTGCCGAATTTGCATACGCTGGATGCGAGCGATCGGATCTAGCGAGCGGCTCTGAATCAGGTCCATTGTTTCATAATATGCCCCTTAATGAATTGAGAATGAAGACATGCAAATCAATCCATCCTTTGGCCAAGTATGACGCTACACCCACTGGTTAATAGCACAGATACATCAAAAATCTGTATAGCCATATGTTCACCTTGCATACCGCAGTGTGTGTTTTAGATTTTAGTGAAATATATGGGTCCATGACCTACACAATGTAGGACTTTGTAGGACTCTAGCAAATCTATAAGGTTCAGATGGGTTTTACAAAATGGAACAATGTAAATAAATTTCTGTAAGAATGACTGTAAAACGGACACTATACACATTGCACTGCTGTAAAATAGCTTTGCGTCACATAACCTTAACCTGAGCATTGCCTTAAACCCGGACAGTGAGTTCACTGTAAGAGAGCTAAAAGGGTAGGATCTTACTGTAAGCAAGCTGACCAGACGGCTATACTTTAATTTTGCTGTTAAACCACTATTCTTGCAAAAAAAAGACATATGGAGCAATTTCCATACCGGCTCCAAAATTCCTTAACTGAGGATTAATGTTCAAATCATATGGGTTTGTGATGCAAATATATTTTATAGTATGGGCACGTGAATACTAGAGATGAGGGAATTGATTTAACCAATTTTCAGCAATTCACAAATTAAGTCACAAATTGATCCAGATACACCCAAAATTCTCTGAATAATTTATAACCTGCATGAGCTGACTGATCACAGTGCATGGAACGTTAAAAGGCAATCAGGAATGATCAACCAATGTCAAATGTCTAAAGCCCTATAAAAGGAGCTTAAAGCAGCTGTGACACTCTCGTGATGTGAGCTGTGATTATCCGAGGTCTATCCTATGACTATTCTAATCTTCATCTTGACTTCTGTTCTATCCACACTTGCTTGACTCTCCTGTTTTTTGTTTTATAGTTTATATCCTGCCTAGGTAGGACTATAAGCCTACGTACTAAAATCTGTGCGGCACGGGCGAGATGGTGGCGATATTAGAGCGAGCTGACATGCTGTTGCTGCTGTTTCCACACTGTTGTGCCGCTTGCACCTAATTGAATTGACCACACTGTGAAAGAAACTGAATCCATTGTTTTTATACTTGACATTAGCAATTACCCATAGATGGTAGGTGTTTCGATATCCAGGCAATACATTGTATACTTCTAAAATGATGCATTTTGTAGACTAAGCCAATGGTTCTTAAACTGGGTGTTGTGGCACTCTGGGATGCCTCGGGGCACTTGCAGGGGTGCCATGGGTTGATGGTACAGAGACAAATTTCATTATTTATGGTCAAGGTGATAGGTAAAGCCAGTGCTGGTAGCTGCTAATCATAAAATATATGGACTAACAGAAACGCCACCCAATCCACCACCATGTAACTGAACCTAAGCATGACATACCCTATGTAGATAAAAGTGATTGGACACCCCTGCGCAAGTAAAATGCATACCATTGAATACAAGTTCCAAATGTCCACTAATGTGGCGGTTTTGACAAGAACACTTCGTAGGGTGGCCAATGCACTTACAGGTCTTATCAGGACGACAAAACCACCTGTCATGTTTCCAGGGTGACACTGGAATGGTATACAGAAAATTCGGTAACCCGGATGGACTGGTCAGCTCAGAGTCCAGATCTTAACCCCGCTGAGAACCTCTGGGATGAATTGGAGCTATAGGTGCATTCTAGGATGACTCGACCTTCTTCAGTGTCACAGATGGTCCCTGTACTTAAGGTGGAATGGTAAACCATACCGCCTGCTGTTGTCCAGGAACTGGTGGACAGTTTGCCAATAAGGGTGTCTGCAGTAATCACTGCACGTGTTGGACCTACATAGTACTGATGTCAATAAAATCTTGTTGCTCTATTTACTGTCAGTGTCCAATCACTTTTGTCTACATAGTGTATAAGCACAGTTTACTTAATTTTATCATTTTTGAAAAATTTTTCAATAAGAAAGTATTGGCCTAGGTGTGCCATGAAAAAAATGTTGACACTCACCGTGATTTTTAGAAAGTTTGCAAACCACTGGACTAAGGGCCTGATTCAGAGCCGCTCGTAAGCGGCCGCTCGTTCGCTCCGAGCGATGTTTGCCCAACTGCGCATGCGTACGGATTGTAATACGTATGCGCGAGCCAGTCAGTGCGGTCGAAAATCGTTTGTTCGCTAAATAGCGAATGCCTGCTATTTTGAGTGACAGAATGAGGCGTATGTGGGTTGTAACAGGGGAAGGTGCTTGAAAACGGGGAGTGGAGATCCGAACGCAGGCGTGCTTAAAGGTCAAAACGGGCGTTTTAAGGGGGTGCATAATTAATACAGCAGCGTCATTGACCACGTCACTGGGTTATTTTATAGCCAGAACTGCTCGCAAAATTGTGGTAGCAAAAACCAACCCCAAGAATAGCGAGCAGTTCATACCCTGGTCGATGTACTCGATTAATCTAATAAATAGCAGACATGATGTAGGATGCGAGCGGCCAGTGGGCGTATTCTTTCAAAAAACGACCGCAAGTTTTGTTCGCTCGTTCAGACATAGAGGCGTGAACAGACCGCAAAGAGCGAACGGTTCATTTGAATAGCCACCCCTATTTTCTGAACGAGCGAGCGCAAATAGCGTCCGGCTCTGAATCAGGCCCTAAGCCCTTACTGGCACAACATGTTTTTTCTCCTCTTGTCATTAGTGTGGGTACAAATACTCAGTCACCACATATGTCTGCCCATATGAGTTCTTTTAAAAAGCAATTAATGGGGCCAACAAAAACCTGTCATTATCACAAGACCATTTCAAGGAAACTTTGTATAAGTGGTGACTCTCAACAAAGGGAATGGGAAACAGTCGGGTAGCTGGCGGACGCAATGCCGACCACTGCCGGACGCAATGCCGACCGCCGGCTTCCCGGCGGCTTAATCCCGGCAAGGGTTAAGTGACAGGTGTCGAAATCCCGATGCATCTCATTTTACCTACGCCGGAGGACCGGCGCCCCGGCATCCCGGTCGAAGGGATGCCGGGTGCCGCCGAGGACAGCCGCGGGGGGGGGGAGGGTTAGGTTTAGGGCTCCCGGGGGGACTTAGGGTTAGGCACCCCCCCGGGGGACTTAGGTTTAGGCGGCGGGGATGGGGGGTTAGGTTTGGGCACTTAGAGGGGGGATTAGGGTTAGGCACTGGGGGGGTTAGGGTTAGCCACCCTAAAGGAGGGTTAGGGGGGGAATTAGATTAGTTATACTTACCTCTCTAGACGATGGGGATTTCCTCCTGTGTCGGGCAGACACTGTCGGGATTTGAACCGCCATGCGGCCGTCGGTAAATCATACTGATTCCATGGCTGCATATATAGAATAGAAGTGAAAGTACAAATCAGGCACAGAATCTGTGTAATTTATATGTGTCCAGAATTAAAGGGATGATATGGCAAGCCTAATTATGTGGGGAAAAAAATCTGTGCTTAACCTACATACTGTCTCTTCATGTATATGTTTATATATTTATTTGTCTCATTTTATTATTCTATTGATTATTAAAATAATAATTATTATTATTATTTATAATTGACACATTTTTCATCAATCCACTATGACATGAATTCTCACTACATTGTTGGTCTCCTACCAGACCTGTACCAAAGAAACAACACTAACACCAATTACACCAGATCCCGGCCAAATGCTGGGCATACACTGCTAGATAGAATGCCTATAAAATAAATAAAATAAAATAAAAAAATTCTGGCAGCCTGACACCCAGCAGATATCCCACAGTGTATTGGCCCCGATATCTGCCCTCCGCCCACGGTGAGGAGACATTTCTCCATTCCTTCCCTGGGAAGAAACAAGAGCAATGTCTGTCTGTCGGCGGTGGCTGGGCATACACTGCCTGATGTGGCTAACATTTAAATTACAAAATATTGCACCGGAATGGCATGCCTGACCGATCGATATTTTACCCTCGTTTGCCCGTACACAGACTACAATTATCAGGACAATCTGCGGATATCGGGGGGATCGCCCCGATAATTGTATAGTGTATGCCCAGCATAACTGCTAGACACAAGACATCCAACTGAAGGAGAATACAGTAGCACAAGAGTTTATAAATCACTATACCAGGTGATCCATGGCAATACGAAGTTAAGTGACACATTTTTACTAATTTACTAGGTTAAGGGATACCTGTAACACAGCGCCGGGCTGGAGGACACTGGCGGTGGGTGCAGCGGCGCACCTGGTGCACATGCACCTCCAGCCCCCCTAGTTGCGGCCCTGCATAGATCACTACAGGATTCTCTCATTTACTAACAGTTGGATTGAAAAATCGACTTAAAATATATTACAAAACTTACAGAAAAATCTCCAAATAAATAGACTATTAAAAAACAGGTGACTTTAGCTTCTAAACACCATTAGGAACTTTACTATGATGCCTGTAAAAGGAAACACAAGCATGTGGTGCACTGTGGCATGCATGTTAACTCCTGACACTAGTTCCTGTGGCCTATTTCCCTTGTACTATAGCAAATCGTACATGGCAGATATGGCAATGACTAATGCAATGTACTCTACCTTGCAACAGATGAGAAGATTTTCACAAAAATTCCAGATTTTTGTGTATAAACTTTAGCAACAAGGTGGGCTTTGTAACAGGCAATGGTTCCATCTGCATTTAACTATTTACAAAAGACCCACTTGTTCTTGACTGTGCAGTGACTTGGCCTGTTAATGAGAGCCCACATAATGTTGTCTTATAATGATGTTATTTCTTTATCTATTGCTATTCTCCATTCCTCCCAGACGCTGCTTGACTTTGCTATTTGGATAACTTGTGGTTCACAGAAAATTATATTTGCGAACCCCTCACAATATCTGCTAGGGGGTTTTCCTTTATTGTTTCTCACAGAACTCATGCTCTGTGATTGGATGTCTACATTGGCAGTCTCTAACTCAGGTACACTTCTAGCTGTCAGTGTATCTAGCATAACAAGCTTATGCTGGGATTCTTGTTTCAGCCTTGCATTAGGTGATGCTGTTTCTTGGAACACTACAGCTCTGGATTTCATAAGCTTTTTGTTTGTAATGTCCCATAGTCTGTATCCTTTACTTTCTTTGCAGTCTCTAAGCCAGGGGTAGCCAACCTCGGTCCTCAAGAGCTAGTTCACGTTTTCCAGACCACCTAGCTGGTGCACAGGTTTATTCATTACTCACTAACACGTTGAGAAGATCCACAGGTGGAGCTAATTTTTACACTTGTGATTCTGTGAGACCTGGAAAATATGCACTGTAGGTAGCTCTCGAAGACCAGGGTTGGCTACCCCTGCTCTAAGCATTATATACTCCACTGACTTGGGATCCACCTTATGTCTCTTCTCTTTAGGTATGTGTGCATATGCTCTGCACCCAAAGACTCCTAAGATGATCAACATTTGGCTTACTTACAGACCATACCTCTAACAAAGTTTTACCGTTTACACCTATTGTGGGTGCACAGTTCTTCCTGTATAATATGGTGGATACTGCTGCTGCCCAAAAACACTTTTCTAGGCCCGTATCCCTCAGCATAGTTTGCACTCACTTGTACTCAATGTCAAATGTATTCAGGAAAACAGCTACATTTTTATTTTCATATTTAACGAACATTGCCAGATCTTAAGATCTTCAATTTCTGGCCCGTTTGAGTCACCACTAGACTTTTTTAGTCTTCTATTTTGCTTATTACTTCACTTTTGGCTTTGATGAAGTTTTCATGCATCATTCTTGTAAAGCCATCAATGAATGGCAGGAATTAGCAATATCCACTCATTGATTTCACTTACATCAGAACACACACATCTGTATGCACCAATTCTCATGGTGCCTCAGCTCTAGTTGCTGACTTTGGAAAAGGACAGCGGGTTCGCTTACCCATTATATTTGCCGGCGTCTCTATTTTGTTCATCATCCCATCAAGGAGTTTTTGAACGTTATCCTACCCTAGGTGGCCTAATCGCCTATGCCACAACTCCATAGATTGGCATGAATCAGAAGCTGCCATCACACAACAATCTTCTTTGTCTGGGATGTATAGATGCTGGCACCGGCTTCCTATAACAATCGCAGTCCCTCTTTTATTTAGCAAAAACACAGCTGGGGGAGTTCCTGGCTCTTGCTTCAACAGTGCTTGAATGGAACAGGTATCTTTCTTTGTGCTACACTTACTGTTACCAGGTTTATCCTACTCATTAGAGTTTTATCTTTATATGCTTCCGGCAGGGATATTGCTGACACTTTCCTGTGAATTATGGAATAGTTCCAGCTAGGACAATGGTTCCAATTTATGATGTTCCACAGTTTTTCCTGCTTCAGCTGCATTTTCATAGCAAATTTCCACGTGGCATAATTCTCAGCACCCCCCTGCTCAGCTCACAACCGTTTTGTGGGCACAAACATTTTATAGTTTTTGTTTTATGTAAGGATGGGGTCTGGCCACAGCTCCCTTAGTTGGCCATGCACCCAGGGCCAGTGCAAGGTTTCAGGGCTCCCTAGGCAAAGGTTCACAATGCTGCCCTTGTTTTCCCCCAAACCCTCCGCCCAGCTCACAGACACCTAAACAATGCCCTAACAATATTCACATGACCTATATTAAAGGGATGATTCCCCCTGCAGTGCCCCCAGTAGTAAGGGTCCCTGTAGTGCCCTCAGTTGTAATGCCCTTGTAGTGCCCCCAATAGTAATGCTCCCTGCAGTGCCCCCAGTAGTAATGCTTCCTGCAGTGCCCCCAGTAGTAATGCCCTTGTAGTGCCCCAGTAGTAATGCTCCCTGCCGCGCCCCCAGTAGTAATGCCCTTGTAGTGCCCCAAATAGTAATGCTCTCTGCAGTGCCCCAGTGCCCAAGTAGTAATGCCCCTTGAAGTGCTTCCAGTAGTAAGGGCCCCTGTAGTGCCCCCAGTTGTTGTGTTCCCAATAGTGCTCCATATGATGCCCCCAGTAGCAAGACCTCTGCAGTGCCCCCTGTAAGTAAGTTCCCCCCCCCCCGGCGCGCACACACACACAAAAAAAAATACTTACCTCAAACCCTGCTCCAGTGCCTGCTCCCGTCTGTCCCCGGCGCCCACTCCTCGGAACTATGGGAGTGACGTCATTACGTCACTCCCATAGTGCACTGCGGGACCCAGAAGCCGGAGTTCAGGAGTGAGCTCCGTCCTCCTGCTGCCGCTGGCACTGGGGGGGAAGAGAAGGAGCTGGGTGCCTGCTGGTAACACAATCTCAGCGGGTGCCCAGCAAATGGTAGGTGCAGGGGGTGCGGTCGCTGGGCCAGCGGGACCAGAAGTGTTTTGCTTTCGATGACTCGAGGTGTTCTCGTAGTGCCTCTTGTTGTTTTCACCACTCCTGCCACATTTGTAATGGGGAGCACCCGGCCAGGGATTGTCGTCGGTGCTCCGGAGCCACAGGGTCTGACAGGCGTGATAGCTCCAAGATGGCTAGTTAAGGCTAGGTCACCCATTTGTTTGTCAGAGCTTACTAAGTGGTTGGCTCATTATCCTAATGGAGAGGCTGCTGCTTTTCTATTTTCGATGGTTTTAAGTTTGGTTTCGGTTTGCCTATTTCCGGCCCGCTCCACGTTAATGAGTTTCCTCAAGTTTTGCAAGCTAAGGTGGGCACTGAGGTTTCGCTGGGCAGGATGGAGGGCCCATTCCCTTGTCCTCCCTTGCTGAATCTTTGCATCTCACCTTTGGGGGTGGTCCCTAAGAAGGTGCCTGTGAAGTCTGATCCAAGTCTGATCCAACATTTATCCTAACCCCATGGTAATTCGGTCAACAATGCTATACCCGATTCAGCTTGCAGTGTTGTATATCAGTCCTTCGATGACGCTTTAGGTCTGGTTCGTAGTTTTGGTCCGGGCGCTATGCTGGCGAAGTTAGATATTGAGCATTGTTACCTTTACACCCTGAAGCAATGCAGTATATGGGTTTTAGGCTTGGGGCGATTTCTTTGTGTCATGGGTTGTGCGGTCTCCTGTGCCTATTTTGAGAAATTCAGTTAGTTTTTACACTGGTGCGTAGTTGCGGGCACTGGCCATATCGGTGTTGCACATAACCTTGACGATTTTCTCTTTGTAGGTTCAGGAGGGAGTGAGGTTTGTACGGATCTCCTCTTTTCCGCCTCAGCTTAGTTTAGGGTTTTAGGGGTTCCTGTTGCGCATGACAAAACTGAAGCCCACTCATCTTGCCTTTCTTATTTGGGCATTGAGATAGACATGGTGGCGGGTTGTTGTCGTTTTCTGCACGATAAGGTCTGTAAGTTGCTTGATCAAATTGCGTTAAATTGCGCATAGTTCAGTCTTTGCTTGGGTCATTTAATTTTGCCTATCGCATTATCCCCATGGGGCGGTTTTTGAAGGAAGTTTGAGAGGTCCACGGCCGGGGTGAGCCAGCCTCATCACCATGTTCATTTGTCTTCTGAAATTAAGGAAGATCTTTGGTACTTTTTTGGTACTTGGTCCAGTTTTTTGGTACGTTCCTGTGGTGAATGCCACTTTGCAGCTATTCACCAATGCATCTGGTTCCTCTGGTTTTGGGGCCTTTTTTGACAGGGAGTGGTGCGCAGCGCCCTGGCCTCCTGCGTGGCATTTGGAAGGCCTTACTGGAAATTTGCTTTTGTTGTCAGTCGAGCTATGGAGGGATCGCTTGGCTAGTCAGCATGTAGCTTTCTGGTGCGACAATCTAGGGGTGGTTCGGGCAATTAACAATCAGAGATCTTCCTCCATCCAGCTTTGCATCTCCTTAGGCATTTGGTTTTGCGTTGCTTAAAGGCCAACATTTAGTTTCGCCGCGCCACGTCCCTGGGTGCATAATGCGATTGCTGATTCATTGTCCCAATTTCAATTTTCCTGTTTCCGTTTGCTGGCGCCAGTGGCTTCTGCAGTTGGATTACCTTGCCCTCCTTTTGTATGGCAGACCATCAGGCCGGAATAGAGGTCGCTGGCTCCAGCAACTTGGAGGGCTTATTCTGCGGCGTGGCAGGACTGGCAGGTTTTCTGTTCGCAGGGCCCCCAGTCAGGTAAGTCTTCCGTGGAGTTGATTTCTATGTTCGTTTGGGGGCATAATCAGCATGGTCGTTCTAAGGCTTCCATGGCCTTGGCCCTGGTGAGCATTTCCTTTTTCAGTAAATTGAGGGGTTTGCCAGACCCGCCAAATCATTCCTCCTTTCTAAAGCCCTTAAAGGTTGGGCCAAGGAGTTTCCCACCAGGGCTGATTCCCGCAGGCCTATCGATCTTCATCTCCTTGTTCGCTTGCTGGGTGTGATGGACAGTGTGGCTTCGGATGCTATTGAGGCCTCGCTGTTTTGTTTGGCTTTTACAGTTTTCTGGTGCTTTTAGGGTCAGTGAGATTGTAGGTTCCAGTAAGTCCTCGGTATCCACAGGGTTCATGATGGGAGACATCGTGTTCCAGGAATCATCCGTTTTGTGCAAACTTCGGTTTTCCAAGACGGATCAGTTAGGTCGGGGCAGGTGGGTTACCTTGCATACACAGGATGACTCTTCTGTTTGCCCGTTGCATCTTGCTGCATTGTATTTGGCTTGCCATCCGTCAGGTGGTGTTGGTGCATGCAAATTTGGTGCATGCAAATTTGTCCCCTCTTACCAAGTTTCAAGTTGCTGCTGTTCTACGGCATAATTTAATTGCGTTAGGTTTAGATGGCACTAGTTACAGGACCCATTCCTTTCGGATTGGTGCCGCGACTAGTGCAGCTGCAGCAGGAGCGTCTAGCAGTGATAAATGTTTGCAGCGACAAGCTTTAGGTGCGCTCCTGTGCCAACCCGAAAACGTTGTTTACCCGCCAGTTATCGAATGGTTAGCATTCGATAAGTGGGGGTGTGAAGGGATTTTTTAATTTTCCTCCGAGGGACCATTATCTGGCCCAACTTGGTTCATGGGGAAGGTTTTTTTTAGTTTTTCTTCACTCGGGTTACCTCTTTCCCCATTTGTATCCCTGCTAGTTTAGTTGCTGTGTGTTAATTTGGTTGTGTGCAGCTTGGTTTTGGTGCAGTGGCTCACAGTTAGGGTGTTCTTCCCTTACAGTGGAAGACTTTGGAGAAGAGCAGGTTTGGCTAGTCGGCCATTCCTATATTTTCTGGGCATAACGGCATGGTTTGGCTAGACATGCCAGTTTATTGTTGGGCAGTAGGCATGTTCACTGGATAGATGTGCGTGGCCTGCTGTGTGCATCCGTTCAAGATTTGTTGGTGGAGACTGCAGCGAAATGGGAGGTGCCTGATTGGTTGGTCCTGCATGTTGGTGGGAATGATCTTTGTAAAATGAAAGGTTTGGAGCTGTGTTTTCGGCTGAGTGAGTTGGTTGATTCAGTTCGTTTGTTGTGGCCGAATATGCGCATTGACTGGTCTGAAATAGTGCCACGGCTTGTGTGGCCTGGTGCAGAAGGGCACAAAGCCTTGGTTAAGGCAAGGCGTAAGGTTAACAGGGCTTTGAATAAGCATGTTTTGTCCTTTGGTGGCTTGGCAGTAAGGCATAGCTTTTGGGTTTTGGAGTTAGCAAGATTTTTTCGTCCAGGTGGTGTTCATTTTAACAATTTGGGTTTAGGTTTGTTTATTAAGGATGTGCTTGCTTTTTTGGATTAGTGTGTTTTTCTCTAGGTGGAAGGCCAGTCTCCATTTTGAGGCTAGCTTTGGTGGGAGAACGCTGCATCTCAGTGGCTTTATTGTGGCGCAAGAGAGTGTTGTGAGGGCGCTGGACCTCGATGTAATATGGCGAGTTTGTCCTTCTCGTACGAGGGGACCCGAGTGCTTTTGTATGGAAGCGCTCGGACTAGGCTGGAGGGAGGCTGGACCTTCACAACGTAAGTGCGTCTTTAGGGGGAGAGTACTTCAGTCGTTCCCCTTGTATGTCTCTAGCTTGAAAGCTAGAACTGAGTATGCAGCGTTTCCTAGTCACCTCGGTTAGGTGAATTAATTAATTTGGAAATAAAAGCTGTTACTTTTTATTCAAGCTGTTATGGTGTCTCTCTTTATTTAATAGATAAGTTAAGTGCTAAGTTGAATATGCATGTTTAAGGTATTTAATTAGCAATAAGCCAATGGAGATCTTATAGAAAGCGAAAGTTACATAGACTTGAGATTAAATAAGAATCCTAGGGTTCTTGCTGAATGGCTGTCCTGACAGCCTTGTTACTAGGCAGATTAAGTGGGTTAAGGGGTCAGATGGTTGTTAGTGTGAATTGTGGGTGCATCTGTGATTGGGGGTATAAAAGAGGTGTGTGCATGTGATCAGCCTCTTTGTCGAGTCTGGAGCCCACCCTTCCGCCCAAAGCTTTGCTTCTTTTGTATTTTGTTCTGCAAATTTTTTCCTTATTCAGGGAAGTCGCAGCATGGCAGGAGAACACTGCATCTCAGTGGCTTATTGTGGCGCAAGAGACCGTTGTGAGGGCGCTGGACCTTGATGTAATATGGCGAGTTTGTCCTTCTCGTGCGAGGGGATACGAGCGCTTTTGTACGGAAGTGCTCGGGCTAGGCTGGCCCAGGAGGGAGGCAGGACCTTCGCAACATAAGTGCGTCTTTAGGGGGAGAGCGTTTCAGTCGTTCCCCGTTTATGTCCATCAGCCGACGGAGATCCTGGCTTCTTTCCTCCCCCGCAACGGCGGGGACACGCTTCCATTTCGGGAAACGGAGGTATTGCAGCTCCCTCCCCGCCCACAAAAGGCATTAGACTGTCGCTGCCAGACTGCGAGCGAGTTAGCAGGACCCATTCTGCACATTTGCAGAATGGGTCCTGCGCCTGCGCAGATTCCCAAACATCGGGAATCTGTGTTCAGCAGTGCACTGCTGAATCAGGCCCCCAGATACTTAAATCGTTTACATTGGAGGCCATAGAGATTATGCACCTAGCATGGGACTGGTGCAAGTTTTGGTGGTGCATCCATTGGCTACATCTAAAGATACACCAAGCAGGATTGTTTCATCTAAAGATGCACAAAGTGGGTGCACATTCAGATGTATGGAGGTCCAGTGTTCTCCCCAGGCTGTTTTTTTCAGGCGGTCCGCCCGGCAAGAAACCCCCTGCCACTCAGCACTCACATGGCACTCTCACCTACGGCACTCTCAATAACGTGTCCTCTGCCGCCTGGCCCTCGCACTCACCCAGTGTACCCTCCCAATGCATTCTTGTTGGCAGTGGTCAGCTATTGCTGGCGCACACTGGCCCTGATTCAGACCCGGTCGCTCTGACAGAGCTCTCGCTCTGAATCAGGGCTGGGCTTTTTTTTTGTAGGACGGCCTCCTGGCCGCTCGCATAGCTGTGGGTGACCACCCACAGCTACAGTGAGCGGCCATGATGATGGTCGCGATGGTCAAGACCATCGAGACCATTGGGCTTGCGACGAGACCCTTGTGGTAGGGTCTCGTGGCCGCAAGCCCCAGAGAGCTTTCAGCTCTAACAGAGCCGGAAGCTCTCCACTGACATCACTGACATCACTTGGTGGAGGTGGAACTAGTTCCACCTACCATTACAGGTGACGGAGCTCAGTTCCACCCCTTACCTGCCCACTTTAACCCCTGACTAGCACCTTCTAGAAGATTATAGCTAGAATCTGATTGGTTGCTAGGGGCAACATCTCCACTTCTAAAAACTCTGACCTTAGTAAATATACCCCATAGGGTCTTATGTAATAGGTTGCAAACTGCAGCCGTTGCTGGAACTCCTGCGAGTTTTCCTGTATTTTTACAGCAGCAATAATTTTAAAGGCAAAAGCAGCTTGTTTTTGCCAGCCTTCTGCACATGTGTGACCTGAGGTCATGTACGCGCATGACTGCCAGTGTTTCAGTGAGGAGGTGGCAGAGAGATCCACTCAGATCCCTCTTCACAACCCTGGACCTCCTTACCATAGGAGTGGTGCTTTGGGAATTAATGCCATTTGCAACCCAGTTTGCTGAATATTAGGTGGCCCTATTGGGCCCCTAATCATGAATGGACCTGTTACAAAAAACATGCCGAAAATATTGTTTCTGTATGTGTAACAGACCCATTAGGGATGATCATAGGCATATCTAGGCCGCTGTCATTTCTGGCACGAAAGCAGACTCTGTGCTGCCTTCGTCAGGCCTGATAGAGCTGGCGGGCTCCAGGACCCACGGCAAGTCTGTCCTGCATGCGCTACTGCACATGTGTGGGCAATGTCACGTGGTAGTCTCTATTAAATGGGGTTAATTGGCAATGTTGTGAAGTGATGTGGACATTGAAGGAGCCGGGGAGGGGGTGGGGGTGCTGTATGGTGGCCACTGAATTAGTGTGGTAATGCTATGTGTGTGTGGGGGGAAGAGTTGCTATGAGGTGGTTATTGAAGGTGAGCGACTGCTCTTCTCCTCCAGCATCCCAGCAGGGCTGTAACTAGGGTGGTGCGACATGTGCCATGAAACAGGGCACTGCAGGGCAGGAGGCACTGTTTGAGCTGTCAATTTTCTGTTTATAATCATTCTCACTTGTAGCTTCCTCTTTTTTTATACCAGGCATCTCCTGGCTGTCCCTATTTCCTCCCTGCCCGATTTCCCCTCCATCTGGTCACCTTCCCAAGCACCTTCAGTCACATCCTCTTTTATTTAACACACATTTCAAAATACTGTCATACCCGGGACTCAAACCTATTACCTCTCACATGGCAGTCAGACACCTTACACATGGAGCTATCTGCCCACAATTTCTGATGGCAGCCCTGAACACAGGCATGGATTCCCGACTTAGGTGTTGCCAGTACACCTCAAGTACCCTTGCTGGTGAGTTCAGCGGCTGGCACACGGTACATACAGTACATGGATCTCCCTGTCTCTGATATTTGCTGCATATACTCTATAAGTAGCAATCTTTCTATACCTTAGTAGTGTTCTACACTGCTGGTTCCAGGCTTGTGTCCTGCTGTTCTGATGGACAAATCTTGTTGCAGGTGCAGCTTCACCAGTGATCTCCTACATCTAGAGCTGGTGAGTTATACTGCACAATTACTGTGTATCACCACTGCAGCCATTGGATTTACCTTGTATTTGGTAGTGACACCTGGATAGCAGTGGTACACCAGGAGGACGCTGTCACCAACAGGGAGACAAGACCCAAAGCATTGCAAGAAAGTAAGTTTGCTGGAGCGGGAGGGGAGTGTGCTGCAAGATGGACAGTGAAGGGGGAAGTATATGCTGTGAGGGGGCAGTATGTGGTGCTGTGGGGGTGGGCAATGAAGGGGAGAGTATGTGCTTTGAGGTGGGTAGTTTAGGTGGAATATGTGGTCCTGTGAGGGCTACTGTGTGACGGGGGGGGGTCAATGCGTGAGCTGTGGAGGGTCAGTGCACGGAGGGGGGCAGTAGTGGGTCAGTGAGTGCTGTAAGGTGGGCAGTGAGGGGGTCACTGTGTGCTGTGAAGGGCTCAGTATGCTTTGGAGGCAATGAGTGAGCTGGGAGGGTGCAGTGAAGGCCTATGGGAAGGCAGTGAGAAAAGTCAGTGTGTGCAGTGAGGGAGTGAAGGAGCAATGAGACAACTGAGGAGGGTTCCCAGGGGCAATCAGGGAGATATGCAGGGAGGGCTCGATGAGACAGCTATGAGGGGACAATCAGAAAGCTATGCAAGGGAATGAGATGACAATGGAGGGGACAATCAAAGCGATATGGAGGGATGGGGCAATGAGACAGCTATGGAGGGGGCAGAGTGAGATATTCAGGGAGGGGTTAATGAGGGAGATCCATGCATTCTAATACTTTATGTTGGCTGGCAGTTGTAGATTCAGGGGGAAGAATCTAAATCATTTGATACTTTTTAAATGCAGGTGTTTATTCCCTATGTCTTTTACAGACAGGTCTGAAACTTTCCAAAATTTTGACAAGCACTGATGGATCTTAGAACACCAGTTTGCAGCTGCTGCAAGTGCAGGTAGGACATGTCTTGGCCTTGTTTATTGTATGTACCCCATGCACCCAGTGTGGCGCAAATGGGAGATGTGGCTCAGCGGAACAGCCTATCCTGTGAGGCCACGCCCTTACAGTGATGTCACACCCCTTTTCTCCGAGTGCCTACAGTGCGCACAAATGTCCCTAGCACTGCTACCCCTTCCCCTATCATAATTTCCCCCCTGTCGTTTTCTTCTGGATCCGCCCCTGGGGATGATGAATAGGTCCCTAAATATCTTCATATCTCTTAATTTATCTGGACTAGAAGAAGGGGTTAAGTAGCGCTCAGTCTTTATGGCATAGATGAAAATGCTGCACATACTGGAAATTTTACCGTGAGACTTAGAGTTTACTGTTTAAGCCTCGGGCACAGAATGATGGAATGACTTGCCAAGGCCCCATGGTGATGTATATAGTACATAAACTAGGAATTATCAGGACCTTTCCAAATGTCTAACCCCTAACGCTGAAGTGTATTATTAGTTTTCCATTACCTGAATAAAGGCTTTCTCGATCTCTAACTCTCCACCTCATTACTGATCGAACCACCATGAATTTGCAGATATGTACAGTATTTATCATATCAGAAATTCTCTATAGCAAAATGTCTTTCTGCTACAGCACCCAAGCCTGGAAATATGTATTACAATCATTGGTGCGTTTCTGTGTCATCGTTAGTAATTGGCTCTCTGACGAAGATCTCACAAATACTTTGTTGGAACAAAAAAAATGGGTAAGTAACAAAAATATAACATCTGTTGAATAGAAAATTTGTGTTTAAACCTTTAAGTGGGTGAATTCTACCGTGTCAATTGGCAAACATGACAAGTACATGTAAATGAGAAGCCAGGTCATGCAATTGTTATATAGAGGTTACTGATTATGGAGAAACACTGCAGCTTTTATATTGCCGTTTAATACAGATTGATCTGGGGATTTTACACTGCAGTCAGCATAGTTACCAAACAGCAGCTTTTAAACTGGTGCTAAAATGTTGGGTCTAAACATGTAGCAATTAGCAAAAAAGCAGAATATTAGTTTTATTACTTCACATGGTACAGTAAACCATTATTCCTATGCGTCTATTGCTGTCAGTGATGCTATAGTAAAAAATTAAGATAAGACTCTCATGCCTGGAGTTGCAGCATGTACTCTGCAGGTCAATAAAAAGGCAAATTTGAATTCCATATTAGAGTTAGTGTATCACGTAGAAGTAGTCAGGTCTCAAATCAACATTCAGATCAGAAACTTATTTTTTATTTGTAACTAAGGACCCGCCCTGGCTTCGCACTGGTGCAATTTATCTTGCCACAGCTCCCTGCATCTCATAATAACTAGGGGTGAGCGGGTCCGGATTTCTGAAATCCGAACCCCCCCGAGCCCCACCGATCCGAGGCCGATCCGAGTCAGGCTCGACTTTTCCCGCCTGACTCGGATCTGAAATCGAGGCAAAACGTCATCATCCCACCTTCCGGGTCTCGCGGGTTTTGGATTCTATATTAGGTACCCGCGTCAGCGCCATTTTCTCACTCGGCTGTGGACAGTGAAGAGGGAGGGTGGGAGTTAGGGCTGGATGGGCTGTGTAGTGTAGAGTAGTGTAGTGTTGTGCTGTGCTGTGCTGTGCTGCGCTGTCCTGCTGAAGTCCATAGGGGCTGTGTCCACTCCTCCAAAGTCCATAGGGGCTGGCTGTGCTGTGCTGTGCTGCTGTTGTCCATAGGGGCTGTGTCCACTCCTCCAAAGTCCATAGGGACTGGCTGTGTTGTGCTGTGCTGCTGTTGTCCATAGGGGCTGTGTCCACTCCTCCAAAGTCCATAGGGGCTGGCTGTGTTGTGCTGTGCTGCTGTTGTCCATAGGGGCTGTGTCCACTCCTCCAAAGTCCATAGGGGCTGGCTGGACTGTGTTGTGCAGTCAGTTGTCCATAGGGGCTGTGTCCACTCCAAAGTCCTGTGCAGTGTCCCAGTCCTAAAGGGGTGCTGTAGTGTTGTCCAGGGGGTGCTCTGTCCATCAGGGGTGCTCCCCCCCAAGTGCAAAAAAATAAATATTTTTTTCTGTGTTTGTGAATTGTGTGCACTGTAGCCGCACGTGCATCAACAAAGTAGCGCCAAGCGTGTGCCTATGTCATAAGTAAAGGGCCGGCTGGCTTGACCGTTAAAAGGTGCTGTAACGCCCAAAGTGCACTCCAAACAAAATAAAAAAATATTTTCTGTGTTTGTGAATTGTGTGCTCAGTAGCTGCACGTGCATCAACAAAGGAGCAGCGCGAAGCATGCGCCTGTGTCCCATAAGTCTGTTAAAGGATGGTATAACCCCCAAAGTGTACTCCACAAAAACAAACAATTCTTTTTTTTCTGTGTTTGTGTGCAAAATGTATGCGCAGTAGCCGCGCGTGCATCAACACAGCAGCAGCGCCAAGCGTGTGCCTGTGTCATAAGTCAAGGGCCGGTTTGGACAACTGGTCCGGACTGAAGGACGTGCCAACAATTTCTGACATGTCTACTCTCACTGCATATGATACTGTTACCACTGACAGAATGGTGGAGGAATTATTTTCTGTGTTTGTGAATTGTGTGCACTGTGGCTTCACGTGCATCAACAAAGGAGCAGCGACAAGCGTGCGCCTGTGTCATAAGTAAAGGGCCGGTTAGCTTGTCCGTTAAAGGGTGATGTAACCCTCAAAGTGCGCTCCACAAAAAATAAAAAATTCTCCTTTTTTTTCTGTCTTTGTGAATTGTGTGGGCTGTAGCCGCACCTGCATCCTCAAAGCAGCAGCGACAAGCGTGCGTCTGTCTGTTAAAGGGTGGTGTAACCCCCAAAGTGCACTCCAACCAAAATAAAATAATCTTCTTTTTTTCTGTGCTTGTGTGTGAAATGTATGCGCAGGAGCCGCATCTGCATCCTCAAAGCAGCAGCGACAAGCGTGCATCTGTCTGTTAAAGGGTGGTGTAACCCCCAAAGTACACTCCAACCAAAATAAAATAATCTTTCTGTGTTTGTGTGTGAAATGTATGCGCAGTAGCCGCACCTGCATCCTCAAAGCAGCAGCGACAAGCGTGCGTCTGTCTGTTAAAGGATTACATCGGTGACAGCATCCAAGTAGGCATGTCAGACAGTCCGTACATGTACTTGCAGGAAAAAGAGGCAATTTGGAGGCCCCTGTACAAACTGGCTCTATTTTACCTGAGTTGCCCCCCCTCCAGTGTGTACTCCGAAAGTGTGTTTAGTGCAGCCGGGAACCTTGTCAGCGAAAGGCGTAGGAGGTTGCTTCCACAAAATGTGGAGAAGATGATGTTCATAAAAATGAATTATCAACTCTTCCAGGGAGACCAGCTTCCAGAACGTATAGAGGGACCTGTGGTGTTGGATTCCAGCGGGGACGAATTAATACTCTGTGAGGATGAGGATGTACACAACACTGAAGAGGGTGAGGAATCGGTGAATGAGGAGGATGAGAACGACATCTTGCCTCCGTAGAGCCAGTTTGTGCAGGGACAGATTAATTGCCAGCTTGTTTTGTTGGGGCCCAAACGAACCAATCATTTCAGCCACAGTCGTGTGGCAGACCCTGGCGCTGAAATGATTGGTTTGTTAAAGTGTGCATGTCCTGTTTATACAACATAAGGGTGGGTGGGAGGGCCCAAGTACAATTCCATCTTGCACCTTTTTTTTTCTTTGCATTATGTACTGTTTGGGGCCTAGTTTTTCAAACTGCCATCCTGTCTGCCACTGCAGTGTCACTCCTAGATGGGCCACGTGTTTGTGCCGTCCACTTGTGTCGCTTAGCATAGTCATCCAGCTACCTTGGTGCAACCTTTTGGCCTAAAAACACTATTGTGAGGTGTGAGGTGTTCAGAATAGACTGGAAATGAGTGGAAATTAAGGTTATTGAGGTTAATAATAGCATAGGAGCAGAAAAACCCACAAATTCTGTGATTTTAGCTGTTTATATCCTTTTTTAAAAAAAAAATACAGATCCAAAACACAAAACCCAGAACCCAAAACACGGAATGGTGGTTTTGGCAAAAACCAATCCAGATCCAAAACAGAAAGATCCAGATCCAAAACCAAAACACAAAACACGAAAAGTGGCCGGTGCACACCCCTAATAATAACCTCCACCTTGTCACCACAGTCCCCTGCATCTCATAATAACCTACGCCATGTCACCACAGTCCCCTGCATTTCATAATAACCCACACCATGTCACCACAGTCCCCTGCTTCTCATAATAACCTACGCCATGTCACCACAGTCCCCTGCATTTCATAATAACCTACGCCATGTCACCACAGTCCCTTGCATCTCATAATAACCTACACCATGTCACCACAGTCCCCTGCTTCTCATAATAACCCACGCCATGTCACTACAGTCTCCTGCTTCTCATAATAACCCATGCCATGTCACCACAGTCCCCTGCATTTCATAATAACCTACGCCATGTCACCACAGTCCCCCGCATCTCATAATAACCTACGCCATGTCACCACAGTCCCCTGCATCTCATAATAACCCATGCCATGTCAACACAGTCCCCTGCATCTCATAATAACTCACGCCATGTCACCACAGTCCCCTTCATCTCATAATAACTTACGCCATGTCACCATAGTCCCCTGCATCTCATAATAACCCAGGCCATGTCACAACAGTCCCCTGCATCTCATAATAACCTACGCCATGTCACTACACTCCCTTGCATCTCATAATAACCTACGCCATGTCACCACAGTCCCCTGCATCTCATTATAACCCATGCCATGTCACCACAGTCCCCTGCATCTCATAATAACCTACGCCATGTCACCACAGTCCCCTGAATCTCATAATAACCCACGCCATATCACCACAGTCCCTTGCATTTCATAATAACCTACGCCATTTCACCACAGTCCCCTGCATCTCATAATAACCTACGCCATTTCACCACAGTCCCCTGCATCTCATTATAACCCACGCCATGTCACCACAGTCCCCTGCATCTCATAATAACCGACGCCATGTCACCACAGTCCCCTGTATCACATAACCCACGCCATGTCACCACAGTTCCCTTCATCTCATAATAACTTACGCCATTTCACCACAGTCCCCTGCATCTCATAATAACCCATGCCATGTCACCACACTCCCTTGCATCTCATAATAACCTACGCCATGTCACCACAGTCCCCTGCATCTCATAATAACCCATGCCATGTCACCACAGCCCCCTGCATCTCATAATAACCCATGCCATGTCACCACACTCCCTTGCATCTCATAATAACCTACGCCATGTCACCACAGTCCCCTGCATCTCATTATAACCCACGCCATGTCAACACAGTCCCCTGTCTCATAATAACCCATGCCATGTCACTACAGTCCCCTTCATCTCATAATAGCTTACGCCATGTCACCACAGTCTCCTGTATCTCATAATAACCCACGCCATGTCACCACCGTCCCCTGCATCTCATAATAACCTACGCCATGTCACCACAGTCCCCTGCATCTCATTATAACCTACGCCATGTAACCACAGTCCCCTGCATCTCATAATAACCTACGTCATGTCACCACAGTCCCCTGCATCTCATAATAACCTATGCCATTTCACCACAGTCCCCTGCATCTCATTATAACCCACGCCATGTCACCACAGTCCCCTGCATCTCATAATAACCCACGCCATGTCACCACAGTCCCCTGCATCTCATAATAACTTACGCCATGTCACCACACTCCCTTGCATCTCATAATAACCCATGCCATGTCACCACACTCCCTTGCATCTCATAATAACCTACGCCATGTCACCACAGTCCCCTGCATCTCATAATAACCCATGCCATGTCAACACAGTCCCCTGTATCTCATAATAACCCACGCCATTTCACTACAGTCCCCTTTATCTCATATTAACTTACAGCATGTCACCACAGTCCCCTGCATCTCATAATAACCCATGCCATGTCACCACAGTCCCTTGCATCTCATAATAACCTACGCCATGTCACAACACTCCCTTGCATCTCATAATAACCTACGCCATGTCACCACAGTCCCTTGCATCTCATAATAACCTACGCCATGTACCACAGTCCCCTGCATCTCATAATAACCCATGCCATGTCACCACAGCCCCCTGCATCTCATAATAACCCACGCCATGTCACCACCGTCTCCTACATCTCATAATAACCTACGCCATGTCACCACAGTCCCCTGCATCTCATAATAACCCACGCCATGTTACCACAGTCCCCTGCATCTCATAATAACCCAAGCCATGTCATCACAATCCCCTGCATTTTACAACTGCCTCATGTTTCTTACTCCTGCCCCCTGCATTTCACAAAAGCCTCCTGCTTCTCACAGGATGTAGTGAATATGCCGGAATCCTGCCGCCCGGCAAAATGCTGACGATGCTATCCCGAAGGAGATCAGGATACCGGCGTCGACATCCTGTCCACCGGAATCCCGAATGAAGGACCGGGGTAAGTATGCACGTTAGCTCGGGGAAGGCGGGGTTAGGTTTAGGGACCCCTGGGGGGAAATTAGGGTTAGGGATAGGCTGCAGGGAGAGAGCGTTAGGGTTATGCACTCCCTCCGGGAGAGTTAGGTTTAGAGGGCGGAAACGGGGGTTAGGGTTAGGCACCACCAGGGGAAGGTTAGGGTTAGGCACCCCCCCAGGAGGTTAGGGCTAGGCAGGGTTAGGAGGCGAGAGGGAGAGGGTTAGGTTTCTTACCGCTGCTGTTGGATTCTGCACCTTCGGGCTTCCAGCATTAGGATTTGAACCGGCATTGACTATTCCATACCCAACACGTTTCTCACTACTGCCCCCTGCAGTAAATTACAGCACAGCATCCTATATTTTACCACAGTCCTTTGCGTCTCACTACAGGCCCCTGCTTCTCACTCCTGCTTTTTACCACAGCCCCCTGCATCACACCACAGGCCTCTACATCTCACCACAACCCCGCTTCTCACTCCTGCCCCCTGCATCTCACCAGTATCACCACAACCGCCACTGCTGCTGCCCTGCAGTTGGCTGAGGCCTTGCCACTGGGATGTGCTGGGAAGGGCAGAAGGATCCTAGATGAGAGATTTGTATTGCAGATACCGTAAGCATTATCAGCAGCATGTCCCAGGGGCTGCCCCTGTCCGAGAACAGCTCTGACTCCTATGGGAGGTGTCTCCTGTTCACCAAGGGTGTGTGACTGAGCAGGAACATCACGTTGGAGAGGGAGCACTTCAAGGTGGAGGAGTGGTGACCAGAGTCTGTCTGCAGGTACAGCGAAGGGATCAGGGATACCCCAAACTCATTGTTCCTGTACACAACAACAAGGAAAGCGTGCAGTGGTATATCCATTCGTGTAGAAGATAAAGGAAGCCAATATTTACTGCTTTTTGTGAATATAGCCACTGAAGTGGGTATATTGGGATTACCCATTCTGGTAAGATTCGGGCAAAATGTAATAATTACTTTACAGAGTTTTACCTGGTACTAAAATGTATTCATTGTGGGGCAATATGAGAGGCAATGAAATAGGGAATTAAGGGCCTGATTCACTGCGGATCGCTATTGAGATTGCAGCTGCGATTACGCATTGAGGTCTGTTGCATAAATATGCTAATGAATGCTATCGCAAAGCAATTGCACAGCCAGCATAGAGATGCCCCCTCCACCCACTACCGCTATCTCACATACGTAATACCTTGCATTCCTGCACATACATCGAGTAACATTGGCCCTTCACGCAGAATTACAGCAGGTCTGACCTTACTCAGAAATTGCAACTGTCGCCGTACACAGTCAGTCAAGCTGCGTATGCCATCGCATTGGCTAATTTATGCACGCCCATGCAACAGCGTTCAAACAGACAGGCATGCCTGTAATTCTCCGACCACTCCCAAGTCACCACCTCCAAATGCTGACCTCCCGTCACTCACTCTGCAATGGCTTTCGTTCTGCGTGAGTGATCACAGAGCGATTGCAATGCTAACTCCCGCACGATGTGTACGCATGCGCAGTATGCACCATCAACCGATCTGCGTATGCGGTTGCGGTTTGGATCCGTGATGAATCAGGCTCTAAGAGCAGTATTACATTTTGGGCACTTAGGGGTAAATTTACTAAGATAATTTTTTTGTCAACTTGGTGTTTTTCTGCAATTTGGTTGTGATTTTGCAAATTCGGAGATTTACTAAAGGGCAATTCAACAGAAAATTACAGGTCGAAAAAGTCTTAACACACCAAATCACCGCAATTCACCATTGGACCAAACATCATATCATTTACATGGACACAAATACAAATTACGGATTTGCTAAGGATCGTGTTTGTCAAATCGACCAAAATCACACTGAAATCGCAGCACAATGCACAAAATCAATAAGCCTGCCTGTGAGCAGCGTGTTGTACGAAGCACTGCAGAAATCAGTATGATCTGTGCAGGCTTTGGTGTTTAAAAGGTTAAATATATGGTTAATTTTTGTTAAAAAAAAAAAAAGTGCGTGGGGTCCCACCCAAAAGAATAACCAGCCCCGGACCTCTGAGCCCGGTCTGCTACTGATTATTTTTCAGTAACCAGCACTGGGCTGAACCAGCTGGGGGGCTTACACAATAGCAGTGAGACACACAACATGGGATCCCCCAGCCATAACGTGAAACCTGCCTTAAACTTGTTAGCCCAGGGGTGTAAATCTTCTGTAAGTGAGGACCCTGTATATAAAATGCAGACTGTCAGCAGATTCATACTTCAAGCTTTTATTTGTCAGCAGATTTATTGTGAACTGGGCAAATCGATTGATCTTGCACCCAACAGAAATCGCTGAGTATCACCATCGAATGTAAATAGTCATTTAAATGTCCGATGTCCAGCGATTACATTTAGAATTCAGACAAGATTCTTAATAAATGTACCCCTTAGTGGAAATTGTGAATCCGATGGAGTGGCATCATATGTCTCTATACAGGTCGTCTGTTGGGTGGAAATGTCTGTACTGAGTAAAGATGTGCGCCAACCTCGTGTTTTGGTTTTGTTTTGTTTCTAATTCATCATCAGCTTTTGATTTTGGTTGTAGATCTATATTTTTTGAAAAATTGATAATAACTGCTAAAATCACATAATTTTTGTTCCTACAATATTATTAACCTCAATAACATTAATTTCCAATAATTTCCAGTCAATTTTGACCACCTCACAGCTCACAATATTGTTTTCACTTTCCACCAATATAGGCCAAAGGCGGGAGTAAGCAACAGAGCAGCGGCACAAACGCACAGCAGTTTAAAAGAATTTAGGACATCTATGAAACATTGCCACACATCAGTGGCAGACAGGATGACAGTTTTATAAACTATAAAACTATATAAACTATAAAAATGTTTGATGTCTATCCAAAAATCAGTCATCAATGCCCTAAACGGCGCATAATGCAAATAAAAAAGGGTGCAAGATGGAATAGTCCTCGGGCTCTTCCACCTAGCTTTTGTTGTATATTAAACAGGACAGGCACAGTTTAACAAACAAAAAAACTAAACGAACAGCGCGGAAGGGATATAGAATAAATATACATAAAAATATATATGATCTAGAAAAGGGCCTAAAACAATATAGTAAATCACATTTAATAATTAAATCATGAGATAATGACACATGAATACATAAAAATGAAATGATGCAATGAAAAAAATAATTTAAGATAAATAAGAAACATGTAATTGGATGTATAAAAACACATGTATAAACAACACAATTAAAATGTCCACTGTGGTGAAGTATAAATAAATGACTGCAATCAATATGTGAATCTCTTGATATCCTAAAAAGGAACAAAAGGTGAAAATAAGAATGTCACTGAAGACAAGAAAGTCGTATGGTTTGAAAAATATAACCACTTATAGATGTATAGAGTGTTTTTTTTGTTCCTTATATAGAATAATACAGTCAGCCCATAAGGATACTTAATTGTTTAAAAATGGATAAAGTAATGTAACATGTAATTGTATCTCACCCTTGATTTAAAACCTGCTTGTGAAGTCCTCAGAATGTTAATTTGAGGTAAAATGTACGTGATGCACAAAACTCGATCACCGCGGGTGACCCCCTTTAGGGAGAGCGTGCAGAAATTTAACACCAGGCAAAATATACGGCAACGGCGCCAGACTGTGTATCAGTCTCGATCCTGCAGGAAGGGAGGAGTGTGGAGCAAATCTTTAACCGGGGAATTCTCAACCCTATCCGTCTGTGGAGGGGAAGAACAGTAAGAACTCTGTGTCCACCTCGGACAGCACGTAATGGTTGTGCTCCGTTCGGCTCCCTTTCAGTGCAGAACAAGATAATAGCTGATAGCGGCAGATGATTTTAGCAGCTTTTTTGGCAGCAGGATGGGTGCACAAAAACGGCTGTGGATATCAGAAGCTGGATGCAGTCATCTTATTCGAAACCCTGACGCCTTTCTTCCCAATAGGGATTTCTTCAGAGGGGTGTGACAGTCATCAATGCCCTAAACAGCGCATAATGCAAATAAAAAAGGGTGCAAGATGGAATAGTCCTCGGGCTCTTCCACCTACATTTTGTTGTATATTAAACAGAGGCACAGTTTAACAAACCAATCACTTCAGGGGCAGGCCTGTCACTTGTGGCTAAAGTGATTTTTTTTGTTAGGGCCCTCCACAAAACAAGTTACCAATGGGCAGCTGACATTACTAGCAATGATGTCTTCCAAGGCTCTACAGAGGCAAGATGTAGTCACATGGTCATCCTAACCCTCATCAGTGTGTACATCATCTTCACACAATATTAATTTGTCCCCGCTGGAATCCAACATTACAGGTGCCTCTGTACTTTTATGTAATTGCCAGTAAAGTCTTCCTCGTGGAATTTGTAGTTCATTTTGATGAACATTATTTTTTCCACAGTTGAAGAAATTAGCCTCCTATGCTGATCATTGACAAGGTTCCTGGCTGTGCTGAAAATTCTTTCCGAGTACACACTGGAGGGTGGACAGCTTAAGTAAAGCAAAGCCAGTTTGTACAAGGGCCTCCAAATTGCCTTTTTTTCTCCCAGTAGTCAAAGGGACTGTCTGATATGCCTATTTGGACACTGTCATTAAAATAATCCTTCGCCATTCTTTGGATGGTGACCGTATCAGATGGAGTTGCGGTAGAAGTGTCACTAATTTTAGGCAATTCTTTTAGACTCGACCAGATGTCAAAAGTTGTGTTGACTCATCTGCATCACCAGTGGGTCTCTTGGGAAAGCTGAGTTTTTTCCTGGCAGCCGCAGTTGCTGGAGAAACTGAAGAAGACATCATTGTGTCACATGACACTTGAGCTGACACCTTGCTTGCCAGGAGTCTTTGCATCTCTTAAGGTTTGTGATATGACATACGACTTCAACCTAGGATCAAGCACAGTCGCCAAAATGTATTGATCCGATTTCAAAACACTGGGATCCTGGCAAAGCGAATAAAGGTCTCAATCTACAAGTCTGACATACTTAGCGGAATCACTTTGTTTCATCTCCTCCTTCAGTTTCTCAAGCTGCTTTTCCAAAAGTCTAATTAGTGGAATCACCTAACTCAAGCTGGCAGTGTCTGAACTAACTTCACGGATGACTACTTCAAAGAGTTTCAGCACCTAGCACAACATGGAAAGTATTCTCCACTACGCTTAAGTCTCAAGTAAGGTACATTCTCCCTATGTCATGACTCGTTGTGCAGTTTTTGGATGGCTTTTTGCTGTTCCTCCATCAATTGAAGTATATAAAAGGTGGAATTCCACCTTGTTGCTACCTCTTGCATCAGCTGTGGCAGGAGATAGTGAACTGTTCTTGCAGGTGCTGTAATCTTTCACATGCAGCTGCTGAATCACTCAGACAGCATCTTCTGCATGCCCTTGTCATTTTACGAAAACTTCTGCACCACTCAATTCATTGTGTGAGCAAAACATGTGATGTGTTCGAAATCACCTAGCTGTAATGTTCTCACAATATTTGTGGCTTTATCAGAAATCCTGAGGAGAGTCCAAGCAGGGTAAACCATTTTGCAATACAATCCCTGAGTTTTTATAATGGTGCATACAAATGTAGCGATTTAAAAGAACGATTTGAACGATAATGATATCGTTACCGTTATCGTTCAAATCGCTCTTTTAAATGGTCCCTACCAACTTACCATCGACCAGCGATGTGCGGCCACGTATGGACGATAGCGATATCGTCCATCGGCCATGCATGCCAGTCAACTTCCTCGATATCGATGTGCTATGACAAATTACGCTGAATCACCGCAGGAGGGACTTATATTGGATCCAAAACGCAAGATCCGATGATGGGAAGATGAAGTTTCGCACGTTTTGAATCTGAAAATGGCGGGGAGATCCGAGCAGCAGCTTGGATCGGCTTGGTTCAGGTAAGTTTGGGTGGGTTTGGTTTCTGGGAAACCGAACCCGCTAATCTCTAGTACTGAGTATAATAGAATAGATATTAACGCTGATTCTTGAAATTGTAAAAAAGCTTTTTTATCCGTTATGTGTAAAATGAGGAGTTCCCATAATTTAATTAAAGAGCGAAATAGCTTTAGAAATATTATATGAGCTCTAAAGAGTGACATCTGATACTAGCTGGCAGCGGTAAGGCTAACATTACTGTAACATTACTGTACCGCTATGCTCGCCAGTCTGGATGCAAATGAGCATTCGCTTCACACATACGCAGTGGACTTGATGCCCAGACTTGAGTTTCCAGTTCCACTTTCATAAAGAAACAATAAAAATTATTATTTTATTATTATTTTTAAATGAAATAAATAAATTATTAATCTATAAGTGAAACAATTTAAAAATACTACAACTTTGGGCACTTGTCCTTTTACACTAAAACCAAATAAAAAATATTTCTGCAGTGCTACATCCTGTTATCACAACCCAGAGATGATGATATTATTAGAGGATTGTGGCATTAGAAGTTAGGGATGGGACATCAATGCTTTTTGAGGTTGATGTCAGATGTTTTTCTGTTTTTTTTGCCATAAAGGTTAGCACTGATGTAAATGGTTATTCTATTTATTGATTCCTGTTGTGTTCTGATTGGTCGGCCTTTCAGAGAAGACAGTGACAGCCAGAGTAGAACATCAACGTCTAAAAACCATGTACTTTTTATAGATCTATGGGCCTTATTCAGATTTGGAAATAGCTAGGTACACACTATAAGCTTATCTGCCCAATCTGGCTGGTTGGAATTGAAAATCTGGTAATGAATGGGAGAAAATGACGATCGACCATTTGCTCCCAAACACCGGAAAACGGAGAAAAACCTGTTGTTGGGACAAAAATGGTTAAATCTAACGGATTTAGCTAATTCGTCTGAACAACCATATTTGTCTGTTTTCCAATGTTTGGGAGCGACAGTTGATTGTCATTTGCTCTCATACATTATCAGATTTTCGTTCCAACCAGCCAGATTGGACAGATAATCTTATAGTGTGTACCTAGGAGCAAGTAACTATGAATCTTGGTAAAACCATGCTGCACTGCAGGTGGAGCAGATTTAAAATGTGCAGTGAGATTTAGATTTCCGAGGGGTGTGTTCAAATTGAAATCTAAATTACAGTGTAAAAATAAAGCTGCCCAGCATTTGTGGGCTACATGCAAAATCAGCCAGTGTTTACCCTGCATGCAAAAAATTTATGTATTTGCACCCCTTGCATTACAACATGACTGGTCCAGGTGCACAGTTACTTGTTGTAACTCTAGGCCTGATTCAGAGATGGACGGAATTACAGAGCCGCACACAAGCTGCTGTGCAATTCTATCCATCTAAAATTCAAATGCAGTAGAAGGTGTCTGTAGACACTACCTTGCTGCATCTGTGTGATCCCATCGCTGCGACCGAGGTTGCAGCCTGGGATCACCATTGCAACCATATGTCCCATGTATTTGCCACTGATGGTGAAAATCAGATGCTTTCCTACCATCAATGACCTGTATTGATGACAACATCAATGGTAATTTCGATGTTAGGTCTTTAATGTTGCATCCCTAGTACTAGTACTACTGTGATCTTTTCCCGGAAAACCTGGGGAACAGTTTCAAACAGTTGATAATGGCGGTAAAATATGTCTTATTGATATTTTTTTATAAATTGTTATATTGTGACAAATTCCCACATGATTATTTAAAGTTATGTCTGGTTATGTCTGGAAGATTATACCACCTTCTGATTATTTATTTATTTTGTAGAATAATAAGGCTAATTTTGAGTTTCTTATTATTCCAAATAAGTGACTGTAGTTGTAATTTTTTATCAAAATTATTGTACTTGGTGTCACGGACCTCCGGCCGATCTCTCCAGATACTTCAATCTGAGAATCGCCGCCCGTGACTTATACCAGTTATCTCAGCGCTTATGGTTATTAACTCCGGTAACTGCCACCAGCAGAAGACCAATTTATCGCTAAGCGTAAGGCAAGCTTCTGCTCTCAACTGTACACACAACTTATCAATAGTTAAATATAGGTAACATGCCAAACATGGGCGTTTGGGGTCATAAAAACACAGTTCCAGAACTAGAATTAGTTTAGTTTAATTCAAGAAATATCTTCAAAGCTTATGTACAAAAATTACAAAGGATATAAGGATGTTACAATAAGTCACACACACAGTTAATCGCATTTTCCAGTAAATCAAAGAAAATAATAAAATGGGAGAAATAATCCATTCAGATGGCGACGGATAGAACAGCTTTGAGGTGAGGCCTCCCCAATCAGTTCAGGTGCCCACCAATTGACACAGACCTCCGGCCTATCTCTCCAGATACTTCAATCTGAGAATCGCCGCCCGTGACTTATACCAGTTATCTCAGCGGTTGTGGTTATTAACTCTGGTAACTGCCACCAGCAGAAGACCAATTTAACGCTAAGCATAAGGCAAGCTTCTGCTCTCACCTGTACACACAACTTATCAATAGTTAAATATAGGTAACATGCCAAACATGGGCGTTTGGGGTCATAAAAACACAGTTCCAGAGCTAGAATTAGTTTAGTTTAATTCAAGAAATATCTTCAGAGCTTATGTACAAAAATTACAAAGAATATAAGGATGTTACAAAAAGTCACAAACACAGTTAATCACAATTTCCAGTAAATCAAAGGAAATAATAAAATGGGAGAAACAAATCATTCAGATTGCGACGAATAGAACAGCTTTGAGGTGAGGCCTTCCCAATGAGTTCAGGTGCCCTGTGTCTTGTCGACAACCTCAAGCAGAGAATCACACACTCTTACCAGTGAGCCTGTATTTTATCCATTTGTGCCCAGCTCCTTCCCCTCCTTCCCCCCTCACCCCTCAACAATTCTTTGATCTCTGACCATACACAGAACACAGATCTCTTACAGACTGGCTATCAAGGATCTGGCCAGCTGTCAGGTAATTTCCCTGGACATCCTTCTTATGGGCTATATACAAGTTGACATAATTATGGCTGGCAGGGGAACAATCTTCCTATAACCTCTGGTTAAACCTTTCTGTCCATCTTAAAAGGTTTGTCATTTCCTTTACACAAAACAGTACATATACATTTATAAGGCAAAGTTACGGATTCTGCTGACGCAATCATGTGCAATTATGCCCATGCGGACGCAAAATCCGCTTTTTCTCTACACTTGGGAGTACCTGTAATGGGTATAATACTTTGGGAAAGGTGATAATTTTAATCAAATTTGTTGTATTGGAATATAGTCTATGCGCTTGTTGCCACTTGTTACATTCTTCTACAGTTTAAGGGCCTGATTCAGAGCTGTACGCAAACTCGATGGTTTATGCACAACCCCAATGATGGATTGACAGTGCATGCACTGGAGCCACACCGCGCATTTGCTGCAATGCAGCTGTGGCCCCGGTCCTCGAAGCAGCAGCCTGATTGGCAGGCTGCATACAGCCATGTGGGACGGGGAGGGGGTGGCGATGGGAAATGTGTTACAAAACAAAGGCGTGTGTAGACATGCTGTGACCAGTGCCTGTGTCTTCAGATGCAGATTTACGGGCCTCTGCAGTGTGAATTCCCTGACCATCCCTTGTAACCTGAGGGTTACTCAAATGGCCGATGTTCATGCAGAGAGATTCAAAGATTCCTCTTTGGATACAGCAAGGGACTCCACAACATTTTTAGGTTGAGGGTGCAAGACACAGGGCTGGCTCGAGGCACGTTCGACCAGTGCGGTCGAACTGGGGCGCCACCCCATAGAGGGCGCACCCCTCCCACCCATTCCCAATTTCAGTGAGACAGTGCTGTTTTTCGGGCACTACCCCGCTGTTCCACCCGCGGAGCGAAGTGTCCCGCGGGCAGTTGGGAGGTTGGGCACCTCCACAGCCAGAGCTGGAGAAGAGGAATGGATGCACCACACATGCGCACAGCATTCATTCAATGCAGGAAGAGGCCTGGAGGCAGCCCAGCTACTGACGTAGTGATAGGGTTGCCCCCAGCCTGATGTATGGGCATGCCCCCAAATAACACAGCCTGACGTATGGACACGCCCCAAAATAATGTAATTGAGGGGCGTGGCCTATGACAATTAGGTCACGCCCATTTTTCGAACGCCTAAGTCCCGTCCCGCACAGGGCGTGGCTCCCCCCCATGGGAGGGGGGGAGCCAGTCGGCCCTGACAAGATATAATATGACTATGGCCCATATATATATATATATATATATATATAAAAAGCTTTATATATATAGTGACACATGGGGGGGCTAAATTGGGGACCTATGCCACGGGGACATATTAATACTAGGTGGGTGGGGGTTAATATTGCTGGGGATTTTTTTTATACTGAGGGGCTATTTTGGATGGGGGGTGGGAAATTACATTTCAATGGGGGCCTATGGAAACGGGTTGGGGGGTGCATAACACCCCCTTGGTATATTTTTTTAAATAAAATATTTGACTATATTTTTTAAAATGCTCTTTAAACTTAATTAAATAAAAAAAAGAAAATTTCTGTGTGGTTTTGACTAAAAAAATTGTTAGTTATGTGGTTAAACCAATATTGTCAAGCCTAGCACATGTGCAGAAATCACACTGTTATAGCATTTGCCTAAAGTCAGATGTGATGAAAATCCTCCCAAAAATGCGATAAAATATCTGGAAAAAAATACAAAAGCTATAGTTTATTGCATTTTTTTATTTAAGCCAGCTCAACATTTATACATATGGTGAAAGAAATCAAATTCAGAGACTCTGTAACAGGCGTTAAAAGTCTGAAAATAATAGGTCTCTTTTGCGAATGATTCATATACCCCATATATATTAATAAAAATTAACTATTGATATTATTATTATTATTATTATTATTATTATGCTGATTATTATTATGATTATTATTATTAATAATAATAATAATAATATAATACTAAATATTATTATTATTATTATGATCAAAAGTGTCAACATTTATAATAAATTTTAATTATTAAATTGTACAATTTGATTACTGCTGTTGGTTAAATGCAAGATAGTGCTGCTTTGTTGTTTTTCTTTTGAATTAAGATATATTTATTTTATTGGCCTTATATAGAGAAGAAAGATTTCATCAGTTAGGTAATACAAAATCCTAATTCCATGATTTTTTCCAAAGTTACTACTACACAAGTAGAGTAACTCCAGATATGTAAACTGAAATGTTTTAAACTAGTGACATAACTGAATTCTAGTGCATTGATAGCTGTAAAGTATTTTCACTGGACGTGTGTAGACCCTGTAAACCACATTTTCTAAATAGACTACTGATCATTCAAGTACAGATTATCAGGGGTGTATCTAGGGGTCTGAGCGCCCATGGCAAAGTAATGGAATGGTGCCTCCTCTCTCCATATTTTCTGTGTAAATACACACTCTGGCCCTCATTCAGAGCCGTACGCTCTGAGCAGAGCGCACGCTCTGAATGAGGGCCGGCCTCCATGAAAATGGAGCGTCCTCCTGGCCGCTCGTATAGCTGTGGGTCACCACCCACAGGCTATACGAGCGTGCAGTTTGATGGCCGCGATGGTCTTGACCATCGCGACCATTGAAACTGCGAGCCGGAGCCTGCGGTTGAGGTTTTCAACCGCAAGCTCCGGAGTGATTTTGGCTCTATCAGAGCCAAAATCACTCCCACTGACATCACTAGTGATGTCAGTGGGCCGGCTTCTGACGGGAGGCGTTCCCGTGGGAACGCCCCCGTCAGGGAGGCACGCCCACCAAAGGAGGCGTGCTGTCAGTCAAAATCCTTCGCTCGTCGCGTCTGGCGCATGCGCACGATGGAGCTCCCTCCGTCGTGCGCATGCTCAGTCCAGAACATCGACCCACTTGCGAGCGGACAGCCGCTCGCAAGTGGGTCTGAATCAGGCCCCCTGTCCTCTCCCTAGCCAAACCCCATGTCTCACCTGCCAGTTATAGTAACACAACACCCTGTCACATACTCAGCCTGTCACCTGTAGCACTACACCCTGTCACATAGTCGCACTCACCCTGTCACCTGTAACACTACACCCTGTCACACACTCACAATACACCCTGTCACATACTCACACTAAGCCTGTCACCTGTAACATTACACCCTGTCACCTGTAACACTACACCCTGTCACATACCTCTGGGGTCCCGGCCCGGAAGTCCCGATATCAGCCTGCACAGGAGCAGGAGCAGCCGGCAGGTACCCTCCCACATACTCCGCTCCCTGGTGCCCGGCGGCATGTCAGACGGAAACTCAGCCGCGGGCCCGGGTGTCCCGCCGTCAGCCCACACAGGAGCAGTCGGCAGCTGCAGGTATCCTCCCACATCCTCTGCTCCCTGGTGCCCAACGGAAAGTCAGCGCAGCTGCCGGGGAGGCCGAGTGGGGGAGGATCCGGGAACAGTGAGGAGGCTGGGTGAGGACGGGCGGGGAGGTGCTGGGGCGGTTGAGGAGGTGCTGGGAAGTAGGGGGTGGGTGACTCCCTCTCTCTCACCAGTGGCTGCCAGGCCCTGGACGGACATCATAGGGGCATACCTGGGACTCCCCAGCAGTCCTGTCTTTATTCTACCCCCTGACTATGGAAGGCACTGTCGGACGGCGCCCCCCCGCGGCCAGCGCCCCTAGCGAGTGCCATCCGGGCCAATGGGTAGATATGCCCCTGCTGATTATGTACAGCTACAGTGTTTGTCAAATACTATACACCGCATCAGCCATAACATTAAAACTACTGAGGTGAAGTGCATAACAGATTATCTCATTACAATGCCACCTGTCAAGTGGTGAGTTATATTAGGCAGCAAGTGAACACTCAGTTCTTGAAGTTGATGTGTTGGAAGCAGAAAAAATGGGCATTTGTAAGAATCTGAGCAACTTTAACAAGGGTCAAATTGTGATGGCTAGGGGACTGGGTCAGAGCCTCTCAAAATGGCATGTCATGTGGGTGTTCTCAGTATGCAGTGGTTGGTACCTACCAAAAGTGGTCCAAGGAAGGACAACCATTGAAGTGCATGGGGTGCGAAGGCTAGCCCATCTGGTCTCATCCCACAGAAGAGTTACTGTAGCACAAATTGCTGTAAAACGCAATGCAGGTTATGATAGAGAGGTGTCACAACACACAGTGCATTGCAGGGCTGCAAAGCTGCAAACCGGTCAGAGTGCTCATACTGACCCCTGTCCATCGCCAAAAGAGACTACATTGAACACTTGAACATCAGTACTGGACCACGGAGCAATAGAAGAAGGTGGCCTGGTCTGATGAATCATGTTTTCTTTTACATCAAGTGGATGGCCAGAAGTGTGTGCTTTGTTTACCTGGGGAAGAGATTGCACCAGGATGCACTATGGGAAGAAAACAAGCCGGCGGAGGCAGTGCGATCTTCTGGGAATCCTAGCATTCATGTGGATGTTACTTTGACATGTACCACCTACCTATACATTGTTGCAGAGCAAGTACATCTCTTCATGGCAACGGTATTCCCTGATGGCAGTGGCCTCTGTCAGCAGGATAATGTGCCCTGCCACACTGCAAACATTGTTCAGAAATAGTTTGAGGAACATGACAAAGAGTTTAAGGTGTTGACTTGGCCTCAAAATTCCGCAGATCGAGCATCGGTGAGATGTGCAGGAAAAACATGTCCAAGCCATGGAGGCCCATCTCGCAACTTGTCTTAAGGTTCTTCTGCTAAAGTCTTGGTGCCTGATACCACAGAACACCTTCAGAGCTCTGGCTGAGTCCATGCCTCTATGGGTCAGAGTAGTTTTAGTGGCATGAGGGGGACCTACACAATATTAGGCAGATGGTTTTAATGTTATGGCTGTTTAGTGTATGTGTTACATATGTGCAAAGTAAACGGTATGTTTGTGTGTATTAGAGTTTAAAATATCCTGTGTATGTAATTACCATGTATTTTTAGAGAAGTACATTATTATTTTTGAACAGTAAGATACCAGTAAAAGATATGATTGCTAATAAGGCTGTCAATGTGCTGCTAGCAGGCATACTGCCCTACAGCACATGCTATGAATTGTTCTGCTTGGACTGGTCCAGCGCAGCAGTTAATGTTAATGAGGGAACTTGTGGGTCAGAGGATTAATACTGCCTTACATTGTACTTTCACATTGCTTCCTAGTATAGAACTATCACAGATGGAAAACTTAAAATGATTGAAACAATTCCCAATATTTACAGACAGCACTGTTAGTAGCTAGATGATGTCAGGTGATGGGCATTAAAATAGACCAAGTAGTCTAGAAAAACAATATAATTAATGTTATAACTGCTTAATTGGTAAAAGCTATGGTACTTTCCAATTAGTTTCAGGACATAGCATAAATGTGTCCTATGTACCAACTGAGTTAGTTTCAGAGATAAGAATATATTATCCCACAAAGAAAAATGGCACCATATACAATATTATTCTCTGGGCTTAGCAGTTGGCAGGCCGCAGTTTGCGGCCCTCTGCTGTGTCTTTCAGATGGGTGATGGGTAAGATGGATTGCTGATAAAGTCTGTACTGGTACACAATCAAGCTGTGAATAAGCAAATGGACCATAAGAGGGAATGTCAAGACAAGCTGGGTTAGAACAAAATGGGGCATAATCAGTAGCGGCTCCAGCCCTCTTACCTGAGGGGGGCTGCCGCCGTTGCTGCTGGCCTGGGTCCCGGAGCCTGCTCAATGAATCTGGCAGGCGTTGGGACCTGCGCATAACACCAGTTTCTCGGTGGCTGCATAGCTTGCAGCTCCGAGAAGTCCTGTAGTGCGGCACGAAAGGTACTGCAGCAGCTTCCACTGGAAGCCGCTCTCTGCTGCTCACAGCCCGGACTGGCAATACCATTGGGAGGAGACACCTCCCCCTGGCTGCCTGTCTTCAGCGTGACTGGCAGGTGGAGCTTCCAATAGGAAGCCACCTAAAGTCACAGTGAAGCCAGTGCAGTCACGGACTGCACTGGCTCACTGAACAGTAGAGGATTTTACTGGGGGGGCTGCAGCCTCACAGCCCCTAGGTAAGATCTGCCACTGGGCATAATTGAAATCAAAACAGAAAACAAGATGAGTGTAATTGTCAGGAATCCCTGACGGGGTGCAATCTGACTACAGCCAGAGACGTACGTTACTTCCACCACATGTGATAATTAAAAGGCGCTACCGGTCCTCTCACTCTTCTAAGACAATTGTGCAGGCTTGGCGACACTCAGTTAATTGGTCACCCCCTGCTTCTAGCAATTCATAATAGTTATATCGTACACTCTATTGCCAATTGCGCAGGCTCTGTGACCAGACTATCTCACAGTTAGCCAGTCAATCCCCTGCATTCTAGCAATTATTAACAGTTTGTAGCGTAGCCCTAGCAGTCTAATATTCTACTCGCAGACTGGGTGCTAGAGCATATGACTTAGACTAATAAAGTATACTTTCTTTACAAAAAGGCATACAAAGCTTAGTTATAAAAAAAAATTACAAAGGTAAATACATGTATTGCAATTTCAATTAAAAATGTAAAACTTACAGATTAACACGCAGCTGAATCTGCCTGGGACGAACATAAGGAAACTCAGGTTACAAACTTCAATGCAGACATTGATCTACCAGTCTAAACCCAGAACAAATGGCGCACAGGCCTTTAATCAGATGATCCTCACTCCCCTGGATGAGGTCATCCAAGTCTCTGCTGACTGGTTGATTAAGCAATCTGTAAAATTGCCGTCCAGTGTTCTGGGAGCTCCCTCTGTGCACAGGGAGTCACCCACACCTACTTACATCATCTCTCTTGGTCTAGGTTTCAATAGCTATCCCTCAGCAGCATTCTCATTGGTGGTCCCTGTGTTGTGCTGTCCTGCACTGCAGTAGCAACAGGGCAGAAAGACGTGGAGGTACCCATTGTACCTGCTCTCATTCTCTGTTCACTACTTTGTACAACAGGGAACAGCAGAAGCAGCGACTTATAAATTCTCCACTCTTTTACTTATACCACTACTTTGATACAAGGCTAAACAAGTTATCTGCGAAGCACTATTAATTTATGAAATGTGATAAGTGTTCTGTTTGTTAGCAAATATATATATATATATATATATATATATATTTTTATTTTTTATTTTTTTAAGCATCACTGTGTAAGAAATAGATCCTGATTATAGGCTACTCTCCTGGTAGGCCAAAACCTGGTAAATACTGAAAACAGGCATTATCTGCTACAAGACACTCTTTTGTGAACTAGATGGCATGCTCATACCTGGGATATACAAATGTAGTCAAGGCACCAGACAGATTAATAATCAATTAACAGGGTGTGATAATAGCAGCACACCTAGAAGAGGTATGCCAATCCTCTATGGAAAAAGATAAATTACAAATCTAGATAGTGCTTATACAGATACCAACACATACAATATTCATATAAAAAAGATAATTTTTATTCAATTAACACATTAATAACTCCCGGGAGCGGGTCAATAAAAAGCTGCTTGTCATAAGCAATAACATAAAACTGCTTATATAAAATACGTAATCATTAAACATGGGCCTTGCCCATAATATTTCTCAGTCTCGCTTGGTATATTCAATCAGTGATATGAATAACGTATCATTCACCATTGGTATGCTAGGTGAAAAAAAAATCACTCTCTATGCTCCAAACAGAGTAAACTTAATAAGCACACAAGTTAGAAATGTCCACTTAGACCATAGATTACAGAAACTGTAAGTTCTAGTCAGTCTCAATGCAGCCGACATAATGAATCCTGTACAGTGGCAAATGCAGGATTTTGAAAGGGGAGTTTCCAAATTCTTGGTTACCAAACCAGAGAAACATCATCTAGACACAAATAGATAGATAGATAGATAGATACAGCTTACACAGAATTTAGGACCACTACAGTAAAATATACCACTCAGCCTATAACGGGGTACACACACACACTGACTGACACAGACACACACCGACAGACACACACACACCTCTATCACTAAAAAAACATGACTACATCAGGCAAATAAATACAGCCAGCATGATTTATTAAAGACCCCCCCTACAGTAGTGGTCCCCCCTATGCTGTGCCCCCAGTAGTAGCCCCCCTATGCAGTGCCCCCAGTAGTGCCCCTTATTTAGTGCCCCCAGTGGTGGTCCCCCCTATGCAGTGCCCCCAGTAGTGTCCCTTATATAGTGCCCCCAGTAGTCCCCCCTATGCAGTGCCCCCAGTAGTGGTCCCCACTATGCAGTGCCCCTAGTAGTATAGTGCCCCCAGTAGTAGTCCCCCTTATGTAATCCCCCTTATATAGTGCCCTAAGTAGTAGTCCCCGCTATGCAGTGTCCCCAGTAGTGGTCCCCCCTAAGCAGTACCCTTTATACTGTGCCCTAGTAGTAGTCCACCAGTAGTGGCCCCCCTATGCAGTGCCCTTTGCATAAATAGGACAATGATGCACCCAAAAATGAAAAACAACACTTACCTGAATCCCCGCTCCTGCCACACCCGCCGCTGTACGCTCCTCCATCCTCCCGGCCCGCTCTGCACTATCACCCACTGCAGGAGCTGGAAGTCGAAGCTCGAGTGAGCTCCAGACCGACTCCCTCCGTGAGTGCAGCAGCCAATGAGAGTCTCCCCAGATGATCTTCATGTCTCCCACACTTCTCCCTCTATCTGGGTCTGCGACCTCCCTAGGGTTATCCTCGGTGACACTTTGTTTTTCTAGTTTATATCTGGTGTGTATTCATATACTTTATGCCCATATCCCTTTAGCAATGATGGTTGGGATAATTTTCTTGTTCCCTATGTCGTGCTAGTTTATCCATTATTCCATTTGTATATATGCCAATGACTCTCCTGCTCCATAGAATGATTTCTCTAGTGTAATGCTGGTCTGATCTAATTTAATAAGTGTCCCAGTCTGGGTTCTAGACCCTCATCCATCATAATGTCATTTTTAGAAATTAATATAATTTTGTATGGTATTATGTTTATATATCTGATTAATTCCATATTTTTAGTCTACACATGGATAGCTAATTGTATATAATGTATTTTTCAATACACATTATATATTTTTTATTTATTATATTCCATTTAACTTTATTTCGAGTTATATGGTGGTCAGACTAGTTAATTCCTATCTACCCATTTATTATAGTAATTTGATTAACAGAATTAGGATTAAATAATAAAAAACACTTTTTTATCTAAGATTATAGACATCTATAAATAATATGCTATATAATATAATCTATTCTCTCTAATTGCATATATATCTGATAATATTTTTTGACACTTCCATGTCATTTGAAGGGACATTAGACTATAACTAAATTAATGTAGCACAATATTATTGTGTTTGTGTATAATGTGATGATCTGTTTTTGGTTTGAATATATGTTTATATTGTCTTGGAATATGTGTCCATTGCGGTTTTAGGTCAAATGAGACCGCTATTAGCTGAGTTTTAAGATAAATCATTAAAGAGTTAAACCGGATTATTCAATTAACCAATCACTTATGCTCTGGTGCTCCTTAAACTGTCCAACTAATGTAGGTGAGCAATCCAGCTTGAAAAAGGCTACGGTCAGTAGCCGAAACGCGTTGCTGCTCCCTAACTTGGGAACCGGAGATCCACCCTGGGCTTGTTATCTTACATTGAACACTACCCGACTGGCTGACGCTGCATATTCTACCCCAACCTGAAATTTAGAGCAGCTGGGCGGCTTCGACACGTGAGCTACCCTGGTACAGTGCTGCTACACATGGTCAGCGTTTCGAGCTCCCTCCACGCTGTGCCGTCCGCGCTGTCCTTTCCTGCCTTAAGGTACAGCCTTGACTACAGGGTGTCAATGAGTATTCACTACTAACTATTTGCTGTGGTCAGATACAGATATACGAGACTCTAATACACAGCAGTGGATATATAAGGATGCAGACTCTCCTATAAGACGGCACATTTTTTCAATTTATTAATGCCGGGCTATCTCTATTATTATTAATCAGAGGAGAACTGTTACACGTATATTCCCCTGAAAGGATCTCCGGGGTTACCATCTAGAGTCACTAATCTGTACCAGCCAATACGATTGTTACTGTGTAGTGCGGACCACACTCACTGCAGTCCGCACTACATTTACTGAAACCGCCACTGATCAGCGAGCAGGAGTACTCAGACCCCCCCCCCCCCCCGCATGTGTGCCTGCTGTGATGGATATTCAATGACTGCACCAACAAAGCAAATATAGTCATCGGATCCTTACCCCAAAGTTAGTGGAGATGGTAGTCCTCTGTGCTGTTATATATCTGGCCCTCCAGGACCCACCGGGACCAGCAGTGCAGTGAGGGAAGTAATACACAGCAGGGGTTTAGATGACGTATCCCAAATCCTTATTGCGGGTGAGCAGCAAGCTCTTCAGGCAGCATGTAGAGGCCAGTATTATACAAGATATTAGCAGCAGTGCTCTGTGAAGTTCCACACCGGGATGCTAAGTTGGGCAAATACCGGCACTTCTACAATGTAGCTGGCAGGTGCAAGTACTTCATTACTCAGATTGTAGTGGAAATAGGTGGGAGTCAGGGAGGCCAGATAAGAGGAGTTTGTAATAGTCCAGACTGGAAATGATCAGTGAATGGGTGAGGGTCTTAGTTGACCCCAGGGTCAGAAAGGGTCTAATCCTGGCAATATTTTGGAGTTGGAAATGCAGGACTGTGAGAGGTGCTGGATGTGTGGTTTGAAGTAGAAGGAGGAGTCAAGGATGACTCAAAGACAGTGCACTTGTGAGCTAGCGGAGATAGTGGTGGTGTCAGTAAATAAAAGAATTGAGGGAGGTGAGGACATTTGGGAGGGTGGGAAAATGATCATCTCAGTCTTTGACATTTTAAGTTTAAGAAAGTGCTGGGACATCCAAGAGGAAATAGCAAAGAGACAGTTGGAGATATGAGTAGAGATGAGCGGTTCGGATTCTGTGGAATCCGAACTCTCCGAACATAGGGGATCCGAGTCCACCCGAATGCTGTTCGGGTGTTCCCTGCCTGACTCGGATCCCCGTTCGAGGCCGAGCCGCAGCCTCCTGATGTCGGATTCTCTCGAGAGAATCCGACGTCAGGGCTCTTCTAGTGTAGGGCAGACCGCTGTGATAGCGGTCTGCCCTGCACAGATCAAACACACAGCCGCCAGCGGCAGCTTTGTGTTTGTAATAGCAGCCAATGAGAGTCACACAGACTCTCATTGGCTGCTGCACGGAGGGAGCCGGTTGGAGCTCACTCATGAGCTCCGTCGTCCGGCTCCCTCCGTGCGTTATACAGCAGAGCAGAGCGAACGGCGGCGGGAGCAGGGATTCAGGTAAGTTTTTTTTTTTATGTGTGTGTGTGTGTGTAAGGGGGCATACTACTACTGGGGGCCTGCTAAAGGGGGGCTTACTACTACTGGGGGCCTGCTAAGGGGGGGAATACTACTACTGGGGGCCTGCTAATGGGGGGCATACCACTACTGGGGGCATGTTAATGGGGGCACTGCTACTGGGGGCATGTTAATGGTGGCACTACTACTGGGGCACTACTACTGGGGGCTTACTACTGGGGTGCATGCTAATGGGGGCACTACTACTGGGGGCCTGCTAATGGGGGCACTGCTACTGGGGGGCATACTAGTGGGGCCCTGCTAATGGGGGCACTGTTACTGGGGGGCATACTACTGGGGGCATGCTAATGGGGGGCATACTACTGGGGGGCATACTACTACTGGGGGTACTGCATAGGGGGCCCTACTACTAAGGGGACTGCATAGGGGGCACCACTACTGGGGCCATTGTGTAAGGGACACCACTGCTGGGGGCATTATATAAGTGGCACTACTACTGTGGGCATTGTATAAGGGGCATTACTACTGTGGGCTTTGTGTATAAGGGTCACTACTGTGGGCATTGTGTAAAAGGGGCACCACTGTGTGTCGTAACATAAATAAGGGACAATACTTTATGCTGTAATGTGAATCAGGGGCACTATGTGTGATGGAATGTGAATAAGATTATGCACAGTGATTCCTTGGGCCATAGCCCACTACGTAAACAAGTACTGTGATTCTGCTGGCCGTACCCCACTGGGTGGGTGCAGTACTTTTCATTTCTGCCACTGCTGTGTGGCAATGTATCATTGATGAGCTTTATACTGTGGTGTCTGTGCCGCTGCGCCGCTGCTTTGTCGCTTAGTAACCAGTCAGCTCACTCCAACCTTTGGCCAATAATGGTGAAAACAATATTATAAGCTGTGAGGTGTTCTAAATTGACTAAAAATTACTGGAATTAATGTTATTGAGGTTAATGATACTCTAAGAAGAAAAAAAGGAACCAATTTATGTGATTTTTGCTGTTTTTGTAAATTTTTGTAAAAAAAATCCAAATCCAAATCTAAAGCCAGTCACCGCAGTTTGGCAAATCCAAATCCAAAGCCGGAAGACGAATTAGAACCAAATCCAAATCCGGCAAAAATGGTCGGGCGCACATCCCTTGATATGAGTGAGTAGAGTAGTAGTAGTAGGGTAGTAGACATAATACCCTTTACCAGTGCTTGGACTACATGCCCCATGTACATATGGTTGATCTATGACCTCTAGACCTGCCCACGTAATTTTTAACCTAAATTCAAATAATTGTGCAAAACTCTCCCTAGGTAAAAACTACCTAAGTTTTGGGGAGTTTACATTAATATCTGCTATTTTAGCTACAATATGACTGTAAATACTGTATGATGCATTATGATGTGGTATTAAGGAGATACTTCATATCTCAGAAATTATACTTCTGAGTGATCTCCAAATCGCACCGAACCTGTGTATAGACTTGATAAATTTTAATGGAAATTTGGATGTTCCTAGTGATTATGGAAATACAGGGTCCATAAGTGTGAAAACACCCTTATAAAAAGGAAATGAGTAAGGAAAAATGAATCCAGTGTCTACACATATGATATGGGAGTGGGGGAAAGCTTTTTACGGTATGTCATGAGTATGGCGGCCATCTTGAAGTTGGCCATCTTGGATGCAACTAATTTTTTTAATTGGGAAGGTAGTCATGTGACATATCAAACAGATGCGGAATTTCATAAGAAAAATAATGGTTTTCTTCATTTTAACATTTTAACATATCTATTCATTCTTGAGTTTTAACTGAGTTCTCTTTTGCAGGTAGTGACATTACTAAGGAATAGAGACATTGCTAACAATGGCACTAACACAAACAGAACGTGTGAAGATTGTCTTGATAACTAGAGAATGAAGCACATGTGCTATTGCAAATAATTTCACCCAAATAGACCACCCATTACTCACAGTGCAGTTGCCAAACTCATTGATAAAGATAAACCAAAAAGTGAATGACCAAAAAGTGCCTAACCCTAAAAAATGTTGAAAAAAAACCCTTAAAACATGTCAACCATTTGAACCTGTCGAACTTATGTACTGCCGAACTTTTGTCCTATTGACTGCCGACCTGTTCATTGTCGACCTTATATCCGGATTCCCTGTACTGCGGGGATGGGGAACCTCAGGCCAGGGGCCGTATGAGGCCCCCCAGAAACATTTTGTCTGGCCCTCAAAGCTTTTTCTGCTAGCCTCATCTGGCTAGCAGGGTGCCTAGAATGACATCCTGGAGCCAAAATATATGCAGCAGTGCCGCCTGGAGTGTCCTTATGATGCTTCAGATGGTCACACCGCTGCCCTTACAGCTCCCCAGGGCATCCTCAGGATGCTCCGGCATTGCTGTAATCACCGGCGATTGTGGCCCCGCCCCATGTGACATCACACGGAGGGGGCATGGCCTGTACCTAGCCCGCGAATAATGTTATATATATCAAAATGGCCCTCGATAGAAAAAATGTTCGCCACCCCTGCTGTAATGTATGCCTGGCTTCCAGCATTACAATAGTGTCTGTTTGTCTTGTGTTTATGCCTGGTAGCACTCTTTGAGCCATATTCAATTTGGAGCGTAAAACCGTTCTCGGCGAAACGTTTTCGTTGATGACGTCATTTTCGCCGATTTCACTTATTCCTGTATCCAATTGTATCGCACCGGCGAAAATGCAATGCAATGTAATAGGTGAGAATACCCGGCAGAAAAAAGTGCAGAATTGGGGTTTTGGTGTGCAGAGGTACGGAAACCACTGTGTACCCTTTGTACACCCCCTTGATGCAAACTGCATCAAAAAACGCTTAAAAAAAAACGTGGACGAAAAAATTCAAAGTGGGGGTACAAATTAAAAAAACTAGTGAAATACCCTTGGAGGGGTCTACAAGTATGGGGGAGGTGTTTTTTTGATTGCAGGTGCTTGCTGAAGGAGCGTTTTTGCCGCTTTTTAATGCTTGACTTTAGCAATTTTTAAATATGTTTGCACCCATTTTCATGTACCCCAAATTTGATGGGACTACTTATTTTCCCCCCAAAAAATTACTAAATGCTGTTCTTCACCACTCTCCCAAAGATGCTAAATAGCACCTATTCAGACCATTCAAAGACCCCAAATACCTTTTGCAGGGCTATTCGGCGGAACCAGTAGTGAACCCCCATGTCAGAGCATCTTTACGGGGGGGTGTAAGGCTGATTTCCCAAAAAATTACAGGACTTTCCGCCGATTTCATTTTCGCCGGCTCCCGTTTTCACCAATTTGGAATTGAATATGGGGATACGCGGGAATGTGTGCGGTAAGTTTTCGACAACAAAACTTCCGATGAGGGCGAAAAGTCCGGCAACTGGCTTTTTGCTCCAAATTGAATGTGTCTCTCTGTCCTATCAGTGAGTCAGTTTCCTAACAGAGGGCCTGATTCAGAGCCGGACGCTATTTGCGCTCGCTCGTTCAGAAAAAAGGGGCCGGCTATTTAAATTGAGCGCTCGCTCTTTGCGATCTGTTGACGCCTCTATGTCTGAGTGAGCGAATGAAATATGTGCGCGCTATTTTGTAAAGACGCCCCCTGGCCGCTCGCATCCTACGTCATCTCCGCTATTTATTTGATTAATAGAGTACATCGAAAGGTGTCTGAACTGCTCGCAGTGCTTGTGGTAGGATTTTCCTACCGCAATCATGCGAACAGTTCAGGCTAAGAAACAACCAAGTGACGTGGTCGATGACGCTGCTTTGTTAATTATGCACACCCTTAAAACACCCGTTTTGACCGTTTGGCACGCCTGCTTTCGGATCTCCACTCCCCGTTTTCAAGCACCTTCCCCTGTTACCACCCACAAACGCCTCATCCTGTCACTCAAATTAGCAAGCACTCGCTATTTTGCGAGCGCTCGATTTCTGACCGCAATGACTGGTTGGCACATGCGCATTACGACCCATACGCATGCACAGTTGTGCGAACATTGCTCGGAGCGAACGAGCGGCCGCTTACGAGCGGCTCTGAATCAGGCCCAGAGTCAGTGTGTCTATCGCTCAGCTTAAACTTACTCAGAAGGCTGATGGCCCCATGATCTGCACTCAACATTTCCAATGTTTCCATTTTTGTGTGTGAGCAACATATGTGAGATGCTTTCAGTGGGTGTCTTTAAGCAGTGGCTCATTAGCAGATTTTTGCAATTGCGAATCTGTGAGAGATCGCAGCTGCAATGGCATTTACTTCCACATCTGAATCAGGCCCAAAGTGGGAAAAGATTAGGATATCATCAAGAAACACCACGACAAATTAGAAAATAACATCGCTTAATAACTCAATCACAAAGTATTGGAAAACTTTGGTACATTGCATGAATCAAAATGCAGGCCAAAATACTTGTAGTACCTTTAAGTTTATAGGCACTACCTAAATCTAATTTGGTAAAGATGCTGGCACTACTACTCTACTATAATCCAAACACTAAAGCTGCATACACACAAAACGATTTAGTTAATGACGATTTTAGTAAACGCCTTTGAAAAAATTAACTAAAATCGTTTACTACAGTTGTTCATTTACGATGTTCATTTAAATGTAATGAACGATTTTTTAGAACTACAAACGATTTTTGCATATTCCCTTACTGAAAATCGTTGAGTTGACAAGTCTGACTGAACTACAAACTACAAACGTGAACGCGCATGAACGAAAGTCGTTCATCGTTTGACTCAGAAAGTGAACGATTTTTACAAACGATTATCGTTAAACGTTATCGTTTCACGATAATCGTTCAAAAAATCATTGTGTGTGTATGCAGCTTTAGAGATAAGGGGAATATTATATTATTTTTTGACAGTGATAGCATTCAGAGCCCTGTAATAAATACATGGTTGCAAGATTCCATCCTTCTTCTCAACAAAGAAGAATTCAGCACCAGCTGGAGAAGTCGTTTTATGAATGAAGCCTCTACGCAGTTCTCCTGATTGTATTTGGACATGAATTTTGTCTCTGATTGGGAAAATGAAAGCAAGAAAAGGAGTTCAGCTAGGCAAAAGATGAATTGCACAATCCCACTTGGCATGAGATGGCAACACCTATGCCTTCTGCAGGGGTATAGATACAGGGGGCACTGCATAATGGGCACAACTACAGGGGGAACTGTATAATGGGCACAACTACAGGGGCACTGCATAAGGGGCTCTAATACAGAGGGCATTGCATAATGGGCTCTAATACAGGGGGCATTGCATAAGGGGCTCTAATACAGGGGGCATTGCATAATGGGCTCTAATACAGGGGGGTATTGCATAATGGTCAAACTACAGGGGGAACTGCATAATGGGCACAGCTACAGGGGGCATTGCATAATGGGCACTACTGGGGGAATTGCATGCATAATGGGCACTACTACTGGAGGCATTGAATAAGGGGCACTAATACAGTGGTCATTGTATAAGGGCACTACGGTGTCGTAACGTGAAGGGACTACTATGTGGTGAATTGGGGATACTATGTGTGATTTCAGCAGGACAGACCTCACTTCCCTTGTTGTGAGGTCACGCCCCCTTTTTGCATACCACACCCCCTTTTTTCGGGCTTGGTAGATCACAAAAGGTTATTTGTTTTAAAAGTAGATCACAGAGTCCAAAAGTCTGGCCACCTCTGAGCTAGACAATACTATATTATAACTATAGATCACTCATTGTCACTATATATTTATTTTCTAGTTACTTCCTGCAGAATATAAATTGTTCACAAAAAATGTAATTGCAACTTATTTGAAATATATGAGGACAGAGAAATATAATTCCAGAACAGTTGTTATTCTAAAATAAACAATAAATCTTGGCAATATGACAGGACAAATGTATCATTTCAGCAGAGACTAATCTACAGAGTTTAATACAAAAAGTACTAATTGAGTTTGCAAACATCAGGAAATCTAGCATAAATTTTCAAGTGCCAGATACATATGAACATGGATTGATTTCCAGAGTTATGTAACACAAGAACTATGCACATAAGCTGATAGACATACAATTCAATTGGTTACATTTGGGATGAGTGTGTGAACATTTATTGAATTCCAAGGCAGCAGCTAATTTAGTGTTATTAAAAACACCACCTTTACCGAGCCATAGATGGGACAGATTAAGGGGCTTATTTAAGAAATCGGTGATAGGCCTATACTGAAGTTTTCGCTGGAGGAAAAGGATGCTCTGATGAGTAATTGGAGCACACATGACAATCAGTGAATTTAAAGGTCTGGTTTAGGGATGGCCAGTGCTAACCAATGGCTTATAACAATGCCTTTGTCTTGATAGGGAAGGGTTTTGCAATTTGTTAACATGGGGGCAATGGTGGCAAAAATTGCATGCTTCATTAATGATGGTTGTTTCCCTTGTTTGGCGATGTTATGCCACAAGAAGAAACTATTAGTCCTAAAGTATCAGTTTACAAGTGACGGTTACAAGATATGGAAAGGCATGTACAGATGGCAGCAAGATGGGAAATATTCTTTCCCACCCTTGCGTAGGCCATACCTAGCCCAGCCTGAGGGCTCTGCACAGCAAATTCATGTGGAGTAAGGATGGTAGTAGAGTAGGTTTTATTGAAGTTGCACGGTGGAAAATCAGGCTCTAGTATATTAAGCAGCTGGTGCCGGTTGTGATCTTATGGTGTACCGTTGGCCTGTACAACATTAAAGTTGGGTTGGGTGAATATTCTTTGTACTGTAGCTAAGTTATCACAACCACATAGGGTTTGCATCTGGACAATTTGACTACGGTGAAGTGGAGCCAATCAGTGTGCGGTTATGTCATAGTGTGATTTGCAACATATTCACATTCTCCTAAGGGGATCCTGTACATGTGTTTCAATGCACTGTTTATAACTGGTGCTTAATTTCAGTCATGGTGATGTGGTGAATGTCCCAAGAATAATGGGGCAGCACAGATGGTGTAATGGTTAGCATTATTGCCTCACAGCACTGAGGTTGTTGTTCGATACCCACTATGGCCCTAACTGTGTGGAGTTTGTATAGTCTCCCTGTGCTTGCGTGGGTTTCCTCCGGGTGCTCTGGTTTCCTCCCACACTCCAAAATTATACTGGTAGGTTAATTGGCTCCTAACAAAATTGCCCCTAGTGTGTATGTGAGCATGTGATAGGGAATATAGATTGTGACTGGTGTGAATGCCCAAATATTCTGTGTACAGCGCTGAGGAATATGTGTGCGCTATATAAATAACTGGTAATAAATAATAAATAAATAATAAAATGTTTGAACTTTTGGCTAATAAACCTCATTGCAGTCTATGTAATTAGCGACCCACCCCGCCTTTGCATGGGAGCAATTTTAAATTAATGGCGATAGTTTTTTATAATTGAGGTCTTATAAGATTGCCCTGTAGACAACATTAGTCGTTTTTGCTCCTGACATCAACACGAAAAGATTTAGTTTTGACGTAACACGCAAAAGGGCCACGTAAAGTTGTCCATGAGAAAAACAGTCTCCACTTAGGTCAACTCCAGCCAAGCTAAGTGTCTGTCCCTGTACTTTATTTATTGTCATGCCAAAGTAGATTCTTACCAGGAAATGGATAATACATATCAATCTCTACATGGTATAAAATAAAGTCCATCATTGTGATATATCTTTAAAGGTTTAGGCAGTGTAAGCCAAGTAAGTGCTTGGACGTCCATTTTTTATTGACTTGCTTCACTAAAATAGTCACTGCTCGGCTCCCTTTTGTCATACATTAATGTCTCATACACCTAATCCTTCCTCGACAAATGCTCTGTAGAACAGTGAAAACTGCATCAAAATCCGTCTAGTGGTTCTCGAGATTAGCCCGAACACACAGACAGACGCCAACCAGGGACTTTATTTTATACAATGTATATATTAGTTGCTGTGGCATACCATGTACAGTGAAGTGCCTCAAGTTTAGAGACGATTAATGTACAGATGAGATTAGACAGGAAATCAATCTCTAACCAGCTGGAGTAAGAGTCAACATACTCCAAGGGCCTGACTCAGAGATGCGCGCATCTATGCAACCGCTTGTGAAGGAAGCCGTCATCACTATCTGTGCGGACTTGTACCAGCTCTACCCTTGTAGATGTACGAGATCTGCACATGGTCAGTGCGGCTTCTGCGCATGTGCAGATCTCAAACCATTGGAGATGAATGTAAACATCGGTTTTCTGTACATCTCTGAATTAGGCCCTATAAACGTTTAAGACAGTTGCTAGGAAAATAAAAAGCCTTCCATTGCTCAGAAATCTCCCTTGGTTTTGCACTTAAGATATAGCCCGTGTTAGAAGCATTGAACAACAGCAGCTGCAATTATACAACCTTTCATTTCACAATTTCTGTTTTGTAGTAGTCACCTTTCAGGCGCACACAAAGCTGGTGGTCAGAATCCCAGCTCCAGAATCCCAACGGCTGCGGTGAGTATTAGGGTTAGGGGGCGGCTTAGGGGGAGGGTTAAGGGTAGGCACTAAGGGGAAGGTTAAGTTTAGGCTGCCGGAGGGGAGGGTAGGGTTAGGCTGCGGGAGGGGGAGGTTTTTGATTAGGGTAAAAATATTTACCTGCATGCGTTAGAATTGTCATCATCGGAATTATGCTGCCAGGATTTTGACTGCCAGCATTATCAGCGCCGTGATCGTGTATCCAACCCATAAATACATGTTAGTAAATAAATATAAAAAACTGCACTTTTCAGTTACCTGCAAAATTAAAAAAACTTTACTTGGTTTTGCACCTAAAATGTAGCAGAAGTTATCTAAGGAGGGAGGTTCATAAGTCTGAACTTTTTCACTGCAATGCTAGGAGAACCTGTTTACCTTGGGATCTGCATTAGCTTCACACAGTGGCGTCCCTCCCCGCTATTGCACTCGGTGCGCCGCCGGGAGACAGGGGGCGTTGCCTCGCGGAAGGGGCATGGCCTCGTGGCCCGAACCCTTAACAAACGGGGAGCTCCGGTGGAGGGGGGTCCCGGAGTTGCGGACTGCACTCGGGGACCACTCTGTGTGCAGTGCCGGCTCCCTCGCTTTGCCAGGAGCCAAGTGCTGAACGAAATGTTACAGTGTAGCACCCGACTCCTTTCACTGAGGGGGAGTCGGCACTTTGGTGGGTACGGCCGCAACACCTTGTAACGCCACTGGCTTCACACAAGGCATTTAGGGACATGTTTTTCACAGTCCACATTTTTAATGTTGATGTGATAAATATTTTTTACGTAAATTCGCCAAGTGAAGCTGAATATCCAGGCGAATTTACTAATAACCTCTTGCCAGGAGACAGACTCCGATAAGAGCCCACCCAGACGAAGAGCTGTGAGCAGTGTGATAGTGTAATGCTATCACACTGGTTCCCGGCAAACACTATGCATGCGTGACTGGCACATGCGTCACCAGGGAGTGACGGAGGTGGGGCTGTAGGCCCCCTGTGTGAAAAGTTTTGCAATGTGGTAGCCCATAGGCTGCTACAGGTTACCATCATCTGCAGATGACATTATCCTATCAGGGCCAGGCTCCGGAATATAATGCTTGGTATAACTGACAGCTTTGCAGCCCCCGTAGAAACCTATAAGGGTTGCGGCTGCTGTCAGAAATGGATGGACCACAGTAGATATTGGAGACATATGCTGCAGTCCATCCTTTATACACTGGGCAATTCTTAATATTTGCAGGTATCCCTCAAAAATGAGTGTTTTCAGTGAATATCCCGTAAATATTATTTGATAAATAGACCCCTAATCCTGATGTAATTTAAGAGGGAGGGGGAGGGGGTGCATCAGAGGGGACAAGAAGGAGGGAGAGGCAGGTACACCTCATACATCTATGATATTGGGGTAGAGGCCATAAGGGATGCTAATGCTTCAAATTCTATGTAAAGAAAAAAATACAGCAGAAAGGTAAAGCAAAAGAAACATGCTAATGGGTCCCAGTTTTACAGGTAGCAATAAACACATTACCCTTCTTACCCACCAAAAGGCAAGGGCAAAGGAAAAAGTGATTGTTGATGGAAATCTTGCATCTGCCAACAGTGAGCAGGCTTTCCCCACTTTGTGTGACCAGGGATCACCTAGGGGATAAATGTGCTTAACACCTTGCGTTTTCCAACACTGTATCTACTAATGGATCGATTTAATTAGACCGAGGAGGGTGAGTTGTTGTCTTAACATTGTGAAAATGTCGCCAATGGCACTGCATGTCGTTCCCTCCCCAGGGGTGTGTCGACATTCATACAATCAGAATGTGAACATGAGAATGCTTTACATGTCGACATTCACCATGTCGACATTCATAATGTGGACACTGCTAAAGTGTCAACATGTCGACAAATAGTCCCTGGTGGTCTAGTGGTGACTTACCTACTCCTAGCAGACATTTGAAAGAGCGGCAGTTCCCCCTTCCCCTAGTGCCTAACAGCGCACCCTAACCCTTACCTCCCCCAGTGCCTAACCCTAATTCTACCATCCCACAGCCTAACTCTAATGTCAACATTTCACATGTTAACATTGTGAACATGTCATCATTCTGAGGATGTCAATATGTTGCTTGTCGACATTTCAACAATGTAGACACCATAACTGTCAACATTGTGGTGTCAGCATGATTGCCACATTGTGAAAGTTGACCTTATGACTGGATCCCCCCTCGAGGTCCAATCTCGACTCAGATTTTTGTACCAGCCCTAGCTGCTGCAGTCTATGGACTACTTACTGCACAAATTACCAAACCGCGCAATCTCAGTAACACTGCTGGGTCCCAATATAAAAGTTAAATGATCACATTAGCGATCATTTCACTTCTTACACATCTCAGGGACAGGCTCCTTTCAAAGCCCCTGTCCCTGTGTGTGTATATTAGTACATCAATTCATTATTGCAGAGAATAGCGAAATAAATTATAATGATCGTATCTAACCGATGATTAATAAATATGCCCTTTAGTCTCATCCCTACTAGGTAATATATTCTGGCTGTTTAATGCAAAAGATGTAGAAATGTGAAGGTGAAATGTATACACTTGGGGTGAGTTTATGTTGCAGTGAAAATTGGATTTCAGATGTTCTGAATGGATGCATAGTGGGGCCTATAAGTGCTAAGACTTTGGGCCTGATTCAGAGGCGCATGCTATTTGCGTGCGCTCACTCTGAATCAGGGCGTCCCTAATTTTTTTTTGACAGGCCTCAATGGCCGCTCGCACAGCTGTGGGTTACCACCCACAGCGTGTGCATGTGGCCTGGCGATGGTCGCGATTTTCGCGACCATCAGGCTTGTGAGGAGACCCTGTGGTAGGGTCTCACGTCTCGCAAGCCCGAGTGGACTTCCTGCTCTAATAGAGCAGGAAGTCCACTACTGACATCATTAGTGATGTCAGTAGGGCCGCCCACAAACGGCAGGCGTTCCTTCAGGAACGCCTCCGTTTGTGCAGCCACCCCCCCTCCCCGCCTACAAAACGGGGCGAGCTGTTGATCAACATCGACAGTCGCCCCGTCTTGTAGCGAGCCCCGGAGCGAGTGATTTCTCACTCGCTCTGGGGCTCGCGCACGCCGCACTTGCGCAATGGCCCACCATTGACGCGCTTGCGATCGCTATGCGCTTGTGAGCAGGTCTGAATCAGGCCCTTTGTAGCTATAAAGGGGCCCATTTATCATTAAATATTTGCAGCATATTCACCAAAAAACAACCGTTTTCAGGGGATAACTGCAAATATTTACTATCCCCCAGATGTAGTATGGAGGGAACGCAGGAGGTATTTCCGATATCTGCTGTTGTCCCTACAATTCCGACAGCAGCCACAACCCCCATAGGTTTCTATGGAGGATGCGATGCTATCGGACGGAGCGTAACTAGGTTTTTTGGTGTACTGTGCCAGAGAAAGCATTGGCGCCCCCCCTCCCTCCCATTTTTTAATGACATAAGACAGTGCACCTGAAAAAGGGCCATGGCCTCATGGGGAAAGGCCAGGGAAGAGATAGGTGAGGCCAGGAGATGCAGGGGATAACAGAAGAGGAAGCTACAAGTGAGACTGATAATAAACAGGAAAATTGACAGGCCCAAACAGCACCCCCAGCCCTGCGGTGCCCTGTGCCATGTCACTGGTCGCACTACCCTAGTTACGGCCCTCCTTTCAGAGCCTCTGTCCCTGCGGGTGCTGTTTCATACATCCCGGCGTTATGATCACATATCGCAATATGATCATGGGCACAAATATTGCGCCCAGATTGCACTGCAAATGTAATTATTGGTATATGGGCCCCTTAGTCTGTCAGTAGCTTCTGGTTTTTGCAGTGGGTCCCTTTGTTCCTCCTTTACCCCCCAAAAAACACATTTTTGAATACAGGAATTTTGGCTAAGAGTACATTTTTTACAGAGCTTTGGGCTTATTTATCAAGCCCCTGTAATCATGCCGACACAGTAGTAAGTAATACCCCTTTTACACTGGAGCTAAAACCCGGGTTTTTGAAGGGTTAACCCGGGCAGCTCCCTGGTGTAAAAGGGGAGAGAGTTGGATCGCCGGGTCCAGTGACCCGGCAATCCAACCAAGGTAACTAGCAGGGTTTAACACGGGCGTAGCCCGTGAAACCCTGCTGTGAGAACAGCGCACTCCGGGTCACGATGACCTGGAGTGTACTGCTAGCCGGCCGATTGGTCCGGCTTCAGTGGCGCTTGGAGATGACGTCATCTCCAAGCGAACACTTTCACTCCGCAAAAGCCGGGTCTATGCAGACCCGACTGCGGTGTGAGCGGCGCTGACTCGGGAATATCCCGAGTCGGCGCCGGCAAAATTCCGGGTCTGATCCGGAATTTAGGTGGAAAAGGAGTATTATAGAGCACACTTAAGTCCCCACACAATGCATAGGGACTTGCAGTTGTGCTATAGATATGCAAATGTGCACTCGCTTAATAGCTCAATTAAAAACTACAGTATATACTTTTCTGAATGTGTTACAGTATTGGTACTACATTATACCAACTGATTAAAAAACACTGGCTGCAACTGAATATGGTGCTTTATAAAAAGCTTTTACTTAATAAGTATGATCTCATCAAAATAGCTTACAGTGTGTGGCTGTCGGAATGGGATGAATTGCTGGACATTAATACAGACCTGCGTTAGAAATGCCAATTTCTCTCAGCTTTGCCCCTTTCTTCTCTATCTGTTATCGCCTATTGTCTGTGACTCCCCTCCTCTCATCTCCCCGATCTGCTCCCCCTCCTCTCACTCCCCCCCACCACCTCTCTCCGGCGATGCTCGCTGCTCCCCGCTGCAGACAGAGACAGTGCCCGGCCGGATGAGCAGGTCACACGGCGAAAAGGCAGCAGCACCGGTGGCAGGAGGCAGCGCTCAGGCTGGGGCTTCCAAGCAGCAGACGGGCTCCTCCAGGTCACCAAGGAGCGCGGTGGTCACCGCTGTCTGACTGACAGCGCAACCAGGAGCTTCCCCCGGGACTTTCCCTCAGTGTGTGTGGAGGCACCGGTACGACCATGTCCCAGCCAGCGGCACGGCGGCTGCAGCGCGGAGCTCCCCTGATGCTCCATCCAGGTACCGGACCTGTTACACTGCGCACTCACATCTGTATGCACCGGCATGTGTCTGCAGGGAAGGTGGAATTATTAATTACCCTGCATCTGGCGGTAATGTGCGGTATGCATGGGCCACCTATCCTGTGCAGCACTCATAGAAGATTGGAGCAGATACTGTAATGTGAAAACAGTTGTTAGTTTAACTTCAAAGGGATAACAGTCAAGGAAATCCATATATGTATTGATTTGCTTTTTTACTTTTCAATCTATATTTATCTATCTATCTATCTATCTATCTATCTATCTATCTATCTATCTATCTATCTGTCTCTCTACACACACACAAATATATACTGTGCGTGTGTGTGTGTGTGTAAACAATTATCTTATCAGAGCTACTGTATATGTTAGCAGCGCTCTTGGATGCAGTGGTCACCTGGTTTTTGAATTCTTTCCATCAGTACCTATACAAAGTGGAAATTGGGTATTTAGTTATATATTGGGACAGTACTTTATATAAAATGTATGTAATGACACGAAGAGCATTTACTAACTTGTAGATCTTGTGTTCCGAACTGTAATCATTTTTCTTTTAATCTCCCACTAAGGAGTACAACACGATATTGATAAGTAAAGTTTCTTATATTAGCACTGCTAGGTGTCAGTAACAACATTCATGTCCCACACCAACATGTAACACCTACAGTTTCTATTGTTAATTTGGCATTGCTTCATTTAAAAGCTCCAACAATCTGTAAAAAGTGATGATTAGTAATGATACTAAACATGAAAGTGTCCGCACTATCCAGAGCTACCAATTCACCTGTTTCTTTGTGTAAGACACAATGCAAACAGATGCACGGTGCCAAATTATTTCTGTATAGGATTCTTGGAATACAGGGATTGTTCATCAGACACACTGATTATCTCTGGCGCTCTCCAAATAGAGCATTTTCTGCATTCATAAACAGCCCACAGGTGTACCTGCTGACCCTAATATACATGTCAACTCATAATATATACATAGAAAAATACAACGATTTATTGTAAAGGCTCTTAACAGCTATCCAATCTGTGATGTTAGCAAACACAACATGACCCCAGGTACAGCACACTAAAACAAGTTATTTGATGCTGTGTCTCTATAGCAGATTTCTATGTGTAGAATGTTTATTATGTTACCATAGTTTAGCATACTACAGACTGGCTGTATTTCTAAAATTAGATCCAGAAAGGAAAACAGTTTACAAGACAGATTTAATAGAGAGATCTATGTTGGGGCATAAACATTCCTGCTGTGTGCCAGGAATGTCTTTTCACCTAATGGACGTTTACAAATCTAAACCAAAGTCAAATAAATTTAACACAGACTTCGTCTAAATAAAATAATGTAGCCATCATTACTGTATAAAGCAATGTGACAAATTGCAGGTGCCACAAGGATATGTATCACACATTGACAGGGTTATCTCTACTTACATGTACAGATTATTAGTAACAATACTGTACATGTGTCATTTGTATGAATATTCCAGTTCATTTTGTATGTTCTACAGTTCACTCATTTAAAACTGGCATTGTCTTTTTATGCAAACTATAAGAAATTAGTATTATATATATATAACAGCTGTTATGCTATGAGCACCAAGAGGTTGAGGGTTACCAATCTTAGTATTGCCCCAAATTCAGTGCTGAAAGTGCAACCAATCCAGGCATATGCTGGATAAATAGCAAGTATCTGCAGTCTATATGCTGTTTCTCCAAATGAAACACTAGTGTTGCAATGTAGACGTGCAATGCAATCTCTCTGCTGTTGGCATCACCCTAAACCAACTGTCAATGCTTATTAATTGATGAATGCTTCAGGTTTTGAATTCGCCATAGGTACACAACACTGCGTTTGTAAACATGTTGGCTGTCCTAGAATCTGCAGCAAGCACACTACCAATGAAGCCGTCAGGTGTTGTTATTTGCAGCTGAACCTTTCTATCCTCTGCAACCAAGGATTCAACTTCTTGCAAAACTCTTTACAGAGCCCATTAGAAAAAATGTAGCCTGCATTTCCTCTGCATAAATAAGTAAAGCATGGGTTGTAAGGCTAGAGCCTTCCTTTCTCTATCCTAGAATCAAAAAGACTGGTGGTTACGGATAGTTAGCAACACCCTAGATTTGGGATTTACAAAATAATGAAGAAATCAAGAGACAGTCATTCAAGCCTTGGAACTCGCAGGATCTTTGATAGATCTACTGTAGGGAAGATGTCTATCTGTTCACATCAATAGACATGACTCCCAAAATGTAGGCAGCAGCAGTCATTTTTCAGGCGTATCAGCTACAGTATATGGCTGGAATTTGTACAGCTTTGCTCTATCTTTCTCTCTGTTTGTATAAGGAAACTATGTAACATCATTGTTCAGGTCCGAAAATAAATCAGATTCGTGTTCTAGAGAGTAGTTTAGCTTGTAATAATCCAGGGTACTCATTGGTAGTTCATGTCCTACGAGTTACTCAAAGCAGACAATATTTAATTGAATTTCAAACCAGTTAGAATAATTCACAGATGGACTAACATATTTTTAACGTTACTTTGCAGAAATGCAGTGAGCCTCATGCGTGAAACATACTCGACACACTCTGCAAAATACCTTGGTTTTACACTGGTGTGCCTGTATAGATTACCCAGCTCATATCAAGGTGTATGCCTAATCTCCACTCTTCTCTCACAATCTAGAAGATCACATACTGTAGGTGTATGGAGAGGCAAAAACATTTCCAGAGGTGCACTGAGTAGAAGCGTAAACCACATATCAAGGTCCAAACTCCCACCACTATAAAAGCACCTCTGCCAATAAACTAAACATTTTTGTTTTTCTCTTCAGTACTTCCTTTATCCTGTTTCCTTATTCTTATTCTCAGTGTGATGATTGCAGGTTATAGTTGACTCTGCTCTGCACCTCAACTGCTGTACTTGTCGTAAATTATATCCAGTGTGTCTATTGGTTGACTCATATACATGGGCAGGGCCTCCATCAGGGGGGAACAGCTGGGACTGGAGTAGTGGGCCCGGACATAGGGGTGCTGGCTGGGGAGACAGAAGTGGAGCTGGCTGGAGAGACAGAAGGTGGCTGGCTGGGAAGACAGAAGGAGGGTTGGCTGGGGAGACAGAAGGTGGCTGGCTGGGGAGACAGCAGATGGGCTGGCTGGGGAGACAGAAGGTGTCTGGCTAGGAAGACAGCAGGGGGCTGACTGGGGAGACAGAAGGAGGGCTGGCTGGGGAGACAGAAGGGGGGCTGGCTGGGGTGACAGATGGTGGTTGGCTGGAGGGACAAAAGGGGGACTGGCTGGGGAGATAGAAGGTGGCTGGCTAGGGAGACAGAAGGGGAATTGACTGGGGAGACAAAAGGTGGCTGGCTGGAGTAGATAGAAGGTGGCTGGCTGGGGAGACAGCAGGGGGCTGACTGAGACAGAAGGAGGGCTGGCTGGGGAGTCAGAAGGGGGTCTGACTGGGGTGACAGAAGGTGGCTGGCTGGAGGGACAGAAGGGGGACTGGCTGGGGAGATAGAAGGTGGCCCGGCTGGGGAGACAGAAGGGGAACTGACTGGGGAGACAGAAGAGTGGCTGGCTGGGGAGATAGAAGGTGCCTGGCTGGGGAGATAGAAGGGGGGCTGGCAGGGAAGACAAAAGGACTGGCTGGGTAGACAGAAGGAGGGCTGGATGGGGAGACAGAGGGGGGGCGGGCTGAGGAGACAGAAGGGGGCTGGCTGGGGAGACAGAAGGGGAACTGACTGGGGAGACAGAAGAGTGGCTGGTTGGGGTGATAAAAGGTGCCTGGCTGGGGAGACAGAAGGGGGTTGGCTGGGAGACAGAAGGGGAGGTGGCTGGGGAGGTTGCTGGTTGAGGAGACAGAAGGGGTGCTGGCTGGAACTGGAGAGGCACTGCAGGGCTGGAGTTGCAGAAACACAGGGGGGGCTGCCTATTTTGTCAACCCTGAGCCCCAATTTCTCATGGCAGCCCTGTACATGGGTATGTCCAGTAATCTCACTGCAACTCAAATGACTCCAGTCTCAGCTTTTTGACCAAAAACAGAATTTATCATTTACTACAGATACGGTAATATCTTTCCTGTAGCGGAGTGGGGAGGGAGCAACACTATACATTTTATTGGAGTGGAAAGTTAGGTTGGTAAATATGTGAAGATTACAATTTTGTATTTTATTGCCTGATGTTGATAGTTTGAACTTATTATGCTTACATTTTCTGCTTGCACATGTTCAGACCATCACTGGTCATATGGAAAATTCGGACTGCGCAGAGTAGAACTAGACCGCAGTCTGTGGTTGTAATATTCTGAACTGGCTGCTGTACCTAATTTCACACGCAGAAATAAGTTGTGACACAAAACGTTAAGTACCACTGTTAAAATGAGAACTATGATAAATGTATCCCTACCTCTCCTTCCTAAAACACTCTCACAAAATAATATATTATAAACACAAGCAATTAAGGATGGACCATTCAGATTCAACAGGAAATCTGTTTTCCACAGTCAGAAGAGAATAGCTAGTGCTGGAGACTGTCAGCATCATTATCGTATATTTACATCTGCTCTCAAGCACTCACAGTTGATACTGTTTTGACAATCGTTTATGTATGTCTGCACATCTACTCGCAATTTTGCGAATACCCCCATACTGTACTTAGCCTACGCTAGACCTACTGTATGTGGTTCCCCTCCTCATTAACAGAGGGAGAGGATCTTTTTCCTTAGAGTGCTCCCCATTGTGTGAATGGCTGACTTTCCAACCGTACCGATTTTGGCGCTATAATCAGTGACATATCTATGATCTACATGGGGTCCTTGGTCCCTCACCCATTTACTATACTTACCTCTCCGGAGACCCGCTCATGCACAGGTGACTCAAGCATAGTGCCAGAATCTCTTCACAACTGCGCTACGGGGAGAGGAGGGGTCCACATGGAGGCTGAACACAGACCCATCTACTCTTAGTCCATCATTGGGGACAGTCCCTTTTTCCGAGCACTGTCCTACCATTCCACTCCCAGACCACAATGGCCCACAGAGGGGAAAGGTTGGGAAGACTCTCTCCGTTGCTCTCTCTCTGGGAGTGAGTGTCTGGAGAGCAGCAGTGAATGGATGCTGTGTGCATGAGCGCATTATCCAACTTGTAGAGAGAGAGAGAGAGAGACTGGGGGTGGCCCAGCAGCTTGGGAAGTGCTGGACACGCCCCTAGAATGACGAAAACAGGTTTGTTATAAGCCCATGATGTGAGGCCATCCCTCTTTTTATGGTCACACCTTCATCGTGTGCACATTGTCCCGATCCCGTCCTCTCAAATGTTGGGATGTATGGAATGGTGGTATGACCTTTTTGGCTTTGAATTTTGCACTCGCTAAGTGCTGGCAACCTTTCATCTTGTCCTGTACTTTTAAGGGAGACTATTTAATGAAACAGTTTAGTGCCTTGCTCTTGCACTTCCAAGCCCGCTCCAAGCGATTTAATAAATATCTTCACTCACACATAGAGATATTGGTACATTGGTATGTAATAATGCAGTCCTTATTTACCCTTACGCTTATGTTTAGTTTACACAGATAGAAATTTGGACTGTGATGTGACATTTAGGGCAGTATTCAATAGAAGCGCCCCCCTACACGCCCGACAAGAGCTATTCAATTGTTGCTCCTGTGGGGCACGATCATCTGCCGGCGCACCATTTCAGCTCTCAGCTCCAAGGGGGTGCGAGCTGAAATGGGCAAAAAGTGACCTGTTTGTGCGCCCAAACGGCATTTTTCGCGATCACGCCCAGCACTTTGGTCGGAGGTAGCTGTTTTACGCTGCTAAACCTGACCACTATGGGCGCGTGAAAATGAGCATCAATTGAATAGCGCCCTGCGATCTCCTGTCACTTTAGACGGGAGATGGGGCACACTTAAAGAATTGAATACCGCCCGTCCTTACTGTCTTGCTAGTGTGTCTCTTCTCCACACACCTAGGTTGTGGGAACATCTCGCAAGAGCTGGTGAAGGTGTGAACCTAGAAGAGCACTGTGCAAAGTGCAAACAATGTAGGAGCATCAGTGCGTAAACTGGTTTGTAAATCGCATCAAGTTCTTTTTTTGTAAATGATCTCTAAAGCCTGCATATGCACTTGATATGATAAACCTGTAGGATAAAAATGGTAAATAGACTAGCAAGGGTATCCGGTCATTAGGTCTACAGTAAAAAGGTAGACAATGTTTAGGTAGACAATACAAGTTAGACAGGCAATAGGTCGACAGGGTCTGAAGGTCGACACACTAAAGGTCGACTTGTAAGAAGGTTGACAGGGACAGAAGGTCGACAGACAAATGGTCGAAACCAGAAATGGTCGACACATTTTTTTTTTGTTAGGGTTTGGCACTTACCTGAGGGCTAGGGTTAGGCACATACTTTGACGGTTACGGTTAGGCACTTACCCCGATGGTTAGGGTTAGGCACCAGGAGGGAGGGTTAGGGTTGGGCACTTACCGGAGGGTTAGGCACTAGAAGGGACGGTTAGGGTCAGGCACCTACCCCGATGGTTAGGTTTAGGCACCAAGAGGGAGGGTTAGGGTTAGGCACCAAGGAGAGTGTTAAGGTTAGGGTGAAGACTAGGGCTAGAAAAAAAAGTGTCGACCATTTCTATGTCGACAGTTTGTCTGTCGACCTAATGACCTTGTTGACCTTCTGTCCCTGTTGACCTTCTTACTAGTCGACCTTTAGTGTGTCGACCTTCAGACCCTGTCGACATATTGCCTGTCTACTTGTATTGTCTACCCAAACATTGTTTACCTTTTTATTGTAGACCTAATGATCCACACCCACTAGCAAATTAGGATAAAAGCTGTAGGCCAAAAATGGTAAATAGACAATCAAGGTATAAAATAAAAAACACATTTGTATTAGAAACCTGATACATAACAGAGTGGCTGCTTTTTTCTTTATTGTGTCTAATACCGTTACCTTTGGGCTTTCTACAGAATGGTACATTGACTTGGTTTGATGATGAGGTTAGGTGACTGACAGTACAGTATAGTGAAGGACAATGGAAAACTGAAATATTCAGTACATAGCATTTCCTATTGTGTATCCAGAAACATAGAATGGATCAAGCATCCCATGACATCCCCCTCCCTGCCAATTACTGAACTGTGTCGGGGGTTGAGGGTGGCGTGGCCAGCATGAAAAAACAGCAACAGTGGCAATGTTGCATTGGTTCATGGAGGATCCACTGAGGATAGGGAATGGGATGGCCCACAAAACAGTATGTGTCCCCCTACTGAATGTTTGTGTTAAGCCATGAGAAGGATCATGGTCAGCCCAAGTACTGTAGGACACAGAAGTTCATAGAGAGGACAGCATTTAGCCAGTAGTGCATGGCTGTCAAACTTTATCCTGCAGGCAAAAACACAGGACTTGCCCATTGTGCATGAGTAGTGGCCTATCTCTTAAGCCAGTGGTTCCCAAACTTTTTTGAACCACGGCCCCCTAATGCATCAGAATTGTTTTCACGGCACCCCTAAGCCAAAAGTTTGTTATTGAGAAATTCAGAAATCAAAAAGGAAGTGAAGTAGTACAGTGAAATAAATTGTGCTTACCTGTTATCCTTAGGTTTGGTTATATAGTGGTAGACAGGTTTGTGCTTCTTTTTGTGCACATATTTAAATTACATTGACCATAAAGAATTTGATTTGGTGCTGGACCACCAACCTGAGGCCCCCCTGCAAGTGTCCCGAGGCACCCCAGGGTGCCGCGGCGCAGAGTTTGGGAACCATTTTCTTAAGCAGAACCATAACTAGACATTTTGGTACCCTGTGCCAGAAAGAGCATTGGTGCCCCCCCCCCCCCATATTGTAAACAGAGACAAGATATCCAGTTCAAAGATATAGGATCTACTTATCATAAAAAGAACCTTTGTGATGATAATATGCAACATTTTTTATTGGCAATTATTACAGTGATAAAAAAAACTATTGCCACAACTATCAAGTAAATATCTATAGGCATGCATATATAGGGTCCAGGGTGTGCTCAGGAACTCCCTAATGTCAGTCATCCGCAGGGCCGGCGCTAGGTGTCTCGGCACCCAGCGCTGTCCCGTGCTCCCCCTCTGTCCCTTCCCTCATTTCGCCCTCCACCTGAGTATAAAATAATAACGGCAGCAGGTGGGTGGAGGGCGGGGATCTTCTGTAGCTGGACACGGAGCATGCCTGGAGCTGGCCCAGGTCATCCGAGTCAGTGAGTCAAATTAATGCAGTGAGTTGTACATGAACTATATAAAATACACTGTCCAGTTCTATTTGGTATAATATGAATTGGCACCGCTAGTGTGTGTCTTAATAAGGTCATAGGTAAGTGAGGCGATGGAGCTTGGAGCTAGTGGGATTGATGGAGTAGATGATGATGCGGTGATTAGGTGAGACACGCTATAGGGAAGATTGGGGAGAAATAATGATGAAAGGGGAGATTGGTGACATGGAGATAGTATTAGACACAACCCTCGGAGCATACAGAGTATACATGTCTAAATTTCCTTGGTTGCACACCAATGAAAATATCCCTGGTGCAGCTCAGCAATACTCAGCAGCACCAAAAAAGGTGTTATCTTACCATGCTTGCCAGGCCAGACTTTGAGCCAGCTTTCTAGGTTTTGGCTTTCATTTCTACTAAATTGGAATAAAATAATAATAATAATAATAATAATAATAATAATAATAATAATAATAATAATAATAAAAGTCTAAAAATAGATCAAATTAAATAAAATAAAGTTACAATATGTAATACTTTTATTCATTAAAAAAAATTTTTAAGAGATTAATTGATTTTAATCAGAATAGCTACAGTATTTTAGCGGTACATGTGGCACCATAATTCACATTCAATTCACATGGAGAAGCCTACATGACAAAAGTCGCTGAATTTTACTGCCGTCAGGAGTTTGCAGGTACTGTAGGGCAAATATCATATGAAAATAAATAAATATATAAGAAATGATGCTTAACTGCCAGGTTCCTACATGTCACTTTCCCATCAGTGGCCTCCAGGCCTCTAACTACTTAAGCAGAAGAGCAGGAAGGTAAGGTGTAAAGAGGGCAGAAGTGAAAGAAGAAAGGGGTGGCTTTGGGGGCAGGGAAAGAGGAACAGTGGGTGCTGTGGGTAACTGGAAGAATTAGGCGGGGATATAGGTAAGATGAAAACAGAAGGACACACAAACAATAAAATTGTAGAAATGTAAAATCCGCAACACTCCTCTAATTGAAGGTGACCGGTGTAGTTTGCTGTCTTTTGAGATGTAAAGGGAATCTGGGAGCCATTCAAAGTGGATTTTAAAAGTAGAATTATCTTATGGGCGTAGATGTACCAGTAAAATTCATAAACAGCACAGCACTGGAATATATTTTTTCTGATAGATAAATTGACCTCAGACTTTTATAGCCATTATGGCCAATCACTACGTTTGCAGAAAATAAATCCTGGAGGCACCCCCGGTCCTCTTCGAGGGCCCGCCCATGCTACACCCCAGTGTGTATCTTCAAAGACAGTTATCTGTCTTTAGACAACTGTTGCAGAAAGGCTAGGGATAAAGAGACATATATGGCATATACTATATGGAAGATTCACTCCTTTAGTGGGTTTGTAAAACTAGCACAGTTACAAGACATAGCAAGGCCCAAGCTATGAGTATTGAAAACAACGCTCTTTCAACGCAAAGACAAATCCTAATCGTGGAAAAGTAAAAAAAAAAAAAAAAAACTTAAAACATGTCTTAGTTTTTAACAGAACATTTAAAGTGTGCTCTCTTCAGAGCTTCCATAGGAGTCCATTACTGTATATAGTACAAAGTTTTAGGGGGATAATTAATAAAGTTTGGAGAGAGATAAAATTGGAGATAAATAGTACCAACCAATCAGCTTCTAACTGTCATTTTTCAAACACAGCCTATAAAGTGACAGTTAGGAGCTGATTGGTAGGTGCTATTTAGCTCCAATTTTATCTCTCTCCAAGCTTTATTAAATCTCCCGCTTAATATGTAAAGGAGTTGTAAACACTAAATAGACAGATACTATTGTATTACAGAACTGCCAATTCACATTTGTCATTTAACCACTTTGTTCACGTATGTCTAAAGAGGCAGATGTTCCTCCCATATCCATACTGATACTTATCACCTAAATATTGCGTGCCAGGGATCAGAGCAGAATGAAAATGCAGTATATATAACATGGCCTGCTCCTAAATGGCTGAACATGTGTTTGCAGGCTGTTGCTTAGCAACCTATTGGAAGACACATTTCTATCTGCAATTTGAGGACATATATATATATGTATATATTATACTGAATGTGTGTGTATGTATGTGTATATAGATCTATATATATATGTATATAGTGTAGCTCCAGCCTCCAGGTTATTTACTTATTTCTGTAAGTGTGCATGCTATGCTTCATGAGTTCTCAGTAAAGCCACAGCGGTGCCTTTTTTTTATTTCCCACTATAAGTTATTTCATGGACTGCTTACACATGTTGTTATATGTTAAGAAGTCTTGACATAATCATTTTGGTTATTATCAATATTATACAACACATTCTGTCCCTTGCAGAGTTGTATGCCCTTGGTGCATTGCAGGTTTATGGTGACCATTTTCTAATCTGTTGTTTATGTCATATTGTCATGACAGCCACATGTGGCATCTCTGGAGGGCAGGACTCTCATTACAGGTCACATATAAAGCGTTATGGGGAGGTGGGAATAGTATGTTCAGACTCCGATAACCTGTTAGAGTAACTGGGGGAGGTTCTCCTGTGGATTAGAGGTATAACATACTCAATCTCGTTCACTTACACGCGTTCAGATCCCACTGCAGAAGGGGCAGGCGTCCTGCTTCATGCCATTGCTGCTGCTATTAGTCCCCCTCCCTGCTGCCCACATTTATCCATCACAGCGCAAGGAGAATGGACTGATTTCCCTGAAGGACACAAGGGAGACCACAGAATATGTGAGAGAAAATCATTTGCATGAACCCCTTCCTTGCTGGCAGAGCTCTAACAGCAGTCCCGATAGTTAAAGGTTGATCCTGCTATCTATGTTATGGTATGTTTCAGAGCCTGTGAATTTGGTACTGTTTTGTGCATCACTGTTTATCACTGGGATGCTTATAGGCTCTATGCACCATCCCTAATGCATTCTGTTGCCTCTTGCCCTTGGTCAATGCATTGGTCAGATGTGTTTAATATAAGCTAAGTGATGTAGCAGCCTCTATTGAACAGATACGGTACGCAAACGATTACAGATATAATCGATCACCCCATCCTGTAGCTGAAGAGGTTGTCAAATGGAGAATTGTTTAACACTATAGTTCCCAGTGAAGTTTCCACCAGACGGTAGGATGTCAAACACATGCTTATAATAATGTCACTGACATATTTTCTGCTTTTGTGTAGGAATGATGGAGTCGCCCAGCGTCGACAAAGATCTGCTGGAGGCATGCACCTCTCCATTCGAGCTGAGGTCGGCCCCTAGCAAGAAGATGTGGGTCAAACTACGAGCTCTGTGAGTAACTAGCATGCGAAGGGTTAAGGGACTTCCCCTCCCAACATGCGCAGCCCACCCTTAGGAATCCCATCTTTGCCGATAAACTGGGTTTTTCACCTCGCCTGCAAAACAAAACCATTCTGAATAAACCATCACATAACAAAAATGATTTAACGAGACACATACGAGGGTGTACTCACCCGTGATGTTACAGCAGTGTGCTGCATTGAGCAGAATTATTTTTCCATGCATTTGAAAGATAAGTGGAAACAGCAATGGCAGGGCACAAATGCTAACATTACCATGGCAACCTCCAGTATAAGATTCCCATTAACACCTTAAGCAAAATTTGTACCTCTCTTTAGTAGATAAGATTTAGACATTTCTTCATTTGCTCTATGTGCATCCTATGTCAAATGCTGTTATAAACTATATATGTAATTGCTAAGCATTTGCAAATTTGTAGCATTGTTATGCTAATTCATATAGATAATTGATTGATAAGATACTCATTCATTTAGAGAACACATCTTAACCAAGAATTATCTTGCATTAAATACTGAAATGAATGTGTTAAATACTATTCACTTGTGCGACATGCAGAAGCCAACATCAATGTAGAATAAACAAGCGCAAAATGATTTAAGTTTTATTTGTTTTTTCTATATTATACGTAGTTATGACTGTTAACGTTCTGTAAAATATGCCATAATATATTGTGAAGATAATCCTGCTGATGTGTTTTATTTTTTAATAAAATATTGTATCATCTTATATGTTTGATCACCCGTAGGTACAGGCCACAAACTAAAAAGTAAAAGGTAGCAAATCATCCTTGTTGAAAATGAAAAAAATACTCACACAAGCCTGACTTCATAGTGTAGAAGATTCAACCTGTGGTTTAATTACTAATAAAGTTCCAAAGAACGAAATGGGCAATGACCTATCAAAAAACATGCTTCATTTTACACTTAATACTATTGCCATATTGAATATTCGAAAGGCCACCACTTCGTAAATATACCCCTTAATGTTATAAAAAAAACTAAAGCCCCAAATGACCTCCGCAAAACTGCATCCATAATTCCAAAATGCCCCTAAGACCTTCTTACTAAAGCTTCCCAGTGTCACTACAATTTCTTCACATGCCGGCAAACCCCCACTTGCCACAAAATTCTCTACATGCCCTCAGATACCAAATGTATTCCAAAACTCCAGACATGCCCATTGCAAGTTTCTATACTTGATTACACAGGTAGTGGGTCTTGTTTTGCTTGCATTGCGCTTACATTTGGCACCATACAGTATACACTCATTACTACTACCTGCAGGGATATCGGCAGTTTTTCCTTTAATTTAATTATACAGGTTCTGTGCCTGAGTGGACTCATTTAGTTTTTAAACCGTTTTAATGAGTTCCAGGGTCTTACTTGTTCCTAGTAAAAACAAGTTCCATCTTAATTTAACAGATATTTAATTGTCTGTAACAAAAATCTTAGATTTCAGCAACCAAATAAATATACCTAGGAAGATGCTATGTAATGCTTTGTCTATCCATACTCAGCTTAGCAATAAAACAGCTTATACGTAGTTCTAGTCAAGCCCAGATTTCACACTAGACTTGCAGGTGTGTGCATAGGGGCCACTGATGCTCAAATACAACTTTTCTCTGCAAAATAAATATGTAAATCTATTTTTTTAGCAGCACAGAAAATTGGGCACACCACTTGCTCCAAAACGCTCCAGTATTTCAAGCCCCCCATACCATTCACACCTCCCACTTTCCATAAAATACCCACATTCCATTCTGTGCTCTACTTGTCACATGCCCTCAGATACCATGTGTGCCAACACTCCCTTCAGTCTTCTCTGCATGTTATTCAATCCCCAATTTACCCCTGCATGACACTCAGTCTACTCAGATCCCATTATGCCCATAGGATCCCATTAACAAGGACTACCAACGATCACCCACTGCTAATTTAGTAATTTAACTAATTAGACGTTAAATAAATGATTTAAAATTAAATTAATTTATATAGCCTTAAAATTGCTTACCTTGAGTCCAATACCTGCAGAAGAAGGAGGGGGACCGCATGGGGCAGCCGCATAACATTCCTGAGTTGTGCAGAGAACCCAGGTGATGTGGAAGCCAGCTGCTCCCATCACTTCCAGTATTATACTCTGCTTTATGATTTAAGAGAATAAGTCAGAGCAGGAACATACAGCTGGGGCCCGCAGGTGAGGTCTCGCTAAGCCGGCTGTTGTCTGTCACTGGTCTAGTGCAAGTAAGACAATGGGGGTCATTTATAAACTCAAAAATAACTTGAAGGTGCAGCACATTCCTTTTTTTGTGCAAATGCGTCTGTTTGGCTTCTGTGCACACAAAAAGATGTACTCCACCATTCCAATTTGATATTCATTCATACATACATTTGTACATTTTGCAGGCTAGCAATCAAACTATGATGCCCATGTCAGCAAACCTTCATTTAATTACTACCTACTCTCACATCAAGATTACACATTTAATTACAGTACAAATTATTATATTTTTATTTTTTAGTTTTAAGCACATTTATGTGCACATACTCAGTCGGATGCACCTGAAGATGGGTACAATTGCACATCAGAAGTATATATGTCTTTTTTACGTAAGGAGAAGCAAGTGTAAATACTCAGGCGTACGGCAACAAAGAGAAAGGGAAGGGATAGTGTAGATACAGTATATAGCTTGAGAGTGTTGGTACTAAATGATATAACCTATTTGTACACAATCTAATAATCTAATGAAGTGTCGTATACATAAGAGAGAACGGCGTTATTAACAAATACAAAAAATTGTATTTACCATATAAAGTGTAATTGAATACAAACATCTGAGGTATGTAATTTCTTTCCTGCTGCAGTCCAAATGGATATGTCAATTAAGTAATGTAAATAGTAACTTATAGATCTATAAGGTTCCATACCCACTACGGCCCTACCTGTGTGGAGTTTGTGTATTCTCCCTGTGCTTGCGTGGGTTTCCTCCGGGTGCTCCGGTTACCTCCCACACTCCAAAAATATACTGGTAGGTTAATTGGGTCCCAACAAAATTACCCCTAGTGTGTATGTGCGTGAGCATGTGATAGGGAATATAGAGTATAAGCTCCACTGGGGCAGGGACAGATGTGAATGGCCAAATATTCTCTGTAAAGCACTGTGGAATATGTGTGCGCTATATAAATAACTGGTAATAATAATAATAATAAATAATAATAATTCATGTTATATATCAGGTATAGAAATGATTTATGTACTATCATAGTGAATCATTGCACTAGTCTTACATCCTGAGATGACTATAAGCTTCTTCAAAAACTAAATGATATATTACGGGCATATCACGGTCTCCAGGGTTGGACTGACCCATAGGGCTACAGGGGAAATCCCCGGTGGTCCACACTGCCTTTGGACCCCACGCCCTCCTATAATTTCAAGTTCCAGTACAAACGTTAATACTCTTATATAGGGTTAATTACATGGTCTCTAATGGCTGGCCAAGCCTATGTGATGCTTGATCACACCCCTTGTGGTAACTGGCCACACCCCTTAAGCATGGACCTCTGCCACTGCATTCCCCTCTGGTGGGTCCTACATGACCCAATCTGACACTAACAGTCCCCATAAAACAAACCATATTTAAAGGGACCACGTGAGAGATCATTGATCTCTCTCCGATGACCCTGTTCATAGGTTGCATGAAGCGATGATAGCCGCTGACAAGGGGTTCTTACCACTTGATAATAGACCCTAAATTGTCATCTGGCCATCCCATCCTAGTAAGGTCATTCCTCTTCTTCAATTTAAACTCATAATAGTTTATTGTTCTCATTTGCTATTTTTTTCTTTGCTGGTAAAAAAAATAGATTGATATATTAATTTAGAAAATAAAAGTTGTCTTTCAGTATCCATGGCTCTAGGCACACACCCGCTGAGCCTAGTAGGAAATCTGGGCTTGTCTAAAACTATAAGCTGTTTTTATTGCTAAGCTAAGTATGAATAAAACATAGCAGTAGAGAGCTTCATCGTAGGGATATTCTTTAGTTCACTGAGATCTTGGATATTTGGTAAAGACAATGAAATAACTGCTAATTGAAGATGGCACTCATTTTTCACTAGGAGCAAGTAAGACCGCAGGAACATTAAACCAGCCTAGAAACAAAATGGCTGCACTTAGGCACAGAACCTGTACAATTAAACTAAAGGAACATTTTGCTATCTTTGCTGATAACAGTGAGGGTATACTGTACATGGCCAATTCTGAGGACAATGCAAGATAAACACAACCTTCTACTCCTATATATACCTGTGGGCTCAGCTATCAAGTATGAACATTTTTAAAAACACATGTATCTTGCAATGTGCATGACTGGGACTCAATACTGCTGCAGTGCTCTAGTGGTGAATAGTTATGATCATGAAGCTGTTTGTTTCTTTATACATTACTTAGCATTGACAATTTACTTTTCTATTTGTGCATAAGTGTGCTTTTATTACTGAGTAAACAAGAATATAACTTTTGTCAATAGCTTCTACATTGCACAGTTAAACAGTTAAGTATGAATGGAGATTGCAACCAAACTGAGCCATCATGCCTGTATTAATACAATATTAAAATGATATCCATAGAGGAGTCAGCAAAACTGTCTATTGCAATTCACTCCTAATTCATCCACAGAACAGATAAAAAGCAAATCCTCTATTACTGCTCTGAGAAATGTATTGCAAGGCCTAGCAATTGATGGATTAAAATAGAACCAATTACATTTACAGCAGCACCACAATTGTTCTGTGACTTCAATATCACAGACCTATCTTTCTGATTATACATGTTCTCTCCATAAATGTTTGTTTTTTTCCTCCTTATGTCAGTATAAATAGTGAAAGTGTACCCATTGCTTATGCATAGTATAGGCAGCGATTTTGTAATTCATGACGATGGAACCTAAAAAGTCACATTATGGGTTAAATGTAATAGCCCGCAAGTTGTAGGCAGATGCAAGATTTCATGGATTTTGTTTCAAGATGTAAAGCAGCAATAATTTAAAAAGCAAAAACAACCTGATTTTGTATTTTAAGGCTAAATCGCCGGAATCCTGTGGCTATATGTAATTTGCTGACTATTACATTTACCCCTATGGGGGAGATAAAATGGAGAGAGATAAAGTACCAACCAACCAGTATCTGTCACTTTACAGGCTGTGGGGACTATGTACTAAGACTTCTAGAGAGATAAAGTGGACGGAGATAAAGTACCAACCAATCAGCCCCTAACTGTCACTTTACAGGCTGTGTTTTAAAAATGACAGTAGCTGATTGGTTAGTACTTTATCTCCATCCACTTAATCTCTCTCCAAGGCTTAGTACATAGACCCCTTTATCTCTCTCCAGTGCTTAGTACTTAGGGCTCTACTTACTACAATCCGCATTGGTAATGCAGATTGTAGTGTGATATTACCGACTGAATCCATATTGCGAATTCAGGCAATATCACAGGGATTTACTACAAATCCCTTGCAGGGACAGAGCTCTGTCCCTGCGAATCCCCTCCGCACACTAGTCACTGCTAAGCCCCTCCCCCATCGCCAAGCCCCCCCCCCCGCAACCCCCCCTCTCCCTTAATTACACTTACTTGCATGATCCGGGCTCTGGTGATGTCCTCCATGTCCTCCGGTCAGCTGACATCCCATACTGCACTGGGACCCTGTCAGGTGACGACCGGGCCGCAGTGCAGCATGGGAGACCAGCTGACCGGAGAGAGGACATCACCGGAGCCCCAAACTCCGGTCCCTGGACTCTGGTGAGTTTGGTTTTTTGAACTTTTTTTTTTACTCTTTTTTGCAGGGAATCAGCATGTGGTCTGTTTAGACCACAAAGCTGATCACTGGGGCCGGCACCAGGCTCTGCTCTCCCCGTCAGAGCGGAGCAGGAGTCCGGTAACCGGTATTTTTTCACAATTTATTTTTAGTAACTTTGGCCAGATCACATTTCCCATTACAATTATGGGAAATGCGATCTGCTTACTAAAAATAAGTGATACTTAGGAGTTAGAGTACAAATTCTACTCCAATTGCCCTTTAGTAACTTTTAGTGTAACTAAAATAATGCGAAAAGGGTGTGAAAACACCCTTTTTCACTTTATTTTAGTAAAAATAATGTTAATAAATAGAGCCCTTAGACCCTTTTATCTCTCTCAACTTTATCTCTCTCCAAGCTTTGATAAATCTCCCCCAGAGAGTTACTAAATGAATTATATTTACTGATGAAATCAGCATGTGATTATTGTAATAGGGGAAATAGAGTATGTTTGCCTAGTGTGTAGCAGAAATGTGAATGGATCATGCATGTATTTACATATTATGGGGCGTGTTGATAATTGGCCAGAAGATGACCACTCACAGTCTGTGATCCGTCACTGGCACGAGTGGCCAGACATTGTAAAAGTGGAAACATACATGTGTGACAAATTTGGAAACTGATAGGGATTGTGTCTGGTATAAAAAAAAAATAAGATGTCATTTGGTGCAGTACTACCATTTTGGGTCCTATGCCACCATAATATGTTACATAGGTCAACTTAATTTGTACATTAATTTAAAATGTTTATATCAAAATTATAAATGATATACTCTATGATGGTGGTGGAGTGAGGTGTGTGTTTTATGTTCTGATAATTCTCATCCAAGTGATAATGAAAATGGCATTGTTCAATCCACAACATGTTGTCTCAATGTGATAATAGAGCATTTATTTTATTTTAATACCACTTTTCACTTATATCGCAAATATCTCAGCAATAAGATATGATGTATCACCAGATCTGATAGCTACGCCTTCTGTGACTTGGTAAATTTCGCAATTTGGCAGCTCCCATACTGCTGCTTTTGTGAATGAAAATGGAGGGACCGCCGTAGATACTTACATTGTTTGCGGGAATCCTCCGACAATGGCTGCTTTCTGGGAACTGGGGACATTACAAATTTGCATATTTTATAATTTTATGCTAAACAAATAGGAAACTTCAGCATGAGCTTCTTAATGTTGAAAAAGAATATAAACTACACAGGGTGGTTCCCTGGGGTATATGTAATAGGGTGCCATTACTGGGAGCCGCCGTGATTTTGATGATAAATCCTGTAGATTTAAGGTTGCAATAATTTAATGGGCAAAACCAACTTTGTTTAGTCTTTTAAATTATTGCTGCTTTAAACTTACAGGCTTAGTCCCCGATATCACACCGGTTCCCTATTACATATGCCTCATAGTCTTTTAAACTTATTGTACTAGATAAAAAGTTTATGTGAATGGACAGCGAACACGGGATTACAGAGAGAGATGATAGAACGTGGAAAATAGAACATGTTCTACTATCCTGTGTTCCTGTTCTGTACCCTTTACTGTATAGCTCCTGTGTGCTCTCCACATGGATCAGTACAAATCTCTACTCTATATTACCGTCAGAAACTGGAGAGGAGAGGAAATGGATTTAATGGGACTGATTTGGTGGTGGACGGAGACATGGCCGCGGCCACTCTTGGTCACCTGTCTGTGACTTTATGCAAAAGCTGCTTCAAAGCCAGTGGCGGATTTTACAAGGCTGCAGCCCCCCCAGTAAAATCCACCACCTCAGTGTAGTCAGTGCAGTCTGTGACTGCACTGGCTACACTGTGACTGGCAGTGGCTTCCCATTGGATGCGCTACCTACCAGTCACATAAACAACAGGCAGTCTCAGGGGGAGGTGTCTCCTCCCCCTGGGACTGCCAGTCCGGGCTGCTATTAGCAGAGAGCAGCTTCCAGCGTGTGACTCTAAAGGTGCCCACACACATACCGATGTCCTCACGATACGATTTTATGGCCAATTTCCTCATGAACTTTCACGGGAGCTCCCTTGCCGTCGTGATCACGATTTGGAGTTAAAAATGTCCAATCTGACTAAAGATCTATCTTGCAGCCAATGCATTGTATCCCAGATTTGCTAATCTGCCCTACAGCACGGCAGATCAGAGGATGCGATGTACGACGAGCATCGTGCTCGTGAGTATAAACTCACGATTTGTACTTTTTTTACTCGATTCGTCGTCACAATTCGTCGAAATCGGACAAATCGTGTAAAATGTCGCTATGTGTGTGGGCACCTTAAATCAGGCTCAATGTGTGCAGGGAAGAAATGTAACAAAATGGTTATGATTATTAATATATTTATATGAATATACAATATGATTATGACACCTGTAAATGTGGTAATTGCATGTATGTAGATCACCATTGTCAGTTTTTCTGGAGAAAGCTCCCATCCATTGTACTGTCTATAATAGCATCTGTGCGTTAGGCATTGATTAATTTTTGTCTAAAGCTTTATCTCAATTGCCAAATTGATTCATCAAGGTTCAGTTCACTTAAGTTTCAGTTCGCACAGCGAGATGTGTTACTAGGTACTGTACATGCTCCAATCAGAGTAGACCTAATAATGCTGATACATAGCATTCGATAAAGTAGATCAGATGGAGACCTATTAGTACAGGAAGCTTATTTATAAAGTTTAGCAACAAAATGAGAATTACAGTACAAGAACTTTCTTATATAGCAGTAAGTTATTTCTCCAAAGCTAACTAGGGTATTCTAAATCCACAATATAATTTTATAATATCTTTGTTGGGCAATCCTCCTTATTTATTAATAAGCTATTTGTAAATACAGTAAGGGAATGTCCATTCCATGTAGATATCATCATACCAAATGGATTTTATTAAAAATATATATAATACTGCAGTGTCCTGACGATATATTAACTCCTGGCAGTAAATTTATTAAGAATCGAGTCTGATCGAGTTTTTTTTTTAACTCGATTAGCATTGCCGAATCTCTGGTGATTTTCCCGTGTTTCAACTCGCAAATTTACTAAGAAGTGAGTTTAGCTGAAAGTGAGTTTTCCGATGGTGAAGCAGATTGAGATTTCTCCTCGAGTAGCTAGTTTAGATTAGATTACTCACCCGAGATTGCAGTGTGTTCTCTCTGTAAAACTCTCCCGAGCAAGCAGCCTGCACATATCAGTGAGATATGGGAAGGCTGCTTGTGTGGACAACCTGTTAAAGAAGCGTTAAATCTTTAAAAAGAAAATACGTAGGGTCCCCCCCAAAAGCATAACCAGCCCCGGACTGCTCAGCCAGTCCTGGTTCCTAAAATTGCGGGGAACAAAATGAGTAGGGTTCCACCGTAATTTAGCAACCAGCTCCTGGCTGCAGGGCCAGTGCTGGTTTTAAATTTAGGGGGGAAAAAATTGTGTAGGGGTCCCCCTATATTTAAAACCAGCATCGGACCCAAACTGAGTGTAATTCTACAGCCAGGAGACCCTATTAATGGGTCTTCATGGCCAAAGCTTTCGCACCCCAAGCCAGTCAGGACAAGCCGGGGATCTCAGGGGAGGTGGGGACCCCCCATAAAAGGGGGGTCCCCATAGTGCCCATCACTATACTTTGGCAGAGCAGCAATGAATGGACGTGTGCATGGGCGCCGAGAGGGGGGGAGTGGGTACAGTTTACCCGGACCCGGGCTTGCTAGAGGGGGCGTGGCCATGCCTCCCGCAATTAGGCCACGCCCACTCCTTTACCCAGGCCCGGCCAGTCTCTCTACGGCCCTGGACGTGTGCTGCTACCAACCACTATTGGCAGAGGCTGGGGGCAGCCCGACAGCTCCAGAAGTGCTGGGCATGCCCCCAGCCTGATGAGCAACGGGGGAGTGATGGGCTGTCATGCCCCCATTGTGATGTGTAATTGGGGCGTAACGTAAGGCCATGCCCACTTTCGTATGTACGCACTACGTACAAACACCCTGGTCCAAAATGTTGGGAAGTATGAGCACCAGTAAAGTAGATACAATTATGCATGTAAATAGTGCTATGGCATGCTAACTTCCCACCTCAAAAATTACCTGTACTGACATCTATGGATGACTAATTTGTACTCCTTTCCCATGTAAGGGCCTAGAGCAAATCGAATATATACATCCCAGCATTCCATGTCAGCCTCTAGCCTCACAGTGATATTTTTGTATGAATAATTTGTGCTACTCTCAATGTAAGAGCTAAGAGCAACTATAGGATGTACATCCCAATGTACCATGCCCGCCTCCAGCCTTGTAAATATAGAAAATATAGAAAAGTTGAAGAGTCCCGGGTTGCCTAAGCCTATTCTAATGAGATAGTTATATCAGAATAAAAGTAAATATTTTCTTTGATTGTGAGCAGTGATAGTGTTGCTATGATATAAGGCCAAAACAATCATGAATGGCTTTAATTTACAAAGTGGAAAATTCTTATTGGAAGTAGGTGTGCAAATCCGTTTGCAAATGTGGACCGAGGTTTCCGCTAAGACACATGATCTTGCCCAGTACAGAGCAGTACTAGTTTTTCCAGAGCATTGTATAAATAAATGTGATTTAATTACTGAAATGAGAAATGTGATTGGATAAGACATGTTACTTGCTGTGTTAATTCCTGTGCAAAAGGCCACATATCCATTTCCTGAGCTGGCGGAAATCAAGTCTTGTCCTATGTTTTGCTCTACATGTGAGAAGTCTAGGTGCACTTCCTCACTGGCAGCACACAAGCTTCAAACCAAAAAAAGGGGTTCTGTATGTTTTATCTACATTCATCATCTCGATATTCATAAGGTCGACACTGAACATGTTCATAATGCTGATATTGACCAAATCGACATTCAGCATGTCGACACTGATGAAATGTTGACATGATGATAATGTTGACACTGTGCTTTTAATGTCAGTGTATGCATAACCCTAACAGTAACGCTAACCATAAGACTACCCCATTATTGTAAACTTAGCCATAACTTTAACCCTAATGGTAACCCTAGCAATAACGCTAGCCCTAAATGGTAACACTTGCCCTAAAGCTAGCCCTAATGGTAATCCTAGCCCTAACACTAACCTTAATGGTAACCCTAATGCTAATGGTAATCCTAGCTCTAACGCTATCCCTAATAGTAACCCTAACGCTAACCCTAATGGTAACCCTAGCCCTAACACTAACATTAATGGTAACCCTAGCCCTAACACTAACCCTAATGGTAACCCTAGCCTTAAACGCTAACTCTAATTGTAACCCGCTAACCCTAATGGTAACCCTAACACTAACCCTAATGGTAACCCTATCCCTAACGCTAACACTAATGGTAACACTAGCCCTCATGCTAAGCCTTATGGTAACCCTAGCCCTAACACTAACCCTAATGGTAACCCTAGCCCTAACGCTAACCTTAATGGTAACCCTAGCCCTAATGCTAACCCTAATGGTAACCCTAGCCCTAACACTACCGCTAATGGTAACCCTAACCTTAACGCTAATGGTAACCCTAGCCCTAACACTAACCCTAATGGTAACCCTAGCCCTAACGCTAACCCTAATGGTAACCCTAGCCCTAACGCTAACCCTAATGGTAACCCTAGCCCTAACGCTAACCCTAATGGTAACCCTAGCCCTAACACTAACCCTAATGGTAACCCTAGCCCTAACGCTAACCCTAATGGTTAGCCTAGCCCTAACGCTAATGGTAACCCTAGCCCTAACACTAACCCTAATGGTAACCCTAGCCCTAACGCTAACCCTAATGGTAACCCTAGCCCTAACGCTAACCCTAATGGTAAGCCTAGCCCTAACGCTAATGGTAAGCCTAGCCCTAACGCTAATGGTAACCCTAGCCCTAACACTAACCCTAATGGTAACCCTAGCCCTAACGCTAACCCTAATGGTAACTCTAGCCCTAACGCTAATCCTAATGGTAACCCTAGCCCTAACGCTAAACTTAATTTTAACCCTAACGCTAACCCTAATGGTAACCCTAGCTATAACACTAACCCTAAGGCTAATGCAAATGTCAACATTTTGGCAATGTCAACACTTTGTAAGTGTCGACATTTATGATGTCTACATTTTAAACATGTAGACATCATGAATGTTGGCATTGTCACAATCGACATGGGGACTGCAACCTTAAAAAGTGGCACATATAATACATGCACTCTGCATAATTACAACCATAGATCCGGTTAAAGCACGTAGTATTTTAGGACTAAACTGCAAGTTTTATGTAATGAAAGTATTCCTAGGATATGACATTTACAAGGACAAAACGTGATCTACGCTAGATCAGAGTCTTATGACTGTTTCATGTCTGCATTATTTAGTTTTTCACATACACAGATATTCTGCTAGCTTCAAAAATGATACCGAAATAGACTGTTAAAGAGATGATGATCAAATGATCTATAGGATTGAATTACTTTTTGAAAAGGGGTTCTTCTGAGCATAAGGAGCATCGGCAGTTGTCTTTCATGCTTCACATACTACATACCTGTTAATATTTTAGCTGCCCCCACCCCCATCGGAGAGGACAGTCAGGCACGGGAGGCTTGGCGCTGCAATTGTGTCGCTGAAATGAGACCCAGCCTTTTTAAGGTGGGGGAAGGGTAGGATCACAATGCCCATTTTTATGCCGTTGCAACAGCAATTCACCCTCTTCCCACCTAATTGGACCGAGCCCTGAGAGTTTTATATTACAGAAGACTTTAAGGAGTATATTTAATAAAGGTTGGCTTTGCTTTTTTGGGCATTTTTACGTTGGTTTTGCAATCCACTTATTTACTAAAGACCAAACTGCCGAGAAATCAACCAAATGACTGACTTTAGAACACGATAGGACATCGTCTCACTATCAATATTTACTTAGTTACAAGAATTAAAGCCCCGGATTTACTAAATAAATAGACCTGCATCTGGCAGGCAAGTTTATGTGAAGCACTGCACAGATCACTATGATCTATGCAGGCTTTGTTTTATTAATAAGGTTAAAAAGTTGTAAAAAATGCAAATTAAAAAAAGGCGTAGTGTGTCTCTACAAGATTTAATAAATCTTGCAGAGACACATAATTGTGAGAGATAAAGCACCAACCAACTAGCTCCAAACTCATTTTTCAAACCAAGCCGGTAAACTGACAGTTAGGAGCTGATTGACTGGTGCTTTATCTCTCTAGGTTTACCATTAGGGTTAGTGTTAAAAAGTTGCACGAAAAGACGCTCAGCACTGAGACACGCCATGCATATTGTGACTAGAAGGGCTGTTTAACATGCAAGGAGGCTACATGTATGAGGACACATCTGTATCGATGGCGGATGACAAATGACAGTCAAAACTGATGCATAGTAAATACTGTTTTTTTAGATTGCAATCCTTCCATCGGTATCAATTAGACAGCAAATCCGACACTTAGTAAATATACTCCTAGGATGGTCACATTACTCAAATGAACAGGGAAAATAAGTAGCAGCCATTTTAAACATCTATACCATACTCGCCTATTCTCAAGGAATGTATAGGAGACTCCTGAACTTTTGGGAAGTAGGTATCTTCGTAGTGAAATGAGAGGGATGGGGGAGGCTGCTATGACTTGATTCTCAGAGCATCACATCATCTTGGCCCCACCCCCTTTTCATGCTATGAGGGAATGGGGGATAATGAGAGCCTGGTCATGCTCCTCATAGTGATCATCTGCATCTCCCCTACAGGAACTTACCTAGAGGGGAAAATGTTAAAGTTGGCAAGTATGACCTAGTGGTGGAATTGCATTGACGCAGTAAAGTTTTTTCTGTATGAATCCTACTACCATCCTCTGCAACACTGCACTGATGTCTGCAGAGATAAATCAAGAGACAAAGTTACATTTCTAAACAGTTTTTTTTTCTTTCAACATTTATTTCTTTAATTGGCTGTTCTATTCTATGATCCCTACAAAAAAGGTCTAAAAGTAATGTTAGGTCTGCCACAGGTTCTGTCTTAATACAAGACATTTCCTTTGGTTTAAAATAGCTTTATATAGTTATTATCTTTTCTTACCTAACCCTTTGTTCGTCTTTACTTTCCAATTGTTAGTCTCACTTGGAAAATTATTTGTCTAATAAAATGTCTGAAAAGTCGGATGTGCTCCTAGAATTCAGCTGGTGTCATTTTGCAGGGCTTGAGATATTTGTGGTATTGTGTAGGTGCGTGCAGTAAGCTGTTTGTTTTTTTAAATAAATTGAATCTAAAAGATTTCCAAGGTGGAGTCACTGGGGTCGGTCACACTCAGTTCAGCCAATTGACCGCCTATGAAAGAGCGTGTGGCCTCTTGGGCAAGGGGCATGGCCTTGCAGCACACCCTGATTTCATCACTGTAGGGGCGTACCCAGCACTTTTGGAGATAACGGGTTGCTGAGAGACACTGCCAGCTCCTTCTCAGTGGTTGGGAACTAGGCACTGCACAATAACATCACAATGCAGCGCCAGGCTCCTGGTCACTGAGGAGGAGCCTGCATTTTGGTGTCACCCCCTCGGAGGGTGACACCCGGTGCGGTTCACACCCCTCTAGTGATTTCTTTGTATCAGCATAAAGGTATTTATCCTCTGGTTTAAATGTACATGTGAAATCAAACCCATTGTATTGAGCATACTTATTTGAATTTATACTTGCATCCACGTGCATTTACATTGCGACATAGGCCCTGATGCAGTTGTGACTGCGTCTTTTGCCATAGCGGTGACTGTGTCTTTATTCTAATAACGCGGCTGATGGCCTTCCATAGAGCTGCGGCTCTAATCCATCAGTTTGCGCACCATTGAAGATTGCACCAGCCCGTTGGGAGGCATAGAGGCATAGATTCTCCATCTGAACATGTCCACTTGTGCCAGTGCAGCTGCGTCTTTAGATGCAACTGCAACATGCCCGCATCTGGCTAGCCACCCCAACTTACCTCCCAGGAATGCCCACTAAAATCCCCAGCTCTTGCTTTCAAATGCGTTCTGCGGCTCCCAGCTGTAACCATTGGGGTGCATGTGTAGTGGGACTTGGACGCATGCGCAGACTGAAAACATTGGCCGCTTGCGTCCATCATCGACACAGCGTCCACCTCTGAATCAGGCCCATAAGTGCGTTCAAGGCGTGTCATTGCATTTGCAATAGTCCATTCATCATGGTAGTGCATTGTGAACATATCACTCGGACAGCATGTATTTTTCCCATTCATGTCAATGGTCCATTCATTTCAATAGCCTGTTAATTTAAATGGCATTGCATGTAGAAACCCTATTGAAATGAATAGGCCATTGCAATAAATGAGATGCACATCAGTAGTGATTCAATTAGTCTTTAATCCCCTCACTGACAGCCAATCATAACTTATATGGTAAACTACTTGCCATTGGCTGAGCACCTAAGAGGTGTCCTAGGAAATTGAGTTCGCTCTGTGGAGGGCGCCTAGCAGAGCAGTTCACGCTGTCAGGATAACAGAACACATAAATATTCCTGCTAATAATTACTAGAAGATTTTCACGCAATTACAGGAATTCCCTTGGTTTGCAAATGGAAAAGATCTCAAATGAAGATATTATATTTCTGTTGGACAATTAGTGAAATGTTTTATATAAATATACTTTATTTTATATAAATATACTTTATTTTAAATGTGAATATGGGGTCTATTTACTAAGCAGTGTTGGGAGACAGAGTGAAATGAGATAAGGTACCAGCCAATCAGCTCCCAACTGTCATTTTTCAAACACAGCCTGTGACATGGTAGTTAGGAGCTGATTGGCTGGTACCTTATCTCATTTCACTTTGTCTCCTAACACTGCTTAGTAAATAGACCCCTAAATGTTTTATTTAATTATTTATACTATTTTGATATAATATGCAGCGATTAAGAGCTGCTCCCCTGCCTGTACTTTATTGGTCATCATGGATTTCTGGCAGCACCTAAACCTGCTTTCTTTCACAGTTCCTTGGCTGATTAGTTCTGCCACTGTTATGCTGTTGTTACCAAAACTATTACAGGTACCACTATTGTCTCCTTGTTGCTGCTTTATGTATGTTACCTGACCATCCCTATCCAGGAGTGCAGAGAGGAGGGGGGAGCAGGTACAAATTACCCGGGCCTCTGTAGGGGCCCAGATGTGCAGGGTAGGACCCAAACATGCTGCCACTAGTATAAGCCTTGCTGCACAATAGTCACCATGATGGGGCATAGCAGTGCACTCTATAGTGGTCATGTCTCTCAGTACCTGGGCTCACTCAATGTCTAAGTGGCCAAGTCCCTATCTGCTGCACATCCTAACCTCTTACCCGTACTTTGTTTATCCTGTTACCTCCTGTTTTTGTATTGTACATCTGTTACTGGAATGGCTTTTTAGACAAACCTTATCGTGGACTTAAACTGCTTACTGTACCTCCACAAGGGTATTGCTGGCTGCCTGGATGCTTGAAGTTTAACCAAAGGGATCCAGGTGGTCACATAAGGCTAGATAGCACTTATAGAGCACCTTCTATTATGGATTGGCCATAAGAATGCATATTAAAATGCACAGGGCTGTCAGTCTACTGCAGAGGAGACCAGGCTACGCTACAGTTGTAAAAACAGAACGGTATGGACACTCATAAGCCAGCTTGCAATATTCAGTAATTATCATGGAAAAATACCTGACACTTGACTATGCTACTACTTACCATGTTGTGAAACTATAACTTGTCAAGACTTTACATCTAATTTCCATTTTAATCTGGAAGACAAGTGTAACCTACATGAAAAGGGCACATCTTAGTGCATAACTGCATAACTCGCTCACCCTCCCCCACCCCAGTTATGGCCAGACTACTACTCATAGTTCAGCTAGCTATTGCATAACAGTACTTTTGCCAATAACAGTTCATTTAGTTTATTTTGTGGAAGAATCACACAATTATTCTAGTTAGGTTCTACCTAGAAATGATTGAGCACCACTGGAGTAGATCATACTCGCCGACTTTGTACTCTTGGGTTCTGAGAGATATAGAGGAGATGTCTACAAAGATCTTGTCGGTGGTTTGCCATGCGGTGATTCACATTATCAAGACTCACTTAATTCTGCATTACAGCCTGCAAAAACAAAGCAGCTTTTCTATTAGTTCTGAACCTCACTTGTGGGCACCTGTTGTCCCCTACCTGCTGTGGGACTTTTTACCTGATATACTGCATTTTATAGCTTTACAATTACTGTAGATTCACAGGTTGCTGACTTTTGGTCTGAATTGGCTACTCACAATGTGCATGAGTTGAGTCTGAATCTGCTCTATGGAGATATAGGGCCTGATTCAAGAGTGCATGCTAGTGCTAGATATTCGGGAATCTGCGCAGGCACCTGACCTGTACTGCGCAGGTGCAGTACAGGTCCTGCGTGTTCGCACACAGGCCCTGATTCAGAGCTGGACATTCTTTCAGATGGCTCGCTCTGAATCAGGGCATTTTTTTTTTGTTTCGGCCTCCTGGCCGCTCGCATAGCTGTGGGTGCAGAACTGAGTAATCACTACTCTGGTACTTCAAAGACTTGCACGTATAGCATAATGCTCTTTCCTCCTGTTACTAATGGTTTATTTAAAGAACACCTTGTCTAGTGTCCACATATGTTATAACACAGTTCACATAAACAGCACTGTAAAGTTTAATAGCTATTTAGATTTATTACATTCTAAAAAGTTTAGTCTTCTCCTGCTGCTGTGATACTAATTACAATGATTAAATACATCTACATTTTCTCTGATTTATCATCAGCAGCAGGCTGCCATTGTAATGCCTGGCACATTCAGAATGTAAATAACTATGGTTCCATGGTCATGTTAATAAAAGAACCATGGGCTTTTGCTGTGCACACTAGAGGACGACTGGGCCATCCTACACTTACTAAATGGAACCTAGACAGGGCCGAAATTAGGATATCTGTCACCCGGTGCAAGGCAGCAATTTTGCTCCCCCTCCCTTCCAGTACCTGGATTTTGTCCTTGCTCCTCCATAAGGCAGTGCACTAATCAGACGTCCCTGGTATAGTGACTTACATTATTCCACACACCATAATGCCTATTAAACATTATGCCACACACTGTAATGCCTATTACCAAAGTGCCACTTGCATATTTGCCCGACACCATTTTATGCCCCACAGTAAGGCTACTAATTACTTTAAAATTACCTGCTCGTTGCCAGGGGGTTACATGCTCGTTGCCAGGGGGTTACATGCTCGTTGCTATGGGGTTTATGCTCGTTGCCAGGGGGTTTCACGGGAGAAGATGCAGCTTTCAGCATCTTCTCCCAGCACTTGCGCTGGCCTAACAGACACTAGAGGTCCAGTAGGACCTCTAGTGTCTGTCTCCTCCTTGGCGGCGGCCATTTTTGGATGGCCGTTTTCTGAATCTGCAGCCCCCAAGCCACCGTGAGTCAACCCTTTTCCACCCCCTGCATTCCAGCACCCGGTGCACGTGCACCTCTAGCCCCCCCCCTAGTTGCGGCCCTGACCTAGATAGGGGATCCTTATATGAGCTTTTGTGGATGATACTGAAAAAAAAGCAAGCAACTCTGCGCCTTAGCAAAACCATATAATGCATTCAGATATTTAGATTTGAGGGGGGCATGTCCAAATCTAATTTGCAATTATAAAAATAAAGCTGTCCCACATTAATGGGCTACATGCAAAAGGAGCCAGTATTTACCATGCATGCAAAAAAAAAAAGTACATGTATTTGCACCCCTTGCATTGCAACATGGCTTTGCTCCTAGCTCAGATAGGTGCTCTGTCTCCCTGGTGTCCTAAAAAGACAGAAGATTGACCAAGATGGTTCTAAAATGTACAGGATCTATTTAAATAAAATGTAAAAAATATACCATTAACGTAATTGTCTTAATCTTAACCATTGAGAATAGTTATGAAATTAAAAATGTGTATACGATTATAGGGATTTTGACAGCTAAGATTTGGGGGACCAAAGGCGTAAAGATGAAAGTCCGTACTCACTCTCTGAGAAAAGCCTCAATGGCATTCAGAGGAGTCAGAGCTTGCTCGCATGTTACTTGTATAGATTAGTACCATAGAGTGCGTTGCTCCACTACCCCCCCTCCCAATTCTCAAATCCTCTGTCTCCTATGAGTAGGTGCAGGTTACTGAGCAGACCTGAATTATATGTAAAACCTTCACATTACATACAGGTGCTGTTCTACTTAAAACTTGCAGAACATTCACTGTAGTATAATTATTGTAATTACCAATTTGTAATTACTTTCATAAATTAATAACACTTGATATTCCCCCTGAATCTAGTACCTCTTAGTTAGTGAAAGCTCAGGGGCTCCCAGAGGCAGAGGGGAGACAGAGCAGGCATCATATGTTGTGTCACTACCGGTTAGTATTACAGATAGCATCTACTTCACTTGCTGGCCATATCAATTCAGTTTTGTTAATTACACTTTAAGAAAATTAAACTTTGTGTAGATGACAACAGATAAAATCAAGATCTCTAAATTGACCAATAACACTGTACAACAAATTAATACTTTTAATTTGTTTCCTTTCTAAAAATAGTCATAGTTACTAATTTGAGGTCAAGAAAAACTAAAATGATTTCAGAATGTTTTTACTAGCTCTATTTTTTGAGCTACACTACTTGCACTATACTGTATGTACATTACTAATATCGTCATAGTGAAAAGCTATTTTAAAATAATCTTATATTTTCTTGATAGAAAATAAATAAGAGTTGTTTTAATTCTATCAATCACAAATAAGAACACAAAACGAAACAAACATACAGCATACGAAACAAACATACAGCATACGAAACAAACATACAGCTTACGAAATTACTATCTAATATAGTGGCCTATTCATGGGGGTGCTTTCTCTTTGCTTGTTGCTTGTACTCCTCTTCTGGGGCATCTCTTGTCACTGTCCAACAGTAGTGATTCACCTACCCTGATATCTTTGTTCCATTGCTGAAATGTCTTGGAGGAATCGCTCACTATGCTTGTCACTCAGTGCACCACAGTTATCTTGTGTGGGTAATCCCGTGACTCACTTATATTTGAATAGGGGAGGGGACAAATAACTGATTCATTTAATTGGGTCATTAGGCCCCGCCCCCTCTGCGCGGAACGCAGATTGCTGGTAAGATTCTCTCCATGCTGCCCACTTCACTAGGAATACCCCTACATCGTCATCAATGGGCTATATCTCGGAACTCAGAGCTAACTGACAGTTTTAAATGTCATATTCATTCTTTGCATGCTGAAATCAATTAGAAGTAACTATTTTCACATTGGAAACATTTTCACTGTTGTGCAGTGTAATCCAATAGAAAATTCTGGAAACTTTTAGCCTGAGGTGGGTATAATTATTTGCAGTACTGTATGCGTATTGTAAAGTTTGTTTTACAAAAAATATGGTTGCAGCATGTGATTGGAAATGAATCTACTTTTTTATATGGTGACGATCGTTCTTTTCAAAATGTGACAAATGTTGCATCTCTAGGCAGCTTCACTGCTTGTGAGTTTGTGAAAGCTCCTAGTTCTCCCTCAGTCCTGGTTACTATTGTCCGATGCCCCTACAGAGCAGGGGCATTTCTAGAGAGGAGGGGGCTCATGTACAGTTTCCGACACGGGCCCCCTCCTTTCTGTCCGGCAGCCGGCTGCGCACTGAGTGGTGCGCGGCCAGCACTGCACTTATAGACTCTTGGCACTAGAGTGTGCCCAGAGTCTATAGCGCATGCACGGGTCACCAGGAAAATGGCCACGGTGGCCATTTTCCCTGTACTGTGCATGCGCAAACGACAGGAAAATGGGCACGGTGGCCATTTTGCAGACGTTTTTTACAGGCGCAGACACCGGAGCCGACGTGGGACTCCGAAGAGGTAGGTTTTATGGGTGCAGGGTGTGCGGTACGGGCCCCCCCTGCACCCAGGGGCCCGTGTGCCCTGCACGCATTATAAATACGCCCCTCCTACAGAGCCTGAAAACCTTCTTCACCTCACCCATGTGCCAGATGATGATTTTACTGAACCACAAACCCCTTCCCTAGAGTGTGCTTTCTGTCACTGATCGATATGACTTAGACAAAGAGCTTTAACCAGCTGAAGTATAATTTTAACCTCTCTTAGGGGGAGTTGTATTAAACTTTCTAAAGAGGACAAGTGGAAAAGTTGCCCATTGCAACCAATCCGCTTCTAGCTATCATTTATCTAGTACAATTTATAAAATGACAGGTCCTCTTTAGAAGGTATGATACATCTCCCCCTTAATATATTGCATTAAATTCATACTTGCCTACTTTCAGCTCTTCTCCGGGCGAAGCCTAGAGAAGAGATGGCGTTGACTTGAGATGGAGGCAAGGCCCAGCAAAATGCGGCATTAGGCCCCATCCCTCACAGAGAATGCCACGTGGGTCGTTCTTGAGGGGACGGGACCAATATGACATGATTTGCATAGAAACATTTCATGTTGGCCTCCCCATTTACTGGCATTATCCTCCCCGTAGTGTCCACTTCATTAGGAAGGGGCAGAATGTGAGAGTACCACCTACTCTTCTGGGTTGCGAAAATTTGGGTGTCACCTGCAACAGCCAGGAGAGTAGGCAAGTATGATTACATTACATACAATGCATTAATGATAGAGGGTTATTAGCTTGTTGTGCAGGTAAGGAGTATAAGGGTAAATGTGGGTACACACTATACCATATATTGGACAATTTTGCGATTTGCAACGGATCACCACAACCACCGTATAGTGTGTACGGTATGTAGTCAGGAAGCTGGCGGTCGAAATGCCAACCGCCGGCTTCCCGACTGTGAAATCCCGGCATGGAACTAATGATAGGTGTCGAAATACCGACGCCTATCATTATCCAGACGCCGAAATCCCGACACCCAGCATACCGAACGAAGGTAAGTCAGGTGTCAGGACCTCTTAGCCGCGCGCGGGGGAGGGTTAGGTTTAGGAACTCCTGGGGGGGTTAGGGTTAGGCTAGGGGAAGGGGGTGTTAGGCACCCCCTTGGAAGTGGTTAGGTTTAGGCTGCGGGGAGGGGGGGTTATGTTTATGCACCCTTGGGGGGGAGGGTTAGGCACTAGGGGGGGAGGTTAGGCACCACTAAGGGAGGGTTAAGGTTAGGGGCGGCAGAGGAGAGGGTTAGGGTTAACACTTACCTTAGTCTGGATTTTCAGCTTTCTGCTTTCTGGCGTTGGTATTACATCCGCCGGGTTTAAGTCCGGCGGTATGTCATACCGATTCCAGTGTGTATGGCCAAATCCACCCAATTCATCATCAGATGGGACGATGCCGTGGACAACGCGGTGTTGTTACATTATGTATGTAACAATATATCGCATCATCATACAGCAGATCGTGTAGTGTGTACGGCGATGTGGTATATCATTAAATTGCTTCGCCGTGTCACTGGGTCGCCACATCATTCAGATGTATACCCCCCTTTACCTTCACAAACATATACAGCGTGGGAACCCAGGAGCCGTAGCTTCACAACTGCTCTTAATGTCAGTCATGAACCCATAAAACATACATCATTAGGCAGCTTTTGTAAAGTGAAAGAGGCTGTTTTTGTTAGTGCTGATTAAGCAAGATGTATGACAGGATTACCTTTAGATTCATTTTACACCACAACAAGCAGACACTACAGAGTGGGTGCTTTTGTGTTTAATGGAGTGTGGTGTGGTGGTGACATGACTTTTTTGTTTACATTAAGTTTTTGTGTAACAAATTCAAACAAAGCAGAAAAGGTTGCAGAAAACAAAATGAAGAATTGCAAAGTCTAGCATAAACATTAAGGTGCGTATCCACTACACGAGACGAGTGTAGAACGACTGTACGATTACAACATTGTAATCAGTCAATCGTACATCAAACTGTGCAGTGGGTAATGTGCCCACACTGAATGATATGTCGTTCAGTGCAGACACCCTCCCTCATCCCCGAATATGCACAATCTGTCTATATCGATAGATTGGCCTGCATGTTCAGGCGATGGCAAATGCCGACAATGACCAGCGAGAGCGCGCATCAGAGCCGGCCCTAGGCATAGGCATTCTAAGCAAATGCCTAGGGCTACTGGAATGCCTAGGGGCATCCACGGCTCTGCCCCTCACCCCCTCCCATTGCTGCGATCAGAGATTGGGCAGTGCAGTGGCTAGCAGGTCAGAATGACAGCTGAACCAAGTCATCGTCAGTATGAGCTTCTGCACAGAAGCTCATCCTGGCTACAGGAGGAGAGACGAAAGATGGCTGCAGGAGGGCATTCTGTGCCCACGAGTGTCTGTACTCTAAAGTGACTGTGTTTAGGGGGCACACTGCACACTTCTGTGTGCTCCGCTATACACACTGCACGCTTCTGTGTGCTGCGCTATACTGTGCTGTATTGGCTGTGCTCAGACTCCAGACTCACAAGTGGCTGTGCTGTATATAAAGTGGCTGTGTATAGGGGGGAACACTGCACGCTGCTTTATGCTGCACGCTGCTTTATGCTGTACGCTGCTTTATGCTGCACTGTACTCTGCTGTAAATTGTCTTGATCGACCAGTCGTGTGTGTCTGTGCATATATGGAACTATCATCTATGTGGAATAACACTTTTCCCAAATATCCTAAAATAAAAGCACATCATTTATTTTTCTTTTGCATGTATATTGTTTTAAGGTTTGATAACAACTTTTTTTTTCTTTGGGTGCTTTGGTATATTTGCACAGTGAAATACTATATTGTTAATATGGCTATATATTTCAATATGTGTTACTTTGGTGTCCACGTATAAACACTAAGATTTTTGTTGGGATTATCTGCTAGGGGGCACCAGCCAAAATTTTGCCTAGGGCACCAAATTGGCTAGAGCCGGCTCTGCCGCGCATCACTGGTCATTGCCGGCATATTCACTGCACGATTAATGAATGATTGAACGATAATGATGTTGTAATCGTTCAATTGCTAATTTTTCTCGTGTAGATACGCACCATTACAGTAAACAATATGGGTCAAGGCTGCAGAACAGCATTGGGCAAGATAAAGAGTTTCAGGGACATTACAAGTGGCCCTTGGCACTGTAATGGGGTCACATACTACCTTTAAGAAGCATCAGATCTCATTATGAGACCATATATAGCACCTGCATGAAGGATTCACAGTTAGCCTATGGCTGGTTTGTCAAACTAATGAGAGGACATCACCACCCTGAAATGGACTTACATATTATATAGACTGTGTGAATGTACTGGACTCACTGTGTGATGTAATGAACACGAGAGGAGGAACAATGAAATGTGGAAAATGTATAAGACTTCTGAGTGCCCAGTAGAGTCCTAGATGGCTTGTTGTCCACCACTGCAATCGCACCTGATTCCTGATATTGTTATATTAGATATTTCTTAACATTTATTTTAATAGAACTAGGTATCTGGATATAATACATTTATGAGGACAATACAGTATGGTGTAAAACATCATCTATTGTTATTATTGTTTTTTTATAAGGCACCACATAAATAAGCAGTACCATACTGCGAGAAAGCAAAGTATGACAAAAACTTCTAGGACATTCAAAGAGCATAACACTGCACATAAGTAGTAATAGGCAAGGTATATTAGAACAAGGATTCAAATATAGACGCGTTAGAAGACAGGTCCAGACCATAGTTATCCATTTTTAATTGTACATTCCTGTGGTGGTATTTGACCATCATAATAGTTTACAAGCTAATCTACAGTAATAATTACTTTTTTCTTAAATAAGATATGATCCACAGTATGAAACAGCTTTTGCCTGCAGAAGGCATGTGTGTTTAGTTTTTACTCCTATCAAAAACCCTTTATTGCTCCAAAACATGCAATAAACCTATAAATGTTCATTATATGTTGTGCTCTGAAAGCAATGTATTTTTCAAAGGGTGACTGGTCTTCTGACACTTCTGACAATAATGACTAGCACACTAAGCACAGGTGACTTAAGCCTCTTTAGAATAACTAATAATTATATTGGCAGGGCCAAATTGACATGCTGTGTATAATATTGTACCATAAAGGCACCATCTAAATCATATCTTTGGGTTAGTGATGTATCTTTCTTTTTGTAAACTCTTACATATCCAATCATTTATTAACATTTTCGTAATATTTGGCACAAGGCACAAAGATTGTAAACATTATAGAAGACATGATACACTTAACCTAAATAATTACAAATTGTTTAACCATGTGTTTGATTTTTCAACTTTAACTACTTTGCCAGTCGTGAAATGCGGTTACTGAAAAAGCCTCAATACCATGTGTATTCGAAGTTACGTACAACTAACGCAGGGTGTGTGCAGGTCGGCACCAGTAGCCTATGCACAAGGGTTATGTTAGGTATACGTCAGATATACTCTCATTCATTTTTTTTCTTTTGAACATTTGGTTTGTTTGTGAAATATGTATTGGCTATTAGTCTTCAATAATGGTTAAAAACCACTCTAATACAGCAAAAAGTTCTCCATCTCCTGTATAAAAAATGGTAAAACACACACACATAAACCTAATATATGCACATGCAGCAAACAAAGGGTGGAATTCAATTAGAAGTGAGGGGGTGTAGCTCCCAAGATGAGCGCCTGGAGCTATTCAATTATAAACTCACTTTAGTCGGGAGATGCAGTTTTCCGCAGCTAATACCCGGGAACTTAGTCTCGTTGAAATACATTTTCCAATTTTAGTGCCGGACACGATGTTGTTACGTCACACGACAAGTCCCGAGGCACTAGTTAGCGACGATTTTTTTTTTTGCACCTCAGGAGGTGGGAGCGGAAATCCACTAGTTAGGGAATTACAGCACGGGCAAGTGAATTGCTCCAGGCAATCATCCTGGGAGTTACATTCTGTCGCCTTGAATTACCTCCTATGTACCTATAAGCAAATCACAGCAGTTTGCTCATCATCATCATCATTGTGCTACGCCTATGCCCTCAGGTACCGGGAAATAACATAGCTTTTATAGAGGTATATGAGACTGTGTGCATATTTTTACAAATGTGCTTGCAAATGTGCAAGTTCAGATTAGTTCGGATTTATCTTATTGGCTATTCAAAACTTGTGAGAGCCGGACAGCCAATAAGATAAATCTGAACTATTCCTCAGGGGGGGGTACCGTTGGGGTGCCAGAGCAAGTCCCGGTGATTTTTCGCAAAATTACAGATTTTAGGAAAAATCACACTCGCTCTAGAGGTGCGTGAAAAAAACCTCCCGGCGCATAAAAAAAAAAGGTGCACAGTTATGAGGATACACATGTCAATATATATAAATATATATATATATATATATCATTATTACCTTTATCCATTTTTGTTGATGAATGCACTGAGTAATGTCTACCTGTATGATTACACGTTTTTCTGTTAATACCTATGCAGACAGCAGGTTGTCATAGTCACAGTCCATTTAGTGAATGGACTGCAAAGTGCACAGCTGCTTTGCATCCATTACTAAATATGTCTACAATGTGTCAGTGTCCTTGCACCTAGGAATGATTAACTGATGTCTTTAAGCATTGAACATCCAGCCATCTCCATTTAAGCTCTCCGGTGACACATAGGCAATCTGTTAGATCAGAGAAACGAGAAAAAAAAACTAAATATCATTTTAGGAGCATTTCTCCACTTATTGCCCTTGAGAATAAAACAGCTTTGTCAGAGGGTGTTTAAAGGGAATGCTAGATAATTGAGTTTTCAGTAGAACCTGTGTGCCTAATTGTCCAAAAAATATCGCTCTGGAGGCTTTAATGCTTCTTGTCTCCAGGAGACTGCAAGTAAATACAGCAATTTGGAAACAGGGATTTTCAGAGAAAAAAAGATTTTAGAGTTATTGTCACATTACTTTCAGCCAAAAAAAACTAAGATTATAGGCAAGTATTCTCTGAGACAGTTCTTTTTTATATTTTGCTTATTGTCATAAAAGCCTTTAGAAGCATACTAGAACCTAATATATGGACATCTATGGTTTGATTTCTTTGCATGTGTGGATTCATTGGGTTGTTTCTGACATTTGATCAAAATTTCATTACAATATCCCCATTACAAATATATTTACTGAAAAAAATGTTGATGTGTTCAATACTTATTTTACCCACTACTCGTATATAGTAGTTAGAAAAGAAGGCACTCAAAAGGGACTTTAAAATAAAACATATCTTATGGAAAATACATTTTGACCCAGGACAGTTAATGGGAGGTTCAGGAACTGAGTTCCTGATTGTTCTTGCTGAAAAATAGCCCTGTGTATATCTACGTTAAAGTAGACCTATGAAAGCAGCCATTTTGTGGGATGGACAAATATTAAATTTATCAATTCACAAGTAGCTAGGCACTCAGGCATAAGGTATAAAGTGGGTTCTCGTGTGTATGGTCAAGTTGGAAAGTAATTGTTTTGTTTGGTGCTTGGGTGCCTGGAACGGCCCTTGTAGAGAGTGGATCCATAAAGATGATAAAAAGACTAATAAAACTTTTATTTGATATACCTACAATGGAGGCCTGCTCTCCACATGGGCCTTCCAGTTGTTTGACCAGAGCAGTGATTGACAGAGTGGCTTTCCATCATAGCTACACACACAGACGTCCTAATAGCACTGAACAGCAGGACCACACAGGGCCTAGCACTGCTATCTTTTACATGCAGGAGATACTTAGCTCTTTTATAGAATGCTAGCTGGATGGATGCATTAGGTGTATTTCCATCATGTTTAATATTCTATGTGTTAAGGTTATGTTACTGGGCTGTAACAGTTCCTCGCCTCTATCAGCATCGCACATAAAAGAAGCTCAACTGTGTTATGACATTCAGCTTTTTGTCAGTAGACTGTGCAATTGCCTAAAGCTGGGTATACACTAGCACAATGTTGGCCCGATATGTTGTTTCCAGCCAAATCGGAATGACATATTGGCTGGTTCGTCCAGTGTGTATGGATTATCTGCGCACTCCCACGGTAGCATGCAAAGTCATCCGGTAGGCCGTGCTGCCAACATACACGTTATTGCATGCAGCTTCATTGCAGGTAATGAAGGATGGAATGAGGGATCGTTCTGGTTGTTAGCCTCCAAACAGCCGTACATGAACAAGCAGGAACAATGCAATGCACAAAGAAACATCCATTCTCTTTTACTCCCACTTCCATTCTGCTCCTCTTCCTTGCTTGTTTTCTGCAGGTGCCCCAATGGTCTAAAATTAAAAGAACAGTGTAATCATGAGAGTGAGAATTACTAGGCTGTCAGACCAATGCAACACAAAATAAATATTTAACACAAATACAAAGTGAGGGTCTGATTCAGAGCCGGACGCTATTTGCGGACAGTTGTTCCAAAAAAGGGGCCGGCTATTTAAATTGAGCGCTCGCTGTTTGCGGTTTGTTGACGCCTCTATGTCTGAGCGAGTGAACGAAAAATGCGCTCGCTATTTTGTAAAGACGCCCCTTTGTCGTTCGCAACACACGTTATCTCAGGTATTTATTAGATTAATGGGTACATCGAAAAGGCATCTGAACTGCTCGCAGTGCTTGTGGTAGGTTTTTCTTACCGCTATCACTGCGAGCAGTTCAGTCTAAAAGACAACCAAGTGACGTGGTCGATAACGCTCCTTTACTAATTATGCACTCCCATTAAACGCCCTTTTGACTGTTTGGCACGCCTGCGTTCGGATCTCCACTCCCCCGTTTTCAAGCACCTTCCCCTGTTACCACCCACAAACGGTACATTCTGTCAATCACATTAGCAGCCCCTCGCTGTTTTGCGAGTGCACGATTTCCGACCGCAATGACTGGTTTGCGCATGCGCATTACAACCCATACGCATGCGCAGTTGTGCGAACATCGCTCAGAGCGAATGAGCGGCCGCTTACGAGCGGCTCTGAATCAGGCCCTGAATGCAATACAATCAGCAGGACACAAAGAGAATCTGAAACAGTGTCACACGCACACACACACACCTGCGCAGAGGGTCTGACACTAGCAGAGACAAAGAGAGACACTGTCTCACATTCATAGACTTGGCTTGATTCAGAAGTGGACGCTGTGCAGTAGCAATGCCGCAGCGGATGGGCTGTCTTTCTGCAGTGCGCAAATAGTCGCACCATCAAACAGACATCGGCGGCACCATTGGACATTAGAGCAACCCTGTGGTCGCTCAGTAATATCCGGCGATACATGTCCGTCAGTGCAAGTGGAACTGACACTGGCACACCTGCTGATGAAAGCCACCCTACAGTCACCGCCAGAAACACCTATCAGAATTGCAGGGATCTCTGTGCAGTTCCGATCTGCATCCCCTGACATTACCCATCGGGAAGCATGTGCAGTGGTGCATCTCGGATGCATGCTCAAATTTAAAACATTGGGCGCTTGTGCCCAATCTTTTAAATGTGTCCACTTTTTAATCAGGCCACAGTGTTTTGGTGAGGAATTTAGCTTTGTGGCGTAGTGGTTAGTATTACTCATATCTCTCTATATACCACAGAGATATCGCCCAACTATCAGTCATATGTTGCATTATGTCAATTTATGTAAATCCCAATTGCTAGCCTGCTACCACCAGGGAATGTACAGTAGGTCCTCCTCATATTCTCCTGGCACCTTCACATCCTGGTGCTCTTTAATGTTAGTGGGTTATTCACTTCTGTAAATGAGTGATTATAGATACTGGGAGCTTAGTATATAGACATTATGTATTTTGTTAACTCATCTGGAAAAATGAATTGTTAATGGAAAACAACCAAGCATCAGGAAATAATACAATAATACTACTTACACTTATGTGACTGATGTGGCATCTTCTGTGTAAATAAACAGATATGTGACAGCAATATACTGACCCACTTTGTGGTGAATCTCTGTGCATGGAGGCAGGTGATGAGTGTTTGCACACAGCTCATGCGCAGATGTGAATATGTGCATATTTCTGTCCTATTCTGAGGTGTACGTAGCTCTTTCGGGGCGCAAATGGGCTGCAACAATGAGGGTGTCTTGTGGAAGTGCCATAGGAGTGTTGTGGGTGTGTAACAAAAGCTCAGTGCGGTTCTGAGTAGTCTGTACGATAAAGGAAAGCCTATTTCTGACTGATCTCTTGCAACTAGCATGGGGCTGATGCAAGTGCCGATGTTAATGATGGCGGTTGCGGTGGTTGGCATAAAATGAATGGCGGCATGGGTTTCTGCCTGTAGATGCAGGAACCGCCACATTGGCCATACGGATACTCGCTTTAGCATAAGGTAGTGAATCTGGCTTCTGCGGCTAACCGCAACTACAGCCACTTTGCATGAGACTCAGAATCAGCCTCTTTATGTAGGAGAACTTTCCTCACAAATATATGACATTTTTTAGTGAATGAACCTGGGTTTAATTTACACTGCCTACTCTCCCAGAACAGCCAGGATGCTCCCAAAAACCGTCTGTCTATCCTGGCCGCCTGCAAAAGAGGGCAAGTCTTCCAGTTAGCCACCACCTGCCCGCATACTCCTGGACCCCCCACACCCCTACACACACACGAAGCGGGGGGGAGCAATGACGCTATTCGTGCTGAATCGCATTATTGTGGCCCTGCCCCCTGCTTCACAATACCAGTAATCTCAACATTGTGCAGGGCCATGACTGCTCAGTCACGCCCCCGCTCCGCCCCTAATGTCGGATAATGTCCCTGGCCATACCCCCATATGCTGCGTCACGCCCCCTCCCGGAGGCCATACACTACTCACTTGGACTCAACTGGATGCAGGTGAATAGTCTATGTCCTGGTGTGAGAAGGGATGGGGAAAGCTCTGAAGCGGCACCCCCTGTGCAGGGTTCTGCGCACGCCTATGGTCACAATGGCGACAGGCAACATGTCGACATTCACCATTTAATTTTTTTATTCACTGTTTGATTTATTTTCACCATCATTTTTTTGTATTATTCGCTATGCGGATGCATGCGTGGACCAGCTAGTGCATGCACATATGCCTTGAGACTGACCTGGCAAAGTGGTAAATTAAGCCTCACCAACCCAGGGCGGTGTTGTTGAGGCATCTTAGTATCACATTGGTCATGCTTTAGTGGTTTTCTATCACTGTGATGTGCGACAATAGAAAGCTACAGTAGGCATGTATTGATAAATAGGCCCATGTGACAATAGCTCTGTCACTGGTACTGAATGCTGTAAGAGATGCTGTGAGAAATGAATTGGTTTGCCTAAACATTTTAGATTGAATTGCATTTGAGAGATTATCCTCTGTGTTATCCAACCACGTTTATTGGGTACAGGGGCTGCTCCGCCCAATGCAATTCAGACCTGGGTGATTGCTGTGCACACTTATGCATATCAGAGCAGCTCACTGAGCTCTGGCAGATGGAAATTAGGGAAATGCCAGAGCACAAGGCTGAAACTCTATAGGTACAGTTTAGTAAATTTAAAAAAAAAGTCAACAGCAAATATAGACAGTAAAAATGTTGCTTGATATACTAAATAAAGCCACTACGGCACATTTATGTCTATAAATCTTACTTGTGCCAATTGAATAATGTCTAAATGAAATACTTCACGTTTGTATAAACTTAATAATATTTGGAAAAGGGACTTGCAGGCATTGATCTGTTGATCATTGGGACTTTATACATCACTAAACTTAAATGGTGCATCCCGATTACAGTTGCATGTAATTTTCTGATAACTTCATCTGTCGTTTAGCGGGAAGCTGGAAATAATTAGGGAACAGCGAACGTGGATTTCAAGGTGCGTCATTCAGTACAGAACAGACATCATCACTCACTACTGACTACTATCAAATGAGGCATTTACTTTAACAGATTTGTAATTGTTTCACCTAAATTATCTGAGTTACTCCTTATTTTCATTATTGTTCAACTCCTACTATTAAGGGAAAATTCTTGATTTTATGAGTGAAATAAGTAAACTTTGTGTAAGGCGTTGCAATGCATTTATGTAGTTGGAGATACTGCTGTGTTTTTTTATATTCTTTGAGTGCATCTGGACTTTTCGGGGTATATTTACTAAAGTGCGGGTTTATAGAAGTGCAGATGTTGCACCAATCAGATTCTAGCTATTGTGTTCTAGAAGGTGCTAGATAAATGAGAAGTAGAATCTGATTGGCTGCTATGGGCAACATCTCCACTTCTATAAACCTGCACTTTAGTAAATATACCCCTTCATCTTCACTTATATGCATACTTGCCTACTCTCCCGGGACTGTCGGGAGCCTCCCGAAAATCGGGTGCCACTCCCGACACCCCGCAAGACTAGACAAGTCTCCCGGAATGGATGCCGGCACCCCTCTATCCCCCGCGCCAGCCGCAAAAGTGGGCTGTGTGGGGGTGTGATGACGCAATTCGCGCTGAATCGCGTCATCGTGGCCCCGCCCCCTGCCTTATAATGCCAGTAATATTGGCACGCCCCCGCTCCGCCTCTTTGACCCACCCCCATCCTCCCTGCTGGACGGACCTGCCAGCCCCCTCCCGGATTCCCCTGCCAAAATGTCGGCAAGTATGCTTATATGTACTTTCATGTCCATTAAAAGTTCCAAACCTCCCTGTGGTGCACTGTAAAGTTGGGCACTCCTGTTAATATGTGTCCTTGTCACACCTTCCAGCACATTTAAATAACTTGTTAAACAGAATCTTGTTTTAGCAGATCTACCATTTATTTTTAGTGACCATAACTCGTTCCAGCAAGGAATGTCAATTCCATGTGATAGAAAGCAACCTATCGCCATAATTTATTAATACCGGGGACAGTGAGAGTTAACCTCAAGCTCATATATACAGGGCAGGCTTCTGTTTAGGTGCATGTTTAATGTATTGTTGAATATTTAAAATCATGTTGTGAAGAAAGCAAAGCCTGCAAGTAAAGCACGTACGTTTCAAATGCAGCAGATGTGTACTTAAAATGTACATTATATATGAACTGGCACTTCAACTGTGGTCACTCATATGATGGATACATGTTTACGGCAGGCTCCTTTTTGTGCATTAATGGCAATGTACATAATTAAAGAAAAGTTTTGATGCAGTGGAACATATGGCATGTAGGCTAGATAGCATCTGTACCTTTACTCTGTACATTAGGCTCAGACATCATGTAGTTTTTCTACACATTTTGAACTACAGGTACCAGCATCACCTGCCTGTGCTGCAATTATAACTAATGGTTTTTCTCTGGGGGCAGTTTAAAATGTTAATCATTAAATGTGCTACACAAATCAGAATAATAATCAGGTGGCCCAAATTAGTTTTTCATCTGAAAATTCAGAATAGTTAGTTTATTTTCTAAGGTGCTCCTCTTCCCCTACCCAGGCCAGGGGCGGATCTAGACTTCTCTTTTAGGGGGGGGTTTAAGAATTAATTTGGACTCCTCCCATCTTTACTCATTCCTCCTCCCACTTCCAGTCCTGACTCCTCCCATTTTCACGCAGTGACCTCACATCATAGCCATTCCTATCGCCATTCATTATTAATATTTTTACTTCTATCCCTTTTATTTCATTTTCTTTACAATATTCCCTCTCTTCTATCTTATCTTTATGACCCATCCTAAGCACTCTACCCCCTCTCCCATGCGGCTCCATGAGGCAACTCACCCTCTTATCTACCCCCTTGTTTCTACAATGTAGTGTATATAGTCACTCTAAGACCAAATATGTATTATATGCCCATCACTTCCTCCCCTCACCCCTATATATGATATGCCCACTCCCTCCCCTCCTATATATTATATGCCCATCACTCCCACCCCTCATCCCCTATATATTATATGCCCATCACTCCCTCCCCTCATCCCCTATATATTATATGCCCATCACTCCCTCCCTTCATCCCCTATATATTATATGCCCATCACTCCCTCCCCTCATCCCCTATATATTATATGCCCATCACTCCCTCCCCTCATCCCCTATATATTATATGCTCATCACTCCCTCCCCTCATTCCCTATATATTATATGCCCATTACTCTCTCCCCTCATCTCATCCCCTATATATTATATACCCATCACACCCTCCCGTCATCCCCTATATATTATATGCTCATCAGTCCCTCTCCTCATCCCCTATATATTATATGCCCATCACTCCCTCCCCTCGCCTCATCCCCTATATATTATATGCCCATCACTCCCTCCCCTCATCCCCTATATATTATATGCCCATCACTCCCTCCCCTCATCCCCTATATATTATATGCCCATCACTCCCTTCCCTCATCCCCTATATATTATATGCCCATCACTCCCTCCCCTCGTCTCATCCCCTATATATTATATACCCATCACTCCCTCCCGTTATCCCCTATATATTATATGCCCATCAGTCCCTCCCCTCATCCTAGTGAAGTGGGCAGGATGGGGAGATTTTACCTGGAATTTTCGGGTCTGTAGGCAGGGGGCGAGGCTAAATGGCACAAATCACATCACTTATCTCCGCCCCCTCATCATGGACCCCGCGAATCGCAGGGATTTTCTGTAAAGGGGGCGGGGCCTAATGCCGGCTATCTTTTACTGGTCAGAGGCAGAACAGTATAAGATAAACTACAAATCCCATGTTACTCCTCCTCCTTCTCCGGCCAGCCTGGATGCCTTGGGCTAACAGCTGACTGCCTGCCTGCTTGTGACTGCCGTGGTCAGATCTTGGCTGCTGCCTGCAGCTTACCATGCCTGGCTCTGCTCTCCCACATCTGCACTGCTGCGCAGCCTACAGGTACAGGATCAGTAGGTGGGCGGAGCTGGAGCTATGTGTTACGGGGGGCAATCGCCCTTATCGCCACCCCTGGATTTGCCACTAACCCAGGCCCAGGGGTGCACTCCATGCAGTCCTTTTTCATGGGACTTCTGTTTCTCTCATAACATGCTGGGGAAGGGAGAGGGCACTGTCAAGAGATTGCTGTTTGTGATTGGTCCTTCAAATCACACACACCCTGCATCTGAACTTAATAATGATGAGTGTCATTGATTTGCTGTTTTTGTAAGTACCCCTAAACCAAAAATTTACATTGATCAACATAAAAAATTGTTTTCTAATATTTAAGCACAACATATTCTTATTGCTGTTGTTACCAGTCATATACAGTAAGTAGAAATGTTTTTGCTTGTTAGGATTAATGCCTGAAGAGAATTGATAATGTGAGAGGTGATGGGTTCGAATCCCAGGTATGACAGTATTGAGAAATGTGTGTTAAATAAAGGAGGTTGTAACTGAAGGTGCATATATTCTCCTGTAAATGTGAAAGGTGCTGAGTTCAAGTCCCAAGAAATATGTGATTTTAAATAAAGGATAATATAACTGTCAAGGAGCTCTCAAATTAAGTGCATGAATGTAGTATAACAGGACTGGTGTCCAAATGCATTTTCTTGGACTGATCTGAATGTCAGTATAGGTGTTCTATAAATGTTTGTGTATATTATATATATATAAAAAGTACTGTTATAGCGCTACACCTAAAATGTCAATATATGTGTCTTGGTTTGGTGTTCCTTCAATTTCTTAAAATACACTCCCCATATTTTGGGTGGCCGCTGTTATTCTCCTGTTGAGGCGTCTCAAGTGGTGGTAATGTCTAAGAAAGGTTGAGAATAATCGCTCTATGTGTAGTGAATGTAATGTGATTACCGAAAATAGAGATTCGAAAGCACATAAAATGGGTCTTTAAGGAACCAGTATGGCCTTCCCTCAGGATGCAGCCAGGAAGCCGATGGTTGAAATGCCGACCGCCGGCTTCCTGAATGTCAAATCCCGGTAAGGTACTAATGACAGGCATCGAAATCCCGACGCCTGTCATTATACCTACGCCGGGAGCCTGACGCCCAGCATACTGAATGAAGGTAAGCCGGGCGCCAGGCGCGGACAGCAACCTCTGAACTGTGCATATCAAACAGTCTGTGCAGCAAGGTGCTTAGCTTGTAGGTACGTTAGAGGGCTACATGCGACATCACCCATGCAGTTACATTATTCCACCTAACAAGTGATTAAATAAGCTATGAGGGCATAATCCAAAATGCAGTGATCTGGGATGTACTTCACAGATTGGACAGCAGTAAGTGAGATTCCTAACTTTTAGCTAGATGAAGAGAGAAGAATTAATCTATTAAATATTTAAAATGACTCTTGCATAGGTCTGGAATTAGCACGCTATAGTATTATAGTATTATCTGTTCATCTTGCTTTTATACTTTCAAATAGCATATAAAATCAGGTATTAAATAGATGGTAAAGTGTGTTTCACTTTAAATAAGAGAACATAGATTTGGTGTCATGAAGTCAGCAGTATGAACATGAGAGGTTGGCCTAAATAGATTTTTGTCCCAGATGACTGTGACTTTCCAGTACAAAGGACATCATTCTAATTAGCATGATAATAATTAAACTCCGGGTGGAGAAGGACTTCTATCTGGAGTGATTGGGCCATGGAATTATTCCGTCAGCAGTCTATGCATTAATAGAGAAAGAAAGTAGTTTCAATAGGTAAAGACATGGCTATATAATGGCTCTGCATCTAATAATAAAGCCAGCATCTTGAGATATTCCCTACCCTGCTCTAATTTGGCCACCAATGAAATTGTTAGAGTATCACAAACTTTCTCCATGTTATCGCTGTCAGTGGTGATTACCTGTCCAACCAGTAGATTCAGATCAAGACTTTCCTTATGTTGTAGAATGCTGGTTGAGCTGTTTTGTGAAGCACAGGTTTGCTAGGTTGATGCAATGTGTTAATTACTTATGAAGTAATTAGTTTGTTTCATTGGGCGAGGCATTGAGAACCAGTGCGAGAAAGGCTGTCTGAATTCTTGCTGGTAGCTGCTTATTTGTTTTAGAGCAGTTCTCTTGTTATAGTTTTATTTATATGCCATACATGTTTAATTTAATAGTGATGTACTGGAACAAACACAGTACATGATGAAAGGGAAATTCACAAAGACCATGCAATTATATTATATGCAATTCAGATTCCTATTCATAAAACTCCCATCCTCATCTCTGCAGGAAAATCAGGTAAGAGGGAGCAGGAGAAAAGAGCTAGATGTAGCATACTTGCCGACTTTGGTTAGTCTAGGTCAGGGGTCTTCAAACTTGGCCCTCCAGCTGCTGTGGAACTACACATCCCAGCATGCACTGCCACCTTTTTGATATAACAGCATGCTAAAACTATGTGCAGTGCATGCTGGGATGTGTAGTTCCACAGCATCTGGAGGGCCAAGTTTGAAGACCCCTGGTCTAGGTCCAGGAGATCTGAGGAGAAGAGGAGTCAGGTGGGCAATTGTGAAGTGTGTAATTGTGGCCCCGCCCCCTGTGATGTTTTGCCAGCATTCCGAGCATTGCTATGCGCCCCACAATGATGCGAACTGCATCAAGATCCGCATCCCGTCCACTTTACAGTCGGCTGGTGGGATGCACAGATTTGCTCACTTTCTCCCAAATTCATGAGTTTCTTGTTTTGTGTGTATGGTAATAAATGAGAATAATTGTCTTTATTCAGAGTTTTGTGCATCTTTCGGTCCACCTACCCTTTATCTGTGCTGTTGGTTTGCTCCTAGTCATCATTATCACCAGGGTGCACTTGTTCCATCCTAGGTCTAAAAGCTACATATGAAAACAGGCATATTTACAATTATTCCCAACATGTCCTCACTGAACTTGCCTACATAAGAACGCTCTTCTACAGTCTCTTCAGTTGTTAGTGGAGATGCCACTGAAATGTGGATGAACCTTGAGTTGTAGTTATAGTGCCGGATTAACAACAGGGTAGCAGGCAAAGTCACCCAGGTGCCCCCACACATTGCTACATCACCAGTGTGGGGGACACTGTGGCATATGTAAACTGGGTATTGTATTCTGTGTAACGTAATGTGAACTGGGGGCACTACAGTGGGTTTAACACATTTGTGCTGCTGGGAGTATATACATATTATACATTTTTAATAACATCGTCAGCATATTTTATAGACAATTTTTTTGGTAGGGCCCCCACAAGTTTGTTGCCATGGGGCCCCCACAAATCTTAATCTGCCCTTGTGTGCTTAGTTCTGGAGCAAGCACAGAGCAAAAACACCAATATACTCAGTGCCAGCAGGCAACCCCGCATTAGGGCCTATGTATTTTATATGTCTTTGTGAACACTCAATGGGGAAAGTAAGTAATGCAAGGTCAAATATTAGAAGAATTTCAGTTTTACTTATGTAATAAAATAACTATTGTGCCTTCTTTACTAGTGTGCTTTTCATCTATTATGAATTGAGTGGACTGTCCCACCATTCTGCGATCAAGACGTCTGTCCCAATAGGTGTGGGGAGGGGGAAGGGTTTTTGGGAAGTATTCTGCTGCTGCAACCTCCAGTAAAAGCCCTCTATTGGAGGCTTCAATTAGGTGTGAAAAGTCGTGTTTTGGCGAAAAGCGGTCGCAGCTGTGAACATTTAGCTTACAAGTGAGTATCGCGCTATCCAATTCCCGCATGAGCGAAAACTCCATAGACATAAAACGGGGAAAAGTGTTCACCATCCCAGCAGGTGAAAAATGTGCAAAATCCTTATGTTTGGATAAAAATGTGGGCGCTTGGTTCAGAACCTTTTGGACACCCCCCCCTAATGACCAATTAGGCAAAAAATGGGTATAAAGTACTGGGTCAGGTATTTTGGGGGGCTGTATGGATGGGACAGGTGTTTTTAGGACTGCAGGTGACTGCAGCAGATGTATTTTTAAATAATTTTATAAGTGCACTTTAAAGACACAGAAATATACTTGCATCCATTCTAATGTACCCCCAATGAACTGCAGTAATTAATTTCTCCAAAAAATATAGCTTTTTATCAATTTTCCACACTAATGCAAATAAGCATATAACAACCATTTCACACAATTTAAGAACTCAAAATGCTTCTATTTTGGCTATACTTCTATATTGAGTTCCTATGTCAGTTAGGCTTTTTATGGGGTACAGACTGATTTCCCCAAAAGGAGCTGTACTTTTCGCTAGTTTAACCATGCGCAATTATCGCACATATGCGTTTTTGCGTGTTTTTTAATTGGATAGGGCGAAAAACGGGAGCGCGCATTGAGAAAGTATGTGTACAGTTTGCACCAAAACTGGCGAATAGGGCGAAAACTTCTACGGCGATAAGTTTTCGTTTTATCGCGGCTAATTGAATACCGCCCTATGGTGCGGTCACACTCAAGTGTTGGGAGGTATGGCATAATGACACTTTAAAAGGAGACAACTGTGATGTGTACTTTAGAGGTTGTGTGAGGAGAAGCTGTAAGATGGACATGGATCATGAGTGATGTGACTGTGAGATAGTAATGGACATTGAATATCTATATCAGGAATATCTATATTTAGGGCCCAATCTTAGTCTAATTGCCAATTGATACAGGAAATTTGGACAATCATTGCATGGATTGCACAGCTTACACTATTAGAGAAGTGTTCTACTGCATTCTGTGACTGAAGATGGTATAATTTCGCCTATAATACACTTGGGTTATTATTAGCAAGCTTACATCAGTGGCAAACGCAGGATTTCTTGAGGGGGGTTTCCCAATTGCTTGATTTTAGAGTGAGTGTGGCCTGTCCATAAGAGGTCATAATGAGCACTTATCCAGCTTTAATGTGTTACATACAAAGTATATTGTGTTGCATAATTCCAGTATATACAGGACCAGCGATCACAGTAAGTCCTCAGATGCGGCAGTAGGTCCATCCTTTCTGAGCAGAATGTTTTTTTTCAGATGTGGGCACCATTCCTGAGCATTGGAGCAACTCCGGGAGTCTGAGGGAGCAGCAGAAGAACTTAGCACTGCCCTGGACATATACAGTCAGGTGCATAAATATTGGGACATTGACAGAATTTTCATATTTTGGCCTCTATTCACCACCACAATGGCTTTGAAATGAAACAAACAAGATGTGCTTTAACTGCAGACTTTCAGATTTAATTTGAGGGTAATTACATCCAAATCAGGTGAATGGTGTAGGAATTACAACGGTTTCTATATGTGCCTCCCACTTTTTAAGGGGCCAAAAGTAATGGGACAAACTAAACAATCCTAAATCTAACTTTCACTTTTTAATACTTTGTTGCAAATCCTTTGCAGGCAATTACAGCCTGAAGTCTGGAACGCATAGACATCACCAGACGCTGGGTTTCATCCCTGGTGATGCTCTGCCAGGCCTCTACTGCAAAAGTCTTCAGTTCCAGCTTGTTCTTGGGGCATTTTCCCTTCAGTTTTGTCTTCATCAAGTGAAATGCATGCTCAATCGGATACAGGTCAGGGGATTGACTTGGCCATTGCATAACATTCCACTTTTTAGCCTTAAAAAACTCTTTGTTAGCTTTTGCAGCATGCTTCGGGTCATTGTCCATCTGCACTGTGAAGCGCCGTCCAATGAGTTCTGAAGCATTTGACTAAATATGAGCATATAATATTGCCCGAAACACTTCAGAATTCATTCTGCTGCTTTTGTCAGCAGTCACATCATACAATATCCCAATATTTATGCACCTGACTGTATGTACATATCGGTCTCCTTATGTACTGGATAGTGTATTATTATACAGTATTAATTATTAACCCTATTGATGGTTTATAGCAGTGCACCCCTAACAGTGCATGCTTTCCACATCTCCTAGTTGGTGCACAGGTTATTTATTACTGGCTGACACATTTTAAAAGATCCACAGTTGGTGCTAATCATTTCATTTGTGATACTGAGAAGAACATGCAGCACTAGTAACATTCTATTATAGTACTATTTCTATTGTGGCCATGGTATGTGCTGGTGAGGGGGGTTTCCAGGCAGACGGAAACCCCCCTGCGTTTGTACATGCAATGCAAACTGTTACATTGTAGCAATTTGTAGCAAACAATAAACAGCAAGCTTATACATGGTCAGATATGTCAGATGAACGATTGAATGATTTTACCGATTTGAATGATTGAACGATTTCAGACAGTATTAAAATTAATGGAATCGTCCAAATCTGACTGCAAATACATCAGATGTCAGATATCGTTATCTGACAAACAGGAACGCGTATCGTTCATCGTTGCAGTAACACATGTCAGATTTTCTTTCAGATATGAATGATTGAACAAAATTTTATCGTTCAGATGTGACAGAAAATCTGAGCGTGTTTATGCACCATTAAGCTGCTCATCCACTAGATGAGCTGAAGGCGACTGCACGATTACGACATTGCAATCGTGCAGTCGTTTGTCAGTCTGTGATGAGCCTGCACTGAGCAGTCGTTCAGTACAGGCTCATCAATCATCTGCAAACATGCTCAACCTGACATTATCGTCAGGTTGACCAGCTTGTTTGCATGATGATAGATGTCTAAACGACCAGCGGGAGAGCGCATCGCTGGTCGTTTTAGACATTTTTGCAAACGATTTGCGAATGATATCTTAATCGTCTAGTGGATGGGCACCTTTAGATTGCTCTGTTGCTTTCAGTTACTGGACTGTGCAAGTTTGCACCTATGTTGTTGCATAACCTATTCTGAAAAACACTTAAGTCATGAGAAGAGAGGTGAAAAAGGTAATTCTATTGCTCTAATATCACTTTCGGAAATTTTAGGTCCATATTACGTAAAAAGAGATTTATTGGATTTTGCTGGTAGTGTTTCTGCTTTTGCTTGTCCTCTGCATGATGTGTCACAATGAACAATAGAGCACCAGCAACATCACTCACAGAACACTTTTTCAATCTAAATCTTGGCCTTGGAGATACAGAACTGTTGATACTCCAGTGAAGTTTCAAAACACCGAAGGGGATAAAATGAGTGATTACATTTAAAGCTTCAATCGGCACATTAAAAACAAGGCTAAACGTGGACCGTGCATTATGGCTTAAAAATAAACCTCATATTCCAATCTTCAATGCATAGAATATCAGATGTTATCAAGATTTCTTATTTTCACAGCCAACATAAACCAAAGAACATCTGACTGTGAGGCTTGTTTTCTGTCATTTCCCAACACATTAGAGTACGTGCCTATTTCCGCACCCCTCTCATCCTCAGATAATGATGGTGATTATAGATCTTTGTTTGGTTAAATGAGCCAACATTTCACTCCGGGCCAGGGTGGCATGTTCTCCTTTTGGGTGTATGTTGCGGGGTTGTGACATCATAGCTTGGCGCCCCACTTCCAGCCCATTACCAACCTGGAGAACCAGCAGCAGGTGGCTTCACAGCTACAATGCTTTCTTTTAAAGCCTTGGCTGGGTCATGGGTGGAACAGACCTGACCACCGTAACAGGGTGGTAGTGCGTCCTGTGCTGGCCCTGCCCTTTTAGACCTGTAACAATGATGTCACGACAAGGGGTGGAGGCACTAGCTCTGGGAAGTAGAGCACTAGGCAGCTTTACAGTAATGCTGTTGTTCCAGGCACCCTGAAAGCCACATACAGGTGCCCTGTTGCAACAACGGTGCCATCCCAAGATCCCTGCGTCCTCTGCGACTGCACCACTCGTACACCCATAGTTATGGCCCTGCATGGGGGCTTAGCACATAGACTTGTAGGTAGTAGATTCGGATGTTGGCATGTGGTGTAATGCAGATGTACAACAAACGTTGGACACCAGACCATCTCTCATGCAGAAATACTGTAACAACTATTATATACACATTTCCTATAGCATGATTCAGAAAAAAATATTTACATTTTAACACCATTTTCCACCAGCATAAAACGTAACATTTTATACATTTTATGACATATGTGTCTTTTAGTGAGATTGATTATATGTTGTTTCATTTTGCATTCTAGTAAATAAATAACTTTTTTTAGATACGAACAAAGTATAAATTGAATTTGTCAATTGTATTCACCCCGATTCCTAAGCTGCCTTTCTATACATATAAATCGTAACACTTTCCAGAACATCCTAATGCCTACTTACTCCAGCACAATACTTAAGCAGTTGTTATTTGCTCTTTAAAAAACACCTTACTCCACCAGCAGAGTTCTTAATCACAGCAATGTTAATTTGCTACATATAGATGTTCAGCAGCATTATCACAGTCACTGAGGATTATGCTTTCACATTACCGTCCTCTACACCAGGGACCACTTTTTGCAGCTCTCAACTGTTTCATTAGCAAAGAATGGGATACTGAAGTCAGGTTGCCTAGTCGCAGTGGCGACACCTCAGGACATGGCCGTATTTTACTAGGATGCTTTCCACCAGACGCTGATCCACAGTCATATTATAACACAGGGACTGTCACTGGTAACATTGCTTGTGATGCTGGCACAATCCTCCTCTTTTATACAGTACTTCTCTTTTCCATATACAGGGACTCTTTAATCCAGCCACAATGCTGCCTGACGCAATACCCTTCACCGCCACTTCCCTCAAGTTATCGGGGTACTTTATAAGGGTGCTCTCATACTGATGAGACCTCTTCTCATCCACCACACACTTCCAATTCATCCACACTGTCAGACTGATGGAGACTATGGAGACTCCCTCTCTTCTCCCCACATATGGGGTACTTCTCATAAAGATGCCCGTTCACCGTTATGGGGCTATTGGTCTTTTGCTTATTATGAGGCTTTCACCTTTTCTTAATATCCCAACTGTGGCTCTTGACCTGTGACTACCAGATCGCCAGGAATCAGGACCTCCTCCCTCCTGATCAATTCTAGTTCAAATAAGGGAGACAGTTATTTAAGACAACAATTTCACCTGATTTTGAGATAACACCAGTCCTTTTTTTTTTGTCCTACTGCTGCAGAGAGCCTGGCAAACACTTTAGAAACATAATCCGGACTCCATAATATCCTGTATATGACTGCTTTTATAATTGATGTGTCAATAACTCAAGTGCTTGAAAAATCCCTTTGACAGAATGGCAGAATTTATATTGGAATTTTTTTCACGTCCAGCATCAGTGGAGTGCTGCGGCTATAGTGATTTATGATGAGACTGGTAGCCCAGTGTAGCTCTGCTATATACAGGTGGGTAAGAACTAAAAAACGTTATTATAAAAAAAATATATCAGGATCAGTTTAAACAAAAAGACAGTCGACAACACAGAAGTCTTCTATTTTTGGATTAGTATACTTCATAATTTATATTACTTTTGCTGAGCGGCTGTACTACTCCTTTTTAACTTTTTCATAGTTTTAGATAGATTATCTTGATACAAACTTTGGGGCCTATGTATCAATCTGCACAGTGTCGGATTAAAGTTTGGGAGTTCCCTGTTGTTAATCCAGCGCTGAATCTGCAGATGTGGGTCTGTTTTCTTTCACCACAATTTATTAACAAAAGCTCTCTGGGAACTCGCAGTGACCCTATCTTAATGTTCCGTGGCACACGTCATGGGTGTCCCCTATCCCCTTTATTATTTAATATTTCAATGGATCCTTTGCTTAGAAACTTACATTTCTGGCCTTGGTTGGAGGGTATTAGTGTGGGTGACACTACGGTCAAACTTATGGCGTTTTGCTGATGATGTGCTAATATACATTTCTAACCCAAGATCCTTGCTATGGCCACTTCTGAATAAATTGGCTTTGGTAAAATTTTCGGATTTTCTTTACATATTGATAAGTCAGTGGCCTTATACTTAAAATTTTTTGAAAATGGTTTATTGTCCAAAGTTTTTTATATCCCCGACAAGTACTCCCTATTGTTCTGTCCCAAAAAGATTTTACTTCAATTACTTGCTAATTTTGTAACTTTATTTGGAATCACAAATTAACTCGCATAGGCCTTGTGAGACTGTGTCAAACCAAAATCAATGGCGGTATTAATTTCCCTGACGTGGTGCAATATAACTATGCCGCACTTTTCCTATACAGGTTGAGTCTCCCATTTCCAAATATTCCGAAATACGGAAAATTCCGAAATACGGAATAATTTTTCCATGACTGAGAAAATTAAACCTTTGATTTTTGATTGTTCAATGTACACAAATTTTTGTCTAAAGCACAATTTATTAAAAGTAATGTATAAAATTACCTACAGGCTGTGTGTAAAGGGTGTATATGAAACATAAATTAATTTAATTTCTGTACACAAGCTTTGTTTGAGCCACAATATTATTGAAAATAGTGTATAAAATTACCTGCAGGCTGTGTGTATAAGGTGTGTATAACACATAATGCATTCTGTGTGTACATTGGGGTCCCATTCCTAAAATATTTCATTATGATGTGCAACTATTCCAAAATACGGAATATTCCGTTATCCAAAATACCCCTGGTCCCAAGCATTTTGGATATGGGAGATTCAACCTGTATTTGAGAGACTGGCTACATAACAGACATTTACAGACACTCCCCTTGAACAGGGTTTTTTTACCACACTTCTCATTGGTGGCTTTCTTACATTAATCTGACATTGATATTCCTTCCTCTCTACTTGATAATCCCCTCCTTATAACTGCAAGGAAAATGTGGCTTCTTCTACGCATAGGTTTCAACTATACCCCAATAAACTGTCCATTTGCCATTTTCGCAGAACCCAGATTTTCAATGTGGAGAGGCTTCTCAACCACTTCATGTATGGTAGAAGGACTGGGTTGTGCACTGTTGGCCAGGTAATTGATACAAGTTCTAAGAAACCACTTTGCTATTCTGATGCTCTCAGTAAATTCTCTTTTATTGGTACATTTGGCCTTCCTTTTCTCAAAGCCAAATATTATGTTAGGAAAATTTAGAGGTCTATCCTGGCGGGTGACTGGAGCAAACCTCTAAATGATCTTTTATTTAGGCCTCCTCCATTTCGTAAAGCTATTTCCTTTCACTATCGGTTCCTTAGGCTTCCTGTAGATCACAGCCCTCAAGACGGCTTTTGCCCAATGAATAGAACACTTTCCATCCCTAACTACGGAGGAGCTTCTTAAAATGCTATCTCCCTGCTGCTAAATATACCAAAATGTTCCTTAATATTTTTCAAAGGGCTTATATTTCCCTCCATAGTGGATTTATTATCGGTATATTGGATAGGCTTGCCCAAAGTGTCAACAATCTTCTGTCGATCTATACCACTGCCTATGGTGGTTCCCCTTAATTAAATGCTTTTGGTTGTCCGATTGGAGATTTGCCTCTGCTCACCTAGTCAACTATGTCCCATTGATACCTGAATGGGCACTTTTTGGCATCCTACCATCTGTCACTAAAGTTTCCAGAGATGTCAAAAGATTGTTGTTAGCCATTTCTTCTGCTGCCTGAAAGAGTATCCTATATTTGTGTATTCAGAGCTCTCTTTCCTCTTTGGAATTATTTAAGGAAAAACTTTTCTTTTCGTTTCATATGTACTGGTTGGAGGCATTTCTTCAAAAGGAAACCTGTGTTAGAATTGTTTTTGCTTTATCAATATTCTTCCCCATTCCACCAAAATTTCCATTCACGACTGTTTCTGTACAACCCATCAAGATGCACCAATAGCTGTATGACTCATTTTATACTTAGTTCTCAATAATTTTACTCTGTGTGATATTCATTCTGTTAGGATGTCACCCTGTTGCCACAATGTAAACGTTTTGTCTTCTCAGACCTGGAACTTATTTCTATGTAACCTAATGTTGTTATTATTATTATTATTATTATTATTATTATTATTATTATTATTATACAACTTATGTGATTGTTTTTTATACTTCAATAAAGAAAAACATTATAAAAAAAAAAGTGTTTTCTGGAGCAACTGCTTGTTATTCAGCTCCCCAGCAATACTGGCTGGCAGAGGTAAGGCTTTGCCAGCTCACATAGACGCTGTGCAACCCCAGACTGCAGGTTCATTAAAAAATAGATGCATTGACAAAAAATAAAGAATATATTTGTCTAAGGGAAAATGTTTCATTTTAATATTAAAGCATTATTTTCCAGCAGAGGTCCTCCTGAGATAGCGATAACAATAGGAGGAAGTCAGCGGCAAATGCACTGCTGCTATCATTGTTAAGTAGGCAAAGCATTGGGAAGCTACTGCAGTGGGTAGCCGGAGAAAGCTATCATCATCATCAATATCCAGCATAGGTGAAATGAAGGGGTGGTCCGTGTATGCACAGGACCACCCATTAACAAGGGCCACATCTTAAATGCTATGGGCCGCCTGGTTGAGACTTTATGCGGCCAGACTAAGAACAGTGATTAAGGTTGAGGACTATGCAGAGCTGCAGACTCCCTTCTGCCTCCACCCCCATCCAGGGATAGCTTACAACTGGCGAGGGTTTGCTAAATAGGGAAAATACTAACATTATGTCCAGCAAAAACACCAGTTTTTGATGAATTTATTGCTTATCTCTCTCTAACAAATATGCCCCAATGACTTAAATGAGATAATATTGGGTTTAAAATATATTTTATAGCAAAATCTGTCATCCAACTCATCATTTCAACCATACTTGGGAGTGATGTGTTTCAGCTTTCCCAGGGTAGTGCCGGTTTTATGATACTGGGAATATTTAAAATTGAACGTTTATTTTTTCTACAATTCACCATTAAAATTTCCCAGAGTACAATAATTAGTAGGATTGACTGACAGTATCGTCATGCAAAAAAAAGATTCATTAAGTAACAGAACAAATGTCAGGTGACGGGGATGCCCCAGTTCTCTGTTTTCAACAGAAGAAATCCCAAACTGTATAATACCATGAATTAGTGAAATAACTTTGCTCACATCATTTTGAAAGCTTATTAATATTTATCAGGTCTCGGCTTACAGCAGTGCCAACACAATCAGCTTCTTGTTTCTCTGCATTTTATGATACAACGCTTAATATGTGCATTTCAATGCACAAAGTACTTTTTATTGTATTTTTTTGTGAGGTAGTAGTTCATTTGGAATGTCTGCAGAATACTTGACACACAGAAATGATTATACACTGTCTAAATCTGAGAGGCTCCCTGCAGGTGGCAGAACGTCATTGAGATTGATTTCAACTGCAAAGAAATCTAATAATTGTAAGCGTTTATCCCTATGTAATAAAAAAAAAATTGACTTGGCATGGAAGAGCTGGCAAGTTATATCGGCTATTATGGCTTCTTTCCTGCAATGGTCACTCCTGCATTTAATCTTGATCATATTAATTAAAAGCCTATCAGTCAGTGATTTAGGTGATAGCAAAATAAAATGTGTGAAGCAATTTAATGTTTTACATGTTGAAGTTACTAAGATCATCTCTAGGCATCTTTGCGGACTAACCTTCATCCAAAGCTCAAAATTAAATTCAATTTCAATGCTGACCCATATGTTTTCAATGTAACATCAGTACTATGCAGTATATGTGTTTCAGAGATTTTAAGGACATGTTATGTATCTGAGTTACTAGCCTCACCTGTTACACAACTTTCAGCTGGATCTGTACAGATCTATGTGCATGATATGTTCAAACCTATTCACACTTTTGTTCTGTGTGTATGTTTGTGTCAAATACACAATATGTGCTGCACTGTCTCTAAGTGAAATAACAAACCCCTATTCATTCGAGTAGAACAGAATAATTCAAATAACCTTGTACAAGGTCGTTTTTACCTCAGATAGTCATACAGTGAAAAAGATTGAATGCTCTTTGGTGCATGTATCTTTCATAGCGGTTTATGCTGCCAGGCCATGCAGTGTGCTTAACATAAATATACATTTATATCTATAATGCTGTCAGCATTCATAATTGAGTTTTTCTTGAAAAGTGTACAGACAGGGAGAGCCGCGTCTCTGGGCTATACTCAGTCTTCTGACTATTCAAGGTAGTTTAGACGAATACCACTTCAAGGGAGTGTTCACAATCTACAAGTAAAAGAATGGTCCGTTCTCCCCTTTACAAGATCTGTAACTGCTAAGCTGCATTGGGAAGAGGAACGTCTCTATGTAAGGGAGACAGAAGAAAGGAGTGGGAGGGTGTAAAGTGCCATGATTTTGTGGGGTATTCCCAGGGCTCCCCTCCGTAACACTCTGCAATATTCATTCGGGAACACATCTTGGTTATCAATCAGTGTGAATGGACAGATGAGCCCTTCAGCTATGACAGAGCAGTTGCAGGAGCCTAGCAGTTGAATTACATGCTTGCTAGGTACTGTAGCTATATAGGATTAGAGCCAGCAGTGCTGCAATATGATGTAAGCCATACTGTTCTCTGCTATTTTCTTTAGTCACATTTCTTTTTTTGCTTATTACCATTTCAACGTGCAATCAAAAAATGGCAGTGCTCCTGGTTTCATGTAGCATTGATGTAACTATATTACTTTCATTGCCTCATATCTTTTTTGCTGTGGGTAGCATAACCACAAAATAATCTAACTAGGTTTAAGAGGAACCATATACTGTATAATGTTTGAACTGATCATGATGGACTTCAAGGGTAAAAATGCTAATAGCAGTTTCCTCATCATTTAAGTATCATGCCTGCTTAAGAGAAACCGAACTAACCCTGATAACTGCAGTCACCACAATTGATGATGATGTTTCATCAGCGATAACTCCTCTCTTGTATGGACCAATGTAGCCTGTGACTGCTATTTTTGGATCTGAGTACCGCCGTCCATATCGCATATTATTTATATATATATATATATATATATATATATATAAAATAAGTAGAATGGTGAGCCACTAAATCTGTGCTGTGATAGTGGGCTCCACCCAAACAACCAAACCTATCAGCTGCCCAGAGGATACAGCTCACGTGGGGCTGTGGCAGCCAACCAGGCACGGAGGCCATACCTGCAAGAAGCAGGCAGGAGACTGCGTGAAGTTGTGTGCAAACTAGCTGCCCTTGATAGTCAGGGCTGAAGAAGTGAGTTAATGCCCTGAATGGGGGCTAGGTTGTTTCTTATTTTCTGTTGCTGTATGCTGACAATATTAAAGCACCATTGTGTTTGTTTTAACCTGGACAAGCTGTATGGTGACAATTATTTGAGTACCCAAATACTGCACCACTGACCACTATACTGAGTAAAATACCACTGAACGTCACAATATATATACATGGCTTGAGAGTGGTCATGCACATCACGTTGCTCTATCCTCATGCACAGGAGGCTTCCTTCCTTCAGCTTCTCTGCCTCGCTGGGGAATTGTGATTGAATTAGGCAGCCCCCCCCCCATGAGGGAGGACAGATCTTTTCTTTATTGCTGTATGCATTGAAAACATGATGGGTCTCCTTTGGTATAAGTACGTGACATGTCTTATTGAAAGGGTCTGATCACTATAATTTCTTCCCTGAAGAGCTGCACAGAATCTATATTCATACAAACTGCTCCTGCAGTATCATTCTGCATAGCCATATATTTTGATTAATAGAACATCTGGTCATTATGGCTTAACATTGTTCTCCAGCAGTATTCTCTTCTACCGCACACAGCATGTATGGTGATAATAGTGGGAACGATTTGCAGTGATCACTGTGTCAGATCTTTGTGTTAGGTTCTGCTCTGCATATTTTACTGATACTGCGCTAGAAGCATTTGTATCCGCATAGCATGGGATCTTCTGCTGCACATATATTATGATCACTTTGTAGATGTGTAGATTACAATGAGCATTTTAGACACAAACAACAGGTGTGCAGGCATCTAATTAGTCATGTTTGATATTTATTGGAATAAAGTGGCATTATTCCTCTTCTAAATAGTGAGTGCCGACTCTTTTGACTTTAACCCTAATCACTATGTATGGAATGCCAGGCTGGTATTCCAATCAGCACACTGTCACTGCCCGTTTCCTGAGCTGCCGCAGTGGCTGTGCAGGGGAGCCAGGTTTCAAAACATGCAGCTGGAGGAGGGAATATAGTAGATACCAATGCAATAAACCAAAATAACACCAGCATCCTCAAATTACAATACAATAATAAACCAGCAACTACTGATAATAAAACATACATGCTACAGACATATGTGTAAGTAGTACATGGAAAAAAAATGCCGTCAGCAGACTTTGTTCATTATTAACAAGATTATATAGATTTTATATACACTTTGTCAATATATATCATCAATATTAACTTAATCATATAGGCCCTCATTCAGAGCCGTACGCAAACAGCAGTACGCTCGTTGCGTGCCGATGTTGACTAACCGCGCATGCGTCGGTGTAACACTGCGCATGTGCGTACGGCAGATTGCAAGCTTATTTTGTCTCGTTCGTAAAAAAGCGTACAGGAACTGACATGTCCAATGTGATTGACAGAACAGGGCGTTTTTGGGTGTTGACGGGGGTGGAGATCGAAAAACGCAGGCGTGTCGAGGCGTTTTTGGGGCGTACATACATTAGCAGATGCGAGCGTAAAATGTGTTCGGACCGACTCATACGTCACTGGATGATCCTCTTTCCCTTCAAAATGCTCGCAGAGCTTAGGGTCTGGATTACTCGACCACATTGGCGATGGCCTTCTCCTCCATCCCGGCACTCCACGATGTTGCAGCGATTAATCGCGGGTGGTCAGAACAGCAATTAGTGTTGGATTGAAAACCGGCTTGGTATGTGTTTTGAAAGCAGTTTTTTGGGTTAGCACAAAAGCGTACGCAGGTGGAAATCATAGCTGCTAATGTCATGATTACACGATCAATTTGCGTACATTTGTGGGGGTTTCTTTTGGGCTCAATTTGTTGGTTAGGGCCTATTGTAACAATAATGTCATCATGTTTTTTTTGTTTTTACCTTTTTCTTTTGGCCTGTTGAATTTGCATCGTTATGTTAAATTTTAAACGTTCCTTAAAGAGCCCTTTTTTTTTTTTCATGTAAAATGTGGTTTTTGCCTTTTGGCCCAGGATTAAATGTAACCCATTTTGACAATAATGTGAGAATACAATGTCAGACTTTTTTTTTATTTTTATTGCTCAAACAAAAACTAAAATAAATAACTGATTTTTGACAAAGTTTTTTTGCAGGGTTCATTCCCAAAGTTACAATAATTGGGCCAACATAAAAGATTTATGAAACGTAGAACACAAAATTAAAAACAATTCACAAGAAAGGAGAGGGAAGTTTTGACCAGAAAGGAATATGAGCCAAGCACAGAAGGAGTGTGGGAAAAGTCGCCATTGCTGTCACCGTTTTTTCACCCGTTTGGCTGGGGGAGGGAGGGCGCCAGACCGGGTCCGGGATGTCATCGGGCTGGCCTGTCCAGAGGCAGATGTTGTGGTCTCTGGACTAGGCACAGGGCTAGGCACATTTGGAGGATTGGCTGATGTTGTGCCAGAAGTGGAGGATCCTGATGTTCCGGCAGGAAGGGAGGTCGGCTCCACCATGTGCTGGCGAACGACCTGCTCCAGGGCATTGGCGATGCGGATGTTGGCCCTGGTATTTTCCGCCAGGGCCTGACCAATGGTCAAGCAGCAATGTGCTCCAGGGCCTCAGCCACCCGTATCAGACTGGCGTCCATCCTCTGCAGAATCTCCGTATGGAAATCCGATTTGAAATTGAGTTTTGTGAGGAGGGCCACTGCCTGCGAGGGGGATTGCCCTGGACTGGCTTCAGCAGGGTCCTCAGCCGGACGTACTGGTTCCTCCCCTGCAGAGCCAGCAGAAATTCTGCGGCCAAGGCTCCCCTCTGGAGCAGACTCATCCGCCTGTGTCTCTGTTTGGAAAAATGAGAAAAGACTCGCATTAGAATCTACATATTGGCACAATAACATTTCAGAGTTGGTGACATCACAAGATTTACCTGGGACAACATGAGGAGCCGCAAAGTCTGGCATGTCCGTATCCATGTTGGACACGCCAAACACCTCCACAGGCTGCACACACCCCTGTGCCAGCTCTTCTAAATCCGTCAACTCCAATGACACAGGGGTGGGACCCCCACCTGCCCCCCTTGCATGCCTAGCCCTGTCCGCCAGTTTTTGCTTTAGGCGATATTTGAAGTCGCCCCATCTGTGGGATAAAATTGGAACCATTATCCTTTTGTTTAAAATGGGGTTTGTTTATAGGGGGGGCAAGTGTTTACTTACCGCCGTTTGACATCCCGGGCTAGACGGACATAATCACCCACCCTATTGACAGCAACGGCTACCTCTTCCCACATTCTCCACTTCTGGCTTGTACTCATATTCCTGTCTGCCTGTGGCAGGATGTCCACACACTTCTGAATCAAAACCTCCATCTTTCTTGTGAAATGTGGCTGCCTTTTCTTTTTGGCAGCTTTGCCCGGAATACTGGGCCCAGCAGCCTCTTCCATGTCATCCTCCTCACCTATTTGTGTAATATGCAGATTTCTCAACTTCACAACTTGCCCAATATTATGTTTCAAATTAATCATTGAGACAAAATGCATGAAAGACTTACCGCCTGACTGTTGTCCATTGTTTCCCTGGTCTGTAGCCATGTCTGAGCTCCAAACAAGAAATACACCAGAATTTAAATGTTGTTTCGTGACGTATTTATACATGCGTCCTTATTTTGCGGCCGCAGCACTGATTGTGCGTTCCTATGATCCCTCCTTAATTTTTGCGGGAAACTAAACACTATTTATGGCTTGGTGTGTCTCGAGTCGAGGTGGCGTTTTTGGATTGTTGGAGGTTACCTTGGTGTGGAGTTTCTTGTTTGCGGATTAAGGAGTTGGCGTTTGGAGTTTATTTTGTTTGCTAGAGTTGCGTTTTTATTTTCCGGTCGCTTTTTTTTTGGATATTTTTTTGGCCTCGTTTCTTGATTTGGTAAGTTTTGTGAAGTCTAACTTTGGTTCAATTGGTGTCTCCTTCTGTTATTGTTATTGTTCTTAATTTTTTTTACCCCTAATTTCATCTCTTTTAGGTTTTTTTTTCTTTCGGCCCCAAAGGCCCCAAAGACCTTTTGATTGGGAATCTTATATATTTGCTCTTGGTAAGTCCATTTTTTTACTTGTATTTGCGAACTAATTAGCGCATTTTTCTCTGTTTGTATAGTGACTTGTATTTGCGAACTAATTAGCGCATTTTTCTCTGTTTGTATAGTGACTTGTATTTGCGAACTAATTAGCGCATTTTTCTCTGTTTGTATAGTGACTTGTATTTGCGAACTAATTAGCGCATTTTTCTCTGTTTGTATAGTTTCTTGTATTTGCGAACTAATTAGCGCATTTTTCTCTGTTTGTATAGTGACTTGTATTTGCGAACTAATTAGCGCATTTTTCTCTGTTTGTATAGTGACTTGTATTGGCGAACTAATTAGCGCATTTTTCTCTGTTTGTATAGTGACTTGTATTGGCGAACTAATTAGCGCATTTTTAAATGCTTATTCATCCTGTAAAATTGTTTGTGTTTTCCCTTTAGCATTTTTGGCTTACATTTGACCCCAATTTGTCGTACTGTGTGCAATGTCGTTTTGCTCGTTGCCCAAATGTGTGTTTCGCCTATTTTATGTTTTGTCTTGCACCAAATTTAGAAACATAAATGCACAGACTAAACTTTTTTTTTTTAATATTGGGAATATTTTCAGTTTGGACGTATCATGACAATACCCCGGCATGTAAGCAGCAATGGATGGTATCATCAAGCTAAGTTGTTTTAATTTTCTTTTGGGGTGGGTAAAAAGCCTTACATTCAAATCTTGCCATTTCAGGTTGATCTGGGGCAGATTGTTCTGGCCATGCTCCCGGAAGCCGACCAACCTCAATCTCATCCCAGGCGTAGGCATCGTAGGCGTGCAAGGCCCCAGATATTTCGAACACGTGTCACCCTTTTTGGAATGCCCGATGATGAGGTTTTAAGACGCTACCGTCTTCCTCCCAAAATCATCATAGACACTCTCTCATTAAGAGAGAGTGATCTTGAGCGGCAAATTGACAGTCCAACAGCAATACCACCACTTACGCAATTTATGGCGGTGTTACATTTCTGTGCCTCAGGATCGTTTCAAACAACGGTGGGAATAGTGGCGGGCATCTCACAATCCTCCTTTTCCAGGATCCTGAGGGCAGTGATGGAGGCACTTTTCAAGCACCTCCATCATTTTCTTAAAATGCCTTTGGATATGGGTGCCCTTAGTGTGGCCAAGGCCAATTTTTACCAAATAGCTGGCTTCCCACACATCATAGGGGTTGTGGATGGTACTCACATACCACTTCAGCCTCCAGCACGGCTGGAGGCCATATTTCGCAACCGTAAACACTATCACTCCCTGAATGTAATGGTGGTATGTGATGCCTCCCTCCAGATCCTGTCCCTGAATGCTAAATTACCAGGAAGTGCACATGACTCCTTCGTCATCCGGCAATCAGGGATATGGCACAAATTAACCAACCTACAAGCTGGTGATGCGTGGCTTCTGGGTAAGTGGAGACCTTTAGTACATAACAATGTTAAGCTTGATACACAGTGATCCTGATGTTGTCTATTCTTTTTCACAGGAGACAGTGGCTACCCTTGCATGCCCTGGCTGCTCACTCCTTATTTGGCTCCCACACCAGGCCCACAAAGTGAGTTTTTAATACCGCACTTACAGCCACCAGGCAAGTGGTGGAGCGCTGTATCGGCCTTTTAAAAGGCCGATTCAGATGCCTCCACCGCTCTGGTGGCGAGCTCATGTATTTGCCGGATATGGTTTCGAAAATTGTGGTCCTGTGTGGGATATTTCACAACATCGCCATAAGGAGTGGTGTCCCAATGCAGCCAGAGGATGCCTTACCTGAGGATGGCCCCCCCGAGGTTGGTCGGAGGTCAGTATGTGGGGGAGCCATACGCGATGATGTGGTGGCCCGATATTTTAGGTAATTATTGACCAAACAACAGTGTTTATACCCAATGTGTTACGGTTTGTTTGCGTTCATCTTTTTTTAAATTAATTTTTGCCCCATCTTCTGTTTGTTTGCATAATCTTTGGCACTCCCACGATGACTACTTCCTGCTACCCTTCAAAAACCTTTATGTGGAAACTTGTGGAATATATTATGTCACCCATATTGCAACGCCATATTTGTTGATTCATGTGGGCATGGACCTTCGTCAACCAGTTCTTGATTTGTTGTGTGTTTGTTTCCTGTTTTTGGTATGTGGTGTATCACTGTGTGTTTTGTTTGTGAGTGACCACTTTGTTTTTTGATTTCTGTTGTGAATAAATATTTGGAGAGTGTAATTTGTTTCCTTTTTGGGCACGTTAGAAGCAAGTGTAAACAAACTCCCAAACGTTAATTTTACCTAAGGGGTAACTCAGTAATGAAGCAAGTGGAGCTAAAATGTAATATGTTTTCGGGGTACTAACCAACACACCAAGGAATCCTGTACAATCAGTTGGCTTCGTAAGATCGGCCTAAGCAGATTGCCCACCAAATAGGAACCTGTAAAATGTTGTAAACTATAATGTTGCCCACCCCAAAAAAGGAAAATGACATTGGTACTGGTAGGTGTTTCTTGTGCCTGTTTGCATTCAAAATACAACACACAATCTGTAGTGAGATTAATTGGCAATCCTTGCTTGAAGAGTCTACTTATGTCAGTGTAAAGAATCTTGAATTTACAAAAAACGCATGAGACAGAGCGTTAATTAAAACTGATTTATTTTTAAACAATTTGTAAAAAAAAAAAAAAATAACTAATTCCTAAGGAGGACCGCCAGATGGTCAAGGCCCTGCAGCAGCACGGTGACTTGCTCCCGCATACGGGCCACACACTGACAGATTTCTGCCCGACGCCTCTGTTCCTCTGTGGGTGACAAAAGTTTGGGGATTAATACATCAATAATGAAGCAACATTCAAAAACAACACAAAACAAGCAAACCAAAACTTAAAAGCTTGTGCCAAAAACCAACATTACACGGATAAAACCCAGCACCCCAAAATGTCGTAGGCCAAAAATACAAGGGCCCCAAAAAAATGCACACAGGTGTGAAATGTGTATGGTGAAATCAGCAGGAACAGGTAAAGACAACCCCAAAAAAAACAAAAAGGCGACAAAAAGCCCACAAAAATGGGGACGACACATGATTACATACAAACAGTTTGTGGTGCACAAAAAACAAACAAAAACATACCGTTCTGCAAAACGCCAGAGCGAGAAGCCACTCCCTCGACCTCCTCGGAGGTGGCTACATTCCCCAAACCTAGGGGCAGGGTGTTGGCAGAATCCTGGGAGGGGGTATTTGGAGGAGGGGTGGTTGGAGGAGAGGGGGAATTGGGCTGGAGGGGAAGTAGCCCCGAAATCTCGGCCACAGGGTCTGGGGAGGAGGGGGTAATTGAGGAATTGGGGGTTGGCGAGAGGGGCCGTGACCGGCGTCTTGTCTGCCGATGACGCCGTAGTCTTTGCTGTGCCCCTAAAAGATGTAAAAAATATTGTGGTTAGTTTCAACATGAATCCAAAAAAAATAAAAAAGGAAAACATGCACATGCAGATATGAGTACAAGGAATAAATAGGACAGACATGAAAACATGCACATGCAGATATGAGTACAAGGAATAAATAGGACAGACATGAAAACATGCACATGCAGATATGAGTACAAGGAATAAATAGGACAGACATGAAAACATGCACATGCAGATATGAGTACAAGGAATAAATAGGACAGACATGAAAACATGCACATGCAGATATGAGTACAAGGAATAAATAGGACAGACATGAAAACATGCACATGCAGATATGACTACAATGAATAAATAGGACAGACATGAAAACATGCACATGCAGTTAGGGCCCACAAGATAAACATGAAAACCACAGTCCATAAAACTTACTTTCCGCGATCTGCATGCGAAAGCATGCCAGCAAGCGGGGCGTCCGCCGGTGCAGGTCTGACCACCTGCGCTCCAGCTGGCCAATATGTCGGCGTGAGCCGAAGGAGCGCAGGCGGCGACGTACCTCCGCATATGCGGAACGCTTTCTTTGATTTGTGATGGGTGGAGGCTGCCTAGTGATCCGCCTGTCCATCACCTCCGTGAGCACCAGCAGCTCGCGCCTGGTGAATGCGGCGGCTCTCATGATGGCAATGGTGTATTTTTAAAAAATTAATTTTAATAAAGCACCAAAAAAAAATTTGATTGGCTAATGTATTTGGGAAATTAACAGGACCAATTCTATTGGTTAGTGTATGAGTCATGCGTTCGAAAGGGCCAGAAATCTCTTGAGAGTTATGATAGGCTTGATGCAGTGACATGCGTAAGCAAATTTAAATAAAGAAATGAACCACAGAAAATTTGCGGGGATCCAAACAAATAGAACAATTGTTTAATTGGGGCTAACATGTCTTTTGACCAATAAAAGCGAATGTTTAAGCCGTACGTATTCTGCGGGTAAACACAAACACGGACAAGATTAAAGTTTATTGCATTGTGTTGAAAAAAAAAAACAATTAAGCTAATTGATACATTGATTGCCATGATACGATTGAGGGAGGTAGGCAGAATAAACGAGCAGGTAATCGGAATCTGACAGGCCCACTTCCGGTTTGTACTTGTGCGTGCGTTCCCTTCAAGCCATTTCGGGGATGTACGCTCGCTATTTGGCACGCTCGTTAGTTAGAGGAGGGGTCGCCTGAGTTTGGGGCGGATTTTTAGCTGCGTACGAAAATACGAGCGAGTGCTTGAATTTAAATATTTTTTTACGTACGCCGAACGTACGTACGCCCACTTGCGAGTGGGTCTGAATCAGGGCCATAGTCCACTATTTTTCCTGACATTCTCATTAACTATATACATTTTATACTGTTCTCCCCACCAACACATCACCCTAGCCTTCATCTCTATTGCAGTATAAATCCCTCCATTTATTCTTGCTCAGAGCAAACTCCATCCTACACCATTTATCTTCGCTGTCCTACTGTATCTCGTCAGAAATCTTCCTTCCTTCCCCATCCTTGCCTTTGAAACTCCCTCCATACTTGCTTGCGCTAGCAACAATCTTATGCCAACCAGACTGAATGTTTATCTCCAGCTTACATGTCAATTCCTTGACAGATCTGCTGATCAATATCTGTACAATCATATTAATACTATAGTGTGTATTGCATATATGTGTCAACATGATAACAATCTCATTGCTTTGTACTTGTGTATATAAAACTGTGGCATTTCAATTCTGTATTATACCCGCCTGATGAAGAGGCCTATGTCATCCTGAAAGCTTGTGATTTCAATCTATTCAGTTTGCCAATAAAAGGCATAACATTAAATCTACATTTCTTTGCTTTTATTAATGGTTGACACAGAGAAAAACCCTACGATTCCACCGCCACTGAGAAGCGTATATACTGTACCAATGTGGCCGTTGCGTATACTATTGTTATATTAAATGCACTTAATGGAATAGGAATTTTTTTTTTTATTCATTGTTGCTGGTACTATAATTTCTTGTGTGGCCATTGCAAATGCAGTGCCCTGTGTATTATACATTGCGGCCGGGGCCCTCTACACCACTGGAGAGGCATATCTATTGCTATATGGGTTTAGTGCCTAAAAAACTCTCCAGCCCTCCACCCTTAATATTGCAGATACTCCCATCCCTTTGGAGCATCTGCATGCTGACATTTTTCATGGGGTCCAGCTCATACTTGCCTACTTTTGAAAAAGCATCTCAGGGAGATTGTGAAAGCAGCACCTATGAGCGCAGCGGTAAAGTGGGCGTGTACTGCTACATCTGGGGGGCGTGTCATAATACTGACTTACATCCAAATGTGAATGAGCCCCAAAACAGTTAGCAAGATCTGTTTGTTGATGAAAACACACTGATACTTTTCAGAAAATGCATGTAGCCATAGGGATCATTGTTTCTTATAACTAATGCAGGGAAATTATACTAATAATCCCATTTGAATCTATATATCTGTTTTTTTCTTTTACATAACAGCCACATAATGGGGTTAAGGTGCAATCAGAGAGATTGTCAGACTTTTCAGGGAGACAGAGAGATTACTGCTATTTCAGGGGTCTCCCTGGCAATCAGGGAGAGTTGGCACGTATGGTCCATCTTTATTTTTAGCTGGTTAAGAATCATCCAAATACTTATCTGCCAGATGGGGATGGAGTACTACAGACCAATTGGAACACACACACGCTCTCTGCTTGTGTCATTCTATCAGGCGTTCCCAAGCGAATGCCTGCCATTTGTGGGCGGCCCCACTGACATCACCAGTGATGTCAGTGAGAGAGCTTCCGGCTCTATTAGAGCCAGAAGCTCTCTGGGGCTTGCAGCCACGAGACCCTACCACAAGGGTCTCGTCGCAAGCCCGATGGTCGCGATGGTCTTGACCATCGCGACCATCATCCTGGCCACTCGCAATAGCTGTGGGTGGTCACCCACAGCTATGCGAGCGGCCAGGAGGCCGCAACTAAAAAAAAACAGCGCCCGCCCTGCTTCAAAGCGAGCGCTCGCTTTTTGCGAGCGCCTCTGAATCAGGCCCTCCATTCGGTTGGGAGATGATCACTTTCAGCCTGTGTGTTTGGTCATCTTCCAACTGTGGTAACAGTAAACTTAAAAGTGGTAAATCCTACGGTAGCCCATGTGGACCTTGACAATGTTCGCTGAACAGGCCAGTTGGCAGGTTTGACCCTTGTGTGGCCGCCTTTATACTATATAGATCTGTGTTTTTTTCTAACATAGGTGGAAACTTTCACAATGCACTAACTCATTGCAATTTGCAACCAATCTGCAATTGTTGTAGCTTTATCAGTTATGTATGTTAGAAAAGTAATAGACGAATGGGAGCAGGTGTCTGAATACTATCTATGGGGTTAATGCACTGTGTAACTTTGCACCCTTGTTAGTAAATAACGCATGCAATAAATGCATAGGGTTGTAATCAACAGGTCAATATTTATCAGTTTTGATGTCAACAATGTTAAAATGTAGGGATGTGCGCCGACCCCGGTGTTTTGGTTTTGGATCTGTATCTCCTTCATGTTTTGGATCTGGATTTGGTTTTGCCAAAACCACCCTTGCGTGTTTTGGTTTTGGATCTGCATTTTTTTCCCCAAAATTTATAAAAACTGCTAAAACCACATAATTTTTTTTTTGTGTTCCTACAGTATTATTAACCTCAATAACATTAATTTCCACTCGTTTCCAGTCAATTTTGATCACCTCACTAAATATTGTTCACCAACATAGGCCAAACCAACTCACAAGTACGTTCAATAGAAAACAATACAACACAGAAATTTACTAAAAAATGTACGTGGAATATCCTTGCTAAAAACAATTAGTCGTAGCTAACCAGCAGCAAACAAAAAGCCCCTAAACCATGTGTAAATAGCAACAGCAGACATGAATGCCCCCTGCACAAGTGCACATGCCCCCAGCACATGCCTATTCTCAGTGCCCAATCTGTATTTTCCTCCCAGGGGTGCTGGGCCACCGATAACTGACCATGTAAAGCCCCGATCAGCCTTTTTGTTGAGCAGCTCCCCAAAATTTCCCCAACCATTAAAACAGTGCTCCGTACCTGCGAGTCAGATACAGTGCATGTCAGATACTGGGCCTGATTCAGAGCCGGACGCTCTGACCAGAGCGCTCGCTCTGAATCAGTGCCCTCCTACCTAAAAATGGAGCGGCCTCCTGGCCGCTCGCATAGCTGTGGGTGACCACCCACAGCATATGCGAGCGGCCAAAAAGATGGTCGCGATGGTCAAGACCATCGCGACCATCGGGCTTGCGACGAGACCCTGCGGTAGGGTCTCGGTGACCGCAAGCCCTGGAGTGATTTTAGCTCTATCAGAGCCAAAATCACTCCCACTGACATCACTAGTGATGTCAGTGGGGCCGAACCCAGACGGTAGGCATTCCCATGGGAACGCTTCCGCCTGGCAGCCACGCCCCTGGACGCCCACCAAAGGGGGCGTGCTGTCAGTCACCATCGACAGCACGCTCCCTTTGGTGCGAGACCCGGAGCGACGGCTTGGCTGTCGCTGTCCGGGTCTCGACCATGCGCACGACGGAGCTCCCGTTGGGGTAACATCGACCCGCTTGCGAGCGTCCTGCGCTCGCGAGCAGGTGTGATTGACCCCAACTGTGCGGGTCAACAGTGTCAAACCCAGGATTTTAAAAGGGAGGTTTTCAAATAATTGGTTACAGAACCAATTACAAAAAAGGCTAACCAGAATAAGACTGCAACATATGCTTGGTTGTGTACTTCAAGTGTTTTAATATAAATAACAATAAAATTAGTTCTGCTGAGCAATAATAGACATCCGCGTGAGCTGCTATCAGAAATTAAAGTATGTGGCTTAATGCCCCCCTCCATAGACAGATGGCACCCCCAGCCCCCCATACACAGACAGCCCAGCACCACCCATACATAGACACACAGCATCCCTGACCCCCATACACAGACAGCATAGCCACCATGTCCATTCCCACCCCAGCATCACAGCAGTGTGGGGGTGCTGACAGTGTCCTAAGTGCATGGTGCCAGCGGTATCGGCAGAGCGGGGGTGCCAGCGGTGTCCTCAGTGCACGTGTGCCGACAGTGCGGCAGTGCAGGGGTGCCGGTGGTGTCCTCAGTGAGGGAGTGCTGGCAGTGTCGGCAGTGTGGGGTTGCTGATGGTGTCCTCAGTACGTGGGGGGAATGCGGGGGTGCCGGTGGTGTCCTCAATGTGGGAGTGCCGGCAGCATCGGCAGTGTGGGGTTGCTGACGGTGTCCACGGTGTTGGGGGTGCTGGCAGTGTCCTCAGTGCAGGGTGCCGGTGGTGTACTCAGTGTGGGGGTCCTGGTGGTGTCGGCAGTGCATGGGTGCCGGTGGTGTCCTCAATGCAGGGTGCCAGCAGTGTCGGCAGCGAGGGTGTCGGCAGCATGGGGTGCCGCCAGTGGGGGTCAGGCAAGGAGGATGGGCGGCATCTTCCTACCTTCCTGTGTCCATTGAATTCAATGGGCTTAACGCTGATTGGCTGAGAGCCGTGACTGATGGCTCTTTCAGCCAATAAGCGTTAAGCCCATTGAATTTAATGGGACTTTCTAAAATGGCCACTCGAGGCAAAACCTTGAGATCCGACAGTGGGATCACGAGGTTTGCCTTGATTAGGTTGTGTCTCAGATCCCCCCGGATCACTAAAATTTGGGTGGGTCTGGTTCTCGGAGAACAGGACCCGCTCATCTCTATTAAAATGTTGATAGGCAACATGTTGACATTCTCAGAATGTGGACATGCTAAATGTCAACATTAGGGTTAGGGTATGGGACGGGAAGGATAGACACAAGGGGGGAGTTTAGGGTCAGGCTGCAGAGGGAGGGGGTAACTGTTAGACACTAGAGGGCGGGTTAAGAGTAGGGATTAGGGACGGGAAGAATACTTACCGGAATGCTGGAGCATCAGATGACTCCGCTGGAAGTGATGGTCACATGACTGCTGGGACCCCAAAACCACGCTCAGAAGCAAGTAAATGCTGGCCCATCAGGGACATTATATCGACATTCTAACATGTCAACATTTCATCAGTGTCTACATATGCTGAATGTCGACATTATGACTGTTGACATATCATACCACACCTCATGTATGTGCCGATACTCTACAAAAACTTTACCAAATACTTCTAGATATTGACAGAAACAGACAAAGACACAGTTACAGTATCTGTTCTTTTACAAATGAGAAATAAATATACAAGAGGCATGCCCCATAGCATTACCCAACAGGGTGATGTAAGCTGTTCATTTTAGAAGGGCCTAATTCATGCATTTCTGTGGAATGACCCTGTCAGATTCCTCCACAAGCTAAAATGTCTGAAAACAGCAAGCAGCCCTTCTAGTCAGCTTGCTTAAATCAAACGGTAAGCTTCATAGCTGAATCTCCCGGCAGGACGCTGAGACAAACCTCCCGAGCTCAGTGTCATAAGCTACTGCACAAAGCAAGGCAGACTGAGAAATGTGCGTACTGCGTTCCCTGTCAGAATACCCTACAGCACATCAATTTGCGAAAAACAAAATCCTACCAGTAGAGACACAGAGCCACACAAATGGCATTTATTGACCAGTTTATGTTGTATGGCAAAATAACCGAGTGCTCTTATTCAGTGAATGTCTGGCAGCAATTCAGCCTACTTAAAGCTTCTTCAACTATTCCAGATAAGAAATTGTAAGAAGGAAGCCGATTTCAAGTTAGAAGTGGCACAGCATACAGCTGGAGTGCCTATGTCCAGCGTAATTGAGACACCATTATAAAATCCTGCAAATAATATCTGAAGTAACAGTGATTTTTGATGATATGCGGGAGGACTCCCCAAAAATGTGTGACGTTCAGGGAGAGTAGACAAGCATGCGTAACTATTATTATTATCATTATTATTATTATTATTCTCTACTATTTAACTATTATTATTAGTGTTTATCCTAGCAACCTGTCACAACCCGTGCAGTTCCTCTATCCTGCCTGGGGTGACGCTCTCTGCTCTGGTGCTTCTAGCAAACTCAACTGGTGCAACAAACTGCTGAGGTACAGACCAAAGCGTGCTAGAAGCACCAGAGCAGAAAGCGACACCCCAGGCAGCAAAGAGGAACTGCACGGGTTGTGACAGGTGCAGGGTGCTAGAATGAACACTAATTATTATTATTGTTCTCTACTATTTAACTCTCATAATTGCCAACTATCCCGGAATGGAGGCAAGTATGAGCAATACTTATGAGCGTGGCTGTAAAGTGGACGTGTACTGCAACATGTGACAGACGTGCCATAAAATTGACTTCCATCCAAATGTAAACGTGGCCCCAAAGCAGTTAAGGTGCCCATACACAGAGTGATTTGTACCATGCGACGCGACGGGGGATCCGACGGCCAACATATCGGGCGGTCCCCACACACGGTGCGATCGGGTGGCCGATCGCCCGATATGCCAACACAGTACATTGTATCCCCACATAAAATGAACACTGCAGTAAGATCTGGAGGTGCGATGTACGACCCCCACGGGAGCGCGCTCTGTCTGATATCATGCCCATACACGGTACGATATAGCAGAGATATTGTACCAAACTACTATATCGCACCGTGTATGGGCACCTTAAGTAAGATCTATTTGTTGATGAAAGCACACTGATACTTTTCAGGGCTTGCTCATGTACAAGGGGTTCCATATAAGTGTCCAAGAGAAACCTTATATGAAAATGCATGTAGCCATAGAGATCATTGGGGGAGATGTATTATAGCGGCACGCATCATGCTGCTATAACTCTTCCTGCTTCTCCTCTATACTGAGGCGAAGCAGGAAACAGTACCGATGTAGATGTCTTAACATCTCATCTGCCGGAGTGGGGGAGTGATTTGTGGGGCTTGATAAATTGGTGCAGACCACAGTCCTATTGAGAATTTTAGAGACTGTGATATTTTTTTGTTTTACTTAGCTGAATGCAGGAGCTATCTCTGATACCTCCTGCATTCAGCTTTTTGTAAATTGTCTAGATAGTAAAACAAAATGCTTTAATAATGCAGAAACAGCTGTTTCCTCATGATTTTGGCTTCATAAATAAGCTCCTAGAGAAAGGCACAGTAGAAACATCTGAAATATTTTTTTTATTTGAATACACTAAAAATTAAATCTGTGTACATCCCCTAGGTGGGAACACAATAGATACCTTTCAGTATAATATAATGAGGAATTCAGAAGGCTCAATTGTAAAATCACATATTGGAGCAGAAATGTGGGTATGTCTAATTGTTATTTTCACCAAGCCATTTGTACTGAGTAAGAGAGATATCTAAGATATGGGCTGCTTACCAAGGAGTTGGAAACAGTTTGAACACTACAGTAGACTGAAAATAGAGATAATGGAAAAGAAATAGGGCAAAGTACAGTATAATTATATGTTAAACTTACAACCGAGTACTCGACAGAGAAAAATATACATATGCACATAACACAGCTCATAGAAAGCTATTACACCAGTTGAATTGTGGAGTCATTTTTTGGGCTGAACCAGTGTTTATAAAAATATAGAGCATAACTTCTGAGGTATTTTACGGTCAAATATTCAAGAAGGGTTGTGTTGATTAGATGAGCTGAATTCTCAAGAACATTGGTTGAGACCACAAATGGTTCCATCCACTGTGTGTAGGTTAGAGGGACATTTTAAGCAAAGTTGTAATTTTTGAAATTTCAATATTAGTCATATCAATATTAGTCTAATAATAATATGATAGAAGCTATAGTATTTATTATTAGTATAACTGCTTTTTATGGTTCTGGAATGATTATTATTTGTTCAATTCTGTTTAGTATTCCTTCGTAATTATTAGGGTATCCAAACTGCTAAGTAGCCCCAGATTTGTCTTCTTTGGGTCTGGGCTAGATTTCGTTGGTCTGCACTGGTTGTTCCTTGTCTCTTCTGACTGCCTAGGGATCACTAAAGCAATTAGTCCGTGGCTGAGTCATATTCGCTAACCATAGACTGCATCCTATTGGTACTATAACAACAGCCATGGACTGATCACTAGAGATAGCCTAAGGCAGCTAGAGGAGATGTGTACTGTAGGACATTAGGAACTTGTTTTGTACTGTTCACCACATTTATTTATTTATTACCAGTTATTTATATAGTGCACACATATTCCGCAGCACTTTACAGAGAATATTTGGCCATTCACATCAGTCCCTGCCCCAGTGGAGCTTACAATCTATATTCCCTACCACATGCGCACACACATACACACTAGGGTTATTTTTGCTGGCAGCCAAATAACCTACCAGTATATTTTTGGAATGTAGGAGGAATCCGAAGTACCCGGAGGAAACCCACGCAAGCACAGGGAGAATATACAAACTCCGCACAGTTAGGGCCACATGGGAAGTTGTGTTCTATTGTGCTCTACAGAGGACGTAGGCTCTCCAGGCACCCCACAACCTAGAAAAAGCTGCTGCCGGAGTAGCGACCCCTCAGACGTGCGCTCTGGTCTACGACCAGTCACACACCCCTCGTTCTGGATGCAATTCACATATTCAAGTGGGTTGGCCATATTTTAACATCTGCTCCATTCATCCCAGCAAACCCTGAATGACAGTGTTGTAAAAACACAATTTACGTCATCACGACCCTTCCACTCTGTTATATGAGATGGGTAAGGATGATGCAATTAATATTATATCCCCACCAACCTTGCATGGTAGTATTAACAACTGAATTGGCCAATGAGCATGAAGTTGTTACTGTAAAGATGGCGCCATAGAGGAGGGACGCACTTGCCGGCACAAGGTAAGTATACACTGAGTGCAGGCTGTGTGGTGCGGAGCCCCTCTGTGCCCAGGGCCCAATATGCACCGCACTCCCGGTACCCATTATAAATACTCCTATGTGTGTCAGGTAGGTTGCTTACAGATTATGGGAGAGTAAACAACTATGAATTTAGTAGAAGTGAGAATTTGTTACTATGCAGAGTACAACTACATTTGTCTACATTTGTTTTAACTTAAGAGTCTGGGCTACAGCAAATCTCTGCTGTGTATCATGCATTAGGCTGTACGTTTTAACCCCCTGTCTATAAAAGGCTCTTCTGCTATCGCTGGAGGTAGCCCACTCCAAAGAAAATATCTGCCATGTCTCACCAGCAAAACCGCCTATTTAACAAGAATCCTTCTTATGTTTGCACTATCTCTGGATGACTGGTCACCTATGCACATATCTCTTGAGACTGAGCCAGCAAAGTTTTAAGTTAACTTTTCCGCTGCTGGCCTATGTCGCTGCGGCAGCCGAGTCTCGCTCAGCTGCCATGGTGACAATTTATTGATAAGTCAAGGCAGTTGGACTACTCTAAGCATTGAGAGAAACCCAGCAATAACGTCTATTGTTCATAAATAGGCCCGACTGTGTGGTGTTTATAGTAGATGGAGATCATTTTTCTACAAGTCGAATATGCCCATGCTGTTTTCAGATTAGACATTAAGGCAGCTTGGTAAATGGAAAGTGATCATTATAGATATATGTAAATGTGTGTTATTGTCATGAACAAAGGTGACGGCTCAAATGTGAAATTCTACATTGAAAGCTTAAAATGTGGACTGCTCTGTATTATTGATTCAGCACATTTGCACTCAGTTTGTCCATGTGTAAATGTGATGTTTATTGAGAATGAAGAGACAGCTGAGGTTGGTGTTTACCCTTCAAGCAGAAAGCCTAAAATATAAGTCTAAGTAAGCATATTGACATAGCTCCCTTGGATAATGGTCTTCTAGTGGTTCTGGCATGTCGTCATGATGGCAGGGATGGAATTTTAAATTGCACATTACCTTTTGCTTTTGGACGCATGAATGAGCAACCTCTATAGTGGTTTGGTGGCCTCTTTTGCTGTTTCAGAATATTTTACAACCATTATAACAAGTGCTGTAACATTCTCTGAGATTCTAAATTAGCGTAGTTACCAAGATGAATTTTAAGGATTTGTTAACTTCGGATACCACTGCCTTGGTTATGTCTTGTCCTCCTAATGTAGCAAATAACTGCCATACATTAATGTGACTAGGCAACCACAGCAGTTCATAGCTTGTGAAAACTCAGGGGTATATTTATTAAGACCCCTCTGAAAAAAAAGATTTTCTATCTTCTAGCAACGGGAAATCTTCTTTATGCAAACTCAGTGACACTGGCCACTTAGCTGTCAGGGATCACATTCGTGAGTCGGCTTATCAGCTCCCGCAAGAGCACCAGAACTGAAAGGGCTTCCAGTTCCAGATTTAAGAACCAATTTAAATACAAAAATTTTGAAAATAAATTTAAAAAAAAAAATTATTTAAAAAAATACTGTATTTTAATAACATAATTTTTTTTTCCTGTAGGCACCTTCGGCTAATGCAATTCCAAATATGGTGTTGGCAAAATGGGTTCCCTATACTTTACATGAGGTAGCATTGCAGAATGCCCTTTGTGAATTCTGGCCCTCATTCAGAGCCGTACGCTCTGAGCAGAGCGCACGCTCTGAATGAGGGCCGGGCTCCATTTTCATGGAGCGTCCTCCTGGACACTCGTATAGCTGTGGGTCACCACCCACAGGCTATACGAGCGTGCATTGTGATGGCCGCGATGGTCGAGACCATCGCGACCATCGAAATTGCGAGCCGGAGCCTGCGGTTGAGGTTTTCAACTGCAAGCTCCGGAGTGATTTTGGCTCTATCAGAGCCAAAATCACTCCCACTGACATCACTAGTGATGTCAGTGGGCCGGCTTCTGACGGGAGGCGTTCCCGTGGGAACGCCCCCGTCAGGGAGGCACGCCCCCGGCACGCCCACCAAAGGGGGCGTGCTGTCAATCAACATTGACAGCACGCCCCCTTTGATCGGACACAACGAGCGAAGGACTTTCCTTCGCTCGTCGCGTCTGGCGCATGCGCACGACGGAGCTCCCTCCGTCGTGCGCATGCTCAGTCCATAACATCGACCCACTTGCGAGCGGACAGCCGCTCGCGAGTGGGTCTGAATCAGGTCCTCTATTGCTTGTGTTAGCTGGCAATAAATTTCACCACCAGGGGGGCCTGTATGTAGGCAATAAAATCTGGTTTCGTAGGATTTATGGCTTTGTGTCTTTGATAAACGGATAAATAGACTAACTATACTGTAAACTCAACACTACCAGCACTCTATAGCCAGCAGCATGTGGTCAAATCTTGGATGTCATCAAACATCCAGAAAATAAAATTGGTAAAAAAGAAAACGATGGTGGACTTTTTAGCAGTGAAAAATTGTCAGCTGATTAGTACCAGGGACATGATGGTATACACATAAATAGTCATATAATTACAGAATAAGCACATTTTTAGGATTCTATAACTATATGACCGTGTATGTGTATATCTTCATGTCCCTGGTACTAAAGTCTTGTAGAGAACCCTTAGTCTGTCCATCCTGATACGGACGACAATCTAACTGTAAATGAAGAGTTCAGGGTGTGGTTTTCCAAAAATAAACAAGGTTTTTCTATTTTTTGTTTGTGAACAAAAAAAGCACCACGGCCAATTTCCAATACCTCCTTCGCATAGTAGGATTAATTGCAATATGTACATATTGTAGTTCGACTCCTTCAGTGAACCTGTTTAGCGTAAAGCAGCTCTATAATCTAGAAACTTTTATCATCCTTCTCCTTACTCTAGCTAAAGCCTCGGTGACTGCCCCATGCAATATTTTTTCACGCCACTTATTACAATACTTCTTACATGCAAAACTCGCGTTTCAATATTGGGTGAAGTTATGCACTAAATGTTGTGTGTGAAACAGAACACAACTATGATGATATTGCATTTTATGGGTGGTGGTTTGTCTAACATGGTAATGGTTTCACCAAGCAAAAGAAATGTCTAAAATAAATGCTATACTGACCAGGGCCGCCATCAGGGGGGGACTGGCGGGCCTCGAGTCCCGGGCCGGGAGACACCAGAAAGAGAGGGGGCCCGGGTGCAGCAGTCCTGCACTTGCAGCCCTTTTCAATGGAATTACAATGCTGCCGGCTGCTTGTCATTTATTGTGCCACCACGACCCAGCCGGAGCTTGCGGACCGGCAGCCAATCAGGAGCAGCTGCTCCTGATTGGCTGCTGGTCCGCCAGCTGTGATTGGCTCACAGCCACGCCATATTTGAAATGCCGATGCACGGATGCAGCACTACTACTAGAGCCACCCGGGCCCCCCCCCTCTCTCTGCTCTCTCAGCGCTGACTCTGGTTGGTAAAAGGTACCCTACTACTACCCCCCCCAGTCCAGCCAGCTGTCCCTGCCATTCTTCCTTGCCCTGTGCTTCCCCCTAGTCCTGCCAGCCTTCCCTGTCCTGCCCCCTCCTCACAGGTCTAAATAACTATATGGAGTAGTGTCTCCTTATTTACTACTATTGCTGCTAAGACCTGACTCTTTTTATATATATATGTATATATATATATATATATATATATATATATATACGCTGCTTTACTGCTTTTTAAATTGGTTTACGCACAAATTGGTGTCCCACCCTCTGGTGTAGCTCCACGCGCCTCAGCCAACCGCCCCCCCCTCCTTGGTGGGGGCCCTGCCTATTCTCTCAGTCCCGGGCCCCACGATTTCTGATGGCAGTCCTGCTGCTGACCACTGCTCCGTCACTGGTCCAGTGCAAACTATAAGGTTGCTAGGGAAGTCCTAACAATCAGTGTAACAACAGCCTATGGCAGTTTAACTGGGTAATAGCGCTAGTAACCGCCAAGACTATTCTCCAATTCATGTGCAGGAGGCTGGCTTCACACTTGCTGGTTAAATCTCTAGCACTGCTAGCAACAAGCTAGGCCTGTAATTTATGTGCAGAGCAGCCTAGTTGTGTTTGCTCTGTACTTGCCAAGCAGCAGCGACAGGAGATATTTAACCTCCTGTCTCAGGAATTTCAAAATATAGGGAGACAAAATCTTGTCAGCCTGTGTTGGAGATGAAACAGGGTGACACTAGAAAAATGCAGAGACATAATAACCCTGTGAGAAGTGGATCAGGTATTGTTTGCTGTTTTCTCTATGTAAGAGCTGCAGTAAGTGCAGACCCTTTGCCTTCCAGTAACATCAAAAGAATAAAACTGCATGTCATTTTTGGACCACTTTGTCTGCTTCTATTATTTATTTGCTTCTCAATGTTAGACAGCTATTCCGTGTCTTCTTGGGCCTCGGGGATGCAGTTCTTCAGTCTGCAGTATTTTGGGTTATTCTGCTGGCAGGTTATTCCTGTGAAGTAACTAATGTTACAGCATCAGGATTCTCCTTTGAAAAGTTTAACATTAAAGTGCGGGTATTTAAAAGTGGAGATGTTGCCCATAGCAACCAATCAGATTATACTTAAGATATATCTAGCCTCTTTTAGAAGATAATAGCTAGAATCTGATTGCTTGCTATGGGCAACATCTCCACTACTAAAAAACTGCACTTTAGTAAATATACCCTTAAGTGCTCGTTCAGACCTATCTCCTTTTTTTTTTTGGACTATTCACAATGAAGCGCTTTTAAACACATTTTTAAGAGGTCAAATGAATGTCAATGAAGCTGTTTTCACCATTGCGTTCTACCATTTTAACCACACAGTACAACCTACTTCTCATGCAGTAGTAAATGACAAAAGCATATGAACAAATGCAATAAAAATGCATTACTAAAGTGGATATGTGTGAATGAACCCTAAAACTTTTTTTCCCCTTATTTTTATTTAATAAAAATGAATTATATCAAATATGGTTTATTTATAAATCTGAGTTATTCTTGGAATTTTGCTAATTGCGGCATACAGTATGGATAAGGTGCAGCCTGCAATTGAATAACTTCGCTCAGTAATTGAGTCAGTTTTCTTATTTAAGGCTAGCTGGTGTCTCTTGATGCAAGTAAACTGCAACGTGCGGTATAAATAAGGTACTACATACAATTCATTGCTTAACTCAAACAATAATAAAGACAGCCTTCATATTCATTTAAGTTTCCTGGTATGGTTAGAGGCCCGCGTGCAGTATATATAAGGTGCAGTGTGCAGTTAATTGCACAGGTTTCTACCTTGGCGGTATCAGCCCTTCGTGGTCACCGCCGATGAGGTAAGGGGCCTTCACTTCTCAGCTGACACTATATAAGGGCCACTACCTGGGGCACTGCATAGGGGGGACTACTACTGGGGCAATGTATAAGTGGCACTACTGGGGGCACTGCATAGGGGGGACTACTACTGGGGCAATGTATAAGTGGCACTACTGGGGGCACTGCATAGGGGGGACTACTACTGGGGCAATGTATAAGTGGCACTACTGGGGGCACTGCATAGGGGGGAACTACTGGGGGCACTGCATAGGGGGGACAACCAGGGGGGCACTGTATAAGGGGGGACCACTACTGGGGGCACTGTATAAGGGGCACTGCATAGGGGGTACCACTACTGGGGGCACTGTTAAGGGGCACTACTGGGAGCACTGCATAGGGGGACCACTGGGGGCACTGTATAAGGAGCACTACTGGGGGAACTGCATAGGGGGGACCACTATTTGGGCACTGTATAAGGGGCACTACTAGAAGCAATGCATACGGGGACCGCTACTAGTGGTCTTTTTCTTTCAACACCAGAGTCAGATCTGCCATTTTTTCTTGCGCGCAATTTGCACCACTCTGATGTCTCTGGACAAATTATTTCAATTCCTGCACTTCCTGCTGAAGGATTTCACACTTTTGATGCAATTCAACAATGTCTTACTCTAGTACTTCATTCTTTGCTAGCAGCACATCATTTTCACACTTTAACATAGAATTTAATGCTTCAGCCTCCTCAAAGCGTTCTTCCTCCTGCACAAATGCTATTTTCAAACAGGATAACTCACTCTGTACCTTCTTTTCAGTTTGCTCATGCAAAAGCTTCTCTTTTGTAGACTTGTCCTCTATGTCACTTATCAATTATCTGGTCACAATAGCATAAAAGTGTTTCACGCCAAACTTCAAAGTCAAATTTTTCTATGCTGATATAGTCCTCTCTTGATGGACCTTGCACCATACACTGACTTACTGACAGATTTACTCTGCTTTGGTAATTTAAATGTCTCTTTCTCTGGAACATTACTCGGAGCCCCAACATTTTGATAAGAGTTACCACAGAGGATTTCAAACAACTTTAAATCACTTCCTTGTAACACACTTGTTTTACATTCAGACTGTAAACTCCAGTCCTGGATTTGCATCTCTCCAGCTTCAACACCTGTAGGCAACCTGCCTTTTCTTAGAGCTTGCATCTTTTCCCCCATATTTATCTCCACACCGCATAAACACAGGAACAGCTTTTGTTTTCACTTTATCACACTTTGCCTTCAAAAGAGTTTTCATCATAGCAAAACATTTTTCTTCATGTGGCACTAGAATTACCAGCATGTATCAAGCACTGTCTCTTTAACAGCCTTTCAAAAGGAATCTCTGCTCTCTCAGTACCACACCTTGACTTAATGAGCTTGAGCATTTCAGCAGAATAAATCACACATTTTCCTTTACCCTTCCAATGCTGCAACAATTTAAATGCTTTGCTTTTTTTCTTGCAGGAATTTCAACATTTGTGCACATTTCTCTTCACAGACACAATATATATTTCATAGCTGGCAATTCCCAAACATTTGCATGTATGATAATGGTTTTCCATATATGCAGACAATTTGTAGATAGACAATACTCCCACAACTTTTGCTTCTGGCTAATTTTGCATCTCCACAAGCAGAAAATTCTCTTTAAACAGTTGAACATGCGTTGCTTCCACTCACCACCTTGACGAGCATTCCACCATGCAGGTGCAGTGAGTATCCATATTTCCATTTAGATTGCTGTAGTCCGCCTTTTCTGAGCGGATTGAATTGCCCACATTCTCCACCATGTTGTAATATTGTGGGGTAATTTTCTCGGTAGAAGGACAAATTTTGCAGCGTAGAGGTTTTTAAGGAGGATCCAACACAGATTTTTCGGGAATAAATGGAAATGCCTTTTACTTTCAGCATACAAATTGTGCAACACAAATGAACAGAAAATAACAAATACCTAGCCCCCATTCAGGGCACTAACTCGCTTCTTCACCCCTGATTACCTTTGGACAGCTAGTCTGCAAATAAAGTCCAAAGTCTCACACTCTGCTTCCTGCAGAGTAACACTGGGATAATTAGCCTGGCTTGGCCTCTGGCTTCTCAATTGTCTGCTGTCCTGACACAGGCTCCGGTCTGGTCTTTAGCTGGCTGGCTGCCACAGCCTCAAAGTTGCAGTCTCAACTCAGTGTGTTAGAGGTTAAGGGTTCTCCCTACCTCCTGTAGGTCTAAACCCCAGCTTCCTAGCCACCAGTAGCTTCCCAGCACTCTGGTCTCCAATTGCAGTCCCATATGGACTGTATGACTGGTCTGCCTCAGTCCTCCCTGGACTGAATCCACTGGGCAGCAATTAGGTTAGCTAACATCTGGCTCTTCTTCCCTGTGTGGGCGGATCCCTCCAGCTCTGCACAGAATAAATGGCTCACTATCACCTTCTTTGGTGATACTGCCACACATGCTACAATTCAAAGTTCTATAAAAAGCTTTAAAACTTTGAATAAACCTATATAAGGTGACAAGCTGCTACAATATCTTAATTCTTTGTTTTTATGTTTGCATGTTTACCTAGTATAGCCATGTTTTTTATATGTCCTGTTTGTCCCACTTAAAATAGTTGATGATCTAACAAGAGACCACATGAACTTGCTGCATTAGTTATCCAGGCTCTGGATCATCTTGTGCTCCCACTAACGAAGGCAGAAATAGCTTGAAAACATTGCACAAGTCATAAACTGCTTGTACCCATTACATTACAGGCAACACATAACGTGGCTGGCACATGATCACCACATAAAAGATGTGTGCACAGATAGAGGTGCAAAAAAAATAAATTGGCAAAGAAAACGCTGAAAGAAAGTCGACCTTTGAGGAATCCTGAAACTAAAGTCAAGATATAAAAGGGAGAGAGATTGTTGCTTGTGACAGATGTTTCATTGCAATGCTACCCACGCCTGTGAGGAGGCAAAAGGTTCCACTGATGCCATCACTTCAAGCAAGGAATGAGTCCCCTGGGTTCTCCACTTAAAAAATCAAGTGGAAGATTAGTATGGAAGCGGACGGAAAAAGGAGTTTCGCTGTGTCTAAATACTGCATATTCAAGTCTGGTGCTAACAACACTTAAGGGAGATATATTAAATTAGGCACATTCATATATTCCGCAATGATTTGGGAAGAACTTCACAGAGGAGATGGAAAAGGAGGTGGATTACAAATTGAAGTTAATGTTATTAGAAGATGTTTACAAATGTGGAATTTTTGGGGTTGTGCATTTATTGCAGTTAGTTCAATTTTATTGTTGCTAAATAAAAAAAATATATTGTTGCATATTCTTGTATCACTTTTATATGCATGTGTATCTCGATCTGTGGACTACTCCAGCATGTGATGTTGCGGACGCGGTATCAGTTTATGATTTTAATGAACTATTCATAGGCAAACGCAGGGGGGGCTTCCCGGTTGCCTGGAAACCCCCCTTCCCAGGCCACACCGTGTCCACTATAGAAATAGTAATATAGAATTTTATTAGTGCTACATTTTCTTCTCAGTATCACAAATGAAATAATTAGCACCACCTGTGGATTTTTTGTGTCCACCAGTAATAAATACACCAGCTAGGAGATATGGAAAACATGCACGGTTAGGTGAGCACTACTATAGACCATCAATAGGGTTAATTATTAATACCATATAATAATACACTATCCAGTGCATGAAGAGACCAATATGTACATATATGTCCAGGGCAGTGCTAGTGTTGATTTTAAAATGAACCTCTATATACCCCTGCCTGTACCTTCTAAAATCCTTCCTATAAACCTCTAAGGGTGACGCTAATTTGCGTACGCAGTCATACAATAAATAGAGACTCCAGACTCAGAACATGTGGTTCCGAAGCACAAAGTATTATTCAAGTAAAAGTACAGTCAGTTACACACTATGATCTGTGTATAATAAGCACAAATAAATACAATGAGAGAGACAGAGAGAGAGACAGAGAGAAACACCCAGAGAGAGAGAGACACACACACAGAGAGAAAGAGGCACACACACAGAGAGAGAGAGACACACAGAGAGAGAGACACACACACAGAGAGAGAGGCACACACATAGAGAGAGGCACATGCAGAGAGAGAGAGGCACACGCAGAGAGAGAGAGGCACACGCAGAGAGAGAGAGAGGCACACACACAGCACACACACAGAGAGAGAGGCACACACAGAGAGAGAGAGGCACACGCAGAGAGAGAGAGGGACAAAAGGAAATTATACAGACCCCAAGTACAGTATACATATGCTGCGCCTCCGGACACGGAGATAGGCATCAGTAAGAGACCTTCAATTCATACATCATTCAGCATGGACTGAAAAACCAGTATCCGGGCACACATATTTATCCCCCACAGACTAAAACATGACAATGGGGAAGTTTCTCGCTGATGTCATTGGTTCCCAGAGGAGAAGCATATGTTACAGCACATTTAACAGGCTGGTTCAAATAGACTCTCCCTGCCTCTAACAGCAGGGGAATCTTTCTAGTAATGCCCTCTGTAACATTCTAACATTTAAACATTTTTGTTGGTTTTAAGTTCTGCGATCCATAACTTGAGTTTGCATGATGCGATCTCTCCACCGATAACACCAGAATGCTGTAAAAAGCGTACGCATCAGAACAAAACCAAACACAACTTGCTTATCATGTATAATACCTTAGTTATCAAATACCTTTATTTCTCAGCATTTAAACTACCTAAACCAACTTAAATCATACATTTTGATGCTTATTGAACCCTATGAGTGAATATGAAATGTGTGGGTATTCAGGGTTTGATATAAAGACATATTTAATGTGTGTATGAAGATGAGTGCATTTGTCTCTAACATTTTCTAGATAGTTCTACATGTCCTGTCAACAGGCCCTCCCACCTTCCCTGTGTTCAAAGGAAAGATACCTCTGTCGGTCTCTTGTGTGAAAATGCAAAATATCCCAACTACAAGAGACAGACCCAAGGTGACACTCCAGCCCCCAAAATCATGTAATTGCAGGAAGCCTGCTTATTTATTCTAGCCAGACCACCCGTTGTGGGCAAACACTATGCAGGAAGCTTATCTACACAAGCCAGTTGTCACTTGGCCACTTGCTTAATGCAATACTGTAAAGCCATTTCTGGAATATATCCCTTATAATACGTAAAGTAATGAAATAGGCTTTTAGTGAATCGCCGCAACCTATGATGATGGTCACAGATGCATTCGCATGATGCTAATGGTATTATCGCCACATGTACTAAAATGTGAGTTTATCTAAAATTGCGCTTAGGCGGCCATTTCGCAAAATGGCGTCTTGCGGCCAGTTGCAAGATGGTGTCGCTGCGATTCAATTTTAAACTGATCTTGTCTCAGCCAATAATCCAGCTTCGACAGTCCACCCTTTGATAGCGAACAACATGTTATCACAATCTGCTATTAAAATTTAATTTAGGCTTACATTTACATATTATTTAGTGTTATTATGGGATGGCACAAGGTGGTTCTTACTCCATCAATAATGTGTCTCTGAGTGGGGACATAAAACTACTATTATATGCACAACGCGGATCTTGGAAGATCATGTGACAGGTGTGGGAATGCACTAGTCTTATAACAGCAGTGTTGAAGGGGAATTTGAGACTTTACATTGTCTGAGGTGTTCTATAAATAACATTTCAATAATATATTCTATGCATGTCTAAATATTATACATTTAAATGATGGTACTTCCTAGCTCAGGGTTGTAATGCAGTTCTGTGTCTACCTCGGTATTCATATTATCATTTCTGACCACCATCATAGTTTCATTCTTTCGTTTCACTCTGTTTTTACATTTTCCACACTTCAACACAATAGGAACACACCGGACGCATATGCCAATTACTATGATGACAATCAGTATAAGGATCAAGAATTTGCCTATGCTGGCGATCACTTCCTGGACCCATTCCCTAGACCTGAGAACCATTTCACTGGGTTCAGCCATGACACCCATCCTTCTATCTTTTCCCCTGCTTCAGCCACTGATGCGTTATGGTTCTTACGAAATTCCCACTTTAGCTGCAGAATCTCATCCATCTTCTGGTCTATCACCTCCTTAGGGTTGCTGGTATCATTGGTGACATAAGTGCAACATTTTACTCCAAATTGGGTGGCTAACGTTACGCAATACCCTCCAGTAACAGCAGTTAAATAATTCAACACTAGCCTGTGTTACACTAGTTCTTTCTTGTACGCTTGCAATTCTCTCCCTGTGTACCTGAATGTGTCATCGTACATCTCTGTGATATTATCTATTAAATTAGCAAGTTCCTGGATATATCTAAAATTTAATGTACCCCTAGCAATCCTGGTGGGATCCAGGGCGACTAAAACTTGGAAGCCAGTTGTCTCACTGATTAACTGAGCGGCTTTATGCATATCACCAGGTATCATATTTCTCTTGCCTCTGTGTTCATATTGTGTGTGAAGATATGGTGACGGTGTGTTTTTATGTATTCCCAACATTTCAACATGTGTGAGGGTCATAACTTCTGGAAGTATTTTTCCCAAATAACATAACAATTACAATACTAAAATTGGTCAGAAACTCCCCTGATTGGCATTGCACTCCTCCTGACTCCACTCTATCAGCTCCGCCATCAGCTTACATCTCCTTTATCGGTCCCCCATCACAGACACTGAGTATCCCCAAACAGATCATCATGACAAAAACTCTGGAAAGAAAAAGAACTAGGATGACCACAGCAGACCACTCCATTGCTGGAAGCAATTAATCCTTCCGGCACAAGCTCGCAATCGACAGGTCCACGTTATCGGCCTTGTCTCTGCCTTGTATCTCCACCGGTTGGTTAACCTCCCTATAGTGAGTGGAATGGACCCACATATCTTCCCTGGTCACCCTTTGAGTATGCTGTATCGTCAGATACGGACCTTTCCACCGATCAGTCAAACGACCTGAGCTAAAAAATTATGGATCATAACAAATTCTTCCAGATTTGACATCATGACAGTTTACATTAGACATGTTAGTTAATAACACTTTCAATTTCGGTTATTCTCATTCATCTTCGTGAGACCCTGCACAGTAACCTCATTATCATATTTTCACATGAGGCTGCCTGTTCGAACAGTATCTCAAAAGGGGGGGCAAATAAAGGAAAAGACAGTCTGGGATAATCTCAGTGTTGTTACCCATCATCTTACACATGTTCTTGGAAAGTCACCTGTAAAATAAGTCCCCCTATCATTTTTAATAATTCTAGGGATATAGTATCTGCATACAGGTTCCTGCAATTAAATCTTGTTATTAATAGCTACTGTTCTAAATAATGCCTGTACCACTGTTTTGGATAGTATTCCGAGTAGTCGACCTCAGCCTGGCATGGCTGCCGTTTATCCTCAGCAACCTTGTGTCCTATGAGTGAGAGATAAAGCACAACCGTTTAATATCATTTAAACATGACCTAAAATACAACAATAAATCATCCACATTTTACATTAGAACAGATCCATTGATAGGTTGAAAAGATTATAAACAGTCATATAAGGCCTGGGAGAAGATACTGGGGTTACCTATGAACCTATGGGAAACTCGTGTTCCTGTGTAGTGTTCTTCATTTTGCAGTTCTTACTTACGTGTCCCACCTGGTGACAGTTAAAACATAATTTTGAACGGGGTGGATGAAAAGATTGTTGTGGGATTTGAGCAAGAGGGAAAAGTGGGTATGGGTAAGGATAGGGAGGGTAAAGATATTGTGGGGGATATGAGTATGGGACCTGTGGTTGTGTATGATATGTGGGGTAAGGATGTGTTTGCTGTGGTGTGGGATTGGTGAGGACGTGTAGTTGTTCAGGTGCAGGTGTGTGTGTGGGTGCAGGTGTGTCGGTTGGCTGTGATGTTATTGTCATTCCTTCCAGAGCTTGGATACTGACAGCCATTAGTTTTTCGCTCTGGGTCTCTCTCTTCTTTGTGATATTTTTTATGGTTGCTTAAGAGAGGGTACAAATTGCTTGTTACATTTTTATGGATATTTTTGGTAACTGTACTTCCACCTCCATCCACATAAGGTGGGGGAGGTGAGCGTGAACTGCTGGCAATACTCCCCACGGCGCTACCTTGCCGCACGTGAGCGCCAATTTGCGGCTCGCCCGTATTGCAACTCAGCGTCGCGGATGTATTTTCTGGCAATGCGCTCGCAACGCTAGTTTGCGTCGTTTGCACATTTTTAAGCCAAGCATCCCCTTCATGCTGCCATAGTTTTAAACATTCAAAATACTTAATCTTTTTCTCTCGGGATCGCACCTTACTGATGTGATCCTGGACATTGTCTAACACATTTTTATCAAAACTACCAATTCTGGGAAACGGTCTAACATACTTCCTCATCATATTAAACCATAAATCACAATACCTTATTGCATAAGTACCGTACTTAGTATGCATAATACGACGGGCCGATCCAATCGGAGCCTCCATTAGCAGCACATCATTGCCTAACATCTCTACTGTTTGCGTGGCTCCCATTCTAAGACAACTCCTACGCTTTTCAATAAAGATTTAAGCTGGTGAAAGACAATCAAGATACTTTCACTTACCTGTGGACGATTTAAGTCGGCGGCGCCCACACACCTGGATAAGATTTAGTAAGGCAACTTCCACACCTAGATAAGATTTGAAACAGGCAACTTCCACACCCGGATAAGTTTTAGTAAGGCAACTTCCAAACCTATGAGAGTTTATATATCGGCTACTCTCACGCACCTCTATACAACAAAGACAACATGTACACCTGCTACTGTGTATAGAACGGTAAAGCTGCTTACCGAGCGACTAGGCTAACCCTTGCACCTAGCGATACCCTTAACTTTGTTCAACAAATATTCACTGTTACACACTTTTTCCTGTGCAGAAAAATACACGTTAACCCAGATATTGGTAATAGAAAAATAAATAAAAAAAAAATGTAAACCTCAATGGCTTTCTACAAGCACGTGGCAGCACAACCAGAAGTACGTATACGCGATTGTGCAACCAGTCGCATACACAATAATGCGACTACCACACAACCGTATAATGGCTTTTTAACTGCGTATGCAAAAGTGCATCTTTTCTGTGCGCAAAACTGTGACTTAGCCGCATACTCAATACTACGGCACCCCTTTAAATGCTAGGTTCTATCAACAAAGGAAAACAAACTTTTTCCTTTCTTGTCCCTGGATTCTAGTCAGCTTCCTTTGCTCACACGAAAACGGATAGCGATTTTTCAGCACAAAGCGGTTGCAGGAAAACCCTGCATGTGGCCACTCCACCCTTTGCTGAGACATCGATAGCCGTATGTGCCGTGTGAGTAGATAAGTGACTTCACTGGATGAGCCCCCATCTGTTGATTTTAAAATGATCCTCTATATACCCCTGCCTGTACCTTCTAAAATCCTTCCTATAAACCTCTAAGGGTGACGCTAATTTGCGTATGCAGTCATACAATAAATAGAGACTCCAGACTCAGAACATGTGCTTCCGAAGCACAAAGTATTATTCAAGTAAAAGTACAGTCAGTTACACACTATGATCTGTGTATAATAAGCGCAAATAAATACAATGAGAGAGACAGAGAAAGAGACAGAGAGAAACACCCAGAGAGAGAGAGACACACGCACACACAGAGAGGTACGCACACAGAGAGAGAGGCACACACACAGAGAGAGAGGCACAGAGAGAGAGAGACACACACACAGAGAGAGACACACACACAGAGAGAGAGACACACACACACAGAGAGAGGCACACACAGAGAGAGAGAGAGAGGCACATGCAGAGAGAGAGAGGCACACGCAGAGAGAGAGAGGCACACACGCAGAGAGAGAGAGAGAGAGAGAGAGAGGCACACACGCAGCACACACACAGAGAGAGGCACACACACAGAAAGAGAGGCACACGCAGAGAGAGAGAGGCACAAAAGGAAATTATACAGACCCCAAGTGCAGTATACATACGCTGCGCCTCCGGACACGGAGATAGGCATCAGTAAGAGACCTTCAGTTCATACATCATTCAGCATGGACTAAAAAAACAGTTCCGGGCACACATATTTATCCCCCACAGACTAAAACAGGACAATGGGGAAGTTTCTCGCTGATGTCATTGGTTCCCAGAGGAGAAGCATATGTTACAGCACATTTAACAGGCTGGTTCAAATAGACTCTCCCTGCCTCTAACAGCAGGGGAATCTTTCTAGTAACGCCCTCTGTAACATTCTAACATTTAAACATTTTTGTTGCTTGTAAGTTCTGCGATCCATAACTTGAGTTTGCATGATGCGATCTCTCCACTGATAACACCAGAATGCTGTAAAAAGCGTACGCATCAGAACAAAACCAAACACAACTTGCTTATCATGTATAATACCTTAGTTATCAAATACCTTTATTTCTCAGCATTTAAACTACCTAAACCAACTTATATCATACATTTTGATGCTTATTGAACCTTTTGAGTGAATATGAAATGTGTGGGTATTCAGGGTTTGATATAAAGACATATTTAATGTGTGTATGAAGCTGAGTGCATTTGTCTCTAACATTTTCTAGATAGTTCTACATGTCCTGTCAACAGGCCCTCCCACCTTCCCTGTGTTCAAAGGAAAGATACCTCTGTCGGTCTCTTGTGTGAAAATGCAAAATATCCCAACTACAAGAGACAGACCCAAGGTGACACTCCAGCCCCTAAATCATGTAATTGCAGGAAGCCTGCTTATTTATTCTAGCCAGACCACCCGTTGTGGGGTATTGCTTTACAGTATTGCTTAATGCAATACTGTAAAGCCATTTCTGGAATGTATCCCTTATAATACGTAAAGTAATGAAATAGGCTTTTAGTGAATCGCCGCAACCTATGATGATGGTCACAGATGCATTCGCATGATGCTAATGGTATTATCGCCACATGTACTAAAGTGTGAGTTTATCTAAAATGGCGCTTAGACGGCCATTTCGCAAAATGGCGTCTTGCGGCCAGTCGCAAGATGGTGTCGCTGCGATTCAATTTTAAACTGATATTGTCTCAGCCAATAATCCAGCTTCGACACTAGGTTCTTCTGCCCGGACTAGCTTCAGTGCTCTGGAATGGTCCCCACATCTGAAATAAAAACATTAATCTCAGGCAGGATGGCATTTAATGGCTTACTGTGATTGCTGATCCTGTATATGCCGGAATTATGACATACAATACACTTTGTATAATGCATAGTAAAGCTGTTTAAGTGATAATTATACTCTCTTCATGCTCTGGCCACACTCGCTCTAAAATCAAGAAATTGGAAACCCCCCTCTAGAAATCCTGCGTTTGCCACTGCTATTATATATTACTTATCATTGTGTATGTTTGTGCCCAGAAATTGTATTATTGCCTTTGGGAGGTGCAAAGACTTAGGGCCTGATTCAGACCCGGACGCTATTTGCGGACGGTCGTTCCAAAAAAGGGGCCATCTATTTAAATTGAGCGCTCGCTCTTTGCGGTTTGTTGATGCCTCTATGTCTGAGCAAGCTAACAAAAAATGCGCTCGCTATTTTGTAAAGACGCCCATTTGCCGTTCGCATCACACGTCATCTCCGGTATTTATTAGATTAATCAGATACATCGAAAGGCATCTGAATTGCTCGTAGTGCTTGTGGTAGCTTTTTCTTACCGCTATCACTGCGAGCAGTTCAGGCTAAAAGACAACCAAGTGACGTGGTCGATGACGCTCCTTTACTAATTATGCACTCCCATTAAATGCCCTTTTGACCGTTAGGCATGCCTGCGTTCGGATTTCCACTCCCCCGTTTTCAAGCACCTTCCCCTGTTACCACCCACAAACGGTACATTCTGTCAATCAAATTAGCAGCCCCTCGCTGTTTTGCGAGCGCACGATTTCCGACCGCAATGACTGGTTGGCGCATGCGCATTATGACTGTCGAAGCTGGATTATTGGCTGAGACAAGGTCAGTTTAAAATTGAATCGCAGCGTCACCATCTTGCGACTGGCTGCAAGACGCCATTTTGCGAATGGCCGCCTAAGCGCCATTTTAGATAAACTCACACTTTAGTACATGTGGCGATAATACTATTAGCATCATGCGAATGTATCTGTGACCATCGCCATAAGTTACGGCGATTCACCAAAAGCACATTTCATTACTTTACGTAGTTTGGGAGCTCTGGATAAAGTGTATATTATTATAATTCCCCTAAAGGATATATTGAATTAGCTAAACAGAGCAAATGGCCACGTGACAACTAGCCTGTGTAGACAAGCTTCCTGAATATAACGTCAGCTCTCTCTCCAGGTGGCCCTGCTCGAATACACACCTTACATTAGCAGGCTTCCTGCAATAAAATACCTTCAAAGCCAAGAGTGTTGTCTTAGGTTTGGGTCTTGTAGCTGGGCTAATTAGCATCTACACAAGAGTCTGGGAGAACAAAGGACTTTACTTTTGAGCCTGGGGGCTGCTGAGAGAGGGGGGCGTGTGGAACTATAAGGCTCAGCATTCCACACTGCTAGGTGTTCACTTGGTTTAAGTGAGATCTAAGTGCACCATTTCTCATACACACATTAATACGCACAATTGCGCTGGTAACTAATCGCATATTAGCGAATGCATAAGATCCTATATGAAAACGCTGTTCATTAGCTTTATGCGCACGCATCTGCTCCAATTTAACTAGCGTCTTTACATCAAACCCTGCACACTCACACATTACATATTCACATACAAGGTTCCATAAGCTTTAAGGTATAAGATTTAAGTTTGTGCATTTAGTATAAATGCTGTGAAATAAAGATTATTTGGTAACTAAGGTTTTATACATGCTAAGCAAGCCGTGTTTGGTTTTGTACTGATGCGTACTCTTTCAACAGAATTCTGGTATTATCGGTGTGGAGATCGCATCATGCATTCTCAACTTATGGACCACAGAGATTTTCAAGCAACAAAATGTATATTATATGAACAACTGTTAGGATGTTGCATGGGGCGGGGAACCAGAGACCCTCAGTTGTTGGAGGCTGGGTTGTGTCTATTTGAACCAGCCTGTTAAATGCTCTGTAACAGATGCATCCCCCTTGAGGACCAATGGCATCAGCAACAAACTTCTCTATTGTGTTGTCTATTTCTGGGGGGTATAAATATGTGTGCTCCAACACTGGGTCTTCTTGCTCAATGCTGACTGACGAGGGGTTTCTTGCTGATGCCTAACATCTGGACCAGAGAGCGCCGCGTATGTATACTGTACTTGGGTCTGTATAATTCCTTTGCGCCTAATTGTGTATGGATCAATAGCGTGTAACTGACTGTACTTTTACTTGAATAATACTTGTGCTTTGGAACCACAGATTCCAGGTCTAAAGTCTTTATTTACTGTATGACTGCGTACGCAAAATAGCGTCATCCTTAGAGGTTTATAGGTAGGATATTAGAAGGTATAGGCAGGGGTATATAGAGGTTCAAATATAGATTCCTTACGACCCATACGCATGCGCAGTTGTGCGAACATCGCTCAGAGCGAACGAGTGGCCGCTTACGAGCTGCTCTGAATCAGGCCCTTAGTTCAAAGGCTTCAAATGAGAAGCATGTACTGCCTTACTATTGCTAATGTAGACCACTAATCTGCAGTATCCTCGTCATATGGATGTATGAGATTTGTAGGAATAATTCTGCTGATTACTCATAATCTTGTGAGTTACTGGCCAGGATGCTCACTGTGACTTGCAAGTGTCAGCTGGTGTACTGGGGGCCTGATTCACAGAGGCTAAGTCTATGGACACAGCTGTTGTGTGTAAATATGCTAATGCTGCAGATTGGTGTCATGTGTACAGTAAATAGACACCTCCTGCAAGCTTCTGTGATCTGCTGCTGCGTCCGAGGATGCAGCATCGCCACGCCCCCGTTCTCAACGCTGGCTATAACCGCCCCTCCCCCGCCCCAATACGCCCCCATAGAATATTAATCATGCTGTGGCTTATGGGGGACTGCAACCGCTATGGCACTATGGCAGTCAGTGATTGACACATGCACAGTTACAAATTCTGCGCATGAGCCGATTGTTAAACATTGGAGTTGTGCTTAGCCATCCGGTTATGTTTAACTCTGAATCAGGCTCTATGTCTGACAACAGCAAGAGAACAGAAGTGTCAGTTGTTGAAGACTGAATCCCATCCCAGCCGTTTAACTAACAAAGATGGGTTGGCTGTCCTATTGCATACAGAGTTGTGAACCTCCGGTATATGTTGATGTTATGCTAGTTTTGAAAGTTTGACACAGTCCAACATAATACTAATAGGTTATTTGGCTACTGACAAAAATGGTCCTTAAAAAGTATGGACTCTTTTTATTAACATTATTTTACTAAAATAAAGTGAAAAAGGGTGTTTTCACACCCTTTTCACATTATTTTAGTATTACCTATATTTATTACAGGGCAATTGGAGTAGAATTCGTAAAATTCTACTCCAACCCCTAAGTATCACTTATTTTTAGTAATCAGATCGCATTTCCCATAATTGTAATGGGAAATGGGATCCGACCAAAGTTACTAAAAATAAATTGTAAAAAAATATCGGGGAAAGCCCTGTTATCCAGGGTCTCTCCCGGTTACCGGACTCCTACTCTGCTCTAATAGGCAGAGCAGAGCCCGGAGCCGGTCCCACTGATCAGCTGTGTGGTCTAAACAGACCGCAAGCTGATACACTGCAAAAAAAGAAAAAAGTAAAAAAAAAAATTTACTTACCTGACTCCATGGACTGGTGGTTGGGGCTCCGGTGATGTTCTCCCTCCGATCAGCTGGTCTCCCATGGTGCAGGTGATCATGGTGCAGGTGATCAGGTCCCAGCGCAGTATGGGATATCAGCTGACCGGAGGAATGGAAGACATCACCGGAGCACCGACGACTGCAGGTAAGTGCTATTAAGGGAGGGGGGGTCGCGGGGTGTTCCACGATCGAGGGGACGGGGCTCAACAACGAGGCGGGGCTTAGTGCCGGGGGTAGCAGCGGTGGCTGGTCGGCGCATGCACGGGTACTTTGTCACTGGATTCGCAGGGACAGAGCTTTATCGCAAGCTCTGTCCCTGCCAGGAATATGTAGTAAATCCCTGTGATATTGCCTGAATTCGCAATGCGAATTCAGTCGTTAATATCACACTACAATCTGCATTCAATATGTAGATTGTATTAAATAAAGCCCTATGTGTGGTAGGAAATTTTGGGGGAGATTCAGTTCTATGCAATGATCATCAGGAGCGTATGCAGGGGGGGTTCCCGAGTAACGGGAACCCCCCCTGGCCCAGTGGTGGGCTGGTCCGGGGGGCAGGGTGCCTTCTGCCCCCCCGGGCTGCTCAATTGCCGAGCCGCCGCTTCCTCAGAAGGTAAGAGACCCTGGACTGCAGATTCCATGCGGACTAGCCATCCGCATGGAATCTGCTGAAAATGCCCTCCAAAAATGGCCACCGCTTAGGAGAAGACAGAAGCTAGAGGTGCTACTTGAACTCTAGTGTCTGTCAGGGAACACAGAGCGCATAGCGTTACCAAGAAATGCCGGGAATGCTGGCGCCGCCTGGAGAAGATGCAGAAAGCTGATTCTTCTCCCGTATAACCCCTGACAACATGCATAAAACCCCTAACAATGAGCATGAAACCCCTGGCAACGAGCATGAGACCCCTGGCAATGAGCATGTAAACCCATAGCATAAAGACCCCTGACAACGAGCATAAAACCCCTGACAAAGAGCATGAAACCCCTGGCAACGAGCATGAGACCACTGGCAACGAGCATGAGACCCGTAGAACGAGCGGTTATTGAAAAGTAATTTATGAGGCATAAAATGGTGTTAGGGGCATAACTGTATGTGGCACAGGGCTCTATTTACTACAATCCGCATTGGGAATACAGATTGTAGTGTGATATTACCGACTGAATTCGCATTTCGAATTCAGGCAATATCACAGGGATTTACTAAAAATCCCTTGCAGGGATAGAGCTTGCGATAAAGCTCTGTCCCTCCGAATCCCCTCCGCAGCCTTATCACAGTAAAAAATTCTGTACAGCACACAGTATAGCTTAATGGATACACATGGTCTGTGGCTACTCCTCATACTGTGACAGAAAACATCCTGCAGCAGCTATCCAAAGATGCACATCATAGGAAAGTAAGAGACATTACCTGGTGTTGCCATAGGGAATGTGAGTCACCTGGTAAATGTGCCCCGTAGTGCGCACAACGGGGAGAACGAAGCGCCCACCTCCATCACCACCGACGATATCGTTTTGCCTTCCTCAGCCTGTTCACGGTGCAGAATTTGATTTATATGTGCACATAATTTTACCTTGGCTAGCTGCCTATCTCACTATACTAGTCTGTGATAATTTATGCTTTCCCCTGTGAGACTTTGCACAGGAACTATTACCACAGTGTTCCCTATCCATGTTATTATACCGGCTGAGGCAATATCAGCTGGTTACCACTAACATATTGAGATTGTGGTTTGTTGCTAAAAAACCTTTTATGTGTGATATAGGATTCTGTTATTGCCTAGCTGCAGAACCACTTCTCAGTATGTGTTGAGTGCACAATGGATGTTTAGCTGCATCTTTGAACATTACTCTAAACTCACAGGATTGTGTTATTCTCATGTATCAAGTAAGATCATTCTTAGGGGCCTATTCATTAACACATAAAAATTGATGGAGGTAATTAGGTTTAGAACTCGCATGGAGTTCTACCTAATTCTAGGAGGAATTCATCATTCCTTCTCTACACAACTATCTATTCCGAAAAGCTGTAATTTTTGCGATGACAGCTTTTCATGAAATAGATAGTTATCACTCTCTACTCTAACTTACCGCAGCTGGAATCCGTGCTGCGCATGCACTGTAACATTCGGAAACCCAGCGCATGTGCAGCACTACTTAGAGCTGCGGTAATTTTGTGTACCCGCCCAACCCCCCCTCCGCTCACCTCCCCCCCCCGTCCCGCACTTACCTGTCCGTGCAGCATCCTCCGGCTCTGTCCTGCTTGTCTGACATGTGGTCTCCCAGCAGCACACAGTACAGATTAGAGAAAAAAACATAGTTGTTTTTTTATCTAATCTTTATTGTGTTCTGCTGGGAGAACACAGTGTGCGAGCAACTGCCGGAGCCAGAGGACGCACCAGAGCGCCGGAGGGAGACATCGGGGGACCTGTCCAGCTGTAAGCAGGTACGTTTCACCTGCTATTCGCCACCTCAGCGTGGCAGATAGTACCATCAAATTCCGAAAATACATAATTTTCGGAATTTGATGAATACCATAATTTCCACATCCCCATACTAATGTATGGGGAGTGTGGAAATTAACGCAGGGGAACTTAACCAGGAGATATCAGTGATATCTACTGCGCTAAGATACTTCATGAATACTAAAATAACTTTATTTAAGGAAAATGTCCTTAAAAACGTTAATTTAGTGTTGATGAATAGGCCCCTTAGAGACAGATCATACATTACGTTCTACTGGTTGCCATACGGGCATTCACTTGGATTCTACTTTGTCAATTATGACACTATACCATACTTGCCTACTTTTGAAAAAGCATTTCCGGGAGATTGTGAAAGCAGCACCTATGAGCGCGTGTTACAGTGGGCGTGTACTGATAAATCTGAGGGGTGTGTCCTAAACCTGATTTACATCCAAATGTAAACCCAGCCCAAACGCAGTTAGTAAGATCTGTTTGTTGATGAAAACACACTAATACTTTGCAGAAATTCATAGGGATCATTGTACCTTATAATAACCAATGCAAGGAAATGACACTAATGATCCCATTTGAATGTATATAACTCTGTTTTTTAATATAACAGCTTCATAATGGGGGTAAGGATGAAATGAGGGAGATTGGTAGACTCTTCAGGGAGACAGGGAGATTGCTACTGTTTCAGGGAGTCTCCCTGACAATGAGGGAGAGTTGGCAAGTATGCACTATACTAGAGTTGTGACTTACATACCTATATACTGTATAGTCCTTTCAATACAGATACCTGGTACTTTATACAAAACAGCCCTTCTGTTTAATAATTTTTTGGGGATTACTATGCAATTTCTGCATATATGTGTGACTACATCAGACTTGAGGTGGTTTATATATACTTTCTTCGCACTCTCATCAGTACTGGCCTGCAGGAGCCAGGTACAGCCTGACCGAAAGCAGATGTACTATTGAAAGAAGATCAGTTTTTGTCGTTTATATGTACTCTCATCAAATTCTCCTCTGCACGATGTTTAGAAGCAATGAGATTTGAAAGCAAATGCATGACTCTACTTATTCTCTCTTTTCACAATACCTACTACTAATGTGTATTTTTTTCTCACTGTTGCAACTGCCACCAAGGAGGGGAACACTGATAAAAATCATTTGATGCTTTATAGCAGATGGATTAACAGCAGTATCCCACTCCGCGATCTGAGCAGTTCTTTTAAACCATACGTTTTCTATTGTCATCTCTTTGATATTCATACCACCATTAGTTATGACTGTTGCAGTCTTGCAGATCATACTCTAATATACATTTATTATATGTTCGCCCTTTTATTACGGTATCTTATATTCAATAGACCACAGATGTTTTTGGATAGTATTGGATGGAATCCATTTATTATATTGATATGTGAGATTGATGTGGATTATTTAATATCCAGTGCGCATATTTACATGTTACTTGTGTGTTACGTCTATGTATTGTCGAATAGTTTTACATTGATAACATTAAAGAATATTTTAATAGATTTCTATAAGTTTGTGCCCCCCCCCCCAAAAAAACTAAAAAACACAGCAGCTTTCACTGATGACCCCACAACACTCCCATAAAATGCCCATGAGATGATTTTTTGCGTTCAAGAAAGCCCATCACTCTGCCGCTCCATTTTCAATACCATCTGATCCGATCGCAACAGCATCATTGTGTGTACACTCAGGGTATAACACATTTGCTGTACTGGCTTTCTGAAGTTCTCGCAGTGGCTAAATATCACATTGTGCAAGTTTTATGCCCAGATGCCTTGTTATTTATATTATTTATTGTTATTTATATTAAAACACTTGAAGTACACAATAAAGTGTATGTTGCATGCTTATACTGGCTAGACTTATTTGTCATTGGCTCTGTAAACAATTATTTGGAAACCCCCCTTTCAAAATTCTGCGTTTGCCACTGACTATGAAGTTCTTTTCGGAATGATTGAAGGTGGTACCTTGTGAACAGCAAACACTACAGCTCTCCTGACCCGCAGAGAGCTCTCATGCTACACACAAGACCGCAATGACTAATTCATGCACGCCCACAAAATGGCATTTAAAAGTATCGGAGACGCATGCATTTTTCTAAGCGCCCCCACGTTACCACCCCCAAAAGCTGACTACCTGTCACTCACTTTGCCAATTGTTCCTATGTACAGACTTAATCGCAATGCACTTGCGCAGTGCAACTTTCGCGTATTTGCAAACAATCTATTGATCTGCAAAAATATCAACTTTGCGTAAATCTCTGAATTAGGTCCTATGTTCCCCCCGTAAAGTTTTTTGCCTCCTTCTAACGTTGTGACCCCTTATTAGTTATTGTCTGGTGATTGAAACAGTAATAAAAAAAATCCAGAGATGGGGTGGGGGGAATTCATCTTGTGCCCAAAAACAAAAAGTGATCTTTCATTTCATGCAATAGGTTATCTAGTTTTATTTTTAAATTGTAGGCTACCATATTCTTCCTACATTTATCATAAACTGCGAAAATATTAAAAAAAAAACGCATTTTCAATTAAAATGGACATTTTATATTTCAGAACCTACACATAGAATTCTACTATTTACTATTTTGGATAGATAGATTATTGGCGAAACAAGAACCACAAAGTATTTCTTTTTGGCACTCACAAGACAAAAGAAAATCACACTTGCATTTGGTTCCCTTTCTTGAAATTTAAAAAAAAACACTCTTTTTTGGCCATTTGGGTTACATTTTTATGGAGGCGTTAGAATGAGTAAAAAGACTAATGTTATTCTCTGAAGATGTAAAGTCTTCTTCTGAAAAAAAAAAAGGAGGTATAATTGTGTGGGTACCGCATAAAAATATAATTGATATTGATATTGGAATGTGACAAGCGCAAATGTGCAAAAATTACCATAGTACAAGGGTGAGAAGACCCTCAGCAGCGATGGGGTTAAATCAAAATGACAGGTACTAATTAAGTCATCTGTGCTCAAACATGGATATCCTTAAAACCTGGACTGGGTGTCTTTAGGAACTACTGCTGCAGTGCATAATTTCTTATAGGTATGTGCACCAGGTTGTCTGTGAGCCATATGTGGCTTTTTTGGGCAGTTTCAAGGCTCCAGACATCTCTGGTAATTTTAAGGCTACATCATTAGTTATTTTTTTAATTTCAAGATGGAGTTTGACTCATGAACAATTTATAATATGTGATACCCATGACACAAATAAGACTTTGACATCTTAGATATAAGAACAACTATGAGCAATATATAAAAAAGCTCACACGTTGTTTGCAGCACAGTTAAGTCTCTGCTGATGTTATGAATCACACGAAGTGAGCCCAGGCTTGTTTATCCAGCAGTCGTGGATGCCCTCAGGCAGCTCTCGCAGACAGATTTCTGTAGAATATATTGCAGAGAACCGCAGCTACATGGCTAATTCATATTTCTAATAGTTCTATGGTATTCATGCGAGAAGGTAATTGCTATAGATCAGTCTGAGACTCCGTTATAGAGAAGGGTCATATAAGTAAGCAACTATTGCAGTTTTCTTAAAATAGACCCTAATTCCATAGCCAAACACAGGGGGGGGTTTCCAGCTGCCTGGAAACCTCCATCCCCAGCCCACACCATGACCACATTAGAAATAGTAATATAATATTATTTTACTAGTGCTGCATGTTCTTCTCAGTATCACAAATGAAATAATTAGCACCACCTGTGGCTCTTTTAACATGTATCAGCCAGTTAAGCTGCATATACACACAACAATTTTGTTACCAACGATTTTCTGTCAGATTATCTGTCAGAGTTTTTAAAGTGTAATGAGCGATTTTTTTGAACTACAAACGATTTTTGCATATTCCCTTAATGAAAATCGTTCAGTTGACAAGTCTGACTGAACTACAAACTTCAAACTACAAATGTGAACGCGCATGAACGATTATCATTCATCGTTTGACTCAGAAAGTGAACGATTTTTTCAAACGATTATCGCTAAACGATAAAAAATCGTTGTGTGTGTATGTAGCTTAATAAATAACCTGTGCACCAACTAGGAGATCTGAAAACATGCACTGTTAGGGATGCACTGCTATAGAACCATATATGTACACATATGTCCAGGTCAGTGCTATGTTCTTCTGCTGCTCCTCCAGGCTCCCTGACTTGCTCCAATAGTCTGGAATGGTGACCACATCTAAACGAAATACATTCAGCTCAGACAGGATGGCCTACTGACGGATCTAATGGCTTTCTGTGATCACTGGTCCTGTATATGCTGGAATTATGACACACAATATACTCTGTATGACGCTTATTAAAGCTGGTTAAGTACTAATTATTTCCTCTTCATGGACTGGCCTCACTCGCGCTAAAATCAAGCATTTGGAAACCCCCCTCTAGAAATCCTGCGTTTGCCACTGAATTCTGCATTGTATTTTTACAGTGGCTTTTTCAGTTGCTCCTATGTGCGTAAACAGCACCTGCTCAGTACAAGCGGGCATACAGGAAATGTAATGGCCATTGCTAGCAGCAGTAAACTACTGGGATTAAATCCAGGAATATAAATCTATTGTTCTCTGGTACTTTTTGATGTTACGTTAAATGCTCGCACTTTCAAAAACCCACTGGAGTCTTTTTATCTGCAGATCTAATGCCCTTGTTCCAAAGTCAATCTCTGAGCATTGATGGTGTTATTATAACTATCACTTTTTGCTCATTTCCATATGAATGCTCCATTAATGGAAAAAATAATTATTTTCAGACTGTGTCCATGTTCACTGCTTTAGAAAAGAATGCAAATCAGATGTAGCTGTCTGGAGGGACAGTAGAATTAGCAAAAGTAGCAAGATAGTTAAATAAATATAATTTCAGAATCTAGAGATACTTGGGGGGGGAATTAAGGACCTCATTCAGACCCGCTCACTAGATGCATTCGTCCGCTCAATGCGTATGCAAATTCGGGAAGGCAGGCGATCTCATGGCAAGGCATAAGCACACCCACTATGTTTTGGCGTGCGATCGCTTTGTATATGCAGGCGCCTACCAGCCTGTCTAAAGACGCCCACTTGCGCACGTCATCTCCAGGAAGTGTATGTAACCATCGGTACATCGAGTACCATCGGATGCATTAGCAGCACTTGGGGTTGACTATACCCTACCGCAAGCACTGCGAGCACTTCAATGTGAAATGCAACAAGGTGACGTGTACAATGACGCTGCCTGTTAATTATGCACACCTCTGAAACGGCGTTAAGACGTTCGCACCTCCCCTCCCCCATTTCTAGTGGCCTGCCCATGTTACCACCAACAAACGGCTTGTCCTGTCTCTCATTCTGCCGGTTGTCTATGTGCAGCGAGCGTACGCTTCCTGATCGCTTGCACTGGTTCACGCACTGCTATGCGTACGCATGCGCAGAATACAGACATCAGCTGCCTGTGTGCGAATGCTTCCTAGCGAGCGGGTCTGAATCAGCTCCTCAATTCAATGCCATATCGAGTCCCTCTACATTGCAAGTTTTGCCTCGCACCTCATTGCGGTGCTTGGGAATATCACAATTGACCAATATGCGTGCATCTGGGAAATTCCTGCCAGCACTTCACGCTGACTTTAATTTAATCTAAATTGTAAAAGTAATGTACTTAAATGTAATTTTAGACCACTCCATAACAAGCAGTACAGTGGGGGCACCAGGCTTGGTTGCACCATGGTTCAGGAGAACCCAGTCTGTGCTTCAGTATACTTGCTGTCCCTGCATAGATAACCAGGCACAGTTCCAGTACATTGCAGTATTATATGTTCATTTAGTCAGCTGTGGGTCCATATCGTTAGTGCCTAGAAAGTGTTAGAAAGTGACGCGGCACAGTTTGAATTCCATCCTGTCCTGATTGAATAGTAACGTTGAAGAAGACTGTGCTGTGTCAGTTTCTATAATGTCTCTGCCCAACAGTTGCCAGTGCTATCTGAATTGTAAATTCTTCCAGTTGTCAATGCCACGATAAGAAATTAAGCCGTAGTTTTTCCCAAATCGCTGGATGTCCTGTGGTGGGATCACCATGATTCTATTGATTGGTGGGAGGGGAGATGTTGGATATTTTGTACAATATGCTCCAACAGCATACATTTTTTTTAGCTGCAGTTGCCCTGTAATGGGCACCTTTATTATTTATTTCACTTATACATTATTTAACTATTCCGTTTTCTCTAAATATTATAACCACCATCCTGAGATGTTACTAATAGAACACATATCGCTTCCCATAATTGGGAGCTACTGCCAGTGAAAGCTGATTATACTAGATGCCAATGGAGTTTCAACTGCAATATCTATGTTATCACTGGCAGAAAATCTTTACACGTATAGATTGAAGCAAAAAACCTAGCACCAGCAAAAATGTCTATTCCTCATTGATAAATCTGTTTTAACATGTCAGTTATGTCAGGTATATTATTTAAGGGGATGTGGTCAATATCTCGGCGTGCAGGATTCCGGCACTTAGAATACCGACTCCTGTCAGAATCCCGGCACCGGCATCCTGACTGCCATCATCTCGAAGATAAGTAGCGGGGCGGGTTAGGCAATAAGGAGAAAGGAGTAGGTTTAGGGTGCGGGGAGGGGGAGGTTAGGTTTAGGTACTAGGGGGGGAGGTTAGGTTTAGGCATCGGGGAGGGAGGGTTAGGGGTAGGGAGAGGGGGAGGGTTAGGTTACCGATCTCTATGGGATGTCGTGAGGTGCGCACTCAGTGACTGACAGGAACATACCATATACATATATATATAATATATATATATTATATATTAATATATATATTACATTTTTTAAAAACAAATTCAGAGTTTTGCTCTTTGTCCACTTGGGAGATATAAGAAGATTGCAACATGTAACAAAATGAGAAAACATAGTTTTTGAATGTTGTATTTATTCAACAGTAAAGCGTTTTGCTGCTGGCAATTTACTGCCGGGGGCTGTCCACTCTGCTAAGTGCCCTCAGTTCTTTTCCTAAGAACACACAGCACTTTTTACCTCAGTGATATGCTTACCATTATTATTTCATTCAGCAAATAACAGTTTATATTTAAAATTTGCAACCAGCTTTGCCGGACACATAGAGCAGGATATTGCAGCTGAATGTAACACAATTAAGGGGCCCATTCAGGTGCGAATCTATAATGGGTTCAGAGTATGCGGAGCACACAGGCCGTTGGGTCCAGGGGGGCCCACACCACACATCCTGCACCAGTATTTTTAATACTTACCTCTCAGGAGTCCCACGTCAGTGGTATCAGTGCTGTACAAATCACCTGGAAAACGTCAGCCGCAGACATTTTCCCGACGTTATGCGCATGCAGGGCCGGATTATGGCTTGTGGCAACTAAGTTGTGGGACCCCACCAAAAATATTAACCCCCTCCTGCTCACAGCGCTACGGCTATACCCCTTACCGGCAGCGTAGAACATCATGACCGAGACTCTGCTGGCAGTGACCCACCCACCCACACACCTACAGATGTGTTAGTCCATGCGGTATGTACTGGCAGTGTGTAGGCTGTGGTGGTTCTTCTAATGCCGGATGACTTGTTTCAGAGGGGTCGTTGCGGTTAACCGTCAGTATGCTGAGCCGCTAGGTCCTTGTGCCTGCAGCTGCTGTACACACACCGGCTGCCTGTTACTGACGGAGAAACTACTGTGGATGCGGCTGATGTTCAGAGCTGCCCGTCTGCCCAGCTGCTGCTGCTAGCATTGATAATTGCCCAGCGGAAATGGGCAGGAGGCAAAGTTTGGGGCAGTGTGGGTGTCCCCAATGTGTGGGGGCCCCAGGGCGACTGCCCCATTCGCCCCCCATAATCCAGCCCTGTGTGCATGCACAGTAGACTCTGGGCACAGACTAGTGCCCAGAGTCTACTGCTGCAGCACTGCGCTCAGTGCACTGCCGGGCCGCTGGAGAGAGAGGAGGGGGCCCCGGATGGAGACTGCACATGGGCTCCCTCCTCTCTAAGGGGTCTATTCATGATGTTAATTATAATAATTATTATGTTAAGGGGTCTATTCATGATGTTAATTATTATATTTTCGGAGCTTGATGAATTCTGTCCCCATACTAGTGTATGGGGATAGCGGGCCATTCCGCACGAGGAAGGTAAGTAGGAGATATCTTAATGAATGGCCCGATAACTTAATTTTTACAATTGCAGGTGAAACTGTTAATTTTCACCTGCTTTTGTAAAAATGAAGTGATGATGAATAGGCCCCTTAATGCGCCCCTGGGCCCATTTATTAATAATTGCCTTTGCAATGGGATCTGGGCACAATATTAGCACTTATAATCGCATTGCAGGATGAAAACCACTTGCAGGGACAGGGGCTGTGAAAGGAGCCTGTCCCTGTGATGTGCTGGGAGTGAAGTGACCGTGCCAAGGATCCTGCGCATGGGCTATCTACTGACCACACATCCAATTGCCCGGGAGGGTTCCTATAGAACCCTCTCCTGGCTAGTATTTCGATGTGTAGCCCTTAGGCTACAGAGGCTTATGCCAACTTCGTATTCCGCAACTTGGTAAATCTGACAGCATTGCATCCCCCATAGAAATTTATGGGGGTTGCATCTGCCTTCGCAGCAGATACTGCAGATATCTGCTGCGATCCCTCCATAATACATTCAGGGGATACTAAATATTTGCGGGTATCCCCTGAAAATTAGTGTTTTTAACATGTTGCAGATATTTAATGATAAATCGGCCCCTAAGGGTCCAGCATACATCATAAAATGTTATGTGAACATCATAAACCATAAAGCTGAAACTACAAAGGAACCAACAAGGAATATACTGTGGAAAGGAAACACCAATGTCAGAAATGCGTTCAAACTCCCGAAAATGCAGTTTTTGGGGGTTTGACCGCATTTCTCATATGCACCAAGCACCTGAATGTGATGCATTCCGGGGCTTGGATGCGGTGGGCAACACTATCTGTAGATGGCGTTGCCCAATGGAAGCCTATGGGCTTCTATTCGCGACTCCCCCTCGGCGAGCACTACCTTATGCACATGTGCAGAAGCACGCCAGGGGGACTTCTGACTCATAGACCCGGAAGTCCCTCTCTCGCAAACGACAGCTCTTACCGAGAGAGCTGTCCTCTGCAGTTTTTTTCATGCATACCGGCGTAATTAACGCCAGCATGCATGCAATGAGTGGCGGGATGCATCACATTATGCATCCCGCCCCGTGTCTGTAGACAGATAGGTTACACATATCAGGTCATTGCCACAAGCAACAAGTCAGCATATGATGGCATATAAAAATTTGTGACAAGGATCATAAGGGGAAGTAGAGATACATAGTTCTGGACTCCAGAATTAGATTGGTCCAAACCAGGGTGGTTTAAATACTGTTGGCGAAATTGTAGCTAATGCTAGACATACATTATACAATTATCTGCCAATCCGGCAGATAATTGTACAGTGTATTTGCAGGACCGACCACAAATTATTTGTCTGAGAGACATGCCAAATAGTCTGTCATGCCCGAAAGATACGAAAATCGACGGGCTGCTAATCGAACCGCATCGAGCAGTGTATGTGATGCACTGGGATTCGCGCTAAATCGCTTCATCGTAGCCCCGCCCCCTGCTATACAATGCCTGTGATCTCTGTACCCACGCCCCCCGCACAGCCTACCTATGTGTCCACCATGCCCCTGCTAGGCCGACCTGGCTACCCCCTCCTGGAAGAGGGGGGCACAAAAGTCAGCAAGTATGCCTAATGGGCATCAACATTAGGAATATAACCAGTTTTTCCAAACACTACAATAATTATTAGACCGCCAATCCTCACCCAGTAAATTAACTGTAAGAAGAGATGTTGCCCAAAGATTCTACTTATTTAACTTGCACCTTCTAGAAGATAATAGCTAGAATCTCATTGGTTGTTATATGCAACATCTCCACTTCTATGAACCCGCACTTTAGTAATATATATATATATACACCTAGGGCTCAGTCATCTCCCAGCAGTGGACTTGAAATTAAGTTTAATTGATGGAAACTAATTTGAACTAGGATTTCAAGGTGGACTTTCTATTTTCTAAGTACAAATGTGTCCTCATACATCCAGCCTCCTTGCGCGTTAAACAGCCATTCTAATTGCGCCATGCCGTGGCATGACTCGGTAGCGCCAATCATCTTTTGTGGGACTTTGTGATGCGAATAGCTAGCACACACACCTTCTGCTAATTAAAATGATATGCAGCATGCCTACTTTACAGTGTTACAGCCGCTGACACTGTAATATAGCATTTCACATGTTAGATACACCCACAGACGCACAGAGAACATAGGCATGCTGCATATCATTTTAATAAGCAAAAACTGCATCTATTCAGATCACTGTGTGAATAAGGCATATGTGAAGGTACAAAGTCGCACAAAAGATGCTCTACGCTACAGGAGCACTCGGAGATCCCACGTTATGTGTGGCACGACTTGTAGCGCATGGAGGATAGATGTATGTGGACACATCTGTAGATTTTAAGATCAGTCCCCATATTTATTTGTATTGCTTTCAGCATCTCTAACTACAACATTCATATTATATTTGAATTATAAAATCATATTGTCAGCGTTACAAAATGTGGTAAATATTTACATTTGACTTGACGTGTTTTTATTAAAATGTCATAATTTAGCATTTTTCATCATGTATGTATTGAATATATTGAAATACTATGTAGTTTGTATATTATCTGATTTAAATTTTTTGACAGATTTTAATAATAAGCACCTTGTGTCTGTTTTAAAAGGAATTATTGGTGTCAGTTTTAATAGAATCTCCTCTATAAAAAGCCAAACCAGTGCATTCGGCAACATCCACAGGTCTTGTAAGTTAACATAGCATCTGGTGCCCTAATCAAATTATGCCTTAGCAACTCTGACAGAGGCAAATCCTGGTAAAAGGTTTCAGAAATACATTCTGAGAAGTGGGTCACATTAGGTAAAGAGTCTAAAAATATTTGTGGTGAAACCTGATATAATCAGAAATTATATTTCTACTGTATATTTCAAATTGTGCAGGCTTATTGGTGATATCAGGTGTATAAGGAGGAAAGCTGAGTATTACGCACATTATTTTCAAGGTAAACAACAATGAATGAACTGCAGTTTGACAATTTTTATTTTTTTACATTTATTTAAAATTAGGTTGCTTAATGTTCCTATTTTGATATCATCTATGTAGAGAAGGAACACTGCAAATGCTCATCGTGCTGTTGCACATGGGTCTGTCCAGTTGCGCCTCTTTCCTCATGACTACTGTAGATGCGCATTACAGCTGCTCATGAGTTGACGTTGCACGGGTTGGCTACAGGATCCCGATGGTCAGGATGCAGACTGTCAGAAATCCAACAGCGACACCTGACAGTCAAAATATCAACAGATTTAGGTTAAGTATTCTAACCGTTACGGTTTGAGTATGAATGACCGCCGGACTTCAGCCCGAAGGTTCGAAATCCTGACAGCACAGGTAAGTCTACTATCCCTACCCCTCTTCCCCTCTATCCCTAACCCGACGAGAGGTGGGGGGGGCGGGTACAGATTACCTCAGATTCCTGAGGGGCCCGGGTCCAGCGCCGCTCCCCCCTCCCTCACAGCGTGTGCTGAGCTGCAGTGGAGACTGCTCGTGGCTGCTGAGCAGCAGCCACAGCAGTCTCCGATGCCTGTGGGGGGGAGCGATCACACTGATCGCGCCCCCCCTGGCTTTGAGCAGGGCTGAGGGGGCTCAGAGTGCCCCCTCCCCAGCGTGCGCTGCATATCTTTATTTTTTCGGGAAGGGTGCGTGGCCACGTCTCCCGCGATTAGGCCACGCCCCCAATTACCCGGGCCTGCCGCGGCTCTCAGCGGGCCTGCCCTTAGTGCCTAACCCTAACCTCCCCCCCACTAGTGCCTAAACCTAACCCCCCCTCCCCGTACCCTAAATTTAACCCTCCTGGGAGGGGTGCCTAACCGTAACTCCCCCCCCAAGTGCCTAAACCTAACCCCCCCTTCCACTAGCCTAACCCTAATCTTCCCCGGGGGGTGCCTAACCCTAAGTCCCCCTGGGGGTTCTTAAACGTAACCCCCCATCCCCGGATTAGCATTGGCGCCAGTATTTTGACGTCTATGTTAAATCCCTTGCCGGGATTTCCTTGTCGGGTCTCATAACTGTATCCCTTAACCCTAACCCAACTCACCCTTCCCGCAGCCTAACCCTAACCCTCCCATCCTGCAACCTAACCCTAACCCACTCCTCCTGCATCCTAACCCTAAACCTCCCATCTCAAAGCCTAACCCTAACCTTCGCCCTAGTGCCTAACCCTATGTATGGGACACTTCTTCTACATGCAAACTCCCCATTGACACACTCTTACCACACAGTAATGCCCATTCAACCAAGTGACTGACATGCATATGATGCTAAATTGCTCTTACATGCTCTAAGGCATACCACCCAGCCATCCTGATTCTAGTAGGACAACTCCGCTGTTCAGAGGTGATTGGAATCAGAGATGTGTCTGATTTCAGGACGCTCTCCTGCACTAAGGATAGGTCAGGGGCAAATGCAGATAATAGTAATGACCGCTGCTGTCACAAGCAGATGGCTTGGAGTGGTGCAGTCTCATACTGTAGATGCGGATATTTACATTGATTTCCGATTTCCTTGTGACTCAAAATCAGGCCCTAAACTGTCAAGTTCTGTGTATACAAATGTATAAGTAAATTAGTTTAGTTGCAATATAAAAAAGAATCTTCTTACATCTCTTAAGAATCTCTACCTATCTATTAAACATAGTGAGGGACATTTATGGCCATAACAATTATGTAACTATTATATTTCTATGCTTACTCCTCCAGCCATTCTCTCTCTAGCATATATCTTTTAGGTCTTGTCACCAGTGATGGCAGGAAGACTTCAGCTTCTATAGTGACACCCTGCCAACTTTGGGAGCACATGCAGTATTTTGGTTACTATGACGAACAGCAAAGTAAGACAAGTACAATGCAGTCGGAGCACATCTGAAATGTTATGCCTACGTGCGCTGCATTTGTCTTTCCTAAGCCAAGTATTAGACTAAAGGAAGTGTGGAAGAAAATCTTTTGGTATTTGTTTAAGTATATACTGGCTATGTTAGGTTAGGTTACAAATGAACATTTTCACAAAATTGGCTTTGCTGCTTAGCTTTTCCTTTCATTTATTTCTTTTGCGATATAAACAACAGACTCCTGGATAAACATTGCGTGATTTAGTGCTCGCCAAAAATAAATAGGCTTCAAGCATCGTAATACTTAAATATTGATTCTGTGGCCTGTGTACTTGCTCATTGAGACATTAAGAATTCTTTTCTTGGAGCATTGAATATACTCTTGTCAGATAAATACAGACAATTCGATATATCTGACTCATCATAAGTTTGACTCTACAGTACCTTTCTATTGCGTTATAGTACTTTGGATTGGTTATCTACTGTACATGGAATTTTCTGTATTGTGTTTATGTTGTTTTTTTTATTTATTTATTTTTTTTTGCCCATCATTATTTTTGAATACTGCATTGAGTAAATTGAATGTGATGGTTCTTTTGAGCATTTCAGATGCAGTTTTGTTTTGCAGGTTGCATGAAAAAATAAATTAAAACAAATAAAAGTTAGTGAGATCCTTCTTACTTGAGAAGACAGGCTTACCGTATCATGAAATATTTGTGATGCAGAGAATACCTGTTGCACATTTCTACCATAGAGAATAGAAATGCTGTAAACAATCAGCAAGAAAACCACATGTCAAACTCATACATTCTGCAAGAAAAAAAACATGTCTCCAAGTAGATTATACTCCATTTTCTGTGCATGGGCAACATATCAATCAAACACACGTGTGCATACCTCCCAAGTTTACGATTGGCGAATAGCGGACCTCAAAACAGTGCGGCTTTCGCTAAAGTGGACAGAGTTTGGCCTGGGATGAAAGGCTTACTTTGCCCCAATACTGCATGCCTCAATGTCGTTAGGTATGAATATGGTTATACCTTCATAAAAAAACACTGAACTGTATCTGAAACTCGAAAAATCCGGTATGACCATGTTATATTGGGGTTACATCATCTTTGGGCATGCCACATCCTCCTGAGTTGTGGCAAGAGCTTCTAAAGTGCAATGGCACCCATAAACCCACTTTAGCTTTCATAGAAGCATTGCCACGCGCATTGCCACGCACACCATTGGTAGGTAGGACAAATCCATACGTGCCTACTCTCCTAGAATGTCTTCTCATTTTAGGAAGTTCTTCCAGATTCCCAAAAGAGTAGGGCAGCCTGCCTAGTTGTGTCCTCTTCCCCAGAGAAGTGGATGTTTTAGGGGCTCCATGACACAATTATCAGTGAATTGAGTCATTGTGGCCCGTCACCAGCTACACAATGCTGCAAATCATGGCATTAAACAGCCAGGGCAGTGCTGCGAATATGCCAGTTGCAGCGACATCCCGCCTACCGTATAGTCTGCTCCCATGTGGCATCTCCCAGGGGCCATGTAAAAAGTTTGAAAATATGGGGAATTCTCCAAATAGCCTCAGCTGTCTGGGCTGTCCTGACTAATTTGCTACAGGTGGTAGATATGAGACAGTCACTGTTGAAGAAGACACTCCCACACTCCCTGAGGGGATGAAGAAAGCATGGCGGACATATTAGCTGAGTATAAACACTCCAGCGATTCCATGTATATTTTATTAGAAGATTACCTGTCACATTTAGGTATGAAACAAAGTGGAAATTATATGAATATGATTATAAATGTATGACATATGTATATGCGCCGCTGGCCAATAGTTCTCAGTTGTTTGGTTTGGAAAGTAATGAGAGTGAACACTCATGTGGATGAGCCCTACAATACTTTGTTTCCAGATTACTATTAGTATATATGAGATAGAGGATATAAAATTTAGGGGGCTAGTTACTAAGCAGTGTTAGGAGACAGAGTGAAATGTGATAAGTCTGTGATAAGTCAGCTCCCAACTGTCATCTCACAGGCTGTGTTTGAAAAATGACAGTTGGGAGCTGATTGGCTGGCACCTTATCACAGACTTATCACTTTTCACTCTGTCTCTTATCACTGCTTAGTAACTAGACCCCTAATGGGGGGCATCCACTAGACGATTTTATCCCTGTCCAACCTCTTAACGATTTTCCCTTGAAGTTTCCCTTGAAATATGATCTTCCACTCTGAACAATTTGCAAAAGATTTGCAAAAGATTTGCAAACGATTTGCAAAAGATCTAACAATAAACTATGTTGTTTTAATCTGTGATTGAGAGCTTTCAGCTATAGTGGGCAGATAGTGGTTCATCGTTTGATCGTTCAGCGTGAACTATGTGTAAATGATGTGTAAACGATTTGTAAGCAATCAAGTGAAATTGACCTGCATGTTCAGTCGATGGAGGAGACGATCAAACGACCAGCGGGAGCGCGCATAGTACATCGTTAGAAACAATTACTGCACGATTTGCAAACGATGTTCAAACGATGTTCAAACGATTATCGAACGATTATCGAACGATTTTATCATTATCGTTCAATCGTTCAACTTTATCGTCTAGTGGATACCCCCCTTTAGTCATCTAAAAGTCTGGCAAATATATATTTTTAATCCTTTTCTGCAATTAGTCATTTATAAACATCATAATTTGATGCTCTGTAAAGTAAATTGAGATGTAAAATGTTAAGGCTCTGATAGCAGCTGTTCACTTTACTCTTTGCTGACATACAGGCCTTCTCAAGATTGAGTGGGGCCTTAGTACTATGGCCACACCTAGTCATGGTCCTCAGCAGAAGTGAGGGGACGTTTCATGGTTACATATCCCTTGCACTCCCGGCCTCCCAGGCAGGCATAGATACTTTGTCCTCCCCCAACATAGTTGGATCTCTAACAGCCTGATGCTGGTGATGGAGACAAAGGGGTAGATGTATGAAGCAGTGAAAAGAGTGGAGAAGTGTCCCAGTGGAGAAGTTGCCTATGGCAGCCAATCAGCTTTGAGGTTGCATTTATCAAATACATTCTATAAAATGACAGGTAGAAGCTGATTGGTTGCCATGGGTAACTTCCCCACTGGCACACTTCTCCACTGGCACACTTCTCAAAGTTCCACGATCTGCACAAATCTCGGCCCAGATTATAAGTAATTATTTAATGCACAAGCAGCAGATTTCATGAGGAACTTCCTTCTAAAAAGGTAGACCTAGCTACTAGCATGGGATAACAGAATAAGCCATGATATTACGGTGGCATACTTTTTTTTCTAGAAAACAAATATATTGGTGGCCTGATATTACCATAGGCCTTTGCGTTTACTGATTGGCATCCTGCTGACATTACTGCTATTGAGCATTACTGCTTATGATGAGTATCATTATGGACATTACTGTTCCTAAAGGACATCTTATTGGTCATTACTGCTATTAATGGGCATCTTATTATTATTGAAATTTTATTGTTGTTACTGATTGGCATCATACCGGCCATTACCACTACTACTTTTTTTTTAAAATAGGGATACATTCATCTGTGTGTTACAGTAAAGGTGTAATCATGTAATGCATTCTCTTTTGCATATACATGTGCCCAAGCTTGGAACAGAGATACAATGTGAGCTATATGTGAAATGTTTCAAAGAGGAGGCTAAAGTTTGTTTTTGTGAGTAAGGATGGGGTATCATATGTAGTGGGCCTAAGTGTCTTATACCACTGAGCAGAACATGGCAGTCTGGTTGCCATGGAGACTCTCTGCTTTATTTTTGCAACTGATTATTTATTTACTACCAGTTATTTATATAGCACACATATTCTGCAGCACTCTTACAGAGAATATTTGGCCATTCACATCAGTCCCAGCCCCAGTGGAGCTTTACACTCTATAGTCCCTACTACATGGTCACACACATACACACTAGGGTTAATTTTTGTTGGGAGCCAATTAACCTACCAGTATATTTTTGGAGTTTTAGTATGCGGCAACTTCTCCATTTTGTGTCATCTTTTCTAGGCGTTGCTTATTCCACCCAGGGAAACCTATGTACAGTAGCATGCCCAAATTGGCTGCCTCGTTGGTACCTTTCGTGGGTGGGTTGTGTAACCTGTGGAATTTATTACCCAAAATGGCTGCAACAACCCTTGATTAAGCTCATTGTCCCCGTTATTTTCACTATGTTCATTGTTTTTTCGTTTGTTTCTTGCTGTAATACTAACAATCTGTGTTATGCTTTTGATGCTTGTAAAGCGACTGAGTCCTGCTTGAGAAAAGCGCTATATAAATACAATTATTTTTATTATTATTACGTTGGTGGTAAAATATGTGTCTGTGACAGTGTACAGGGAGAATCTAATTGATTCCAAAATAATACAACATACATATAAATTTTTTATGTATATTTGGAGGTCACTGATACTTTGTGGGATCGCCAGTGGTGCCTGTGCTGGTGGTGGGTGGGACTCTGGTCCCATCCAGGCTTGAATCAGGGGGGTAGAAAGTGTCAGCACGGATCAACCACATCCTATTGGTCTACGCCATCACACCACTCCTGGGCTGTGGCCGCAAGGCCAGCTTTTGCCAAGGCTGCATATGGAGTCAGGTGGGGACACTGAAAGATTCCTCTCAACCTCCCTGTTTATGTGCAGCTCAATAAATGCCAACCTGCAGGCTTTTGATTTGCCCTCATAACTAAAATCCCTACTATTATCCCTATATGCTTTCCTTTTATATTGGTTGACTTAGGGCAGGAGCTAAGACCTTCCATCAAACATAGAACAGACAGTTTACAGTAATATGCCAGCTTTCTGGAATGTGGTAGAGGAAAACGCCATTATTGTATTTATAAATATTTATACTTATGTCCTTAACTGGTAGGTTTTATATATAGTATGTATGTCAGATTCTTTCTGCACAAATATGTATATATTTATACCTGGCTTAAGTCTGCTTTAGACCTTTCCGTGTTTAGCAGATGAGTCACAACCCATAAATTTCAAGTAATTCGTAAGTAGAAACAAAAATAATTATACCACCACAATTAATGGGAAGAAAAAACTTTCCTAATAAGGATCCTGACTCAAAGTCATAATATATTGCCTCTAATTAACCTCTTGGTGCATTTTTCATAATGGTATATATTATTAATGCCCACTTGTGGTTGGGATCCTGTTTTCTAGCAGCAGGATGCATGAAATAGGGACAATTCAGCAGATATGAGCTGAGTAGGTAGCACGTTCCTGAAATTAGAAAAGAATGCAATTTCAATATTCTTGTCAAGTTACATTTATTATATTCATATAACTTTGTGTCAAACTGTATTACATTAGCATATGGTGTAAACAGTCTTGCTAATTGAAAAAGGAAATAATTATGTTCTTCTTGGCTAAGATGCACAACATGCCTAGATTTGGTACTTACATTCTGCATGTTTGTGCTATCCTGACTAAAGGTCAAGTTATTAAATAAAGGTCAACATATTAAATAGTATTGTTAGAGAGTCAATCTATTACTGTCATCTAAAAGGAATCAGGGATGACAGACATTGTTCATGTTAAAAGGCTAAAAAGTTGCATTTTTTTTATTAAAGTGCAGAATTCTGTAGATGCATTTTGCTTCTTTAGTATTATTAGTATTATTGGACCCCTCCAGGCACCATGTAGTCGGTTGACCTGCGCTGGTGTTGGTCTCCTGACCTGCTCGACTGTTTGCTCACTACTATCTTTTCTTCATCTATATAATTATATATTTATAATGATATATCTCTCTGCACTCTGCTCCTTTACACCCATGGCCATGTACTCCTCTTTCCTTATTACCCCTCCCTCTCACTTCACACAACTTTACACCCTCTTTTACAATTTGGTCAAAGACAATTATATACAGTAAGTTGGTGTGAGCCCCCAATTCTTTACAATCTTTGCATCTCTACATGTATGTATTCTATTTATGTTCTCCATACAACTATTTCTTTCTGCTTGGGTCTATGTTTAGCTTGTACAACAGAGAGATTTAAACAAACAAACAAACAAACAAACACATAACACGTATGTCTACACCTTATGGCCCCTACACACTACACGATATTGATAGTGATTTGGCTGATTCCGACGCATTGGAATGACAAATTGTCAATATCGTGCAGTGTGTATGCAGTACATTGTGTAGTGCGCCTTCCCTGGCGGCCGTCAGCCACATCGTTTGATCTGATGGATGCGGCTGATGATCCCATGCAGCGACGGGGGCCACCCAGTCAGACATCGGATCGCCCAGTGTGAACGGGCCACTCGATATGTCGACCTGTCGGTGCTGGGTACACAATAGTTTAGTGTGTACCCAGCTTTAGACTACTTCTGCCCTCCCTTCCCCATAAACCTTTAAAAAAAACACAACGACTTTGCCGCCCTTGTTGTAGTACTGAAGTATGTTGGATTTATTTAGCATATTTACCTATGATATACTTTTTGCTTGTTGCCTCTTTGCCTTGAATACAGCACTTTGTAAGACATACTGCAAGATAATAATGGGTCTCTATTCTGCACATCGTCAGCACATGATGTATGTAAGATTTAGATCATTTCTTGTGTATACAAATCAATCAGAAGAGATTGTTTAATAAAAAAATCTTTTAGCTAAAATTCATAGAATTGTTGCATGTGTGGGTTTTTCTTGTCCCTATAAAGATAACAGTCATGTGAGGCAAAGCAGTCTACTTTGTCAATGTCTAGCATTTGATAAACCATTATAAAATAATACATCTCGGGAGCCCCACTTTAAAGCTGTGCTCTAGTTGAGATTTGACAATGATAACATTGTTCTTAATTGGAGATGAGAGAAGTTTCCAAAACCGCTCAGTGAAGTAGTCTTGCCCGCAAAATTCTAAAACATTTTGCCAGTGAAATCAGGTCATAGGTGTTTCCAGTCCAACCACACAACACAGCAGAATGAGATAACAGTCGTTGTCCCAGCTGTAAAATCCCCAAATGTACAAACACAGCACAGAATGGGGCTCCATGGCACAGCAAAGATTGTATCACGGTAATTCAGCCTCTCTTTAGTACAGCTTGCTCTGCTACGACACTGGATTCAGATAGAACTTCATAGTCATTATTCCCTTTGAGGGGCTGGTGCGGAGTGGGAATGCAAATCGGCTGGAATTGCTGCTCACACTGCATGCACAAACTAAATGCGTATATTAGCGCAGTATGCATAGTTGTATGCATCTCTGGATTAGACTGCCCCTATCTGTACTCTTGACTACATATCCACATACTTGCCTACCCTCCAGATTCATCTGGGAGCCTCCCTGGAAAGGCAGGCAAGCCTCCCGGCGGCCGCCGCCCCCTGTCTCACAATGCCCGATAATCTCGGTATTGTGTAGCGGGGGCGGGGCCAAAATGATGTGGCCACGCTCCTGTCTGCCCCTCAATGCTGGCCACGCCCACCTGCAATGCCGATCTGACTGCGCCGTACTGGAAGCGGCAGCCAGAAAGTCAACGACCCTGCATATCCATTACATACTTCCCAGCATTTACAAATGCCAAATCTGGACAAAACAGCCCCAGCCCTAATCTATCAAAGGTAACGCCACAATTCAACCACAAATGCCCTCTTTTTTTGAAAGTCTGCCCCCTTTTTGGCCCACCAATTGGGCCTGGCCAACAAAAATTGGGACAATTGGAAGGTATGGCCAACATCATTATCAGTGCACAGCTATTCCTGGTGCAAAATGTCTGTCTGAAAACAGGTGTACTATTTACGCTCACACATGACAGTTGCTGAACTTAGCCCATGTGCAAACTCACAGTTACTCCCCTAGAGCTCCAATTGGTGAAATGCGTTGGGTTCTGCATTGCACTGTACTTCTGCGCGCACTGCTCCATAGCAAGCGCACAGCAAAAACACGCAAGATAGCCACAAAATCGACTTGTGCTTAACTCTGCATCAGCCCCCTGATTTCCAGTCATTATATTATAGAACCACAGTTTCTTCCTTTAGAGGAGGCTTCATAAGAAGCACATTCACTTTTCAATAACAAGAATCTGTGTTTTCAACAATGGTCTATGTCACCTGTTATTGTTACCTACTGAATGGCAGAGTTATCAAGCAGATTCTGAACTCAGGGCTTGCAGCTAAGTGCACAGCTGGAGTCTGTGTTTTGTACAAATACATGATGAGGATAGATGGAGGGAAAGAGAGGTTATCACAAGGCTTATTATATCGCTTGTTCTGTTTATTCATTCTTGCTGCACAGTTTGTACATCTCTGATCCATCTCCTGCAGAAATCTAGATTGCTGATGGTTAGAATATATTTCTAAGAGACACAAGCAATTCATTTAATGGTTTTATAGCCTTCTGTTATAGAACACAACTCCGCTCAATTACCAAAGAATAGACCTTATGCGAAGATTTTAAGTGCTGCAACTGCCAATTTATGAGCAGAAAAATGCCAGATTTCAAGGAGAGAACAACACAGTTTTGTTTTGTATTTTACTGGGATGACTGAAGCCGCATCAATCACTGCAGACTTGGGATGTAAGGAAGGCAGTCACTTTCACAGCAAAATCATTTATTTCACTTGTCAGTTTATGCCTGGAGTTCAGCTATAGGCAGCCATAAGAGAGAATCATACCTGACCCCAAGGGTGCAGAAAGATGATGGAAGAACAGTCTTAGACATTAAATATTGCTTCCAACGGAGGAGATTTGCTTGCTTCTGGAAACCTATCTATATTATTTATCTTCTCTATGTATATTAATGCATTTATATGTGAGTTTGTGCACTTTTGCTGTGATGTTGTTTGAGGCTAAATATGAGCAAAACGATTCTATCATTTAATCATTTGACTGATATTCTGAGTTTCTAGGTCAACTCCAATTAATTTGTGTATTTGTTTGTAGACTAAAGTGCAATTTAAAAAGCAGAAATCACTTGGGTGCATAGGCTAATATAAAAAGGCTGCCAAATACAGGTACCCTTCCCTTAAGAAGGCTGTGGGCTAGATTTACTATTCTGCGATTTGGCAAAGCCACTAATGATCAGCAGCTTCAGTCGATGGATTTAAAACAGTGACTATAATAAATGCTAAACAAGCCTGGAAGCCTGTTCTGTGGGGCTATCCTGGGAGGATATCCTAGGAGGAGCATAGACCCAGGGTTGAAACAGTGCACAAATGCACCCTATGCCGGCCCCGATCCCTTTTGAACATCATGACTTCGCACAAAAGGGGTGAGGTCAACAGCACTGTTAAGTGCATCGCTGACCAGGCTTCCATAGGATGCTCTAGATGGCACTACACAAGCGATCCTGGTTGCAGGGTTCCGTCCCAGGCATTCTGCTAACCAGTACTAAGGGTTGTGCGGCGGTGACGGTGCCACTCACAGACCCAGGGGCGTAGCTATAAAGAGTGCAGGGTGAGGGTGTGCGAGGCAGGGGGAGGGGGGCCCACACCACACACCCTGTACCCATATAGTCTATACTTGTCTATACCTGTCCACAGACTCCAGAGTGCTTGGTGGCAACTGGCAACTGCAATATATGCTAAACAAGGCTGGTTTTAGTTTGTTTTTTGCTGTTTGAAATCTGTTGGTCAAAGATACCGGTCATTGGTAGTTTTAAAATGGCAACAGAAATAAAGGCTAAGGGCCTGATTCAGAGCCAGACGCTATTTGCGGACGGTCGTTCTGATAAAGGGGGTGGCTATTTAAATGAACCGTACGCTCTTTGCAGTCTGTTGCCGCCTCTAGGTCTGAACGAGCGAACAAAACATGCGGTAATTTTTTTGAAAAACACGCCCCCTGGCCGCTCGCACCATACGTCATGTCCGCTATTTAATAGATTAATCGAGTACATCGAACAGCGTATGAACTGCTCGCTATTCTTGTGGTTGGTTTTTCCTACTGCAATCTTGCGAGCAGTTCTGACTATAAAATAACCAAGTGACGTGGTCGGTGACGCTGCTGTTTTAATTATACACACCCTTAAAACGCTCGTTTTGACCTTTAAGCACGCCTGCGTTCTGATCTCCACTCCCCGTTTTCAAGCACCTTCCCCTGTTACCACCCACATACGCCTCCTCCTGTCACTCAAAATAGCAGGCATTCGCTATTTAGCGAGCACACGATTTTCGGCCGCACTGACTGGTTCGCGCATGCGTATTACAATCCATACGCTTGCGCAGATGTGCGAACATCGCTCAGAACGAGCGAACGGCCGCTTACGAGCGGCTCTGAATGAGACCCTAAGCTAGGGATTCACAGTTTAGCCAGCTGATATTTATAGGTCTTTACTGTATATATTCTGGATAATTATGCATTGCAACATGATTTGTCCAGGTGCACAATTGCTTTATCTTACTCTATTCCCAAATCTGAATAAGGCCCTTAGGGCATGATTCAACACGGATCAAATGGCTGTGTTCGCACGCACCTGCTAACTGCGAAAATATGCTAATGAATGCAATCACACTGCAACCGCAGCACTATACCAAGACGCCCATTACTTTATAAAGCCGCTCACTTCCCATGACATGCATCCACAAGTCAGCAAAAATATCGGTAACATCGAGTAACATCGGAATCATTCACACAGTTGCGGTTAGCCTGACCCTATCTCACAAACTGCTAAACTGAATGCCGCCATCTAGACTTCTGCCTGCACATACAATCCCAGAGGCTTAATTATGCACGCCCCTGTAACGGCGTTCAAACGCACAGGCACGCCTGCATTCTGCTCTTCCCCTCTCCACCCCTAAACGGTCACTTAATGTCAAACATTATGCTATTGGACTGCGTGCTCACTGCAATCGCTTCCCGATCGCAGTGGCCGATTAGTGCACATGCACTGCGATGCATATGCATGCGCAGAGCACAAACATCGACCAGCTGCATGTGAACGCAGCCGTGCAATCCAACCTGAATAAGGCCCTTAGTTTGGTGTCTGTTGTGCTGTCATACTTAAATTTAGCTCTTCCAATGGAGTTATTAGAATACTTACCGACTTTGTTCTCATCTTTTCCAGGAGCAGGCCAGTTCAGGGGGCAAGAACAGACTGGTGATGTAATTAGGCCCCACCCCTTTATCTAAAAAGCCTGTGATTGGAGGGCCCGCAATGAGGGGGCGGGGCTAAATGATGCAAATCGTCCCACGCTCTCCTCTCAGAAATGCAAATTCCCTATTAAATCTCCCCATCAGCAGCGGCTCCAGTCCTCTTACCTGAGGGAGGCTGCCACTGTTGCTGGCTTGGGTCCCGGCGCCTGCTCAATGAATCTGGCAGCGTCAGGACCTCCCCCTGGGATTGCCTGTCTTCAGCGTGACTGGGAGGTGGCGCTTCCAATAGGATGCCACCTCCAGTCACAGGGAAGCCACTGCAGTCACGGACTGCACTGGCTCACTGAAGTGGCTGATTTTACGGGGGGGCACTGCAGCCTCGTAGCCCCTAGGTAAGATCCGCCACTGCTCCCCATCCTGCCCACTTCACTAGAAAGTGGGTATGATGCGGGAGATCTGCCTACTCTTCCGTGGGTGCTAAGGGCTACTCGAACAAACGGGAGCCTCCCGCAACTTCCAGGAGTGTAGGCAAGTATGAGTTATTAGTAACAGGTGTTTTTGACACAGTTAAAGAGCAAAATGCGGCCCTGCATCACAAATGTAGTTTTGAGATGTCATGCACCTATTGTTTCTGCACAAAGCATGTGCTGTACTGGGGAAAGATGACAGCAACATCTGGGCAACTTGAGATATTTCTATCTGAATTGGGAAGAGCTTGTGCACCTTCTATTTCACCCAAATGCAAGAATAAGATTATAAGGTAGAATAGTAAAGATCTTTTTATGTTTATTTTTTAGTAGTTGTTTTGCATTGTCCCTCTGTAGTATGATCTTCTGCCAGCCGGGCTGACCGGGGCTGACCGGGCCTCTAGTTATGTGAGCTGCAGTACTGGTCCTTACTAGAGGTGCTGCTCTTTGGACTCTGATTTGGCCTAGGTGTCAGGTAATTAATGATCGTGAGTTGTCTGTCGCCTTGTCAGAGGACAGAGAGGTGTCTGTTGCCTAGCTAGAGGTCCGAGAGGTGTATGTCTCCTTACCTGAGGTTCAAGAGGTGCCTGTCGCTTTGCGTGAGGTCCGAGTGGTAATCGCTTCCTTGCTGAAGATCCTGCTAGCCCAAGATGTCAGTTTTGTCGAGCACTCCAGGGTCTCCATTCTGGCTGTGTCTGCTGAGTTCCCAAGCCTTGTACGCACGCCTGCTAAGTATCCAGTGCCCACGGTATCTACTGCCGAGTCTGTCACACTGACGTTTGCCGCCAGTTCAGTGGTTCCAGTCCCAAACCTCTTAATCTTTAAGGAGTTAAGACTTCCATGTTTGACTGTTGGTGTCACGGAGGTTTATTTACTAAGCATCTGCAATGCTTTTAATTGCAAAACATTGGGCTTAAACATGCTGAGAAGCGCTAGTAAATAAACCCCTCACCCACTGAGGAACCGTCCTTTCACCAACTTGACGGCAATGAACATCTCCCACTATTGACTTCAATGGTGAGAACCGCTGGGAAACCTTATATAATTTTATATGCAGTGTAAAAACTTATCTCACCCTATGATTTAATACATTTAATATATAATTGCTCCCTTTTAATTTGTTTTGTAAACTATAAGGGACATCTGGTGTACTCACCTATTCTATCATGAATAGTTATCACCTGGACCACGTACCTCTCAACCATTCCATATTTCAATAAGACAGTCCCAATCACAGGGCAGTTGGGAAGGTATGCAGGTTAGCAGTTACAAGGCGAGAGGATGGGGACTGGAGGCAGGCAAAGGGAATCCTGAAAAGTGCTAATCACACCGCCGTGGCCTGGGGCATTTAAGAGATGAGGGGGCCCGTGTGCAGACTCAGAGCGGGCCCCCTCCTCTATCTTGCGGTGCCGCGGCGGTGGGGCAGCAGTAGATTCTGGCTTAGTGCCAGAATCTACTGCGTTTATGCGGATCTCTGGAAAAATGGCGCCTGCACCGTTTTCCCAGTTACAGCAGTACTGCACATGCGCGAGTCACCGGGAAAATGGTCGCCGCCATTTTCCCAGTGACTTTTGCTGCTCTCCAGCTCTGGTCCGGCGCTGCAAAACAGCACTACTGGAGACAATGGACAGGTAAGTATAAAGAGTTAATGTGTGCAGTGTGGGCCCCCCTAGACCCAGGGGCCCGTGTGCACCGCAGACCCTGCACTCATTATGGATGCGCCCCTGCCCATGGCACTGAAGAAAAAAACTAAACAGTGTAGTCTTCATTTAATTGGGAATTTTTTATAGTTCTCCAAAGTACTCCTCACTGATGATAAACTGCAAACCCACAAGCATTGTTCCCCTGGGAACATTAGGCCTGATTCAAAGTACAGTGAGGATTCAAACACAAGTGATTGAGAGTAAATGAATGTTTTGTCGGAGGTAACGTGGAGTGATGGCTAAAACGGTGGTGTGTTCCGGACTTTTTCGGGACGTGTTTCCCGCAGTGTCTGCGTTCCTGTACACAGAGTACATGGCTTCAGCTTCTCAGATACGGTGGCAATGCTGCACGACCATAGACTCACTCAAGGAGTCGATGTTTGCCTGACCTGCGTCTGATGCTGCGTATGTGTACGCAATTGCCGACAGCTAAGAAGGCTCCACTGGGTATCTCAGTACAAGTCTCTGAGGGCTGTTGCATTAGCATATTCTTCACACATCCACAGATGCAGCAGCATTAGTGATCAACTCTGAATCTGAAACATTGCCTAAGCAACGCACCATAAGGGTTCTCCATTTGAATATTTCCCATAATTCAGACTACCCCCCCTCACGCTCCACCCCCTATAACCACCTCCCCTCCCCTGCCGCTAGGGTCTGCTTTTCCAGAACTTGATGAATTACATAATTTCTGCATCACCATACTAAAATATGTCAGTGATATCTCCTGCGTTATATGAATGGCCCTGAAAATTAATTTCTAAAAAAGTAGTTGAAAATGTTAATTTTCACCCAGAAATGAAGGGATGATGAATAGACCCACTTGCCTACTTTTGAAAACTAGTTTCAGGGAGATTGTAGGTTGCAGTATAATGTGCCGCTGAGGGGGGCGTGTCATGTCCCGCCCCAGGGGGCATGTCTAGTTCCACCTATGGGTGTGTCTATTGTCATTTAGGGGTGTGTCCTGCAGTGGCAGGTGAAAACTATAGTACTAAGAGCAGCATTTTAGCAGGAGGCTCCTGAAAGTACAGCTGCCTGTTTAAAAAAGGTATAAATCAAATATTAATACATTCTTGACTATTGTTAACCATAAAATGTCCCCAGACAATAGTTGCCAATGATTTGGGTGTGAAGAAATGAAATGTGCTCAGAGGGGGCAGCTGTATTTTTAGTCAGAGCTTCCTTATTGTGATATATCCAGTCACAAGCATTAACTGCACTCTGAAAGGGCACTCACTGACAGTCATCCATTTATTGGCTACTCACTGACAGTCATCCATTTATTGGCTACTCACTGACAGTCATCCATTTATTGGCTACTCACTGACAGTCATCCATTTATTGGCTACTCACTGACAGTCACCCATTTATTGGCTACTCACTGACAGTCATCCATTTATTGGCTACTCACTGACAGTCATCCATTTATTGGCTACTCACTGACAGTCACCCATTTATTGGCTACTCACTGACAGTCATCCATTTATTGGCAATCAGTGAGTGCCCTATCAAAGAAAAGTTAATAATGCCTGTGACTCAGTACCCAGCCCCAGCCACCATCACTGTATATGAGGCAGTCGCAAGTATCATTGGCCGCTTACAATTATATTTGAGGCCACCATGGGGGGAGAAAAGGACACCATACCTGCGCTGATGTGCCTGATCAGTGCAGCTTTGCTGTTAACAGGCTCCGCTCTGCCCACCACCGCCGCCGCCGCGCCCAAGCACACTCCGTGTGCGCACTCACTAACCAGTCACCGCCGCCCACAACCCCGCGGTGGCCGACCTTGAAGTATCATGGCGTCATGCTTTATGATGTCATGACGTCCCCCCAACAGACTCCGCCCCCCGACAGTCCTGTTTTGCGCATGCGCAATCAATAGATTTTAGGGATCCGGGAGTTCAGGTAATGTTTGCGGGGGAGCGTGAGGCTTTATTAAAAACCGGGATACTCCCGCTAAAATCGCGAGGGTAGGTAACTCGGATTTTAATTGGAACTTTAATGTCGGTATGGATAGATTTTAATGGCCTCTCTTCGCATACAATATGTGTCCAATTCTTGTTTTTTTATTTAACCTGCTAAGAAGTGCCACTCAAAACTACCACCTAACTTTACGCTAACCACTAATATTATAATGATCTACAGTGGAAACCTTATTACCTTCTGTACATAGGTACAGCAAGACATATATTACATATAATGTGCTGTCAAATACAATGCTTAAATATTCTGAAACTGCTCCAAGCTATTGGATGATACAGTGATATATATAGTTATGGACAGCTGACTTTAATGAGGTTTCTTTATGCATCATGTCACAATAAAGCCTTTAAACATTTGTCATTTTTGTAACTAGATCTCAGATGTCTCTGCTCAGACATTTGGTCACAGGTCATAAAGAGCACATTGCCCATTTACTTCGTCCACATGACTCGCAGACATTTTTTTTAAACCCTTTCGCTTCTGTTAGGGTGGATGTATCCTGCATCATTTATAGCAGCAACTACTTTTTTCCGTGCCCTTCACAGTAGTGAGTGAGCTGTGAAGATAATGCTAGCTGCGGGGCGCATTGTTATACTCCTGCTGGCTGAATCATGGAGATACCATTCTCTTCCTGCAAATGTAATAATGTGAGAGGAGGATGTTTTGAAAATATTTGTATAGATTTTCTTTTCCCTTCTGCTAATGAGATGACAGGTATTAATGCACCTGCTGTGACCATGCAATACAAACACAGATGTATCAGTGCCTGCCAGAGAATAGGACAGAAACACTGTACAATGGCGCAGATACCTGTCCCATCTCCTGTGCTGACCTATCTCAACAAACATCACCATTTACAACTTGTGAGTTTTATATGGTGATGTCATCCGTTATATTTGGAGAGAAGTGATGTCACTGTTATAAAAATCTATCCTGATGAATATGAAATATATAATTAACATTGAGGGCATATTACACATTTGGATATGGGGATTATATCATGCAAGTAATGTGTTTTTATTTTATCATTAGAGACTTATCAGACGTCGTTCTATAAAATACACCATATTATTATTATTATTTTGTTGATTTTCCAAGCAAATACAGTTAGTTGTACTTGTTGACTATATTATCTGAACAGCCTTGTGCACTGATTTCAAATGCAGACTCTATATACAAGGACTCTGCAGTTATTAGGATGTCAGGATTACTAAAAATATTCGAATGCTTGAATAAGCTTGAGAAGATATAAGCACACTGTTTTTTATTTTGGTACAGTACTAGTTAGAGCTGGTTTTTGTTGATAGTTTGTAATTGGTTGAGGTCAGTTGCCATTCATTATTTGGTTAGCCTATTAGCTGCTCCGTCGAGGCGGGGTTTAGCAACTGCCTCTTGCCATTTTGAGATCCCTCCCACCCACCCGGCACATTGAGGAATTGGTTTGTACCAATATTTTATTCATGGTGAGAAATTGGTTTGTACCAATAGTTATCAGTTGAGAAAGTTGGTGTGTACCAACACGTTTCTCGTTGGAATATGCTATGTTTCTTGTTCCAGCAGGTGAGGCGCAGCAGGCGGAAAGCAGTGCTCCTCGGCGGCTCAATTTAGCGCAGCAGAGCTTGGCTAGCATTCCCCCTTTGAGAAAAGCGAGTCGGTTGCTACCTTAAGGGAGAACCAGGTCTTCATCCTAGGGAGGGGCCAGCACTATGCTAGTTAAGGGGGGGTGGTTCTACCCAGGATAGCTTGCGCAGGGGGTGGAGAAAAACTCCACCCCATCTTGGTAAAGCGATCAATTAATTATGAGCTGTGGACCGAGGTAGCACTGCTTTTTCGCCACCAGGACTAATTAATTAACAATTCTAATTTCATATAATAAATTTGGCTGTGACCTCTTTTACCAATTCTATACAGTTGTCTGTGTCTTATTTATTAGTTAAGTTATAGCTTAAGAGTGTTGTGTAAAATAATAAAACTATGGGTGACTTATGAACACAAGGGATAATCATGCTGCAGATGAACAGCCAGAAGATGAATGCTTGCCCACAGCTATTGTTTTACTCTTCACCCTCATTCATGTGCTTGGAGTTATATGCAAAAATTACTTTGTTTTACTCTGTTATCATTATTGTTAAATTATAAGCTGGACTAGGCCATTTATATTTTTTGTACAAAAATTTAAACAGTTTTGTCACTATTTGGACAGGGAGGGACTGGGGCTATCAACCGGCCACGGCATTCATTCTGTGCACACGGACAGAGGGGCGTAGCTATGAGTCACAGGGGTGTGCTGTGAGTCGCAAGTCTTTCTGGCGGATCCCCCAGTATGCGGCTGCATAACACAAAGTCATGTCGCACCCAAGAATTAGACATCGCCAGACGAGCAGAGCAACGGGAGGCAGAGCTGCTCAGGCCCGGACCAGACCATCAGGCCATAGGATCTTCTGGCATTTGCCAGAATTGCCAGATGGCCAGTCTGTCATTGAGTACAAATATAGATAGCTCTATTATTTTGTTGCTAAAAACACATGCTTGGGAGACTGAGTCCATGTTGCTGACTTTCTCCCATTTATCTATCCACAACTAATTATTATAAAAGGAAGATAGCAGCCATAGTATCTAAGATTTAAATTCAATTTAAAGTTAGATAGCCTTGACTGGTTACTGGTAATGAGTGTGTGGTCTGTCCAGCAAAAGTGGCTACCGGTACCAGACTATGCTAGGCTGGGCTGGTCACATTATAACAGGGAAACTTGCAGCTTGGAATCCTCATGTTATAATGGGAGCCATCTCTAATCTGGTCAGATATTGAATGGGATGGAATTCCATAGGGGAGTCTTTACCTCACAACTAGCAGTGCTGACCATTAGGTCGACATTCAAAATATTGAGTGTCAAAATGTTGACACTGGTGAAATGTAGTTAGGGTTACAGTTGGGGTTAGCATTACGGTTTGGGTTAGTCTGGTTTTCACATGTTTATTGAAAAAATGTTCTACTTGTTGACATTCTGGTGTCAACATTTTGATTGTCGACACTTTGTACTTTTGTACCTCGACATGATGTTGACATTTTGAATGTCGGCGTTGTCACTGTTGACATTTTGTACTAGACTCATGACTAGAGCAAACCAGCACTAAGTATTGTAGCCATTGGGACATGTAGTTTTACTAACATAACTGATGTTTCACTTTAACATGTTACCCTGGTAGGGGGAGCCCGGTGGTATACAGCGCAGTGCTAGTTTGCCACAAGGGTGGGTACCTGTATGTTTTTTTTCCAGGACTGATTCCCTAGGGAATTCTCCCCAGTCCTAACCAGGCAAGGGCTGGGTCACAATATGTCAGAAGGACTGCATGCTTGGTGCTGATTAATCATTTTGAGATGCAGGAAACCTTATTTATTTAATTTAAATGGCAGCAATCGGGTAATTATAAGACTGGCGTGGGCCCATATGCTGGTGACAATGGGCCCCCTCCCATGGATATCTGCATACGCAGAAAATCACAAAGTCTCTGGAACTGTGGGCCTGATTCAGACCCTTCTCGCGAGCGCTGAACGCTCACAAGCGAGTCGATGTTGGCCCAGTGCGTCGTGCGCATGCGCAAGACCCGGATAGCGATGGGCAAGCCGTCGCTATGGGTCTCGCTACAAAGGGGGCGTGCTGTCGATGGCGAGTGACAGCATGCCCCCTTGGTGGGCATGCCGGGGGCGTGGCTGGCCAGACGGAGGCGTTCCCATGGGAACGCCTACCATCTGGGGCCGGCCCCACTGACATCACAAGTGATGTCAGTGGGAGTGCTTTTGGTTCTGATAGAGCCAAAAGCACTCCAGGGCTTGCGGCAGACTAGACCCTACCACAAGGGTCTCGTCGCAAGCCCGCTGGTCGCGATGGCCTTGACCATCGCGACCATCTTTTTGGCTGCTCGCTATAGCTGTGCGAGCGGCAAGGAGGCCGCTCTAAAATCAGGAAGGACGGCCCTGATTCAGAGTGAGCGCTCTGTCAGAGCCTGTGGCCCTGATTCAGAGCCGCATGCTCTGACAGAGCGCTTGCTCTGAATCAGGGCTGTCCCTCTGAATTTTAGAGCAGCCTTCTGGCCGCTCGCATAGCTGTGGGTGACCACCCACAGCTATAGCGAGCGGCCAAAAAGATGGTCGCGATGGTCAAGACCATAGTGACCATTGGGCTTGCGACGAGACCCTTGTGGTAGGGTCTCGTCTGCCGCAAGCCCTGGAGTGCTTTTGGCTCTATCAGAGCCGAGAGCACTCCCACTGACATCACTTGTGGTGTCAGTGGGGTCGGCCCCAGATGGTAGGCGTTCCCATGGGAACGCCTCCGTCTGGGCAGTCACACCCCCGGCATGCCCACCAAAGGGGGCGTGCTGTCACTCACCATCGACAGCACGCCCCCTTTGTAGTGAGACCCATAGCGACGGCTTGGCCGTCGCTATCCGGGTCTCGCGTATGCGCACAATGGAGCCGGCTCCCTCGTGCGCATGCGCACTTGGCCAACATCGACCCGCTTGCGAGCGCACAGCGCCCGCAAGCGGGTCTGAATTAGGCCCTGTGTTTGAATCTTCTGCACATGCACCATATTTCCAGCATTATCTTTGGAAATAAGCCGCCAGCATCATTTTCTGGTGATTGCTTAAGAGGAAATCAGCAGAATAGCGGCTCAGGTGGCTAGCAGGATAGGCCGGAGGTAATTAAATGCAATGGGTGCAGGGTGTGGGTTGCCTAGAATCCGGGGACATATCCACCACACAACCTGAACCCATTATAAATATGCCACTGGCAGTGATCATCCTTATGATCGTCCTGATGATATTGACTCTGTATCTTTATGCCGACCTCATTAATAGATACTGTAATTATATTTTGCAGCATCTATACACTAAGGGCCTGATTCAGCAAGAAATGCAAATGAGAATGCAATAGCGATTACGCACGCAGTTCAACTGCGATAGTATGCTAATCCATTGCTAACGCTATGCCGCCGCAGCACAACATAAGGTCACCCACTTTACCTTACACACATCCGTAATGTGTAGCAGGACTGCAAAACCATCAGTGCAATCGATTACCATCGCAGCCTCACACACACTTACACAAGCTCTGACCTTACTCAGAAATTGCTAACTTCCACGCACGCTATCAGGCCTCAGGCTGCGTAGGGCATCGCAGTGGCTACTTTAAGCATGCCCCTGCAACGTCGTTCAAACGCACTAGCACGCCTATGTTCGGCCGACCACCCCCCCATCACCACCCACAAACGGCACTTCCTGTCAATCACTCTGCGATGGCTCTGCGTAGCCGCTGCGATCACAGTCCCGATCGCAATGGCTAGTTCACGCACTGCCATGCATGTGCAGTACGCAACAATTGGCCGATTGCGTGCGTATTAGCAGCTGCGTTCCTTGCTGGATCAGGCCCTAAATGCAGCATAAAATACTCTGTAGCTTTATGCTTACATTCATCAAGCTGTATAGGTCCCGCTATACATGCAGAAACATTAGTTCTTTATGTGTTTATTAACATACCCATTCAGCATTGCTGCAATACAGGAGACATCAGTGATATCTCCTGCACACAGCAGTCCCACTGTGACTGTGGGGCCTATTCATCAACACTAAAATAACGTTTTTAAGGACATTTTCCTTAAATAACGTTATTTTGGTATTAATGAACAGACTTAGCACAGGAGATATCACAGATATCTCCTTGCTAAGTTCCCCTGCGTTAATTTCCGCACTCCCCATACATTAGTATGGGGATGTGGAAATTGTGGTATTCACCAAATTCCGAAAATTATGAATTTTCGGAATTTGATGCAGTTACTATTCGCCACTGTGAGGTGGCGAATAGACCTGTATCCGCGTGTGCAGGTCCCCCGACGAGTCCCTCAGGCTCCGGAGGCTGGTCGGACATGTGTGCTCCACAGTAGAGCACAAGTAAGTTTAGAAAAAAAAAGGTTTTTTTTTTGTCTAATCTGTCATGTGGTCTGCTGGGAAACCACATGACAGACCAGCAGGACGGAGCCGGAGGCTGCTGCGCGGACAGGTAAGTCGGGGGGGGGGGAGGTGAGCGGAGGGGGGAAGGCGGTGACCGAGGGGGGAGGGGGGTGGGGGGGGTCGGGGGGGGTACACAAACTTAACGCATCTGTAGGCAGTGCTGCGCATGCGCTGGTTTTACAGATGTAACAGCGCATGCGCAGCACTGTTTCCAGAAGCGATAAGGTAGTGTAGAGAGGGAAAAGTATCTATTTCCCGAAAAGCTGTCATCGCAAAAATGACAGCTTTTCGGAATAGATACTTATGGAGAGGTGGAATGATGAATTCCACCTATAATTAGGTAGAACTCCATGCGAGTTCTAAACCTAATTATCTCTAGAGAATTTTTAGGTTTAATGAATAGGCCCCTGTGACTCACATCCCATACAATAATATTATGGGAACCTAAAGTAAGTTTACTGAGTTTGATTGTAGGAACTGACACCATCTTCAGATGGCGTTCGATTCTGGAGCGCCACTCCTTCCTATTGAAGAGGTCAGGGTTTGTGAAGAGGCATCCGAACTTAGGTCCTCTATGTTCACTTGCGTGAACTCAGATTACACATGAGCAGTAACACAGTCGGGTTAAACTCGGTAGTGTAAACTTTCACTACTAATTAACTGCAAGTCAGATCCTTAAATTGCATGAGGCTAAGACTAATACAGCATAGGCATTTTGTCAAAATAATATTGATTACTTCCGTAAGACCAACACAAACGCCACAGAAATCAGAGACTGAACAACTGCATCCATTTACTGTGCTTTGACATGCATGGATACTGCATTCACCTCTTACAGACACAGCTAGTGACAGTACATCCAACCAGAGAATGTACAGTAACACACTTTTATCTACATCCCATTTCTAATATACTGTAACATCTTCCTGTAAGAATGTATGAATCTAGCCAGACTACTATGTAACTACATGAAGATGACCTTATTCTTTCTTGGGTTTAAGTTAACTTGATGACTACAAAGTTATGTTATGAGCAGTGTAATTCATTGGATCATCTTTTTACTACACATTTGCAGTTTAAATGTAAAGTAGGCCCAGGGGATACCTGGAACTACAAACGGGTTGTACCATTTAGGCTCGGTAATATTCCGGCTCCAGACTAGACGCACTCACATACTGTATGTGGCATGTGGTGTAGCATTTAGACTTGCGTTGTTCCCAGCCCGCATAATGCTTATCTGTTTATATGCTGAATTCAGCTATATCAATAGATTGTACCTGTCAGTGAGAATGAATTGCGCATCTGTTCAGATCTAAATGGGTTAAAGTAAAGTAGAAGGCCCAGAACAACTGCAATTACACTTGATAAGACATTGAATCAGAAATCCTTTCATTTGATGTGAACACAATGGATTCAATTTGGCATGTCTTTACGCTGTCTCTGCGGTCTGTAATTATAATAATTTGGATTCATATCGAGCCTTTCATCCAAACATGATTATGAAGTACTTTATAATTATTAAACCGCTTCCTAAAAGTGATTATACTGCTCAGTATAACTATATATTTCAAGTTTGGTGGAGCAACATAACTTTGTTCCAGTTAAAACTCTATTATGGGCCAAATGTAATAGGGTGTCTGTTTTAGTAACAGTACAAACTCGCACTTTCTCGCACTTTTGAAAAGTGCGAGTTTGTACTGAAACTCGCAAATTCAATAGCCTGCGAACTTTTCAGCTTGAGGCTACTGCATTTGCGAGTTTAGGCGAGTTTAGGACTATGTAAACTGACACCTTTTAATGCGAGTAGCATTAAAAGGTGCGAGTTTAGAGAAGCCATCACAGATCAGTGAGATCCGTGATGGCTTTTGTGTGTGTTTAAAAAAAAAAGTGCACCCCTTCCCCAAAAGCATAACCAGCCCCGGGCTTTATAAAGCCTGTTCTGGTTCTAAAAATACAGGGGCCAAAATGCGTAGGGGGCCCCTGTATATTAAGAACCAGCACAGGGCTTGGTTGAGCTGGTCCTTTCCCCGGCCAAAGCATTATCCCTGACAGCTAGTCAGTCCAGGCTGGGGATCCCTGGGGAGCTGGGTACCCCCCCAATAAAGGGGTACTCCTCTCCAGGGCACCCCAGGCCTAGACTGATATATGGCCATGGGTGCCTGGTTGATAGTGTTAGTGTAAAGTGTCAAAATAAAGTTTCCATATTGTCTTTAGTTGTAGAACCACAAGTACCAGCAAGCCTCCCCTGTATGCTGGTATTTGGAGAACCACAAATACCAGCATGCGGGGCACTTGTAGTTCCACAACTAAAGAAATACGTAAATAAACAAACATACACCGTGAAAGTAACATTTTAATAAAACATACATGCACATAAATAGTATTTATTGTAGTAATAGAAGAATATGCTAACACTGAAATGCAAACAATCAATAGAATGCAATTACAGTATTAACTAATGCAATGCAAACAAAACATAACAGATATAATGATGGCAGATTTAGGTCAGAGTCCTTACTATCGATGCTGTGCTGATAAGAGGAATATATTCACCTGGTTGCTGATTACATGTGATATTTAAGATGGAGATCTCCACTATCTCCTGCCCAGGGTGCATTGGGAAACTAACTATAGAGGCCTGAGTTGTTCAATCAAACTGATGCTTGGCTGGCCACTAGGTGGGGCTTACACAGAACAAGTGCATATGAAAAAACAATGCAGAAAGCATAACAGTTACTGCAAGCATCAAATAGGTCTATCATGATAAATAATTAATCTCCAAAAGATGGTGTTACCAGGCCAGAAGCTCTATTCTTGATAAATACAAAATTCTTGTTTAAATAATGTTTCTATTTGGAAAACCGATACTGATCCCATAAATCATTTTGTAGTGAAAATTCCTAGATATAGCCTGCACATTGTTTCATCTTGATCCGTCAAGTTAACGCTGAGCAATAACAGAACCTAAATTTACTGACATCAATGCAAGATATAGGTGTGACGGGTTGGGTATGAAATCCCGGCTGTCGGGATGCCGCTGGTCAGAATACCAACAGCGGCATCCCGACAGAATCCTGACACCCATAGAGAAGAGCGGTATTTATCTAACCCCTACCCTAACCCTTCCTCACCGATGCCTAACCCTAACCTCCCCCTTAGTGCCTAAACCTAACCTCCCCGCACCCTAAACCTAACACCCCCTCCCGGTGCCTAAACCTAACCTCCCCCCCTAGTGCCGAAACCTAACCTCCCCTCCTTGCACCCTAATCCCAACACTTCCTTCCCAGTGCCTAACCCTAACCCTTCCCCTAATGCCTAAACCTAACCCCGCTACCTAACCCTAACCTCCCCCTAACACCCTGATACTTACCTTCGGGATGCCGGCGATCAGGATACTGGTCCCTGGATCCTGGGGGACAGGTGCTTTGTTCCCACGTTCACATGAATAGTATAGGCTACATAGTAGTCTGTACACAAGCAGAGGTGACACCCGATGCGCAATTGACAATCCTAAATGTGCTGAGCCGGGTGTACCTGGAAAGGGGGCGGGGTCTCAGGAAATCCCAAATGCTGTACTCTGGAGGCATCCACAGAGATGCTGGGCTGCCCCCGGAGACCAGTGCCTGTACTGTCAGCCCCTCCTCTGTGACAGGTGCAGAGTGCTGCAGTATAATGCCATACTGCAGCACCCGGCTCCTGTCACTGCGGAGGAGCCAGCATTTCGGTGTCACCCGCGGCCCGCACCCCCATAGTGACACCGCTGTGCACAGGGCACACAGTGACATTAGTGTGAGTGGTGGGCGAACGCATGCCCATGTGACTTTGCAAAGCAATACAACTAGAATGTATGTATATATATATATATATATATATATAAACATAGATATATGTATTGTATTTATAACAGTCTTTATTTCTGTGTGGATCCTTAAACAACAACAAAAAATCTCGCCTCACACATGCACACAATGAAGGCGGTGACCGGCCAGCATCACTGGGGCAGCTGAACAATGCTGTTATTGCTGTACATCAGACCAGTAAATAATTATCTTTTTTGCTTCAGTGATAATGAATAATGAGAGGAGGAAAATGATCATTCTGTGCTCCATACAAAGCATTAATTTGTCAGCAATTAGATAATCTGACTCAGAGTCATAGTCTGGCTCAAATTAGAAAAATTAGTAGTAATTTAGCCGCAAGTTATGCCAAGATTAAAATGGCAGACAATTTGGTATGTCCTTTGGGCTCTGCTCTTTCCATGAAGAAAGCCAGAATATTTGAGATATCAGAAAGAGGGTAAGGGTAAGATGCCAGTGTTACACACATTGTAGTTCTGGTCTCTCTCACCAAACACTCAGGAGCCTATTCAGACCCGGACGCTAAGCTGCGATCGCTCGCTATGGGCAATTGTCGCCCGTCTGTGTATGCGTCGCAGTGCACGTGCCCAAGCCAGTCACTGCGATCGGGAATCGTGTGCTTGTTGTACACAGACTGAGCTCTACTATGAGCTACAGATTTGTGGGTGGTAATACGGGAAGGTGCTTTTGAACGGGGGAGTAGTGGTGCGAACGCGGGCATGTCTGGGCATCAAAACAGCATATAATGGGCGTCCATAATTAGCATGGAAGCCTTATTGTACACGTCACCTGGTTGAATTTCAACAGAGCCAAAGCAATTTTCAGACGCCTTAGCTATAATGAGATGTACTTAACAATTACTCATTTGCTCATGTATAGTTATATTATCATATCACTGCTCCTACTGAGTGAATCTGCAGCACTCTCAGGAAAAAAACAAAATATATCAATTTGCAAAAAATTATACGAATAGAAAGGAGCACAAATAATCATTTTCGAAACTTTACTGCATACAGTTTAAAGATCCAATATCATAAAATTACATAATAAACACATAACACATGATCACATTAAAATATAACCACAATGAAAAAGTTGAATCCTTTATCTTGTTGATTAGTACAATAAGGTAGTTACTTTGTAACTCCTACAAAAATGTCAATAGATCAAAGGAAGTACTTTTATAAAGAAAAAAAACTTTGTACATTTGCTCTTTTTGTATATAGTCTGAACTTTGAAAGGATAGAAAAAATCCAGTTGGTTGATTTTAAGCTCAGTCCAGCTTTTAATTATTTCTCCAAATGGAGTTAATGGAGATCCTGGGCAGGTAGAATATAAACACTACCACCTCCCCGTTATTAGAATCACTATGGTGAATATTGGAAGCCCTTTTATATATAGGCAGTAGTTTGTCCAGTCCAGCATAAAATCCCTGGTTCTTACTGCTCAGTAAATTAGATGGGCAACTCACGGTGTTCAAAGGCTGTTTCTTTAGCCGCTGGGGAGGGAGTGCGCCAGTCACCGGTGATAGGTTGGGCATTAGTCTGCTGAGTAATCTGGATGTCTGTAGTTACAGCCGGCAAAGTCCCTTGTCCATTAACGCGTTTCTCTGCTATAGGGTCTCAGCGGTTTCATCAGAAGGAAGCATGTGGCGGGGTAGGGTCTGCCTCACACGCTGCGTGCAGCTCTGATGGCTCTCAATGTTACTGATTAATCATACACTTCCTGGAGATGACGTGTGCTAAAAAAGAAAAGTGGGTGTCTTTACATCGGCGTGCGCTCACTCTGCCGTCGCTCTCTAAGACATAGAGGACGTCCTTACGCCAGACAGTGCGATTGCGAAATTTGCTTACCCTGCCCCTTTTGGATGCGAGTGATCGCGGCTTAGCGTCCGTGTCTGAATCCACCCCTCAGTGCTCTCCTAATTGGATCTGTAAATCAGCTACAAAGGAGAACATGGCTATAATCATGTGCCCAAAATACTTTTGAAATCCAATTGGAAGTGAATAATATATTACATACCCTACTACAAATGTGGCGTGCTCCCAGACCTGCTTCATGTACACACTGTGCTTCCTCATGGCTAGGAGTGAGCCTCCCTCAACACATTGATTTGCATCTGCAATCATTCATATTACATTATTTCCTGTGTGTTAGGGAATGATAAATGTCATGTGAGAGTTTACAATTTCAGATTAAAGTGGTTTACTCAGACTATGCTTATCTTACCATGAAATTCAGGGCTCACTTTAGGGCTAATATGGTACTTTATGAAGCAGACATTTGTAATACCATTAATAAACAATAATCTACAAAATGGAAATAATTTTAATGATTATGTTAAAGGAAGATGCTCTGATAAGTTAGCAATCAGTCTTAGCCTTACTAATTAGGAAAAAGTATAATTGCTGATATTGCACAGTGCTCTTTGCTAAACATGAAGACCATGTGTAGACCATCTGCCTTGCCGTTGTGCTGCCGCTGTAATACCAGCGCTGGTGCAATGAATGATGCATGTAAGCCTTGTGCAAAGTAGAAAATGCCTGTAGGATACTGTACAATGATTTGGCATGCACTTTATTTAATCAGATCTGGCATAAAGGTCAGGAAAACATTGCCCAGTAGAGCAGGATGGGAACGGGTGCAGACTGCTGCTCACTGTTATATAACACTGTGACCCTGAAGTGTCTATTCTCTGGCAGCATCAGCACATGGCAATCCCTCCAGAAGGATTTCTTTATGACAGTGCAATGTTTACAACGCTAGAGGACACCCTTCAGGATGAATATTATTGCATCGCTTGTTTAACACAAACATATGTCCAGTGTTAAGCAAATTTGACTGTTTAACCTGATAGGTTACAAAAATATATGAAGGCATGATCCATTGTAATGTGAGATGATTGCCAGTCACCAGTTCTAATACTGTACTTCAATAGTTTCTTGCAAATTTTGGCTCATTTTAAGTTTAAAAGTATTACGAGCTGGAATGTCACCCGCAAAGTATACTAAGGGCCACAAACAGTGGATAAACAATCATTTACTGGATTGCCAACTTTTCCTTGCATGTTTTACTGTAAAATAACATACAACTTCTGATAGGTGCTAAGAAGACACATTATTACATAGGGGCCATTCCACCAATCATTCCTGGTCATGTTTCTGAAGCGCCTTATACATGCGTCCTCATACACCAAGCCTGAGGCTGTATATGCAGCACAACGGAACTTAGCATGGAAAAAAGCCACTGCCGCTGCATCATAGCACTTCATAATTAGATTCAGACTTAGGGGTCTATGTACTAAGCCTTGGAGAGAGATAAAGTGGATGGAGATAAAGTACCAACCAATCAGTTCATGACACTTTATAGACTGTGTTTGAAAAATGACAGTTATCTCTCTCCAAGGCTTAGTACATAGACCCCTTAGTTGCACAAATTACATAATTCATATAAATACAATAGTTTTATTTTTGGGGAAAAAAAGCAAAGGTGATATTTTTGAGTGCGGTGAAGGACGAGGTACCATTGGTTGCCTAAGAAGCTTTCTACAAAAAGTTCTCCTCCTGCTGGACCTTGGTCATCGCAGGGTCTACAGAGGATTCCCTGACTAATAATATTTCCAGTTAACCAAGCTCATTTTATGACAGCAATATTGTAACAGTGAGGAGACTTGTTTCCATTTGCTAGAATCTGTATCATCTTGCAAGGGCTGATCTTTGGTGTAATAAAAACACTGTTGATCTCTAGGCATATCTCCAATGAGGTTAATACAGCATTTTTTATTGCAAGAACAATGAAAATCCAACCCCAGGAGTAAGGAAAAGATCAACCCTTCTGCTCTGTCCGTAGAGCAAATAAACCGTAAATCAATTCTTCGCTTTTCACCCCCACCCCAAACAAAAAAAAAAATCATCCATTTCAATTGTTCTAATCCGCTTGAAAATCAATGATGCCATCTGCGCTCTTGCTCACCCCATCTCAGAGAATTTTTCTCATTTAATGGATTTGTTTTATTTTTTTTTCTAATCATCCATGCTGAGGATTTTTCTCCCTCAAATAAAGCTGTATTCACTCTCTAATGTATCAGCAGCGCAGGACGTGCAGCGTAATAATGGGAGTAATAAACACTTTAACATACAATGCAGGAACGCTAGTGGTCACCTAGAATTCAATATCCTTTGCTATCCTGAATGTTCCTGCTTTCCATTTACTTACCGTAATCATCCTATATTCTCAGCTAGTTCTGGCGATGAAACGGCTTATTTCTACCGTCATTTATACTAAATTCAAATTGGATTACAGACAGCTTGTATTAATTTTCAAACTGCATTTTGCTTTTTAATATTTAACAAATGAATTAGAACCATGACATTAAAAAAGAAAAAGAAAAAGAAAAAAACAAACTACCACAAATATGATTACCACAAATATGACCAAAAAGATGCTGCAAACGTGCCTGTAATTGTTATAAAAACATTAGATCATTCATTATTTAAATTGCCATTTCATATAAACAGTTTGTTCTTTCTCTAGTTCTAGTTCTATAAGCTGATATATTTCCCAAATATCATCATTCATTTTGTATTTTTGTATTATTTAATAATACAGCATATTCTTTAACTTAAGGTCCCAGACTAATGTACTACCATCTGAAGCTGTCTAAGATACATGGACCACGGACAAAATATGAGTTAAAGTAAATTGAGAGTGCAGGACACCCCAAACTAGCCCAGCTAAGCTGCCCCAGGCCACCGCCATAGTAAGAAAAGTGCAGTGTGAAAGATAGTTAGGAGCAGCTACAGCTGCATATAAAGAATGAAAAAAAAGTGAGGTACATATATAATAAACAAACAGTGAAGGGTTAAAATGTGTCATAAAAGAAAAATGTGTTATAATGCGGTGCCCTGAAACAGATCAACAAAGGCAATCCAGGGGGCCCCATGCCCCAAAAATGAACCAAAGTTGCACTACAGTATATAAAACTTGTAGGACTTACCTAGAATTGTGCCTAATACCAGTGTGCATATTCATTACAAGACTCCATGCTTTTAAACCAATAAGGTAGGGGGCAGCTTAGCTGGGCTAGTTTGGGGTGTCCTGCACTCTGGATTTGAATCGTAATATGTTAGGGACCTACCCTACAGAGGTTACCTGGATATGGTGGGTAGGCCCATAACCTTGGCCAAGATTATGCTAAAAACCTCTATTGATTGCAAAATTGTATTGTATTTATATATTATTAATAATTTGGAGTTGTGCACCTGAGATTTGTCTGTTTTTGTGCCTACAATTAGTCTCATCAGGTAGCACCTCCCATTATATATATTCAGGGTGTGCAGTCCAGAAACCTTCCCATATACTTAAAGTAAATTGAGACAAATACATTTAAAAGTAATGTCTGCAGGCATTTGACCCAAACATTAATATTATTGCACTGGCAATATGGATCCATGAGGATGTAGTTAATTTACCGGCGTCCAGGATGTTGGCTGTCGGAATCCCAACATTAGAATCTTGACCCGGGACTAGCGTCAAAATCCCGATGCCTATATTTAGCCTGATAACGAATCCCGACAGCCGGCATCCCGAACGAAGGTAAGCGGGAACAGGTTAGCACCCCCGAGGGGAGGTTAGGGTTAGACACTCCCCCGGGAGGGTTAGGTTTAAGGTGCGGGGAGGGCGGATTAGGGTTAGGCATCATCGGAGGGGAGGTTAGGGTTAGGCACCACTAAGGGAGGGTTAGGGTTAGAGGGGGGAGAAGGGTAGTGTTAGGGTACTTACCTCTCCTGACGGCATTTTTTTCCTTCGGCGTCGGGATATGAACCTGCGACTATTCAGCCGCCGGGACTTCATACCCATTCCAGTCCAGGATATGTCAAGTCGCCAGATCCATCGCTCATCGGAGCATGATAGAATCATTGCCATTCAATGGCGGCAAACATCGGAAAGCTGCCATGGAATGGTAAAACACTACCATAACATAAAAAACATTGATGGTTTGAAACCACCCAAATTCTGCATTAGTATCTGTAGGTTTTTGTACCTCTGCAGTTCCAATACAGAAGTTGCCATTGCCATCATTAATCCATTCTACCAGTGTGCTCCATAGTCATGTCTCCTTTCACCAGGCTATAGATGTTGCTCCTGCATTCCTGGAGTGGCACAAAAAATGCAAATGTCTGTACTCCAAGATCAAAAGCACTGAGTACAGATGCAATATCTGTTGTTTCGCCATTGGACAGATGCACATTTGAATATGTTGCATGTTATATGCAACACATTTTGTTTATACTATAATGACTAAATAGTCTCTGCTTCAGAGTCAGACTGGCTACCCTGGAATTTTCAGGATCCGCTGCCATGCTGGGACAATGTTAAGAGTCATCCGGCTCTTTAGACAGGCGACAGCAGAAGTGAATCTGCGCAATTGTATCTCAGGTCTTCCTTCGATGGTCCAAATGTATTATTCTGTCCACGAGTACTTGTATACAAGGTCCTACCCCCAGTCTCCCTAGACTTGACCCTGTTTTTTCACACAAATTATCTAACCTATGATCATTAATTTATCTGAGTACAGATTAGCACTTATACTAAAGTCTCTATACTCTGAACCATTCCTCTGACATAACTTGTGGATCATTACTGCATCAAACGTGTATAACTGAGTGTGTTGTGTTTTCCCTACTAATCAAGATCATCTAATTATTCACCAGGGATTAGGGTGTAGCATTACAATCTAAAACAATTTTCGCCACATGCTTTATTTTGAGACAGAATTTTCTTTGAAACAAGGTATTATATATCTGAATTGATTGATTTGTATTATATCTGTGATCAGTTTACTGACTCTATTTGACTTTAATTAGATACTCCTTAATATGAAAATGCTATTTTCTCATTATGACTGATCCTCATATCTATTAAGATCACCTTTGACTATTATAATCCCCTGTGGATTCTGACTTATATGTTGTTCTATCATGTACATTATTAATTCTTGATTTTGTACATGTTTGTGGTCAATATTTGATTTCATAATTTGTTCAATTTGATTGACCACGTTTATCCCGAGTGGATACATTTGTATGTGTTCTTGTATGTTTTTTATGTATTTTGTAGGCTCTACCTGTATGATAGAATACTCTTTTTTAAGGTTCTCCATTAAATGTTAAGTTTTACATCCTATTTACTCATTATTTCATTAAAGTATTGTATTTCTCAGTATTTATGTAAAGGGTGCCCCAGAATAGGCATAATTTGTCTTTTTTCCTTTCTTTGCTTTAAGCAAAAAATACCCCTCTACCCAGTTCTCTGTCCCTGCACCAGGGTACAATCGCCATCGCCGTCCTCATAATCAGTCAGCAATACCGATCGTAGGTGGGAGTGCTGAGAGCCGCCCGCCTCTAAACATTGTCCCGGCAGTGGATAACGGCAATAACTCTGTGAACCAGTCCGACTCTGCGACTCACTAGGCCTTGTCCCCATCATGGCAAAATGCGGTACTGCGAGGAGAGGGTGGTGGTAAATAACACAGTTGTGTGTCATTTAGCCCTGCACACTCCATACTGAGCCGTAAATCCCAGCGATAATGCAGCAATTCCCGGCAATAATCTCCCCATCCTGCCTACTTCACTTGTCAATTGGCACTGAACATTGATATATCGGTATACAGTGTCATTTATAGTAACCATCAGTTATTGGCTTGTGATCTTGTTTGTTTATATGTGTATCATTGGATATTAAATAGATATTTTGTCTATCCAGTCTCCCATCCATTTTTTCAGAGAGCACAAATGTTATATATTATCTGTATATACATTTAACATCATATCTACCTTGCGCAGTAGCAACACAGTGTTTTTTCACCCCCAGGTCTATATACTTGGTCTTAACTAGATCAAAGATTGCTACTAGCCAGCAGGTGGACGATTAATATTATCAATTTTGTATTTATTTTGGAGCGCCGGGTATTGTAGTTTGTTAACTACACACATATATAAATCGTGAGTGTTCACTCACGATGCCGATGCGCGTACCCACGGGTCGAACATCGCATTTTCAGATCTTGCCTACTGCAGGCAAGATTTAGCAATCTCATACACGATTTTGTGCAGATAGATTTTGTGCGCAATAGATCTTAAGTCAGATTGGACACCTTTTATTACCATATCGTGTCCTGGAGAGCCTGGGAGCTGCTGGGGAGAGTTCAAGGGAAATCGCTCATGATATCGCATCGTGAGCACATCGTCTAGTGTGTAGGCACCTTAAGAGAGGTTTATAGTAAAATGCAAGGTATGTTATATCAGAGCGGAACATACTAAAATGTAAGTTACTAAACTCCCTATCGGCAGATGTCATTGAAACATCTAAAAAGAAAAACCTGTAGGGGCAGATGTACTAAGCCCTGGAAAGTAATACATTGTCTAATAGAAGCCTGTTTAGAGTATTTATCGTGTCCTTGCTACTGTAAATTGCATGTATATGTAGGAAGAGCAACAAGGTTCCTATTACAATACCCAATGGAATAATCCCATTCTGATAAATACTAAATAATTACATTGTAAATCCCTTTTAAGCTTAGAGTGATCTACTGTATAGAAATAATTACATTCTTAAGGCTTTTCAAATTATTTTTAACTGTATATTACTAATGGGATATACCGTATGTCAGTGAAACAAACAGATGGGGCCTTACTATACAATGGGCCTGATTCAGACCCACTCGCAAGCGGCTGTCCGCTCGCAAGTGGGTCGATGTTCTGCACTGAGCATGCGCACAACGGATAGAGCCAAAATCACTCCGGGCCTTGCGGTTGAAAACCTCAACCGCAGGCTACGGCTCCCAGTTTCGATGGTCGCGATGGTCACTACCATCGCGGCCATCAAACTGCACGCTCGTATAGGCTGTGGGTGGTGACCCACAGCTATACGAGCGTCCAGGAGGACGCTCCATAGTTATGGAGGACGGCCCTCAATCAGAGCGTGCGCTCTGCTCAGAGCGTACGGCTCTGAATGAGGGCCAATGTTTTCTCTAATATGACATTAGAGGCATCTATGATTCCTATCTCTGTGGCATGTGATTGTGATTTTGTTTAAACATTGGGGCCCATTTATCAAAGTATATTTGAGGTATAATCCCCGAAAACAGCCATTTACTGGGTTTTACTTCAAATATGAAGTATCCCCTGTATGTATTAAGGAGGGACTGCTGTGATCCCTCCATTAACGCTGGCAGCCGCATCCCCCATAGGTTTCTATGGGGGATGCGATGCTGCCAAATTTACAAATATCCGGAATGTGATGCATTCCAGATATTGGCCCCCGCAGCTAACGCCAACTGCAGATGGCATTAGCCGCTGTAGCCTAAGGGCTACACATTGCATAATTAGCCGGCAGAGGGATACGCCAGAACCCTCCCCGGCTATGGCGGCTGTGCATATGTAGTCCGCGGGACTGCGCATGCGCAGCATCCCCTGCACTGGCCGGCCGCACTCCGGAGACATAGCAGGGAGCCCGTGTTCCTACATGTTCCAGATGATACATCCGGCCGCTAAGAACGCATTTTGCAATGTGATCATGGGCGGTACAGGCATTGCCTGATTGCATTGCAAAAGCAATCATTAAGAAACGGGGCCCAAAATTTGGATGTTAAACTACAGAGCTTGTCCTTAGGACAGTGCTCTACTTACTGGAGCTGTCAGCCCCGCCCCCAGGGTGTGACATAATGATCTCAGGTTTAAGGGGCGGGGCCAGCACAGAGCTCTGTTACGGCACTGGTGGACTGAACTATTTCATCTAAATTGTCAGTGTTTTCCGCTGTTTGATGATTATAGAGAAAATAGATTGTTTTGCATACAGATTGTTATGTACACAGAAATTTGTTTCCAGGTTAACAAACCAAGCCAATATGGCACTGTATGTGTGGACTAGTCTGTCGTTAATAGACTTTTTGGTGCCCTGTGCCAGAAAGAGCATTGGCGCCCCCCTCATTTTTCAAAGGGACATAATGCACCCAAAAAAGGGGAATGGCCTCATGGGGAAGGGCCAGGGAAGAGATAGGAGAGGCCAGGAGATGCTGGGGATGAAATAAGAGGAAGCTACAAGCAAGAATGTTAATAAACAGAAATTTGACAGGCCCAAACAGCGCCCCCTGACCTGTGGTGCCCTGTGCGATGGCACCGGCCACACTACCCTAGCTACGGCCCTGCCTGGCAGTGTCACTACCCCAGTAGAAAGAGCAAAACCCTAGAAAGGATTATAAAGAATATAAAACACTAAACCCTTGTAATGTGCACAAAGCAATGTGTGAAATAGAACTGCCATCTTAATATAAGCATGCATTTTAAAACTTTATTTCCCCAATTTTGTATTTTAATGGACTTTTTAATTGATGGACAACTTTCATTTACAGACTTGTACACGCCCTCATGCAACTTGTATGGAATGCATTTATTTAGCATTCTGGCTTCTCCAGCTGCTGTACATATATTTATTTTATTAGGCACAGTTATTTATTTTATTCCCATGTAATATTGCATACTTCTCATGGGAGCTCTACATTGGATACAATTGCAAACCAGCATTGCCTTGTATGTGTGGATACTGAAAGTCAGCACATCTGCCTGATGATATAACTACTGTAACACCTCTGTAACACCTCTGAAGAAAGTTTGAAAAATAAAGCATAAATATACTAAGTAAAAGTTGCAGCATGAACAGACTAATAATTTTTTTTTTACAAATTGTTACCTCCTTTAGGAAGAGTTGACCTCCAACTCCATGAAAGGAAGATTGCACTTTTGAACGTTCACAATTATTCTGATACTGACATGTGCATGTGGGGATGTAGTCACCATCCTGGTGCAGACAACGCCGGCGGGCAGAATCCTGGTGCTGGAATCCCGACAGCAGCCAGAATCCCGACAGCTGCCATCCCAACAGTGAGCATTAGGGTTAGGCACTAGGGGGAGGGTTAGGCCGTGGGAGGGTAGGCTGCGGGGGGTTACAGTTAGAGTTCGGCTGTAGGAGCGGAGGGTTAGGCTCGGGGGGGCAGTTAGAGTTAGGCTGTAGGAGCGGAGGGTTAGGCTCGGGGGGGCAGTTATAGTTAGGCTGTAGGAGCGGAGGGTTAGGCTCGGGGGGGCAGTTATAGTTAGGCTGTAGGAGCGGAGTGTCAGGCTTGGGGGGGTGCAGTTAGAGTTAGGCTGTAGGAGCAGAGGGTTAGGCTCGAGTTTGGCTGTAGGGTTGCAATGCAATACCTGCATGCGTTGGAATTTCCACCTTTGGGATTACGCTGCCGGGATTCTGACAGCCGGCATTATCAGCGTTACCCAACCCTCCATGTGGTGACTGCTCTATATACATACTTACCGACTTTCTGGCAGCCCCTGCCAGGTCGGTGCAGCAGGGGGTGTGGGGGAAGCTTAAGTGGGTGGTACAGGGGTGTACCGGCGAGATTGCGTCACCGCGGCCCTGCCCCTCCCACTTTACAATGCCAATATTACTAACATTGTAAAGCAGGGGACTACAATGATGCAATTCAGCGCGAAACGTATCATTGCCCCCCCCCCCCCCATGTCGGGAGACTTGACTACTCTTGCAGGGGGCCGGCAGTGGCACCTGATTTTCGGGAGGCTTGCGGCTGTGGCGGGAGAGTAGGTAAGTACAGTATGTCTATATACTCGTACAAATCAATTAACATAGATGAAGTTATGGCATGGAAGGATTCCGATGCTCTGATTGTTATTGCAATTTGTTTTAATGTTTACTTTGTCTTTAGTTTTACAAATATTCAGCAAAGCGGTTGAGGAAATTGTACCCAGAGGTGAATAACAGAATGCTGTTTTTTGTTTTAGTGTCTTGATAAATGAAAAAGCTGCAAATAGGACATAAACACCCAGAAAGATGACAGTGTGTTATCTTTCATCAAGGAGGCACATTTGCGAAACGAACTACTCACCCCCAAGACCCATGGAAAGGAAAGGGAAGCAGAAAGATGTGTGTTATTTAAGCCTAGCAGCTGGCCAAAGGCAGTTTAAATAACAGTAGCAAATCCTTCTCAGTGGCAGACAATCTCTTTCACCAACCTCTAAATGAATGGTTAATCCCTTCTCTGGAGGCCATAATTGGCACAGAATTGAAAGTTAAATAGTTTTTTAACATCTTAGCTTTCGGATGAAGTTGCAGTGCAAATGCAGCATGGGTGATTAACCATTTTATTACATATTGTAAAATAGGGATTTTAATGTTCTCTATATTAATTTTTACTAATAAGGATCCCTACTCGCTTCTAACTTGAAATGGTCTTATTTTGCTTCCCTATTACTAGCAAAGGATAATGCCATAATTCTGCCTTGCATAGTGTAAAGTTGAAATGACCTCGATAGAATCCTCATTCACTTTAAGAATCTGTGACTTAACTAAGAATGCCTTAAGTATGCCACTGTTTGATTCTAGGTAAATTATTGCCAAACATTGGGCTTAAAAGACAATCATCAAAATTATTTAATTTAAGATATGGTAATACATCCTGATGATAAAATCACATGAGTATACGTGCCTGCTTTTGATGGCTGAGATGTGCAATTTCCAGGTGGATCCACGATAAGGCTATAAATAGGGAATCACAACAACACCCCCCCCACACACACACACGCATACACACACACACACACACACACTCTCTCTATCTCGCTCATCTGTGTAGTTTGTATGTGTTATCATGTTTTCATGAGTTCTCCAGATTCTTTCTGTAGTCCAAAGCACACTGGTAGATAAATACGTTGCTGACAAACAATGGACTCTATTGTGTCAGGGACTGGTGTTAATGATAATTATTCTCTGTATACCACTGTGGTGCTATATAAAGAAACAATAATAATCTGGAATAAGGACAGGTCCGGTGGAAGCTCCCTGGGTGTTCTCACTACCCCCACTTTGAGAGTTTTCTCCCAAGGTGGGGGTAGGACTCTCCCTTTGTGTGGTGCTAGGGAGGAAATGGAGGCAGTTGGTTTCCCCTGCCTCTATGCCAGATTGGGAGTGTGCTGCTGGTCTGTGAGATCATATCCCAACACCACACACTCAGCCCATTAACAACATTGGCTGATAATGTCACAGGTAAGAAGTTGTACTTCCATGCAACTTCCATGTTGCACTTCCATGTCATTGGCTGACATTTACTGCAGGGGCACTGTAAAGAAAATAAAATGACTGACTATTATGTCACTCTTCCAGTGTTTTAGGCCAATGTACAGTAGAAACCATTATATTGTCCAATAGTTCCTGATTTTGTCTATGGACTATTGGATGGTACAGCTATTGTTAACTGCAATTGCTGATTGCTTGTTTTCATGCAATTTTTGAGCAGTACAGTATCACTGACCTAACTTCAGATAAGATGAATTACTAACTATACTACATATACTGTAGTAACTACAGCCATGACCAAAAGTTTTGAGAATGGCACAAGTATTGGTTTTCACAAAGTTTGCTGCTTCAGTGTTTCTAGCCTTTTTGTCAGATGTTACTATTGTATACTGAAGTAAAATTACAAGCATTTCAAGTGTCAAAGGCTTTTATTGACAATCACATTAAGTTTATGCAAAGAGTCAATATTTGCAGTGTTGACCCTTCTTTTTCAAGACCTCTGCAATTCGCCCTGGCATGCTGTCAATCAAATTCTGTGCCACATACTGACTGGGCCTCCCATTCTTACCTAATCAATGCTTGGAGTTTGTCAGAATTTGTGGGTTTTTGTTTGCCCACCCACCTCTTGAGGATTGACTGCAAGTTCTCAATGGGATTAAGGTCTGGGGAGTTTCCTGGCCATGGACCCAAAATTTTGAAGTTTTGTTCCCCGAGCCACTTGTTATCACTTTTGCCTTATGGCAAGGTGCTCCATCATGCTGGAAAAGGCATTGTTCCTCACCAAACTGTTATTGGATGGTTAAGAGAATTTGCTCTTGGAGGATGTTTTGGTACCATTCTTTATTCATGGCTGTGTTCTTAGACAAAATTGGGAGTGAGCCCACTCCCTTGGCTGAGAAGTAACCCCACACAGGAATGGTCTTAGGATGCTTTACTGTTGGCATGACACAGGATTGATGGTATCACTCACCTTTCCTTCTCCGGACAAGCATTTTTCCAGATGCCCCAAACAATTTGAAAGGGGATTCATCAGAGAGAATAACCTCAGCAGTCCAATCACTGTACCTTTTGCAGAATACCAGTCTGTCCCTGAATCAACTTTTGGAGACGGTCCTGGCGCTTGCTGGACAGTCTTGGGCGCCCTGAAGCTTCTTCACAACTATTGAATCACTCTCCTTGAAGTTCTTGATGATCCAATAAATGGTTGATTTAGGTGCAATCTTACTAGCAGCAATATCCTTGCCTGTAAAGCCCTATTTGTGCAAAGCAATGATGACTGCACATGTTTCCTTGCAGGTAACCATGGTTAACAGAGGAAGAACAATGTTTTCAAGCTCCACCCTCCTTTTAAAGCTTCCAGTCTGTTATTCTAACTCAATCAGCATGACAGAGTGATCTCCAGCCTTGTCCTCGTCAAAACTCTCACCTGTGTTAATGAGAAAATCACTGACATGATGTCAGCTGGTCCTTTTGTGGCTGGGCTGAAATGCAGTGGAAATGTTGTTTTTGGGATTAAGTTCATTGTCATGGCAAAGAGGGACTTTGCAATTCATCTGATCGTTCTTCATGACAATCTGGAGTATATGCAAATTGCCATCATAAAAACTGAAGCAGCAGACTTTGTGAAAACCAATACTTGTGTCATTCTCAAAATTTTTGGCTATGGCTGTATACCACCAGTGTATGCTTTTCAAGCTCCGGAACAGCAAATGGAGATCTGTCATTTAAAACAAACATACATACAATTTTTTGTGCCACAGGAGATTATAAAATGGAAAAGATATCGAGTAGCAGCACATGGCCCATACTACTTAGAGCAGATTAAGCTGGCACTAGTAATTTCTCTGGTAACAGCAGCTTTGTCTATCACATATCAGTGGTGCCCAAAGCCCGGCATTGTTAAAATCATTCACTTCTCTTGTAAATAGCCTCCTAAGCAGAGATGGTAATATAGGCCGAAATGTAACCTAACCTAGCTGCAGAGTTGAACACATGTCGTCCTTAGTTGCTCCCGCATTGCGTGCAAAGTATGAAATGCGTAGATTCACCCACATTCAGAGTTGTACGCATCACTGCGAGCCAATCGCCCCTATCCGTACACTTGGTTTAATACTTGTCATCATCTGTGTGCGCTTGCAGCTGACCTATCTTTAGTGCAACAAATATGTCTGAAAATAGGCATAATTACCCTTCTACCTAACTGTGCAGCCCACAATTCAATTAACATGCCCTCATTGTACATTGCCTACATGAGAATACCCCGTTACAGCCTAGTTACACCCCTTCCGTTACTAGTGGAGATGCCACTGAGATGTGAATGACTCTGCATTGCCGTAATTGCGCACTCTTGGTTCCAGAGCATGTGCAGAGCTAGAACATGCAAGATACGCTACCCAAACGGGCGCAAGTTCATCTCTGCATCGGCTCCATAAGTATCATTCTTCTTTCTGTATGCATACTGAAATGTATGTGTTATTTTGCTGAAGTTAATGCTGACATTGCTGGGTAGAAGCAATTATAGTATAGCAAGATGATTGCTTGATGGTAACTCAACCTAGTAGCTTTCACATCTTCACTGTCTGCAGCTGCCAAAATATATTATTTCCAATGGAAAAAGGATTTGCGCTGCCAAGTTAGATCATGTGAAAATCATGTAAGAGATAGAACAGTATGGGTCAAGTGACCTATCAACAAGTAAGAAGACCCTTTTGAAGAGGCATCTCCTTCTGAACCACTTCAGTTGGCAGAAATCTCTTGCCAGCTTCCAGCTTCGCCCTTTTCTGAAAGTAAACTTCATTAACAGTCATGTTTTGAATCCTGCATTAAGTTATATTGTCTCCCACTCCCTGACTGGTTAGTCTCTGATTGCCTCTGTGAAGGAGATAGATGCGGCTACTGCTGCTGCAGGCACAAGAAAACAACTTTCCGTGTCACTTGCTGCTTATTGTTATCCATAACACTTAAAGGAACAGGATTATATTTTTAATGTTTATTTTATGGGATTGAATCTTCAAAGACTATAAAGCTCTTTTATTCTAGACCTACTTCTCTATTACATTTTCCTTTGTTCCTTACTGTTCCACTGAGACTTTCTATTTTCTATTTTTTCCAGGCCCACTTTTTTTTGTTTTTTTTTGTGCCAATGTTCTCAGACGTTTTTTATTAAATTTCTCTGTAACCATTCCAAGAGATGAATGCGTACTTTATTTTTTCTAGTGTACACTAACACTAGACAATCCTCGTCTGGCCTCTAACTGAGACTCTGCTATATCGGTTAAAGCCAATACTGACCACACACTGGCTCTCTGATTGTTCCACTGATTGCTGAATAACTGCGGGTCACTGTGGGTCATTGTGTGTTCAAAATCTATTTCACTGGTGTAAACTAAACTAAATATATAAATTGATCCATAACCTGATATGTGCAACAAAATTGTTCTTATCAGCGTAAATATTTTAAATGAGACTAACAACCGATATTCGTAACCTAAGTACACGGTATATGCAGGATCACCGAAGGGGGAAGAAAGAGAACATGCAGGGTCACTTGCCACACCACTGGGCCCAGCAACTGTCACCCACGGCGTACAGAGCAGCGGTGCCCGGGAGGAGCCAGTCTGGAGGCCAGCATCTCACCCTGCGTTAGCACTGCACTGCTCACATGCACCTATGTCCCTGCAGCCGGCATTGCTCTCCTGCCCTCCCATCCAGTATGCCTGTTCACTTCTTACCCTGCAACTAGCTTTTTACTAGTCAGTATCCTTATCCCCCTATTCTTTCCCACCCCGCATTAATAGTCACCTTTCTCTCACCCACCCTGCATTAATACCCTCCCTCCTCTCACCCACCCTGCATTAATACCCTCCATCCTCTCACCCACCCTGCATTATAGTCACCTTTCCCTCACCCACCCTGCATTAATACTCTCCCTCCTCTCACCCACCCTGCATTAATACCCTCCCTCCTCTCACCCACCCTGCATTAATAGTCACCCTCCTCTCACCCACCCTGCATTAATACCCTCCTTCCTCTCACCCACCCTGCAGTAATACCCTCCCTCCTTACCCACCCTGCATTAACACCCTCCCTCCTCTCACCCACCCTGCAGTAATACCCTCCCTCCTCTCACCCACCCTGCATTAATACTCTCCCTCCTCTCACCTACTCTGTATTAATACCCTCCCTCCTCTCACCCACCCTGCATTAATGCCCTCCCTCCTTACCCACCCTGCAGTAATACCCTCCCTCCTCTCACCCACCCTGCATTAATAGTCACCCTCCTCTCACCCACCCTGCATTAATACCCTCCCTCCTCTCACCCACCCTGCATTAATTACCCTCCATCCTCTCACCCACCCTGCATTAATAATCTCCCTCCTCTCACCCACCCTGCATTAGTACTCTCCCTCCTCTCACCCACCCTGCATTAATACCCTCCTTCCTCTCACCCACCCTGCATTAATACCCTCCCTCCTCTCACCCACCCTGCATTAATACCCTTCCTCCTTACTCACCCTGCATTAATACCCTCCCTCCTCTCACAGACCCTGCAGTAATACCCTCCCTCCTTACTCACCCTGCATTAATACCCTCCCTCTTCTCACCCACCCTGCAGTAATACTCTCCCTGCTCTCACCCACCCTGCATTAGTAGTCACCCTCCTCTCACCCACCCTGCATTAATACTCTCCCTCCTCTCACCTACCCTGCATTAATAGTCACCCTCCACTCACCCACCCTACATTAATACCTTCCTTCCTTACCCACACTGCATTAATACCCTCCCTCATCTCACAGACCCTGCAGTAATACCCTCCCTCCTTACCCACCCTGCATAATACCCTCCCTCCTCTCACCCACCGTGCAGTAATACACTCCCTCCTCTCACCTACCCTGCATTATAGTCACCCTCCACTCACCCACCCTGCATTAATACTCTCCCTCCTTACCCACCCTGCATTAATACCCTCCCTCCTTACCCACCCTGCATTTATACCCTCCTTCCTCTCACCCACCCTGCAGTAATACTGTCCCTCCTTACCCACCCTGCATTAATACCCTCCTTCCTCTCACCCACCCTGCAGTAATACCCTCCCTCCTCTCACCCACCCTGCATTAATAGTCACCCTCCTCTCACCCACCCTGCATTAATACCCTCCCTCCTCTCACCCACCCTGCATTAATACCCTCCATCCTCTCACCCACCCTGCATTAATTGTCACCCTCCTCTCACCCAGCTTGCATTTTTACCCTCATTCCTCTAACCCACCCTGCAGTAATACCCTCCCTCCTCTTACCCACCCTGCATTAATAGTCACCCTCCTCTCACCCGCCCTGCATTAGTACTCTCCCTCCTCTCACCCACCCTGCAGTAATACCCTCCCTCCTCTCACCCACCCTGCATTAATACCCTCCATCCTCTCACCCACCCTGCATTAATAATCTCCCTCCTCTCACCCACCCTGCATTAGTACTCTCCCTCCTCTCACCCACCCTGCATTAATACCCTCCTTCCTCTCACCCACCCTGCATTAATACCCTCCCTCCTCTCACCCACCCTGCATTAATACCCTCCATCCTTTTAATATATATATATGACTCACTATGCTTATGAATTTATAATATACCTAAATGATACACCCAGGTTTGGTGGCGGTTTGACGGCGGGTTCTATTCTGTTCTAAACCCCGGGGGTTTGGTGGCGGTTTTGCAGCGGTTTCTAAATGACAACCCTGTTCTATTCTATTCTAAATTGTGTTTTGACGGCAGTTTTGCGGTGGTTTTGCAGTGGTTTTGGGCTTAGTAAATCTGCAGATAGCAAAACCGCCGCCAAACCGCCGGGGTTTAGAACCCGTCACTTAGTAAATTTTGCCCTTTGTGTCAGTTCCCAGGCTGTCCACAGTACTGATAATTCAATTAATTTAACACTGAGGAATTGGATCAGAACCTGACATCACAAGAGGTGAGTGACCAGGGCACTCTGCGCATGCACAGATTCATGTTAATGAAACATGTCACACCTCATCTGGTGAGTGTTCTCCAGGACAGACCATTACTGCTTGGTCTGTCTCAGCACTAACATATATATTATATATATAAATACAGCAATATTTCGAAAACGATATGGCACAAAAATTGTCTAGAAATAGACACCTTGGTGCAAATGTTAAAAGTATTGTTATTATTATATATTTACAGTGTATATTAAGTCTCTGTTACAACAGACTAAAATTAGAATATAAGTACAGAATTGTGGAGTCTAAGACAAATTTGAATGGAATAGGTAGAAATGTATCTACTCCAACTAATTCATGCCTACACTCCCAAAAGTCCATGGACTTTTGTCCAGGAATGATGATGTTTGTCCATGAAAGATGACATTTTGCCTCTTTCTGAGTCTGTTTTTTGGCGGGAAAAATCCGAACTTGGCGGGAAAATTCGAACCTCTCCGAGCCTGCACATCCCTACTAATAATGTTGGTATAAGTACAGTACAGGGGATAAGTGAGAAGTATTAATGTTGGTAGTGGTACAGTACAGGGGATAGGCAAGTACTAATAATTATGGTAGTGGTACAGTGCAGGAGATAGGTGAAGAGTACTAATAATGTTGATACAACAGGAGTGAGAATTCGCAGCAGTGATTAGTTACTGGAGAATGCATGACAGTGAATTCAAGTTTTGCATTTATTTAATTGCACTACTGTCATATATTGTCCAATAATAACTAAGAAATCAATTATTTTTTGGCAGAAGTGGTCACTCACATATTTGCCATTTATAGAGTTGGATTCGGACTGTAGTAGAAGAGAGACAGAGTAGGAGTCAAAGGTTTGGTGTACCGACTCTATTGCAAATGAAAAAGTAGCAAATGAAAAAGTAGCAGCTGTTTGAGACCTTTTTTTCAAGACTCAGATCACTGTGCCAAATGCTGGAGAGGTGTAAACTAAAGTACAGCCATTCCTCACTTAACGACCTACCTGTTTTTGTGACTGTTCGCACTTACGACCGCACCCGTGTGTTACCGAAACCTCGGACTTACAACCCGAACAGACTATTTAGCGACCATCTCGGAGTTACGACCCGCCCAGACTCTTTAGCGTCAGGCAGCGTGCATGGCGTCTCAGCATCAGAGATGTCAATGTTTGAGAAGGAGAAGTCAGAGAGAAGGAGCACAAAGAAAAAGAAGGCTATTGATCTTGGCTTGAAAATAAAGATCATAAGCGATTTTGAAGCTGGAAAGAAAGTTATAGAGATAGCAGGTGACTTGGAGCTGGCACATTCAACCTTTTCAACAATTTTGAAGGATAAAGATAGAGTGAAAGCATCAACAGGATTTAAAGCCATAATAACTAGGCATAATAACTAGGCATAATAACTAGGCAGTGGAATGGCCTCATTCATGAAATGGACAAATTACTGGCTATTTGGTTTGATGACCAAATGCACTTCCATTCTTTCCTCTTCTCCTTCTTCCTCCTCTTCCAGGTGCTGCTGCACTTCCAACTCTATTAAATCTCCCTCAGTTGGCTCTCGCTCGATATATTCCACTAATTTTTCAATATATTCCACTTCAAGTTCTAAATTAAGCACGTTAGCAAGTCGTACAGTTGTTTGATTTATGTAATTGACATGTTCATCTACGTCAAAAACTATAAAACATTATGCATGAAACTTTTTAGGCTTTTTTTTATTTTCTGTCACTCCCTCCCAAGTGGATTCTATATTTACAGTGCAGAGGTCACACAAATAAGTGTTAACCATTTCCTTCCAGCAGCTGTACAATCCTTTGCATGAGCCTGTAACACTCAGAGGAGTCACTACATGGTGTGGGGGTCACTACTACTGTGCTGTATTTTGTGAAGTACCCGAGGTATGGAGTGACCAATGCATACAGTACACATATCTCCCCCTTCTTCATATTGATCAGACTGGCCTTACTGGACAATATTAATAAGTGTATCTGTATATAGCACTCTAGTCATATTATCTGGTTTTCTAAACTCTTTTTATACTTATGTCTGAGCTCCATCAAAGGGCGCCAAAATTTATGCTCGCTTACCAAAATAATTAAGACTTGGGATGGCCCTTTGGCTCATCCATGGATGAAAAGTCCTTGTACTGATGTTGTTGGTAGGCATACATGCCTACCCTCCCGGAAGTCGCGGGAGGCTCACGATTTTTCGGGTAACCCCCCGTACGCCCAGAAGGGTAGGCACTTCTCAAGGTTCTGCCCACCGAGTGAAGTGGGCAGAATGTGGAGAATATAACCGGCGATCGGCAGGTCTGTGCGTGGGTGGGGGTCCTAACGATGCGATTCTATGATAATTGTGTCATTAGCCCCACCCCCTATTTAAATGTCAGTGAATTCCCACAAGCGGCGGGGCTTAAAGACGCGACTCGCCCGGCCCCGCCCCCAACTTTGCCCACCTGCATTTCCTCCCCAGGCTTCTCCCGGGGAGGAGAATTGAAAAGTCTGCAAGTATGCTTGTAGGTGCACTTTGAAACTTGGTATTGAGTGTTGTAATGGTGGACAGAAGCACTCCAATACTCGGGGACCTGTTATGCGAGCTTGTGTGGCCTGGCGATTCACACCTGTGCTTTTGTTGCTTTTAAATATTTCCACTTCACAATAACAGCACCTGACTGGGGCATCTGTAGCAGGGCAGAAATTTGATGAACTGACATGTTCGAAAGGGGCATAGTATGATGGTGCCAAGTTTGAAAGTCACTGAGCTCTCCGGTATGACCCATTCTACTACTAATGCTTGACTATGGAGATTGCACGGTCTTATGCTTGATTTTATACATTTATTAATAATGGATGAGGCTGAAATGTCCAAATACTATATAGAAACGGTGTTCTCATTACTTTGGCCTTGTAAAATCTAACATTTATTATAAGCTTAATAATCTATTTGAAATAATAAAAATGTTTAGACATCAAAATATGTCCACTGTTCTCTGCATCAACCCTATCTTGCAGGTTTCCATGCGAGGTGGAAGGTGTGTCTCTATCTTCCATCATTTTAATTGCAGGCTTGGGTGTTTTATTCTGCAGAACTTCTGTGTCTTGTTCGGTGCATTCATACACAAAGGCATAGCCAATGATGTTACCACAACTGACATAGTAATCTTTGCGGTTGAGCTTTTTGTCCATTTATCAGATCCACAAAATGGGTCTGCAACAAATTTGTATGTGCACAAATGCGCTTAGTTTTCCATCCAACCCCAGTAAAAATGATTGACCTTTTACATGTTTGTCAGGAATTGCGGATGGTGAAAAGCGTATAATAGTCACTTCAGTATACATCCTACTGCCAAGTTTGGACCATTCTCTATTACTTTAAACTTTTCAGTTTTATCTCTTAATATAATGCTGATTTTATTATGCCACAAATAGCAATGACAGTGAGGAGCATTGAAACTATCTCTAATACATGAATATAGAGTCCAACATATTGTAACGGCATTCACGCTGCTCCATTACATAACTGACATCCTACAGTTTATACTACACTGTGATTTTCTTTTTTGTAAATATACCCAAATATTGAATGTACTTGACTATGCTGCACAATTGTATTTCTGATAAGGATAACTAAGAACACAGTATTTCTTCAAGTCATCTCTTATTGTGCTTTTTGTAGCTTTAAAATAATTAAATAAAAAAAACTTTCTCAGAAGTTATGTCTAAATTTGTCTCCGTCCCCCACGTTTTCTCCTCCCAGCCGAAACAAACATCTGGTTTGGTTCTGTAGCCTCTTGTACAGTACATACTGTACATCCCTGACATTCAGGCAGCTCTCACCCCACACATGCTGCTATCAACATGGGCAGCTAGCAAGATCCCCTGAGATATGTTGTCCTTACAAGCGGGAGACGCTAAACTAGCCACACAGATAGAGTCTTGTCTGCAAGGAAAGGCGGCTATAAGTGACACCGCAGACAAGGTTATCCACGTTCGGCGGAAACATCTGCAGATCCCCGTTTTCAGGTAGGAAGACAATTTGCTACAATGAATATAGGAAGAATATCTCATCCTTTTTACTAACATACCATAAAGTTACTGTACTTGTACAAGTGCTTTGGGATTTAATAACAATCATATTAACATTTGAATTAATCGAGTACAGGTATAATGGATATCATTACTAATGTTTAAATATAACATTAACATCGATCTATATGATCTTCTCATGTTTAAAGTTTACAGCCACTTACTATGCTGTGCTTTACACTTTCCGCCTTTCAGTGTTTTACTTTTATAAAAAGTTTATCTAGTCTTTAAAAATTAATCACATCACCATAATGAATACAGTATGTTCCGCCATGAAAGCACCCGGCAGTGAATGTGTTTCTGTGCTCAGGCTAAGATACTGTATATTTCCAAATTCCAATGGTTAACATGAAGAATGCTATTTTTAGATTGTTTCTTTTTTTTCTCATTGTATTCTTTATACAGTATTGAGCCTTAAGAAAAGTGTACATTCTTCAGTTTTCTTGTTTCCTTCTTTGGCTTGCATGTAACTGTGAACATTTTGTGGGTAAGCGCTGTCCTCTCCCAAGTGCAACATGTTTTAAGTCATGCCACAGGAAGTGTTGAGAGTCTCTGCGTGCCTAGTAAATAAGCTCAGTATGCCTGGCAGTGACACTTGTTTATCTCTCTTGATGCTGGTTGCACATGGAATGCACGTAATGAGTCCCAGTCTTCTTGTTTTTTCTTGTTTTGTAGCAAAATCATAAGGTTTTAGTGGAGCTGTATAGCTCCTGAGTGACTTAGATTCTTCGTATTCTAAGTTTCAATTCTTTTCCTTTACAAAAATAACTTTTTGCTGAATTAGGTATTGGAACCTTACAAAGAAAAGAACATGCATCCAAAGGAGAACTTTAGTGAGGATGAACTTTTTACCTAAATGGCCCTGTCTGCATTCAATCAGCTTCAATGGAGAACCTCCCTTCAACCCACTTATATTGAAAATTCACCTGGAGGATATAACTAGCTGAGGCAGTGAGCACGAAGCGAAGGTTCTGTACTATAGCTACTGTATTGAAAGATTAGGTTCCCTAGAGTGAAACCATAGTGATTCTACTAATTAGGTGATGAGGTGCTTCAGTCTTCTTCTCTAATCCAGAACTGTCCATGTTATTATATTTGTATATTTTAAATACCTGCGTTTCAGATGTTACATTGCTATGGAGGTTTCAAAGATATCTCTAGTCCCAAAAACTGCTCAGAAGGGCTAAATCTGTCCCACAGTGCACCAGCTGTATTCTTAAACAAGTAAATATAGGATTATCTTTGAATATAGCATTAGATACAACCTCAGTATGGTGTTTTCAGAATTAAATTATATCAACATATGCAGGAATTTCACACCGTGAAAATGTATCTACGAACAACGTGCTGCTGGCTTGTTTTGTTTGTCGGTTTTGTGCTTTAGCTTGGGGAAGGTCTGACATGTTCTTGGATTTTGACAGTCACAGATCTGAATTTCAGATTCCATGCGAGACCCATATGATTGTACGATGCCAATCAGATCTAATGGGATGTACAACTTTCATAACATTTTAGCTGAGCAATTGTGTCCACAGTCACCACTGACTGCTGCAACTGGATTCTGGGAAGCCTACAGGGGACAGGAAACCTGAGATCACTTCCGTTGATGCAGAATATTTTTTAGGAACATTATTCCTGAGAATGTTTTGTAAAATATTATCATAGTTCAACTTCCCTTTTGAAAGTCAGAATTCATTTAAATGCTGTGTTTCATGCTGTCCTGTTCTTTATTATGATACATTTAAAGACTTATGCTACTGTCATAAACGATGTCAGTGTTTGCGGCCTTTTTTATTGATTTTGATTATTGTTCTTTGTTATAATGGGTGTGATGCCAGCCACTGTGGTTTTCAGTGTGTGCAGTCATGCTTGTAACCTAGCTTGTAACCCATGGCGGTTCTCTCCTATGCCAAGGTTCTTATCCTGTGCCCTCAACCTGTCATCCTTTGTCCTCCATTCTCCAGTACAATGGCTCCCTCATGACTTAATACAGTGTTTTATATTAGCCATCTGTTATTGGAGGATTGTTTCATTCCGCGGCGTACATTATATGGACTTTTCTTTTTCTCTGTTCCACTGTGATAGCTTTCATGAAAGAAACATATGGTAGTTTTTGTTTCATTCTGATACTTTAGATCCATACAGGCGTTCACCAATTGTGTAAGGAATGGAGATGATTTCAGGCTGAATATTGAAAGGGTTCTTTACTTTAAAGGCGGTAAATCCTTTCTGTGTGAGTTGGTGATGGCAAAGTCTAAAACAAAATGTAAATATGGATTGGATGCTTAAATTACAATAAATGGTACCTGTAGCGTATGTTAGCAGAGAACATCATGGTAATGATTGATCCAGGGAATGTGTCCATATTTCTTTTCCTTGTGATGCTAAATTGGCAGCTGCCGCACTAGAGTTTCCATGCCCCTTTTTTCTTAGTTAAATCTTACTAACTAAATACAGGTGTGACCTCATACACCTATTCATTTTGCGCCACATGGTGCGAGACGCTTATCGCGACTTAAACGATATTCCATGGGCAGCAATTCATGTGCATGAGTACTTTTTCCTGAATTTTGCATCTTAATTCGCTAATAGTGTACTAAGTAGCTAATAATGCACTAAGGGCCTGATTCAGACCCGCTCGCGAGCGCTGAGCGCTCGCAAGCGGGTCGATGGTGCCCTAGTGTGCATGCGCACGATGGAGGGAGCTCTGTCGTGCGCATGCGCGAGACCCGAATAGCGATGGCCAAGCCGTCGCTATGGGTCTCGTACCAAAGGGGGCGTGCTGTCGATGGTGAGTGACAGCACGCCCCCTTTGGTGGGCATGCGGGGGGCATTGCTGCCCAGACGGAGGCGTTCCCATGGGAACGCCTACCGTCTGTGTCCGGCCCCACTGACATTACTAGTGATGTCAGTGAGAGTGCTTTGGCTCTGATAGAGCCAAAAGCACTCCTGGGTTTGCGGCAGCGAGACCCTACCGCAGGATCTCGTCGCAAGCCCGATGGTCGTGATGGTCTTGCCCATCGCGACCAGCATTTTGGCCGCTCGCATAAGCTGTGGGTGGTCACCCACAGCTATGCGAGCGGCCAGGAGGCCACTCCAATTTTAGGTAGGAGGGCCCTGATTCAGAGCGAGCGCTCTTGTCAGAGTGTCCGGCTATGAATCAGGCCCTAAGTACTTAGGATAAACGTCTACTAAACGATGCATGGCTCCAGTCACTCATATAGGAACTCTGGGCCTGATTCAGACCCACTGGCAAGCGCATAGCGCTTGCAAGCGGGTCGATGGCTGGGCAGTGTGCATGCACGGCGTGCGCACTGCACGTGCGCAAGCCCCGGAGCGAGCGAGAAATCACTCGCTCCAGGGCTCGCAGCAAAACGGGCGGCTACACAAACCCTTCACAGAGTGATTGACAAGAATTGCCGTTTGTGGGTGGTGACTGGGGAGTAGTCAGCCAAACGTATGTGTGCCAGGGCGTTTGCACATTATGCACATTATGTGTGCCAGGGTGTTTGCACATTATCGCCGATTCAGGGGCATTTATAGTTTATCCACTGCGAAGCCATAATTAGTGTGAATGGCTGTTAGCAATTTCTGAGTAAGGTCAGGGCTTGTGCAAGTGTGCGTATGGGTCTGATCGTACTCGATTGTACCGATGGTTCACTATTCTGCTAAGTATTACAGATGTGCATATGGTAAAGTGGGCGTTCTTATGTGGTGCTGTTTGCATTGCGATCGCAGTGGTTTGGCTTGCTAACGCAGTTGAACTGCGTGCGTACGCAGTATTGCGATACATAACGAATCAGGCCCTTAGTGTGGTGGTTTTACTTTGCAGCTTGCGTATGGAGACTGCTTGCTGAGATGTAATTTTACTTAACATGGTCTCTTGTCTTTTAAAAATAACAATAATTACAGTAACTAAGTAGCCCAGCTTTTTCAGCATCAAACTTAGGGTCTCATTTGGACCCACTCGCAAGCGGGTCAATGGTTGTGCATTGCGCACGTGCGGCATGCGCAATGCACGTGCGCAAGTCCCTTAGCGAGTGAAAAATTCACTCACTCCGGGGCTCGCTACAAACGGGGCGGCTGTCGATGTTGATCGACAGTTCACCCCGTTTTGTAGGCCTTTGGACAAACGGAACGCCTGCTGTTTGTGGGTGGCCCTACTGACATCACCGGTGATGTCAGTAGTGAGCTACCGGCTCTATTAGAGCCGAAAGCTCACTGGGGCTTGCGGAAGACGAGACCCTACCACAAGGGTCTCGTCGCAAGCCCGATGTTCGCGACCATCACGACCATCACCTGGCCGCCCGCAAAAGCTGTGGGTGGTCACCCACAGCTTAGCGAGAGGCCAGGAGGCCGCCTTTTAAAAAAAAAGAGCGGCCGCCCTCATTCAGAGCAAGCGCTCGCTTTTTGCGAGCGGCTCTGAATGAGGTCCTTAGTCCATTAGTTGGGTCCAGAAATTATTTGCTCTTCACACCTAGAGTATACCAGCCCAATGTTAAGTAGCCCATTCACTATTACAATATTGGCCCTGAAGGGCTTCAGCAGCCACTGGAAACTTAGTAGTACCATAATAGTTATTGAATGATAATGCCATACACCCACATCCAGATGCACTAAATGTGAACCCTTGCCCTCCATCAAGTCCTTACCTGAGAAAGACCAAGAATATATGGTTAAATTATTATTATTTATTTATATGGCGCCACAAGGGGTCCGCAACGCCTTACAATGTACATTGACAGAAACAGCATGAACAAAACAAGAACAAAGTAATTCACAGTACAGAACATTGCAGGACGTGAACACGGATAACAAACATTGCTGTGATACTAATCATAATACCCAAAGGATTGCTGCCGTTGTAGGCAGTGGGAAGGAGATGATGGTATAAGTGAGATAAGGCAAAGCACATGAGGGAAAAGGGCCCTGCTTGTGAGTGGTTCCATTCTAAAGGGGAGGAACAGACAGACAGGGGTGACTCAGGGGTAGACAGTGAGCAAGGTGCATGGTGCAATGGGTTAGAATGAGAGTTGGATAGCTTTGATAAAGAAAACAGTCTTGAGAGCCTCTTTGAAGTTTTGTGGAGAGTCTGATAGGGGGAGAGTTTCAGAGGAAAGGAGCAGCACGGCCAAAGTCTTGGCAACGAGAGTGGGAGGAAGTAGTCAGTTGGGTGAAGAGGCGGCGTTCATTTATGGAGCAAAGTGGGCGAATGGTAGTGTAAAGGAAGATAAGATCCAAGATGTAAATGGGAGAGGATTAGGTCAGGGCTTTGTAAGTAAGTGTGAGGAGTTTGAATTGAGTTCTGAAGGGGAGGGAGAGTCAGTATAGGGCTGGTAAGAGAGGGGAAGATGTAGTGTGTTTGGAGAGGAAGGTTGAGGACAGATTGGAGTGGAGAGTAGTGGGAGTCAAGTAGGCTAGATAAGAGGATGTTACAGTAATCCAGTCAGAAGATGACTAGTGAGTGGATGAGGGTTTTAGTTGCCTCCAGGGTGAGAAGGTTTCTGATCCTGGAGATATTTCTGAGATGGAAATGGCAGGACTTTGAAAGGTACTAAATGTATGGAGGAGATGGTGGTGCTATCAATAGATAGTGAAATTGTGGAAGGTGAGGTAATACGGGAGGGTGGTAAGATTATCAGCTCAGTTTTAGACATGTTAAGTTTAAGAAAGCGGTGGGACATCATAGAGGAAATGGCAGAGAGACAGCTGGAGATACAAATGAGAGAGAAGAAAAGGTCAAGAGAGAAGAGGTAGATCTGAGTTTCATCAGCAGCGAAATTATATTGGAGCCCAAATGAGCTGATGAGCTCACCTAAGGAGGATGTATAAAGGAAGAATAAAAGAGGCCCAGAAACAGAACCTTGGGGGACACCTACTGGTAGAATAAGTGGGGGAGAAGTGGAGTCATGCGAGGAGACAGAGAAAGAGCGGTCAGAGAGGTAGGAGGACAGTCAGGAGAGGGCAGTATCACGTAGATCGAGAGAACGAAGGATTTGCAGGAGGAGAGGGGGGTCCAAAGTGTCAAAGGCAGCAGTGAGGTCAAGGAGAATGAGGAGTGAGTAGTGGCCCTTGGATTTGGCAACAAGGAGGTCATTGCTGACTTTAGTGAGGGAAGTTTCTGTGGAGTGAAGTGGAGAGGATGAAATCCACACTGAAATGGATCATGCAGGTAGTGGGAGAAAAGAAAGGTGGTGAGGTGGTTCTAGACAAGGAGTTTGGTGGCAAAGGGGTGAAGAGAAATGGGGCGGTAATTAGAGAGAGCATCAGTTTAACGTTGGGGTTTTTAAGAGTGGGGGAGATATGGGCATGCTTGAATGCAGAGTGTACCGTTCCTGACAAGAGGGAGAGATTGAAGAGATGGGCAAGATGACAACAGACATCAGGAAGGGATAGGGTCAAGAGGGGAGGTGGAGGGGGGACCGGATTTGGGCCATCTCCAGATACTGGGGAGAATGAAGTCAGAGTTGGCCAAATGGATGGGAAGTATGGGTATAGACATGCTGGGGTAGAAGGAGATGGGGTGGTGAGGGTCTGGTGAATGTGATGTCCTAGCATATGGATTTCATTTTAGATGTGAAGCAGGTGACAAAGTCAAGGGTAGAGAGTGAGGAGCTGGTATGAGACATGACCTACTGTGATTGTTTACTATGGAAAAGAATGCACGTTAGAGCTGACCTAAATCTTTATTTTATCCCTGAATATGTATGTCGAAATGTATTAAGTCACCTAATTATATGAAGATCATACACCCAACTTGAAAGTTCTCTTTAGGTCTAATGTAACAGTGATAAGAAAATATTAGCTAATATAGAAGGTGCTTTATTAACATGGGGCCTGCTTCAGCATGGATCGCAATTGCAAGCATGTACTCAGATTGGCCAATGGTGCATACTGCGCATACGTATGCACTGCAGTGCACGTGCGCAGGTTAGCATTGCGATCGTACTGCGATCACACACACAGATACAAAGCCATCGCGGCATGAGTGACGGGATGTAAGCGTTTGGGGGTGGTGATGGGAGTGGACGGAGAAACGCAGGCGTGCCTGTCCATATGAACGTGTGCATAAATTAGCCACTGCAACGGCAGACGCAGCTTGAATACTCACTGCGTGCGACGAGTCTTGCAATTTCTGAGTAAGGTCAGACCTGCTGTAATTCTGTGTGAGAGGCCAATACTCGATTTTACCAATGTATACACAGGACTGCGAGGTCTTACGGATGTGAGAAAGTGGTAGTGGGTGTCTATACTGGCTGAGAGGTTGCAAACATTAGCATATTTTTACGTGTGTAATCGCAGCTGCGATCACAATAGCGATCTGTAATGAATCAGGCCCACGGTGCAGAAATGCAAATGCGCAGAGACTTTTTGAAACCATCAGTGCTTTAAAACATTGGTGAATGCCGATGCCTTTGTGTTGGGTAAGGGTGCTGGCTACTATTTAGGGCTAGCATTAATTTGTGGGTACATTTTTGTTTTAGGATTAGAGACTGTTAAGACAATGTAAGAGTTAGAATGAAGACTTTGGTTAAGATAATATTTTGTTTACATTGTCATTTTACATCTTATGATGTCTAATCTCTCTCTATACATTTCCTCAAGTCCTGCACTCACATCTACATTAGTCTCCAGTATAGGAGTGCACTCCAGCCATACCAGTCCGCATTTCAGATAGCAGGCAATAATATCAGTCCCAATGGAGGCACTCACCAGTCAGATGTAGCCAAATTGATTTATGTCAGTGTCATATCAGGCCATTTCGGCCACTGATATGACACTGAAATAAATCAATTTGGCTACATCTGACTGGTGAGTGCCTCCACATTGGGACTAATATATATATATATATATAATTAAATAATAAAATCCCCAGTTTAGGGGTCTGTCTGTCTCTTTGGGCTAATCTCTTGAACCACTGGATGGATTTTGGTGGCGTTCTCACTATTCTATACAACATTGGTTGAAGAAGATTTAGGTGTATGAATCAATTATCTGTAAAAAAAAGGGAGCTAAACAGTGACGATTTTAATAAAAAGCAAGTCACAGAAAAAAAATCTAAGCACTAAGCTGCTGTATAGGAGCTGGCCAAGGTGCTGAAACAGCAAGAGAGCATCTGAAACTCAGGTTTGGAATGAAGCAAATCAAATGAAAAACTATTTTGCTGTGTGAGTGACTGCTGCTGTTGTTGCAGGGCCGAGGGCTGCGCTCTGATTGGCTCTCTAAGACAGTGAGAGCCAATCAGAGATAGCAATGTGCCCTGTTGCTTAGAAGCAGCCTACAGAGGGGAGGGTCATGGACTAAGTAGAGTCACATCTGAGGAAGACAGAGAATGAGAGACAGCCTCCAATGAACCCATGAAGGTGCCCTGATGCAGACACAGTAGCCAGGAAGGAGCCAGGGGAGGCATAGCTATCAGAAATGTTTTAAAAACCAAAACATTGCAACATCATCATAAGATTTCCATTTGATGGAGGCAAACATCGGACGGCCTCCATCAAATGGTTAAAACATTACCATCAGAACAAAAACATTGATGGTTAGCTTCAATACAAATCTCTCATCCATGATCCTCCTGCCCTTCCCAGCACATCCCAGTGGCCGGGCCCCAGCCAGCTGCAAGGCAGCAGCAGTGGGGGTTGTGGTGACACTTGTTATATGCAGGGGGCAAGAGTGAGAAGCAGGGGGTTGTAGTGAGATGCAGAGGACTGTGGTGACATGGCATAGGTTGTTATGAGATGCAGGGGGCTGTGGCGATATGAAATTGCTCCTGTGCGAAGCCAGTGCGGGTCGATAGTGTTTAATAAAAGAGCCAAAGACCTAAAAAAAACATTTTATAGAATCTTATCTATCCATCCCAATTGGTAGGTAGTTAAATTATGGGCCACTTGTTATGGCCAGTGCCGTTTTTATTTTAGTAAAATGTCCTTGATAGCAACCACCTGGCAGTTAGTGTGATTGGTTGCTGTAGGTCTTTCTATAGTTTTTGCTTTCAGCATGTGATTAAAATGTACTTGTCTTCCACCATCTGTCTGCTACGATGGAGCTGCCGGGGAGACCCCACCGCAGCTGCTTGTGGCTTGCGCTGGGTCTTCTGCTTCAGAGACCACAGTCTCTGGGGAGACCAAAATGCGCTGCGTGTGGCGCACGTCACGGTCACCCACCAGCAACGCCCGTCGCCGGCAGCATTAGGCAGGCTCAGGTTAATGTTGTCCTGGCTCCCTGAGTAACAGAGAAGCCAGGACAGTAGGCGGGCAAGATGAATTTAGCAGCCTGCTCAGCGCTGAGAATGGGCGCCATAGCGGGGGGGCGGAGCCTAATGTTCAATTCTGCTCCTGCTTCCCAGCAGCCCCAGCGCTCCCAGAAAAAGACTGGTGGCCATTTTATAACAGAAAGTTGCTGCTGAACGCATAGACTGTCCTGCCGGCCGGGTCTGTGAGTGCACAGTGGGATCAGACTAGGAAAGCTGTTTTAATTGTACAGCTTATATCTATTTACACAGTGAATTTGTGTATAACAGCACTGATCAGTGTATCAGTGCTAGTGAGGTAAAAGCATATCTCCCTCTATGCCCTTATCTCTCCTTTTCTATACAGTCTCTGTGTCTGTGTGTGTCTCACTGTCCTTCACCTTGTCCGTGTGTGTGTGACCAGTGGATTACAATGTCTTCTAAGGGGTCAAAAGCTGCACAGAAATCTTTCTCCTGCAAAAACTGTCCAGAGAAATTTACACAGGGACAGTCGAATACTTCCCTTCTGTGTGATAAGTGTGTTTCAGAGTCACAGACTACTGTCTCACAGCCGCAGCCTACCTGGACTGATCAATTTGCATCAGTCATGTCTCATCTGTCTGCAGAGCTGGAAGCTTCTCGCAGAGACAGAGAGGTGGCCAGAACTCAGACATCTGCTATCTCAGAACCAGACTGGGCTCGTTCATTAGCCAGATCTGTAGAGGGACTCACAAGGGTTATGTCGAGCCAGGTACCTCCTGCCTAGGTACCTCCTCCTCCAGCAACCAATCACACTAAGGCCCCTACGAAGGGACTGATTCCTATTCCTTTTAGGTGGGATGAATCTGAGGAAGAGGAGATACAGGAGACAGAAGAAGGTGAGGTTCAGGAACCAGAGGAACATATTCCTCAGGAGTCGGAACCTGTATCTCAGGGCGTAGAGGCGCTGATTGCGGCAGTATGCCAGGTATTACATGTTGAAGATATAGATCCAGTGGCGGATAAACGGGCTATCTTTAACAAAGACAAAGATAGGCCGCCACCTTTCCAGCGTCTGAGGAACTGGATGAGATATCTCAACCTCGGCATGGAAACACCCAGATAAAAAGTTTCAAATATCACGCAAACTTTTATCTTATTACTCATTTCCTGCAGAAAGCAGAAAATTATGTGAACCTCCTCCTGCAGTGGACCCTTCAGTATCCCGTCTGTCTAAAAAGACGGTACTCCCTGTTCCAGGAGCAGTTTCCCTAAAAGAATCTTCCGACAGGAAATTAGAAAACACCTTAAAATCTGTTTATACAGTGGCAGGTGTGTCCCTTCGTCCCGCGCTAGTCAGCTGCTGGGTCAACAAGGCTGTAGAAGTATGGGCTACACCGCTTTCAGAGGGCCTTAAGACAGGGGTACAAGTAGACGAGCTGATTCAGTTGGCAGATCAGATTGCAGAATCAGCCACTTTCCTAGGGGAAGCTGCAAAGGACATATGTAACCTTTCCGCTAGATCCTCGGCCTTGGCTATCTCAGCTAGAAGAGCTCTTTGGCTTCGACTGTGGCAGGCTGATGCCTTGTCCAAGAGAGTAGTGGAGGCTCTTCCTTACACAGGAGATGTCTTGTTCGGTTCCGAATTAGATAAGTGGATCTCACAGGCCACAGGTGGTAAGTCCACTTATGTTCCATCAGCAGCTCCGCCTCCTAGAAAACCAGTTGCAGGACCGTCCTTTTCGATCCTTTCGTGTTCCAGGAAGATTTAGAGGCCATTCCAGAGGAGCTCCTGCTAACTCCCGTGGTTCCAGAGACTGAGGAAGAGTCAATGCATCCTCGTCCCAACAGGACAAACCTGCGGTTAAACCATCTGTATGACAAACTACCTTCTCACTTGGGGGATCCCAAGGTGGGAGCTCGTCTGCAGAACTTCAAAAAAATATGGATCCGGTCTTGCCAGGACGCCTGGGTTCGGGACATCATTACACAGGGGTTGAAACCCCTCCTCACTTTTTCACAACTGGGTTACCACTGTCAGCAGAAAAACAGGTTGTGATTCAGGGTGCAATAGACAGACTTCTGTTGTCGCGAGTGGTAGTGATGGTTCCGAACCATCAGAGGGGTCAGGGTTTTTACTCAAGCTTGTTTGTGGTTTTGCAGGGTTCTCAGCGCCCTCCCGCCCGGGATGGGAGTTCTGGGACGTCGCCACTGTTCTGAGACTCCAGTGTCCCCTAGTGGATGAAACAGAAATCAGGATTTTGGTTACTTACCGATAAATCCCTTTCTCCGATTCCTCAGGGGACACTGGACGCCCGCCCAGCGCTGTTACACCTACATAATCAAAATCCAACCTCCTCTTGCTTTTTCACAACCAGGTTACATCTGTCAGCAGAAGAACAGGTTGTGATTCAGGGGACAATAGACAGACTTCTGTTGTCTCGAGTGGTACTGAAGGTTCCAAACCATCAGAGGGGTCAGGGTTTTCACTCCAGCTTGTTTGTGGTTCCCAAACCGGACGAGTCAGTGAGACCCATTCTGAACCTGAAGGATCTCAATCCTTATCTGCGTGCTTTCAGGTTCAAAAAGGAGTCTCTACAGTCAGTCATTGCTGGCCTCGAGAAGGAAGAGTTTCTCGTGTCCTTGGACATAAAGGATGCCTACCTTCACATTCCCATCTGGCAGACAGGTGCAGACAGTTGTTTGTCTCCATGGTCTGCTTGGTAATTCACGTTTTATCCTTATGTTTGTTCACGCATTTCTAGCTTTTCTTCTCCCTTCTCCTTAATTTCCATCTCTCCTCGGGCACAGTTTTTTTAGACTGACCTGTATAGAGGGGGAGGAACTAGCTACCATACAAATTTATTAAAGAGCCAGCTCCAGGTTAACCCACTTCTATACCACCACTGTTCTGAAACTCCAGTGTCCCCTGTGTAATCGGAGAAAGGGATTTATCGGTAAGTAACCAAAATCTTGTTATTTGTGTTTATACTTGTTATATCTACCAATGAAACCATAACTCTGATGACTGGGATAGGAATAAATAGCAGGGGGCGCTGCAGGTCAGAAGCAAGGATTGTGCTTTATTTTCTAATCTCCACTGACACCGACCTTTTAACTGCACTGAGCACAAAACATAATTGAATTAAATAATTGTGAAGAGCGACTGCACTGCAGTGGGTTTCCCTGTTGTCTCAATATATTGCTGAAAACAAAAAGACAGAATGTGATGAATGGGAATCATTTTCTTTACTAGCTGAAAATTTGTCCATGCAGCTCATCCGCCAGTAGCTTGTATGCGATGAGCCTCATATTTCAGGTTTTCTACCTTCTCTATCAGTGGATTCAGCATAGAATCTTTCCAGCTGGGTGATGTGATACCAGTGGGAGGGGGCCTGTTGTTTTATTACATAAGAAAGTACATGGACCTAATGAGTGGAAAAGGTGGATGTAAATATTTGTAACATTTTCGTGTCTTTGTTGCCATCCCTAGAATTCAATTAACTTCCCAGCTAGGACTTTTTTGCTGTGCTGGCCCCATGTATAATTCATGCAGATATAGACGTAACCTCTATGGAAAAAAGAAAATAATAAATGTGTTCTAAGGGGGGATGTGTGCTAAGTAAAGTGGGCGTCCTTGTGTAGTGCAGCAGCAGCATTGCGATCGCAATGGCTTAGCATACTATCGCAGTTGAACTGCGTGCGTAATTGCTATTGCATTCGCAGTTGCGTTCCTTACTGAATCACGCCCATTGTCATGTTACAACTACTATTTTTATTGTGAGCCATCATCATATATATAATTCCTTAACATTTCCATGATTATATTTCATTTGACTCCTTGCTTTGTGAACATCTCATGGTCCCAAAAATACAGACAGTCAGTACGTGTGGATTCCTCCGTTTTATCACCGCTGCTCACATACTGATGCTGGGTGAGAAGAAAGGGTGTCTAACTGACCTGAACACTTCACCATTTTATACAATTGATCTTGCTCTATGTTTGCTATAGCAAGAGAACCTCTAAGCGGCTGTTGAAGAAATACAAGAGGGATACAATTGAAACATTTTCTTATGTGAATTTCCATCTCTCTTTTGATTTGGCAGGAAGCCGGGATCAGCGGGGGTTTCCAATTCTGAAAACCTCTCTACTTTTCCCATTGCCCTTAACCAACAGCAAAGACCTCTGACTGTTAACTGTTTATGCAGGGGCATGTATTTGGTGTTGAAAACAAGGCTAGACAAAAACATACAACACGTTGGGGTTTGTCGTCTCTTAACAGAGCATTAAATGCGTGTTTGTGAATGAGCCCTTTTTTATTATTAGCCTTTTATTTATATAAAACATTCCAAGCAGTATAGTGTACTGTGTACTTTTCCATAAAACTTCATTGGTTTTATTTTTACTGAGCTTCAAAAATCTGGAGGCAACGTCAAAATCAATGTGAACGCTTGTCTAAAATTATCTGCTGTACGGATCAGTTCACTTATATCATTGTTTGGACTATTACCGGCAAAGCATATTGTGAGAACATGTGTTGATTTCTTTAAATAACACTAGTGGGCCTAACTAAAGCCTAAAGCATCCCCCGATGCCTCACAATGATTTAGTGGGAAATCTATCTCTCAATCGGTCTCCACTTGGTTGCAAAGTATCCTTCTAATGCCGATTGGTCCCGTATTATATTCTCGCATATCCATTGTTTTTTTGGCATGGATGGAGGAACCAACAATGGCCATGAGAAATTTACACAGCAGGTGGAACATATTTTACTAGTGCTATATTCTGATGGTATTCAGTACTATGCAACGGATGTAGGCGCCATCACGGAGGTCGGGAGGCCGGCGGTCAGAATGCCAGCGCCGGTATCCAGACAGCAGTCAGGATCTCGGCATCAGCATCCCGACCGCTGAGAATTCCTATGGTACGTATAAGTATTAGGTTAGCGCTTAGGGTTAGGCACTAGGGGGAGGGTTACTTTGAAGGGGGGTAGGGTTAGGCGGCGGGGAGGAGGGTTGGCTATGGGGGGGAGGGTTAGGCTGAGGGGGGTTAGGTTAGGCAACAGGGAGGAGGGTTAGGCTGTGGGGGGAGTCAGGGTTAGGCTGAAGGGGATTAGATTAGGGTTAGTTGTCAGGGAGGAGGGTAAGGCTGTGGGAGGGGGGTTAGGGTTAGGCTGCGGGAGGGTTAGGCTGCAGATGGGCCCCCATTTCTCTTAAACCGCCCCTGCATGAACCCCACAATATCTGCCTTATAGCTGCTGCTCTTGCCATAATCTACCATTGGCAGTGACAGGTCTGCTGTGGCCAGTTCTTTTCATGTGGCCTCATTCATTCCTTACATCAGCTGCTTCTCCTGCCATGAGACTCTGGGCTTGATTCAAAGCCGGACGCTCGCTCTGAATCAGGCCCTTATTTTTTTTTGGAGCGGCCTCCTGGCCGCTCGCATAGCTGTTGGTGACCATCAAGACCATCGGGCTTGCGACGAGACCCTTGTGGTAGGGTCTCGTGGCTGCAAGCCCCAGAGAGCTTCTGGCTCTAATAGAGCCGAAAGCTCTCCCACTGACATCACTAGTGATGTCAGTGAGGCCACCCACAAATGGCAGGCGTTTGCTTGGGGAACGCCTCCGTTTGTGAAGCCACCCCTCGGCCACACCTACCAAACGGGGCGAGCTGTCAATCACCATCGACAGCTCGCCCCCTTTGGTGCGGGACCCGGAGCGACGGAGCACCCATCGCTAGCCGGATCTCGCGCATGCGCATGACGGAGCCGGCTCCGTCGTGCGCATGCCCAGTGGCCAAAAATCGACCCGGTTGCGAGTGCTCAGGGCTTGCGACCGGGTCTGAATCAGGCCCTCTGTTGCTAGCAACTGATGTGCTGAGTCCCCCCACTCATGTAGCTATTCAGCTAATAACATACTTCAGTTTCTGATATTAATGCTTTGTGATGTAGTAGCGCCAGTAATGCCAGTCATTATTATTTATTACCAGTTATTTATATAGCGCACGTATATTCCGCAGCGCTGTACAGAGACTATTTGGCCAGTCCCTGCCACAGTAGAGCTTACACTCTATATTCCCTATCACATACACACCGGGGTTAATTTTCTAGTTGAGAACCAATTAACCTATCGGTATATTTTTGGAGTGTGGGAGGAAACCTGGAGGAAACCCATGCAAGCACAGGGAGAATACACAAACTCCACACAGTTAGGGGCGTGGTGGGAATCGAACCCACAACCTCAGTGCTGTGAGGTGCATTACCGAGGTGGTACATGATGTAATTATAACAGATAACATATAATTGGGTTGGTCGGAGAGACACGTTTAGTGTTTCTACTGTTCCTCCATATGAGTGATACAGGTACAGAAACAAAGATACGTCATTGTGAAAACTCTATAGCTTTGCATAGTCGTACTTGCATAATACGCTATGTACTTTTCTCAGTAAAAGCAGATGTCAAATCCACATAATGGCTGGGGGGAGAGACAAAACACAATAATGTATTCTACATCTATGATATTGTGGAGTGGAAAAATAAGCTTCTACCAGAAGCCTAATCTAAATCATGTTATCATTATTACTTTGAGTGTTTTCTAAGTAGTGATCTTCGCTCTTCATACAGTACCTGGCCTCATGATGCTGCTTACTTGCTTGAGGTTCTGTTGCTGCCAGTAGTGATCGGTGTATTTTGGCTTATACCGAGGTGGTATATGATGTATTTATAACAGATAACGTATAATTGGGTTGGTAGGAGAGACACTGTTTAGTTTTTCTGCGGTTCCTCCATATGAGTGATACAGGTACAGAAACAAAGAGACATCATTGAGAAAACTCTATAGCTTTGCATAGTTGTACTTGCATCATACGCTATGTACTTTTCTCAGTCTTGTGTTTTACAGATGGCAGCTTCTAAAGATTTTACATTTATACAATATAGGCTTAAGTGGGATCAATAATGAATAACCTTTCATTTTGCTGTGCCATAAGATTATTGGTAAATTGGTCTGAAAAAGTATCTCTTATACTTGCAAATAGCAGCAATTAGAGATGATGCTTTACAAACCTTATATAAGCTATACACTTTAGTGTTTTGGGCATATTTGGCAATATTAATACACGCAAAACAAGCCTGGTTTTGGGTATTTTACTGTTGTCCTTTTAAAGTCAACCCTCAGACCCTCAGAGAATCATTGACTGTGAAAAACAGAGCTTTAGTAAATACACCCCTTAAGGGGCCTATCCATTATATATCGTTCAATCGTTCATTATATCTGCTAATGGATAGGCCCTGAACGATGACAGATCCGCACTCCCGCGGCTGATAAATCGCATCTATCATCTCTCCAACATGTTGGTCAATTATCGCATATAGCTGTACAATATAAGCAATATCGTGCAGTTAATATGCGGTAAACGACGAACAACGAAATATATTAGCAGCAGCTACAGAGCGCTGCAGAGAATAAAATCCACTCCCTGAATGTCATGCGATATCGTTCATCGTTCGTCGTTTGCCAAAATCTGTCATGTACATGACAGATATCGTTCAGCACAGCCACCGGAATTTTCAAGGGATATCTTTTGTCTTTCATCGCTCAGAAATACATCTGCTAATGGATAGGCCCCTTAAGTCTTTATATTAGCCAGCCACATATGCTATGGGGTATATTTACTAAAGTGAGAGTTTATAGAAGTGGAGATGTTGCCAATAGCATCCAATCAGATTCTACTAAACATTTATGTAGTACCTTCTAGAAGATAATAGCTAGAATCTTTGTAACTGGAGTCCACCGTAACATATTTATAATTTTATTATTCTAATTTTTATTATTATTATTATTATTGTTATTATTACTTTATTAGTAGCATTATTTCTACTTTGAAATGGCCACATGAGTGTTGATCTGATGAATGTCAACATACTGATGACGAATGCTGACATACTAATGTCATCATAATGGATGTCGACAAAATATACCGATCCCTTCAAAAACATAGTTATAGGTTAATTGGCTTCTGACAAGGGGTTGGTAAGGAATCTCGGCTGTCGGGATGCCGCTGGTCAGAATACCGACAGCGGCATCCCGACAGCCAGAGTCCCGACACCCATAGGAATGCACATAAGTATTTTGCTAATTCCTACCCGAACCCTCCCTCCCCAGTGCCTAATCCTAACCTCCCCCTTCCCGTACCCTAAACCCAAGACCCCCTCCCCGGTGCCTAAATCTAACCTCCCCCTCCCCGCACCCTAATCCTAACACTCCCTCCCCAGTGCCTTACCCTAACTCCCCCCCCCCTAGTGCCTAATCCTAACCTCCCCGTACCCTAAACCTAAAACTCCCTCCCCGGTGCCTAAATCTAACCTCCCCCTCTAGTGCCTAAACCTAACCTCCCCCTCCCTGCACCTTAACCCTAACACTCCCTGCCGTTGCCTAACCCTCCCCCTACTGCCTAAACCTAACCCCGCTTCCTAACCCTAACCTCCCCCTAACACTCCGACACTTACCTTCGGGATTTCGGTGCCGATATACAGACTGTCGACATCCCGCACACCGGGATGCCGACTACATCCCCTGACAAGTGTGTGTGTGTGTATGTGTTGCCCAAGTCACATACACACACACACATATTTTTAAAAGGTGCTGTGAGCTGCAAATTGTCAGATAATTAATTACAATAATCTCTTGCATGGTTATCTTTAACAGTAACACAGTATAGTGCTCTGATAGAAGCTGTTGGTGCCAAGTGGATAGCAGTGGTGGATCAATACATTATAGTCCCTGAACAGTATTCAGGTCATACTACTCCAGTCCACATGCTTTTCCAACCACCAAAACCCTTAGATTTAATATGCCCTCAGGGGCACTTTGAAGCTTATGCTTTCATTTGCTCAGAGTACATTACACTACAGAACAAGACAGCAGGATAGGTACAGCAGATTCAAGAAAATAACTGCAATGTTAAAGACACTTTAATTGTATCTAATTGTAAAAGTTATTGTATTGCTGTGGAAAATTAATATGCAATTAGTTTGCACAAGGTGGACATTTGTTTGAAGGCACAGGTGTGCCAGGAGCTATTGATTCCCCTCCATAAACAGCGAGAGCAGCACCCATCTCATTGTTCTGTATGAGATTCTTGGATGAGCTCTATTCTCACAGTTGAGTGAGACAAATGTAGGGGCAGTAAGACATTCACTAAATGGTCCTCTCCAAAGATATTTTACAGTAAATCATCATGAAATAGTAAGTTTAGTCTCATTATTGTCCTGCTATCATGCTGTGCAATAACATTAGACAATGTATGTACACACAATAATAAATTTTAAGCTAAATGTATCCTATTTAAGTTATATTTATTTTTTATTTAATTTTGTATAATTGTTCAACAGATGGGTATAAGCCATTATACAGAGAGAATGTAATTTCTCTTTATATTCTCAATTTATTTTTTCACTGATTTGCTGTACAAGGTTACAGTAAATATAAGCAATAGACTCAAATAGAACCATGACCATAAAGACCAAACAAACGTTAACATTTTCAATGTTACCTTTTTTATTTAGCTAGAAATAATATCTGAACAGGTACTGCTGAGAGTATGGGCCTGTATTATGCTGTCTAAACTACATACTGTTTTAACAGCCGCAGTCAGCTGAAGATTCAGTGGGATGTAGATGATAGTCCCGGGTGCACCAGCGTGTGGGGGTAAAAAATTGAACGCGTTTCTCAGCCTGTACTCTCCGGCTGTTTCCTCAGAGGTAACAGCCGGAGATTGCAGGCTGACCGCGGCTCCACCGCAGGATGAGACTGCCGATTTTCTAGCCAGCACACGGCATGCACTACAGCAGTCTGTGAACTCCACCGCTGCACCACGGTCGGCGTCTCTGGACACATGTCGGGCACTGAGGATTCTTTTGCTGGATGCTTTTAGGAGAGGCCTCTCCCAAGATCTACGCTGCAAAGCAGCAATACGGTACCAGTTTATTGGATACACAGAGACTGTGTTAGTCACGATTTAGTGGTTTCAGCAATATATCCCCAGACGTGACTTATATTAATGTTCACTCCCACTACAAATTGATTTTAATTTAGTGGAATAAGTCCATCATTCGGTGGCTGTGCACAGTGATTTTATTTTTTATTATTTAAGTCAAATCCAAAGACTATTTGATTCATTTCCATACAATCCTGGATAAAGAGACAAAAAGATAAAAAGAAAAAACTCACATATCTATACTAACATTTTTTCATTGGGAAATATCCCCCTTTTTTTATGCATGCCGATTTTTTTGTCTGTTTTTCTGTGGCCACAGTGGTTCCTTTCATATTTTTTTGTTTCATTTATTTTTTATTTCCTTTTGTCATCTATTGATTTGATTTAAGGTCTATTTAATATGTGAATTTTATTATATGTATTTTTGTGATTTCATGACTATATCTGCATACATTAAATTTAGACACTACTAGTGTCATTCAGCGCTCCCAGTTGTTTTTGTTTTTCCATAAGGTTTTCAAAGCGGTTAGCCACTCCTCCCTGGTGAGCTGCTTCTAGATTTATCTATTGCCATTTTTGATGCACCTACCCCATCTTTCCTTCCTTTTCTGAGTATTTGGAGAGATTACCATTATTATAGGAAAACATGAAAAGTCAATAAAAGGTGAGATTTCTGGGAGACTTCAGTGTGATGTGACATGAATTAGAGTATGCTAACTGGTACCGTAACTCATTTTGAGATGAGATATTCTGGAATGCACTGAGTAGAATGTCTCTTTATTAGTTAGGGATTGAACACACAGGAAGCAGTCCTAGATTCTCTTCTCACACAAGTAGTATCAAATGTGTCTGTTGGAGAGAACTTGGGAACTAGCAATCATTGGTCAGTGTGGTAGATAGGTAGAAGTAAATCAGAACCACACTAAAACAGTGTTAGATTTTCGTTAGATTTTCAAAAGATTGTCTTTAGACAATTGAGAAATAATTTATATGCATGTCTAACAGACTGGTAATTTATATGTTGAGTACAGGAACAGAGGGAAATAATGAAAAATATCCATTATTAAACACAGCAGAGCTTTGTGCCAGATGTGGTAGTAAAAAACATAAAGGAAGAGAAGCCAAAGAAGGTTCTACAAAGTTCTAAGAAAATAGCATTTAAGAAATATAGACATGCATTTGTGCACTTAAACAGATGTGTCCTTATACACCTAGCCTCATACACCATGTGGGGCGAGTGAGCTACGCAGAGTGGTGGGTGTAGTATCTTTTTAGTCGCTTTTTTACAAGACCCCACAGATGAATTTTATATGCAACACTTCTATATGTGTGTGTGACTGAGTTTGAATCTGTGTAACAGAACTTGGCGTGAAAATAGCTGCGGGCGCTGCATGGTAGCACTTCATATACAGATTCAGACTCTGTTGCATACAGATATACAAGTGTCGCATATAAAATTAATCAGTGCAGTCTCTTGAAGTGGTTTATCGCATCAGATTGCGACCAAGACCCATATTTGAACACCGAGAAGGTCTGTTTGGCGCAATTGCAGCAATAGTACACATCTGTATGTATATGAGAACACATATAAATATAAAATCTGAGGCTAAAGGGAAGAGTAAATGGTTCTATAAGTTCTTTTCTGCCATCAAATTCAATATTTCTGGGTTTCACTTGCATATGTGCACACAAACACCCAACAGAAGGTCACAAACACCCAACAGAAGGTCCACTGACGTGACGTGACGTGCTGGCACTCTTGGTATGTCCACTCCCCACATACTTGTGTCCAACATCACCCGTGACTTAGAAAAGCCTTCAGATGGAAGCACTTCTGTACCTTAACATTTTCCTAAATGAATCTTTACAATGTTTCCAATGTATAAATCTGACATCTTATCCACTGACCCAAATAAAAATAATTGACGGACGTTCAAAACCACAGTTAGTCATTTATGGAAAATAATGACAATGAGTGTTTGTAGTTTTCCATCAATGTCACTGATTTAAGAAGCGGGGTGAGGAGTAAACACATAAAAACATGGGAATATGGGAACATGTTGAATGTCAACTTTATAGTCAGTTGTACTGACACTCTTGTCTTATTTACAACCATAGACTGAAGTCACGTAAACCTTCTGCATAACCCATGCAGTTGGATATGAAAGGAACACTAGCACACCTACCACCATAACAACATATGTAATTACTACATGTCATCATCACTGCAGCACAATGTGTCAGGTGAATGGTGAATTGAATGGTGTTATAGTCTCATGCATTAGCAACTAGTGCCTAAACTGTACTGATGGGGCTGTGAGCACATATTGCCAGAATGCCACGCAAAGTGTGAAATGTATCAAACATGCTAAAGAGGACAGGTGGAGACATAACCCATAGCAACCAATCAGCTTCTACCTACCTATCTTTTTTATTTAAATTAGCTTTTATTAATCTTTTTCAAATATAAGGGGGCAGAATGAAAAAATAAAGAAAGGGAAGGGAAACAATGTATAATAACAAGTAAATTCATTGCAATTTTCAAAATACAGTATACAGCCATTGGGAGACAGGAAACAAGATCTCAGACAAATATACAAGCCAATGGAATGGCCTTAAGGCAGAGTAATTGCAGGGGTGTAGCAAGACCTGTGGGGGCACCATAGCAAAATTTCCACAGGCCAACCCAGTACTCAGCCATCTACATTTCATCTCACTGATGCTGGGAGGAGGTGTGGCCAGAGATGTAACCATGGCACCATTAAACATTAGGGGCAGTATTGGATTATGGCTGCATTATATCATACACATTAGGATTGGGGAGACTATAGTATGTATGTTTTTTAAATATATATTTTTTTTAATAATACTTTAAGCTACTCGCCATCATTTAATCATATATGTCAACTAAGCAGGCAAATTGTGCAAACATTACATAATTTACAATCATATTGGATAAGCGGCAGAATAATTTGCATCACTAAGGAGAGATGGAGGCAGAGCTGGCTGGGCCTGTATCACCAGATGTGCTGCCCCGCAGCACTACACCGGTTAGAAATGAAAAGCCGCTGGCAGTGTAACTGGGTACAGGGAGTGGCCCAGACCCCGTAGCAGCTGCTCCTACTGTAGCTACGCCTTTGAGTAATTGGTAATCTCAGGTAGGAGCCCAAAGCGGTAGGTATAGGAGAAAAAGAGAAAATGGGTGGAAATGGGCAAAAAAGGAAAAGGTGAACGAGAGGACGGAGTAGCACAGGGAGATGTTAGTAAGGGAGAGACAAGATGGTAAGAAACCCGAGGAGACCAAATAATTTTGAAATTATGGGGTCGTTTGTGCAAAAGGCTTGTGATGTATTCTAATTTATACGCATTCCAGATGGAATTAAACAAAGCGAGAGTACTGGGGGGCTCTGTGTTTTCCGATTCCCATCTATAGAGCAGTTGGCAGCATAAAGTATACAGTATTGCGAGGCAGCTCTACCCAACATTTTATAGAGTGTACTTGATAAATAATAAGTAGAATCTGGTCGCTATGGGAAATGTCTCCACTTGTCCTCCTTATCAGGTTTGATACATCTCCCCCAAAGTGTATTGTGAAAACCCAATATAATATCATGTTGTCCACCAAGCACTAAACTAAACATAATCTTATACTCACATAAAATCACTCCCTTTATAGACTTCTCCAATTTACAGTACATAAAATGCACTAATTAAAAGATACCAAGTTTTTATATCAGCTGCACATAAGGCACAGTGCGTTTTTTTTGTCTTCACTAGTCCACTTCACAGTTAAACACTGCTCTGTGTACTGTATGAGCTACTAGAAAATGGAGGACTGCCAGCAGCAAACTGCATGCTCTGTTCTTGCCATGCTTTACCATATGTATGATGTGATGCTCGAGGCCATAATCCCAGACTGATCCGGCATGTGATGCCAAACGAAACTGATGTATTAAAGGCTTTTTACAAGCATACACCCATTAGCAGGGGATGTCTCAGTAATCTTCCTGTTCATTGCTCTGGAGCAATGAGGTGTGAGAGATATCTGTGGAACGATGATCCGCCATGCAAACCACAAGTATATTATTCTGTCAGATGTGTTGATAGAACTGTAAAATTTTAATCTCGCTAATAAATGGCAACAGTCCTCTCCTAGGAGCAGCCTACCACTGTTAGACGTTCTATTTAATGCGCCATCAAACATCATTTGTATGACTTTACCTAACCGTAAAATATAGCACGAATGTGGGTTCAGTAATTACAATTTGATTTTCAGTACTCATGTACATTTAGAGATGATACATATTTTAAATGTATTTCTTAGTGTTTATTACAGTTTTTTTTTATTGTACTTATAATTGTTATATCATTTTTTAGTTTCTTGCAATTTTGTAAGGCATTGCATGTATTTTTTTTGGTGCTATAACATTATATTCTTGGTATGATAGTTTATGTACTATACATAAAATGAGGATTTAAAATGAATACACCCTCCCAGATAATTTTAATACACCTCCCTCCACAGATAAAATATATACACTCCCCCAAAACAGTTACCTATCCGTGAAAAAACTGGTGTGGAGAAGGCTGAAGAACATATGAAAAAGAAGAACGGGATGTGAGTTGAGGAATGAATTAATCCATCCATAACACAGTGCAGTGGGTCACAAGGCAGACACTGGGAAGCCAAGCATTAGCGGGTCTCTCCCCATTCAGCCCATTCACCAACCCCAATAATCCCCATAATACTGATCACCCGCTAGACATCCTAGGGTCCCTGCCACTGTCCACTGGTTGTGGAGATAGAGAGCTTCACTGGGCCAGTCTATCAGGTCATCTGGCCCTAGTTCATGGGCATGCATCAGGTTCCAGTTGAGAATGTGTGATCCAATAGCCCTGTTACTTTAAAAGTACACACCATGTTTTCTGCCACTACTTAGAATCCCTCACTTTTGTGTTCCTCCTGCAAGAACTACCAAGTGCGAATCAGGTTTAAGAGATTGATGGAGAATTGCATACATATCTCCACCATGGGTGTGGTATTTGTCGACAGTCGTATTGTCAACATTCATCACGTCAACTTGAGAAGGTCAACATTAACAAAGTTGACATTCATCGTGTAGCCAGAGGGAAATGTTGACATGTTACAATGATGACATATCATCCCTGGTGGACCAGCATACCTGCTCCGGGCGGCTTTAGAGCAGCTTCTGAATCCCAGTGATTATGTGACTGTCACATCTAGGTCATACCTCCTATCCTCCGGCATTCAGGTATTTTTCTGCTATTCCTACCCCTAACCCTCCCTCTATTGCCTACGCCTAACCTTCCCCCAACCCCCACAGCCTAACCCTAATGTCACCAGTTCTGGCAACTTCAACATATTTCACGTTGCCTGTTGTCATTTTGCCAATGTTGGGTCATCATTATAATTGTCGATATTGTCATTGTCGACTTTTTGAATACACACCCTTATACATCATTCTGTACTCTGATTAATGTAACACCCTTTACCCTTTCATCAGTTTATCTGCAGGTGTTTCAAACAATCTTTCCTATTGAGGTGTCTTACATTTATGGTTAGCCATTACTGGAGGAAACATTTTTATTTTGAAAAATGTCATAGGATATAGCTGTAAAACTCTCTGTTATTTGTTTGTGCTTCATATTGTTTAGGCTGTACTGTGTGAGATGGGCAATTGTTTTAATACATTTAAAGGAGTATATCGGCCTTTCTTTTTCTGCTTGACATCAATTTCCCAATCCAATTCTCTTTATGTTTAACAAGGTAAATTAAGTTTAAGCGCAGACATTAGAGCTATCCAATGGCTAAATTACATTCTTGTTCTGTGATTTTGTTATGTAGGAGGACTCCTTTTGTTATCAAAAAAATCTGTATTTCATGTATGTTGATCATCAGCCTGAGGCTCTCTCTCCTCTCTATAGACTACTACAGGGGAACGCCATTTGGAGATTACATTATCCTATTGGGGCCAAGGTCCAGGGGTTCCCAGAGAAGGTCGGGTGCAAAGTAAATTGTTGTGGACGTCATTTTGGGCCGCTGGCTTGTTATTAGTGTAAGGCCCATTTATAGTTCCACCTGAGCCAGATTTGGGGCAGAGAAAAGGGACTATACCCAACACATTTGACCCCAACCCTCCAGTAGCAACGCCCCTACCCTGTAATAATACATTAATCCCACATAACATACTGTAACATTATCCCCTCTGTAGAAACACATTTTCCCTCTCTCCCTTTAGCAACAGGAGGAAGTGTATGCTATGTTGTTTCCATTTTGGTTGGGGCAATAGTAGCCGTCCTTAGGGGTGCCACATAGCACATCACCTTAGCAACTACTCTGTGTATACAACTATAGGTTTCATTTTACTAACCATTTGAAGGACGCATAACTGTCCAACCACAGTTTTTGAATTTACATATACCTGTATTACAAAATGTAAAGCTGATATAACCTGCGTAGATGCAGACTTCATAACTAATTTTTAGGCCCACTACATTGAGGTGAGGTGACTACTGCATTTATTCTGTAGTTCTGTATAGTAGGTTTTGTAAAACATGCCCCTGCTCACAAGCTTTTCTCACATGTGCCCACAAAACTTTGTCAAATATGCCTTTGTGCTCACCAGCTTTTGTCAAACATTCCCACTGCAGACTAGTTTTTCTCACACATTCCCACCTGCCCAGCTGCTTTTTTCACACATGTCCCTATGCCCACCAGCTTTTGTCAAACATGCCATCCTGCACACATTCCCCTCTACATAATAAAATGCCCCCTGCACATATTCTTCCCTTCAAACTAACATAAACCCAGCACAATTTCCATCTTTACATACTACCCTTGCACAGCACCATGCCCTCTACCCATATGTCCTCCTACACATATTCTCCCTTACACACCAACATGCCCCCTACATTACCTCCTGCACACTAATATGCCCACTAAACATATTCCCCTCTGTAACTAGCATACCCCCTGCATACATTATCTCTTCCACACCAACAAAACCCCTGAACATATTCCTCCCTGCACACCTACATGCCCCTTTATACATTTCCCCTTGCACACCCTCATGCCTCTGCACACCAGCATTCTCTGTCTTCCACTCCATGCCTCGCCTGCACACCAGATTGGTACCCACATTATATTTTTTACTTACTCTATTTAAGACAGTGCTGTCAGCTATACAGGGCCTGCACATATTACCCCCTGCACATATTCCCCTCTGCACACCAACATGCCCCCTGTATACACCCCCCCCCCGCACACACTAATATGTACCCACATTATATTTTTTACTTACCCTATTTCCTGCAGTGCTGTTAGCTATACAGGGCCTGCACATATTACTCCCTGCACATATTCCTCTCTGCACACCAACCGGCCCCCTATATACATCCCCACACACACGCACTAATATGTACCCATATTAACACCAACAACATGTTCAACCCTGCACACCAGATTAAGTGGCACTGGGCACTTGCAGGGGTACCACTGTTTGGGGGTCTAGGGCCAAATCAAATTATATATGGTCAATATGATATTAAAAACTACTACTGCTAATCATAAAACATGTGGATCAACCCTGTTCACTACCACATAACTGAACCTAAGGATGATGGGTTGCACAATTTATTTAACAGTTTTCGCTGAATTTCTCAATAAGAAACTTTTGGCCAAGGGATGGCATTAAAAAAAATATAAATTCTGATTTTCTAGAGCTCCATGATTTAAGAAAGTTTAGGAACCATTGGAGTAACCTGAAAGGGAAGTACTAGGGCTAGTTCCTTCCCCTGCAGTCTATTAACAAATGGGAAGGGCAATAATATGGACCACAGACAGCATCCCCAGCTGTATGCACGGAGCACAAGCTCAACCTGCTCCACCCTTTATACTCCCACCATTGAATTCCCCCTAATAGTTATGTTGTTTATGCTCCTCCTCCCCTAAAAACTTATTATTTGCATAAATGGGACAGGGGAGGGACATCAACAAGATTACAGCGGGTATGATTTTAAATAAGAGGTAGTGGTAATTAGTAATTGCAGTGATGGACTGTTAGGACTTTGCCCACCAGGTCAGGGTAATGCAGCACTGAAGAATTATAATTATTATTATTTACCAGTTACTTATATAGTGCCAGTATATTCTATTGTGCTTTACAATTGGAATAGATAGGTAGATAGATAGATAGATAGATAGATAGATAGATAGATAGATAGATAGATAGTAACTGGAAGCTGAAATGACACATGAATAAGGAGAAAGGAAGGTGAACAAGCAGGCAGCGACACTGTCAGTATAAGCACACTATATGTAAATCCTCTTGCATTGATGGGAATTGATAAATCGGCTTCGTTGTATAGCACATTTGGAATTGTCTTTGCGGATGAGCTGACATGAACCAGTGATTTACGAGGATAAACATGAAGTGTTTATGAACCCTTCTGGCCTCGCTGAGGTAAAGCTTAAGCCTGGAATGTCACAGTCACCACTTTCTTCCAATGACACGTGCCACTGCGGTGAAAACTATCACTGTATCCAAGCAACATGAAGAAAGTCTTCTTCCTGCGACTGCTCAGCAGATTCCTAAGGCGACTTTTCTTTCTCCTTTGTGATGATAAATTTACCTGCGGTGATTGCCCTAGCTGTCCTATGAGAGCTTCAAATGACTTCTTCCATTCATATCCAAAGGGTCAGTCAATTTGCATAACTCAAACTAAGAAGATGTTTAACACTTTGACTATCTGACAAGCTGACAGTGAATTGCAGGGTGGTAATATAAATGGATAATAATTACTTCCAGTAGGGAACATACTGTACATATGATTTTATATCTTCTGGACGTGCAGTTAGGCAAAAACTGCTGAGAATTCCTTTGTACATTAAGCTAATGTGGTTTTCTATACTGTACATGGGAAAGTAGGAGAGACTGCAGTATATATACCATATTTACTCTTGACAATTATGGTAGGATTTAGTTGCACCCAATTCGGCTGTATCTGCGGCTGCATTGCGTACTTTGAAATACTGTAAATGGATCTTCTTCTCAGAGTTGGCTGCATCCACAGCACCCCCTTGTGAAAGTAGCCATCATCTCTATCAGTGCCATTTGCACTAGCATTATCTTAGAGATCCAACTTAAATCAGCCAGATCTCTTGGTATATATACAACTCTGAATAGTCCCCAATACTGCCTACATGCCCATAGAACACTTATACATAGACAAGAGGTGACTCCGCACTGAGGGCCTGATTCATTAAGGATCGCTATTGCGATTGCAGCTCCATAATCGCACATAGGTATCCTGCAAAAATATGCTAATGAATGCTATCGCAATGCTGTCGCACTGCCGGCATAGAGACGTCCACTGCCTCCCTCTACTGCTCTCTCTCATCCGTAATACCTTACAAACCTCCATAAACATTGGTAACATCGAGTACCATCGGATCCTCATGCAGAATTACAGCAGCCCTGACCTTACTTAGAAATTGCTAACCTCGTTGCACATAGTAAGTACTCAAGCTACGTATACAATCGCACTGGCTAATTTCTGCACGGCCATGCAACGGCGTTCAAACAGACAGACAAGCCTGCGATTCTACTCCCCCGTCACCACCCCCAAACGCTCACTGCCTGTCAATCACTCTGCGATGGCTCTCCGTGGTCTGTGTGATCGCAATGCGATCGCAGTGGTGCCTTCACACACTGCGGTGCATACGCATGCGCAGCACGCAACAATCGTCCATCTGCGTACAATTTAGCAATAGCGATCCTAAAGGAACCAGGCCCAGAGTTTTATAGTATGTAAGACAAAGTAATGTTATCAAGCCAACAATATATATATTATACCCCTTGGAAAATCAACGTATGTTGGTGGTGCTCCCTGGAGTCAGTACGTCAGCGCTGGAAACAAAGAAGGGACAGAAAAACTCTGGGGCACGCTGGAGAAAAATTTGTGTGTGTATTAGAACGTAACTTTTATTAAATAAAGTTAATATGTATATAACAGACAAAAAGTATCTAAAATAAATCAATCAGATGTATAATATTTTCATCTGAGGGTTTATAGTAGTCAAATAGGTGTATATTGTGACTAATAAAAATATATTATTATTCCACAAAAGTTTGTTGTCTCTTTATTGATTATATTCACTTAAGGCCCCCGTACATGGTGCGATTCAAAGTTGGTAAGATGAGTTGTACGATTTCCCTTGAAATTCTTCATACGATGTGGTCAAATGGGGTACTATTGATCGTTACGATCATAAGATAAGATACATAAAAGTGTGTCACATTGTACGCAAAAGATCGTAAATCTCTCTGCAAAACCATCGGATCTGCGATCCAACTAGAGGACGGCGGGGACGCGCATCGGGGTCGCAGAATACACAAAATACACCTATTTTCATACTATTGGTCTGTACAACCTGTCGAAACTGTCCATATCGGGTAAAAAATCGTACCGTGTATGGGCACCATTAGACAGTTTCTGCTGGTAAATAATAAATTCCATAAATCCTGCAGCATAATTTGTTGCATATATCACATCAGTTGTATTGGTGCGTACACACAAGATGGCATCTTAACCTCTTATAGGCCAATTAAATATGTGACACTATTTATACAGTAAGTGACTGATAACCTTTTTATGTGCTTATTTCAGTCATCAGACAGTATTATCAATATTCACTGTCTGGTGTTATTGTCATAGAACCAAAAAGCAACCATTGGTGTGCAAAAGGATACATAATTATTAATAACAAGCAAGCATCCCTTGTTACAGATTATGGCCCTCATTCAGAGCCGCACGTTAACAACAGTACGCTCGTTGCGTTCCGATGTTGACTAACCGCGCATGCGTCGGTGTTACACTGCGCATGTGCGTACGGCAGATTGCGAGTTTTTTTTCTCTCGTTCCTAAAATAGCGTACAGGAAGTGACATGTCAAATGTGATTGACAGAACAGGGCGTTTTTGGGTGTTGACGGGGGTGGAGATGAAAAAACGCAGGCGTGGCGAGGCGTTTTTGGGGCGTACATACATTAGCAGATGCGAGCGTAAAATGTGTTCGGACCGTCTCATACGTCACTGGAAAATCCGCTTTCCCTTCAAAATGCTCGCACAGCTTAGGGTCAGGATTACTCGACCACATTGGCGATGGCCTTCTCCTCCGTCCCGGGACTCAACGATGGTGCTGCGATTAATCGCGGCTGGTCAGTAAAGTAATTAGTGTTGGATTGAAAACCGGCTTGGTATGTGTTTGGAAAGCAGTTTATTGGGATAGCACAAAAGCGTACGCAGGTGGAAATCAGAGCTGCTAATGTCATGATTACACAATCAATTAGCGTACATTTTTGGTGTTTTATTTTGGCCACAATTTGTTGGTTATGGCCTATTGTAACAATAATGTCATCATGTTTTAATTAGCTCCCCTTTTTTTTGGTTTACTGTGGAATTTGCATCGCTATGTGATTTTTTAAACGTTCCTTAAAGAGGCCTTTTTTTTTTTTTAAGAGGGTCAGTTTTTGCCTTTAGGGCCAGGATTAAATGTAACCCATTTGTACAATAATGTCACAATACAATCTCAGTTTTTTGTTTTAAATTTATTGTTTAAACACAAACAAATTGGCCTAATATTTTGTTGCCTTTTTTTGTGGCAAAGATATTTGTTAAAAAAAAAAAAAAACCATAACTGCTAACATAAGCGTAAATACAAAATTTAAAAACATTTCACAAGAAAGGAGAGGGAAGTTTTGACCAGAAAGGAATATGAGCCAAGCACAGAAGGAGTGTGGGAAAAGTCGCCATTGCTGTCACCGTTTTCTCGCCCGTTTGGCTGGGTGAGGGTGGGCGCCAGACCGGGTCCGGGATGCTATCGGGCTGGCCTGTCCAGAGGCAGATGTTGTGGCCTCTGGACTAGGCACAGGGCTAGGCACATTTGGAGGATTGGCTGATGTTGTGCCAGAGGTGTAGGATCCGGATGTTCCGGCAGGAAGGGAGGTCGGCTCCACCATGTGCTGGCGAACGAGCTGCTCCAGGGCATCGGCGATGCGGATGTTGGCCCTGGTATTTTCCGCCAGGGCCTGAGCAATGGTCACGTTGGCCGCAGCATTTTGCTCCAGGGCCTCAGCCACCCGTATCAGACTGGCGTCCATCCTCTGCAGAATCTCCGTATGGCAATCCGATTTAAAATTGAGTTCTGTGAGGAGGCCCACTGCCTGCGAGGGGGCACGCCCTGGACTGGCTTCTGCAGGGTCCTCAGCCGGATGTACTGGTTCCTCCCCTGCAGAGCCAGCAGAAATTCTGCGGCCAAGGCTCCCCTCTGGAGCAGACTCATCCGCCTCTGTCTCTGTTCGGAAAATTGCGAAAAGACTCACATTAGAATCTACATATTGGCACAATAGCATTTCAGAGTTGGTGACATCACAAGACTTACCTTGGCCAACATGAGGAGCCGCAAAGTCTGGCATGTCCGTATCCATGTTGGACACGCCAAACACCTCCACAGCCTGCACACACCCCTGTGCCAGCTCTTCTAAGTCTGTCAACTCCAATGACACAGGGGTGGGACCCCCACCTGTCCCCCTTGCATGACTAGCCCTGTCGGCAAGTTTTTGCTTGAGATGATATTTGAAGTCTGCCCATCTGTGGAATGAAATTGGACCCATTATCCTTTTTTTTACAATGGGGTTTGTTTATAGGATGGGAAAGTGTTTACTTACCGCCGTTTGACATCCCGGGCTAGACGGACATAATCACCCACCCTATTGACAGCAACGGCGACCTCCTCCCACATTCTCCACTTCTGGCTTTGGCTCATATTCCTGGCTGCCTGGGGCAGGATGTCAACGCACTTCTGGATCAAAACCTCCATCTCCTTGCTTGTGAAATGTGGCTGCCTTTTTTTTTTGGCAGCTTTGGCGGGTTGACTGGGGCCAGCAGTCTCTTCCATGTCATCCTCCTCACCTATTTGGGTAAATATGCAGATTTAGCCACTTCACAACTTGACCAATATATTTGTTTTAAAATAATCATTGAGACAAAATGCATGAAGGCCTTACCGCCGGATTTTTGGCCATTGTTTCCCTGGTCTGAAGCCATGTCTCTGCTTCCAGAATGAAATCAACCAGAAATTCAATGTGATTTCGTGACGTATTTATACATGCGTCCTTTGTTTGCGGCCGCATCATTGATTGTGCGTCCCTATGATTCATCCTTAATTTGTGCGGGAAAATAAACACTATTTATGGCTTGGTGTGTGTGGAGTCGAGGTTGGGTTGTTGGATTGTTGGCGGTTAAGTTGTTTGGATTTGGTTGTTTGCGGTTGGAGGATTTGGCAGAGTTGGTTTTTTGTTTGGTTTTGCTACAGTTGTTTTGGTTTTCCGTTCGCATTTTTTTGCTTTTTTCCACATCCTTTCCTGATTTGGAAAGTTTTGTGCAGTCTAATTTGTGGCCAATTGGTGTCTACTTCTGTTTTTTGGTTAGCTATTTTTTTTTAACACTAATTTCATCTTTTTTAGTTTGTTTTGGCTTTCGGACCCAAAGACCTTTTTTTTGGAAATCTTATATATTCGAGTTGGGTAAGTCCATTTTTTTTCTTGCATTTGCGAATTAATTACCGCATTTTTGACTGTTGGTGTAGTGACTTGCATTTGCGAATTAATTACCGCATTTTTGACTGTTGGTGTAGTGACTTGCATTTGCGAATTAATTACCGCATTTTTGACTGTTGGTGTAGTGACTTGCATTTGCGAATTAATTACCGCATTTTTGACTGTTGGTGTAGTGACTTGCATTTGCGAACTAATTAACGCATTTTTGGTGGCTTATTCATCATGTAAACCAGTTTTGCTTTTCCCTTTTCCATTTTTGGGGGCCATTTGAACCCTATTTGACGTACGGTGTGCAATGTCGTTTTCATCGATGGCCAAATGTGTGTTTCGCCTATTTTATGTGTTGGCTTGCAACAATTTGAAAAATAAAAATTCACCCTCAAAATTTTTGATGTCTCATTTTTGGCTTTTTTACAGTTTATACGTATCATGACAATACCCCGGCATGTAAGCAGCTATGGATGGTATCAGAAAGCTAAGTTGTTTTTTGTTACTTTTGGGGTGGCTCAAAAGCCTTACATTGTAAACTTTGAATTTCAGGTAGATCTGGGGCGCATTGTTCTGGCCCTGCTCCCTGAAGACGACCAACCTCAAACTCGTCCCAGGCGTAGGCATCGTAGACATGCAAGGCCCCAGATATTTCGAACACGTGTCACCCTTTTTGGAATGCCCGATGATGAGGTTTTAAGACGCTACCGTCTACCTCCCAAAATCATCATAGACACTCTCTCATTAATAGAAAGTGATCTTGAGCGGCAAATTGACAGTCCAACAGCAATACCACCACTGACGCAATTTATGGCGGTGTTACATTTCTGTGCCTCAGGATCGTTTCAAACAACGGTGGGAATAGTGGCGGGCATCTCCCAATCCTCCTTTTCCCGGATCCTGAGGGCAGTGATGGAGGCACTTTTCAAGCACCTCCATCATTTTATTAAAATGCCTTTGGATATGGGTGCCCTTAGTGTGGCCAAGGCCAATTTTTACCAAATAGCTGGCTTCCCACACATCATAGGGGTTGTGGATGGTACTCACATACCACTTCAGCCTCCAGCACGGCTGGAGGCAATATTTAGAAACCGTAAACACTATCACTCCCTGAATGTAATGGTGGTATGTGATGCCTCCCTCCAGATCCTGTCCCTGAATGCTAAATTACCCGGAAGTGCTCATGACTCCTTCGTCATCCGGCAATCAGGGATATGGCAGAAATTAACCAACCTACAAGCTGGTGATGCGTGGCTTCTGGGTAAGTGGAGACCTTTAGTACATAACAATGTTAAGCTTGATACACAGTGTTCCTGATGTGGTCTATTTTTGTTCACAGGAGACAGTGGATACCCTTGCATGTCCTGGCTGCTCACTCCTTATTTGGCTCCCACACCAGGGCCACAAAGTGCGTATAATTCCGCACTTACAGCCACCAGGCAAGTGGTGGAGCGCTGTATCGGCCTTTTAAAAGGCCGATTCAGATGCCTCCACCGCTCTGGTGGCGAGCTCATGTATGTGCCGGATATGGTGTCTAAAATTGTGGTCCTGTGTGGGATATTTCACAACATTGCCATAAGGAGTGGTGTCCCAATGCAGCCAGAGGATGCCTTACCTGAGGATGGCCCCCCCGAGGTTGGTCGAAGGTCAGTATGTGGGGGGGCCATACGCGATGATGTGGTGGCCAGATTTTTTAAGTAAGTTTGAACAAAACTCCAGTGTTTATACCTAATGTGTTTGTGTTTGTTTGCGAACATCTAATTTTTTTTTTTTTCTCACCATCTTCTGTTTGTTCACATAATCTTTGGCACTCCAACGCTCACTACTTCCTGCTACCCTTACCAAACCTGGATCTGGTCCTTTTGGGCATATATTCTGGAACCCATATCGCAACGCCATGTTTGTGGAATCATGTTGGCATGGTCCTTCGTCAACCAGTTCTTGATTTTTTGTTTTTATTTAATTATTTCTTGGTATGTGTTGTATTTGAATTTATCACTGTGTTCTTTTTTTGGGAGTGACCACTTTGTTTTCTCTGTTATGTTGTGAATAAATGTTTGGAGAGTGAAATGGTCTTCCTTTTTTGGGACGTTAACAGCAAGTGTAACCAGGTTAACACAAGTTACATTTGACTAAGGGGTAAACCAGTACTGACGCCAGTTGAGCTAAACTGAAATATGTTTTCAGCTTCCCAATCCACACCAAAAGGAAGCCTGGCCCAACCTTGGGATTTGTAAGATTGGCCTAAGCAGCTTGCGCACCAACTAGGAACCAGGAAAATGTAGAAATATGTAATTGACACTACACCCAAAAAGGGAAATGACATTGTTACTGTTATGTGTTTCTTGTGTCTGTTTGACATACAAAGACAAAACACAATCTAACTTTTAAAAAAGGGAAATCCTTGCAGGAACAGTCTACTTATGTCATGCTAAACTATCTTGGTTTTGGTTTTTAAAAATAAGCCACAACGTATATTTGTCTTAATAAATTTATTTAGAAAATATAACAAAAAAAAAAAAACTACTGGCGAAGGAGGCCAGACAGCCGGTCGAGGGCCACCAGAATGCCGATGACATGTTGGCGCATCTGCCCCACACAATCCGCCACCTCTTGCCGACGCCTCTGTTCCTCTGTGGGTGAGAAAAGTGTGTGGGTTAATACAACAATAGGGAATCCACATTACAAAAAAATAACACAACCAAATCACTCCTAAACCCCAACCCAAAAAAAAAAAGGGGGGGCTGGCAAAAATACAAGGCCTAGGTACAAATTCCCAGAGGTATGATATGTGTATGTTGAAATCACCAGGAAGAGGTAAAGGCAAACCTTCAAAATCACCCAAAGTCTAGCCACAAAAACACGAAGAAAGGCACGACACATGATTACATACAAACAGTTTGCGCTTTAAAAAAAAAAAAAACATACCGGGAGACAAAACGGGAGCTCCGGAAATACCTCCATCATCCTCCTCGGAGGATCCGTCATTACCCAAAGAATGGGGAGGAGTTATGATGGACTCCGGGGAGGGGGTAATTGGAAGAGGGGTGGGTGGAGGAGAGGGGGAAGTGGGACGGAGGGGAAGGAGGCCCGACATTTCCGGGAGAGGGTCTGGGAAGGATGGGGAGGAGTGGGGAATAGGGGAAAGATTTGGGGTGGAGTGTTGGCTGGGGTTTGGGGATAGTGGCCGGGAACGCCGTCTGGACGGACGGTCACGGCGGAGTCTTGGCTGTCCCCCTAAAATATGACAAAGAAATTGCGGTTAGTTTATGGACAAATCCGGGCAACAAAACTAAAAAAAAAAATAAAAAAAAAAAATAAGCCAAATAGCAGTAGAATGAATAAATCAGAAATAGATGGGAAACATGCACACGCAGATATGAGTACAAATAATAAATAGAACAGACAGGAAAACATGCACACGCAGATATGAGTACAAATAAGAAATAGAACAGACAGGAAAACATGCTCACGCAGATATGAGTACAAATAATAAATAGAACAGACAGGAAAACATGCACACGCAGATATGAGTACAAATAAGAAATAGAACAGACAGGAAAACATGCACATGCAGATATGAGTACAAATAAGAAATAGAACAGACAGGAAAACATGCACACGCAGATATGAGTACAAATAATAAATAGAACAGACAGGAAAACATGCACACGCAGATATGAGTACAAATAATAAATAGAACAGACAGGAAAACATGCACACGCAGTTTGCCCCACAAACACAAACATTAAAACCACAATACATAACACTTACTTGCCAGGATCTGCATGCGAAAGCATGCCAGCAAGCGGGGCGTTCGCCGTTGCAGGTCGGACCACCTGCGCTCCAGCTGCCCGATGTTGCGGCGTGAGCCGAAGGACCGCAGGCGGGACCGTGCCTCCGCATACGCGGAGCGCTTCTGCCGGTTGGTCATGGGTTGAGGTTGGCTGGTGATCCGGCGATCCATGACCTCCGTAAGCACCAGCAGCTCGCGCCTGGTGAATGCGGAGGCTCTCATGATGGCAATGGTGTTTTTCTTAAAAATCATTTTTGATAAAGTGTGTAAAAATTTTCTGATTGGCTAATGTATTTTGGAAATTAACAGGAGCAATTTTATTGGTTAGTGTATGAGTCATGTGTTCGACAGGGCCAGAAATCTCTGGAGAGTTATGATAGGCTTGATGCAGTGACATGCGTAAGCAAATTTAAATAAAGAAATGAACCCAGGGAAATATGCGGGGATCCACAGCAATAGTACAATTGTTTAATTGTGGTTCACATGTTTTTTGAACAATAAAAGCGAATGTTTCATCCGTACGTATTCTGCGGGTAAACACAAACACGGACAAGAGTAAAGTTTCTTGCATTGTGTTGAAAAAAACAAACAATTAAGCTAATTGATACATTGATTGGCATGATACGATTGATGGAGGTAGGCAGAATAAAGGAGCAGGTAATCGACATCTGACAAGGCCACTTCCTGTTTATACTTGTGCGTGCGTTCCTTTCAAGCCATTTCGGGGATGTATGCTCGCTATTTCGTACGCTCGTTAGTTAGAGGAGGGGTCGTCAGAGTTTTGGGAGGAATTTTAGATGCGAACGAAAATACGAGCGAGCCATTGAATTTAAATATTTTTGTACGTACGCCTAACGTACGTGCGCCCGCTTGCGAGTGGGTCTGAATCAGGGCCTATGTGTAGTAAGGGAAAAGCACAATGAATAACAGGATTCCTTTTACGATAATGGGGATAGCAGATAACAGACAAAAAGTATCTAAAATAGATCAATCAGATGTATAATATTCTCATATAGGAGTTATAATAGCCAAATTAATCTCAAGTGTGCCCCAGAAAAAGTTTTTGTACACACCAAGTGACAAAAGCAGATTCTTGCTAATGGCTAGAAATGTCTAACTGATTGGAAAGTATCAACTTTTATCGGTTTGATGGCAACATACAGATGTCAACAGTGATCCAAAATGTTTCTCTCCTGCCCAGCCGATTAAAGGTCCCCATATATCTGCAACGGATCACCGCAAATTTATGATGGGATCGGAAACGACCATCGATGTTCCGCGATCCGTCACAGGATTGGTGAAGTTCTACATGTTAAATTTCCCCGATCTGCCAATCACGATAATTTTTTGATTGTGATCAGCATATCTGTGAAATCCAATATGTTGCATTTCAGCGATCCTGAAATGCCGGGTTGCAGGATTGCAACAATCAGTGTACCACTCCCCTTTTATCAACAGGTATATGTTCAGAATCTTGAACATATGCCTGTTGATAAAAGGGGAGGTGATAGACTTAATCGGCTGGGCAGGAGAGAAACATTTTGGATTGTAACTCTGAATACGTTGAGATTACCCCATTTTTTACCTAAATCTTCACTGCTTTGTCTCCAGCAATTTGGCGACACGTGAGTGTTTCTAAATGCTGGATGTTGTTAGGTCCTTAATTAGCTAAGGATTCTGTATAAAACTCCATAAGAAAAGTATTCAGTCATTTTATGATAATGAATAATATTCTATTGTAGCATGATGAATGTCACTGTACCTTGTGTAATATGCTTATAAAACTCCCATGTAATGAGGCCATTCCTTGTTTTTTATTTTTTTATATGCTTTTATACATCTGTAGTCATCACATTGTTTTTTACTACTGCTTCTTTATTCATGTGAGTTCATTTAATTGTGATATTGAGTAACAGGCTAGCAGCTGATTAGTTCACACATAGAGATTAATTAGTAAATGTGTGATTACATGTCACCTATAAATATGGTCTCTGTATGACGCCATGCCAGCCCTCTGATGAAGTCCATGTGACGAAACGCATAGGGGCGTGGCTTGGCATGGTGACGTTCCTGGTCTCTGAGACTCTGTGGAGGAACTTGGTGCTTTGCTGGAGAAATCCATTATACTTGTTAACCAGCGGTGGACAAACCACCATTATTGGTACGCATGCTATTTTTCAGTGCCTGACGTGATTGTTAAAATAATTTTTTTTTTATACTTTTATGCACTATGTGGCACCCCCTTTATTCAGTTTTATATATATATATATATATACCGTATATACGCGAGTATAAGCCAAGCTTTTCAGCACATTTTTTGTGCTGAAAAAGTACCCCCTCGGCTTATACTCGAGTGAAGTGTAGCGCTGACCGGACGGAGTTTGGTCAGCGCTACACAGCACAAACACACAGCCGCCGGAGCCGGCAGCTGTGTGTTTGCTGTAATCAGCAGCCGCTGAGAGTCTGCCAGACTCTCAGCGGCTGCTGCTGCTCCCACTGCGGGAGCCATCTTCCGGCTCCCGCAGTGGGTAATGGGAGAGACGTCATGAGTAATGACGTCTCTCCCATGCAAAGTGGCCGGAGGAGCTGTTAGCGGCGGGACCAGGAGCGGGGGTTTCAGGTAAGTGATTTTTTTATTTTTTTATTCTTATTACGTCTCTCTACTCTGGGGGGAGAATACTGGGGGCATTACCAGGGGGCGATTACTACAGGGGGCACTAAAAGTAGGGATTACCACTGGGGGAACTACATGGGGGGGATTACTACAGGGGGCACTACCAGGGGGGATTACTACAGGGGGCACTAAAAGGGGGGATTACCACTGGGGGTACTACCAGGGGGGGGATTACTACTGGGGGCACTAAAAGGGGGGGATTACCACTGGGGGCACTACCAGGGGGGGATTACTACTGGAGGCACTGAAAGGGGGAATTACCACTGGTGGCACTACCAGGAGGGATTACTACTGGGGGCACAACCAGGGGGAATTATTACTGGGGGCACTACCAGCTGCTGCCATTTCCCACCCTAGGCTTATACTCGAGTCAATAAGTTTTCCCAGTTTTTTGTGGTAAAAGTAGGTACCTCGGCTTATATTCGGGTCGACTTATACTCGAGTATATACGGTATATTATATTATACACACATATATTTATATATTTATTTTTTTGAAACAACTTTTTAAATCTGTATATCTGCCCTACTATTAGGCTCTCTGTCTTCACATTCTTACTCAATGGTTTATTTAAAAAGTTTGGGTTCAATGTCCAACATACCAACTCTCACCAATCTCCCACTTAGAACTCTACTAACTGTATGTCTTGACTTCATCTCTCACTCTGTAACACTATTGCAGAGGGCTGTGGCAAAGGATTCTCCTAATAGCATCTGCAACTTTTTTTGCATGTATGCATCATCAGGGTCACCCATAAGAATAATGTGCCCCTTGACAACTTTTGACATTGGACCCCGCTCACTGTAGTCTTGTTGCCCCTGTGGAATTATTCTCCCACTCCGTGTCCTTAGGCAGAGCCGTAACTAGACTTTTTGGTGCCCTGTGCCAGAAAGAGCTTTAGCGCCTGCCTCATTTTTCAAAGGGACATAATGCACCTAAAAGAGGGGAATGGCCTCATGGGGAAGGACCAGGGAAGAAATAGGGGAGGCCAGGAGATGCTGGGGATAAAATAAGATGAAGCTACAAGTGAGAATGATAATAAACAGAAATTTTACAGGCCCAAACAGCGTCCCCTGACCTGTGGTGCCCTGTGCGATGGCACCGGCTGCACTACCCTAGCTACGGCCCTGTCCTTAGGTTCCATTGTAGCATTAACCCCTGGAGTCTATATGTACCCTTTGTAGCATTGCACCCCAACCACCAGTGGTAATAGATCCCCCACCACATTTATCCCCCACCACCCAGACTCCATAGGTCTCCAGTGCAGCATTATCTTATCGCCCACCCCCAGTGTCCATATGTTCCCATTGTAGCATTAACCACCACCCCATACACACACCCACAGTTTTTATGGATTGCTCAGTCGCATTACCCCACTACCTCCCCAGTGGCAATAGATTCCCTCCTCCAAGTGGCATTACCCCCTCTCCCTCATGCAGAGTGCAGCAGAGTTTGTCCCAGAGGGGACCGATTATTAGTCCCCATTGCTGAATAGTGCCCTTTCATATTTTTCACATGTGCTCCAGAATGTGTATAGCATGGCTTTCTAGGGCACAAAAAGGCCATGAGATGTCAGTGTTCACAGAATTCTATGTTGCACCCGGGTGGCAGACCAGCAAGATGATATCGGTTCTGTGCAGAATTGATTTTCGATTTAAAATGAAGAGGGTTGATTGAAAAGGGCATGGCCGCATGAGATGTGTCAATGAAATCCTGTCTGGTGACGGCTGCATCCTATGCTATCATGTCAGCTACAGTAACTAGTTAAATAAAACTGATAGTGCCTGCCAGACATACAGGGTGGGGTCACTGGATCCCCGACATGTGTCCCCTCTATGACCAACCCTGTGCATAATCCACATTTGTGTAAACAATGCCCCTACTCTCCCCCTCCTGCCTCTCCAGTGGTAAGGAGTCACAAGTGTTAGATGAGGCTGGCAATCACCATATGCGTCACATGCATTCACTCTCTGAGCATGCACGAAGGAAGCAAAATCACACAAGATACACAACGCAAACCCATGCAGTACTCACTCTGCGTCAGCCCCACAGTGTCACAAAGTCATCATGATAGTGACTGATATAGACCACTTAAGTTACACTGGCCGTGCGTAGAGCCTTCACTAGGGGTGTGCGAGTGATGCCGTCACAGAGCGCAGGGGCCTGTGGGAAGCATCATCGCTGCCCCATGGCCTCAGTTTCTGGCTAGCAGTATGCCTGGAATGGTATCGCTGCAGAAGTGCATCCTGGAGCGTCCTTTGGAGACTCGAACCAGGCATCCTGCAGTCAGGTACAGCCGCTTAGTGCTGGTGGCCCCATCCCTTTTGTGCAACGTCATGTGCTCAACATCCGGCGCAGGGTGCACTGGAGCCCTGTAACGCCACGGTAATGTCTAAATCCCCTTCACGGAGAGAACCCTGACGTCATCAGCCAGTGTCCAGTGTCATTCCCTGCCATCCAAGTGGGCATAGAGGGGGAATATAACCATGTGGCGAGCGTAGCGAGCCACCGTGCCCGAAGCATGGCGAGCACAGCAAGCCCGCTAGGGGACAACAAACTTGTTTAAGTGGGGACAAAGTACTTCTTTAGCTGGCTGTCATGGGCAGGAACTGCACTTCCGCCCTCACTCACGTCACTTCCAGGTCCCTAGCACGAAGGGGAAATACAGCCAACCATAACGCCACTGGCCATGCATGGGGCAGTGTAGTGTGGAGGTTCAGGGCCGTAGCTAGGGTAGTGCAGCCGGTGCCATAGCACAGGGCACCACAGGGCAGGGGGCGCTGTTTGGGCCTGTCAAATTTCTGTTTATTATCATTCTTGCTTGTAGCTTCCTCATATTTCATCCCCAGCATCTCCTGGCCTCTCCTATCTCTTCCCTGGCCCTTCCCCATGAAGCCATGGCCCTTTTTTGGGTGCATTATGTCCCTTTGAAAAATGAGGGGGCGCCAATGCTCTATCTGGCACAGGGCACCAATAAGTCTAGTTAGGGCTCTGTGGAGGTTACAATCATTTTTGCCTTAAAAAGCAGAATGTAATGATATTGAATTGTAACAATTTTTTGGTGACCTACTGTTTGCATTCTTTAACCCATACATCTTTGTATATGCCGGATATAACACATTTACAAAGTGGAAAACCAGGCATTGTACAGCTCAAAATCTAGCCTTATGTATATCTCAGATTAATCATTAGAGCGATGGGACATTGGCAGTAATGTGTCACTTTTGTTTAAATAGTTTTATGAGATGGTAATTTGTACACTTATAGATGGAGCACATTCCTGTGTGACAAATTGTGCCTGTGTGGATTGATTGCAGTATATGCACTTTACCATTCTACGATCCCCTTGATAAACACAGGTAATGAGGACTGTATACAGTATATATATTTAGAGACATATGGCTCATTCTGGTGCATTATCAGACTTTGGAGTCTATCTGCCTGAGCCCTGTGTAAAGCGATGTGCTTTATCTGTATAGATGTGCGTACCCATACAATAAGTACCTGGAAGATACAGAAGTTGCCCCAATAAAAGCATAGAGTAACGTCTTGCTGCTGGTATCTTCTGTGTTCCGGTAAAAATCAAGTTCATTTTAAAGTGAGAAAGTGGTTCTGTGGATGCCTAAAAAACAGGGATATGCCCTATATATGTGAGGGGCGGGTGCGGTGCAATGCCTGCTGCCGTGCAGGTGTACGTCTGTTACTTACCTTGCGTCGCACCCTCTCACCTTCAGGCCGTGTGTTGAGCAGACGGTCCTGGAACCTCCGAATAGAACACGGACACGATGACCTAGGGGGAAGGAGACGAGGTGATTACCGTCCTTCCTCACGTCGACCGACGCGCCCTACCGAACCGGGGGATAAATTCAGGTTTTAAGTGAAGATCATCATTGGCACTTTTGGCCTCAGATCCCGAATTTTCACCTATCGGTACTCACGCACCAGGTGAAGATCCGTCCTTGCACCGGGTTGCAAGGTTCACCGTCCGCCCAGAAGGAAGGAGATAGATAGTGACAAACAGGGAGAGACAGTACACACAGATATTCCTCACCGTGTCCACTCTTGCTCTTCATCCGCTCACTCGCCTACAGGTCCCTGTAAGGAGATACACAACACAGCCGTGCAGGGCCTAAACCTATGTCAAGCAACTACACATACTAAAACGGCATCACCCTCAACCTACAGTGTGTGTAGTGCGACAGATATAAACAACAACAACTAAACTTTTGCCCTGCACGGAACACCAATCACAGACCAAATATACAAGAGCAAAACACGGTACTGTCTCTTTAAATGTCTGCTACCTACCCAGAGCTGGCCAGCTCCTCTTCTCGGTGACTGGGGAAACCACTACCTCATGGGTGGAAGCCGTACAGCTCTCCACCACTGCTCACACCTTTAATCATCCGCCTCTGTTTGCACTGCAGCTAATGGGCTCAGGGCTCTGGGCCTAACGCCCAGGGTCTTACCTGCGGCTCAGGCCTAGGTGCCTGCCAAACGGTGGGCTCTGGTAGTGGTCTGGGCCTAATGTCCAGACCACTTTTATTGGGGCTCAGATATAGGGCCTAGTGCCCTCCTGTATGGGTACAGGCCTATGCCTGATTTATGGCCACGGGCCTAGTGCCCGCCTACTCGATCATTTAGTGGCCTGGGCCTAGTACCCAGGCCACTCACACCTTATTACGGGCCAATCCTTTTATAGGGCCTAATGCCCGCTACTGTCCCCCGGGCCTTGTGCCCGACTAATTGCCCACGGGCCTAGTGCCCGACAATACTCCACGGGCCTAGCGCCCGACAATCCTGGCGGTCTAGGGAGGGGGTATATGGTGGGCCTCACGGAGGGCCTACCTGCTACGTTGGAAGAGGCTGCGGGGGGGAACTTCGTGACGCTCTTTTACTTTCCTCCCCCGCAGTCCTCTCCGGTCCTCAGCCGCATTCTTCGGCCGCTGGCCCGTCCTGGCCAGCGGCGCCGCCTCTTCTTCCTTTCTTCCAGCCGGCGCCGCCTGTCTTCTTCTTCTTTCTTGACAGCGGCGTCTTCTGGCCTCTTCCGCGGCCGCCGCCCCTGTTGACGCGCCGAACTGCTGCTCTTCGGGAGGTCTTCTCAACTCCCTCTCCGCCGCCGAACTGCTCTTTCCCGCTCTGCGCCGTCTAATACAAGACGGCGCGAGTGGGCGGGGCTATGACGCGGCGAGCCGCGATTGGCTCGTCGCGTCCGCCTCTGATTGGCTGCTGGCCCGCGAGCCAGGTTTGGCTCGCGGCCAGAGCCAAACGCCCACCGTGCCCAACGCCTGACCGGCGCTGGGAGCAAGTACTCTCTCCCAGTGCCGGCTACCCGCCGCTTCTTGGCTGCCGGGCGCCAAGCTCCGCTGAGCTTGCGCCCGGAGCCAAGCTTCTCCCGGCGCCACAGTACCGCCGGCACTGGTGAAAGGGACCAGGCGGTCCCTTCACCAGGTGCCCGCAGTATCTGCACCGACGCTAGGGACATTACTGTCCCAGCGCCGGCAACGGATGTGTCCCGCAGAGGACACATCCCTTCTGCCTGCCCCTGCACGTCGGCTGATGCTGGGATCAAACTCGTGATCCCAGCACAGCCTTCCACATATACACACTCTCTCGCTCCACCCCATGAAATCTAATTTCATTATCAAGCCCACAAAACAAAATCTCCTTACACCCACCCCATGCTTGATGCAAAAGAGCCATTTGAAATAGTTGTTCCAAAAGAGCACATAGGTGGGCCTACAAACCCACAAGACTTGCATGAAGCTCCTATGAGATGAATCAGTTACATGGAATCATCGTATGTTAGTCGCCCATAAATGCCCATTTCATGGAAACAATGATCCGTCAGAGGTCAGAGAATCTCCATTAGTGTGCGATTGCATGGTGCGGTGCAGTCTGTGATTGCTTTCTACGGCCCCCGGGCAGTTTGACGCTATCCGTGGGTTCCAACCACATTTGCATCTGTATCCTACTCAGAATGATGTCCAGAATGGTAATAGAAGAATGATATTATCCTATAGATTGTAAGCTTATGAGCAGAACCCTCTTAACATTGTCTATTATTACCAAGTCTTCTTTTACTACTGTATTTATTCTCAATTATAAAGCACTACAGAATATGCTGGTTCTACATAAATGAATGTTAATAAATAAAGCAGAAAGATACAAGCAATACGCTACCACACAATCTGCAGTAGCTGGAATATTGCCATGATGTTGCCCTCTGTCACCAGATGTCATGCAGCACTTATTCCCATTTACAGTGTATGGAATCTCTAGAAGCTCCAGAGCTCACCTCTAGTTTAGGTGTCAAAGCATCAATAGTTCCTGTCTAAAGTCAGGCATTAGCGGAGATAAAGACAATGCACGCTGTCTTTAGCTAATAGAACAGATAAGCTCTGCTCGCTTAATAGATGCGTGCTTCAGTGTGGCAAAGCTCCACAGCACGTAAAGGAAAGTATTCATTTAAGAATCTGGAATTTGTTCCACCAGTTCATTAGAACCAAAGTGTGGTACTAAAATATAATATTATATTATACAGTTATCCACATTACTATAATTACAGTATTCAGAAAACTGTATGCTCTATTTGTTTTTAAATACCTTGCTGAATACTAAATACTTACTATGTGTAAGACACAAGCATCGCATATTTGCCTGATGAATGTACTCCGCTAATTATGGGTGTGCTTCAGGGATAGACACAAATGGCATTGCTGCTGCATCTTTGAAATGTGACTGTGAGAAAATATGCAACTGTTGCAGCCATCTTGTATTGAGATTCACCGCTTGCATACAAAGATGCAAACATCGGTCGCACGTCGGTTGATCATCGAAATTCTGAGTAACCTTATGGTGTTCTCAGAATGGCCGTCAGAACTGAGACATAGGTGCAACTGTAGACATGCACCAAAAACAGTTGTGACACTCCTGCGTTTGAATCGCTACCTCCCTGTTACCTCCCACAAATGGTCCCTGCCTGTCAATCACTTTGTGAATAGATCCTCACTTCGACCACTGACGCAAAACCATCGTGGCACATGTGCAGTGCACCTTCTACCCATGCACAGTATAAAACCAATCAGATTCTAGCTATTATCTTCTAGAATGTACTAGATAAATGATAAGTAGAATCTGATTGGTTGCTATGGGCAACATCTCCATTTCTAAGAACCCGCACTTAGTAACTAAACCCCTAGTAATCTGTTTTAGTTATTTTCTTTATCAGTTAGTTGTGCTTCCTGGTCACAAGTAAAACCAGGGCTTCTTAGAAACTTTGCTCAGATGAGAAGGGATGCCAGCCATTTTACTGTACAACCATCCATAGGATACGTGAGGCTTATTTTTACACTACTCGGGAAGGAATGGCGTCATAAACAATTAGGGTGAGATTTAGCAAAGCATTGGAAAGAGATAAAGTGGAGAGAAATAAAGGTCCAACCAATCAGCTCCTAACTGTCATTTTCCATATACAGCCTAAACATGACAGTTAGAAGCTGATTGATTGGTGCTTTATATCTCTCCACTTTATCTCTTTCCAAGCTTTGATATATCTCGCTTTGTGTGCGTCAATGGAGTTTTGATGGATACTGCTTCAGGGAGATTTATCAGGCCTTCTATAGAGTACGAGTGCAAAAGTTGCATATATCTGCCAATCAGCTTCTAGCTATCATTTATCTTTTACATTCTACAAAATTATAGCTACAATCTGATTGGATGCTATGGGCAAATTCTCCACCTGTTTTCTTTAGAAAGTTTGATTAATCTTGAGGTCAGAAGTCCTGGAAGCCCTAGAAAAGTGTCCCTTTATAATACAATACTGTGGTACATAAATATTCTAAATAACTTTTTCAATGAGTGATTTGCTGACTTCATTTCCAAGAAATGTAACTTAATGGTAAGAATATATTCTGTGTTGACACACTGCAGGATAGAGAAAAGCCATAAAAGGACAAATTTCTGTTGTGTACATGTAACTAATTAACTGGAATTGCTCAACCAAGCAATATATAATTCTAGTCAGTACAGTACTTCAATACCATGTATGCAAAGTCTGAGGGACTTGTCAAGATATGTACAGAAATGTCTGTTAAGTCTTATTTGTTTACCTGTCAGCCTGGACAATTCGTCAAGCGGTTAAGTATTTCCAAAACTGAATGTATTTCTACCCCCAGTTACTTGATAAGTAAACAATAAATCACTGTTGATTGCAAAAGGGGCAGGTGGCACTTGGTCACAGTAGCAGCAGCACCAGTGCATTATTCAGGACAGAGGCACGTGAATGGTCAAACAATTGCCACACAGAAGTTGAAATCCTGGGTGGGCACTGCGACTTGCCTAGAAAGGGAGATGGGTAGTCAGAGGTCAGTTCCAGTAAGTTAGCCAAAAACAACAACAAAATACAAGAGGGTCAGTTGCTTGAAACTATGGGGGGCATCCACTAGACGATTTTATCCCCGTCCAACCTCTAAACGATTTTCCCTTGAATTTTCCCTTGAAATTTGATCTTCCACTCTGAACGATTTGCAAACGATTTGCAAACGATCTAACGATAAATGATGTTGTTTCCATCTGTGATTGACAGCTTTCAGCTATAGTGGCCAGATAGGGGTTCATCGTTTGATCATTCAGAGTGAACGATGTGTAAACGATTTGTAAGCAATCAAGTGAAATTGACCTGCATGTTCAGTCGATGGAGGAGACGATCAAACGACCAGCGGGAGCGCGCATCGTACATCGTTAGAAACAATTACTGCACGATTTGCAAACGATTTTGAAACAATTGTTAAACGATTGAACGATAATGATATCGTTATCGTTCAATCACCTGCTAAAATCGTCTAGTGGATGCCCCCCATTATGATGCGTACACACTAGACGGTATGCTCCCTGAGCGATATCGTCTAGTTTGTCCCCGGCAGGGTGTGCTCAATGTCGTTCATGACATTGAGCACACCCGCTGAACGATATCGTTAACGATATCGTTCAGCGCCGGGCGCTCTCCCCCATTCCATAACATGCAGCAACCTGACGTTATCGTCAGGTTGGCCTGCATGTTAACCCGATGAACGATGATGATGAACGTCCCGCGGGAACGTGCGTCGTCGTTATCGTTCATCGTTTTAGTCTTAAAAATGGACGATAAAGTGGACGACTGAACGATAACGATATAGTTATCATTCAGTCATCCACTTTAATCGCCCAGTGTGTACGCACCATTACAGAATGGCCTCTATATGCATTTCCCTCTTTTCATAATAAACATGTGCTTTGAGCCACAAATCATAAAAATGCCTAACTATATGGGTCATAGTAAGCATTCAACAGCATGCCCCACAAATAGTTATTTTCTCCTTTTGTATCAAGATGTTTGGCGTAACAGGTTACTTTTATTAGCAGAGGATTTTAACTGCTGGTTGTTTTTGTGTATTTCCTTGCATTGCAAATGTAAGTATATGCACTCATTTCAAACAACTAATGACATTTTAATGCTCAGTTAGTTTCATTTGATAAGTCAGAGAATCGAGACAGCCAGAATTGTAATGCTTGGTTGACCTCTGTGTATTGCTGCTGGAATGGAATCCAGTATTAGCTACAGTATGCCTGTGCTCTCCTGCCCCCTGTCTGTAGCACTGCAGCATCACGTCCCTGGCAGCGTGTACTACCTATTATGCAACAAACATGGAACTTTTTTCTTTATTACAATTCTGTTTTTTAATATACTTCATGGACAAACATGAATGTATAGTATCAACAGCAATATATTTGATATACTGTTTGTCTATTAGTAATATTTTCATACTTATATTAACACAGTTACTAAGTCTTGGATGTAGTTATTTTGCCTTATATGCTCAAAAATATAAAATTTTGAGTAATGTGCAAATAGTAATAAACTAATGATTGACCCTGTTTAATAAACATAGCCAAAGCATCCCAGAACTGTCTAATGTAACACACAAATGTAGGGATAACAATTTGGATGTGTTTGTGATCATATAATAAGACGTAGAAGCCCTACCCCAGACAAACAGCACAGACTGTTGGCAAAAGTGGTAGCCAAGTTTATTTAAATAAATTACTTTGGGGTCTATTTACTAAGCATAGTTAGGAGACAGAGTGAAAAGTGATAAGAAAGTGATAAGGTGCCAGCCAATCAGTTCCCAACTGTCATTTTTCAAACACAGCCTGTGAGATGACAGTTGGGAGCTGATTGGCTGGTACCTTATCACTTTTCACTCTGTCTCCTAACACTGCTTAGTAACTACACCCCTTAATATTATATGAAGCAAAGAAGCCGATCCCTAATCATGGAATCCACGCCTCCTTGCGCCTCCCCTCAGTTTCTTACCCAATTGCATTAAGCTGCCAAGTCTGTATTCAGATGACTTTGCACAGACTGAGATGAGGTACATATGTATCTCTCAGGGGCAGATCAGTGTATTCCTGGGCCCCATAGCAACATTTGGATAGGAGCCCGATGATCCTGCTCTAGCCACCTGAGCCTGCCAGGCCCCTCGCCATATATTGCACATGGCACTCTGGGGCTTGAAATGCTACACAGTAAGGAGCTCTTATCATCTTCCTCAATTTAACCCGACAATTATAATTTCTTATCGCTGCATAAATTGGCAATAGCAAAATATATTTTTTTACCAATTTATCAAGATTCCTTTGATTATACAGTGGCTCTGATAAGAGCATGTCCCAGCAAAGAGTGCACGTACTGTATTAGACAATTACCAAATGCAAACATCTAGCCTGTAGGCTGCAATGGCTAATGGCGTATAAACATGGCCTGAGCTATAGGGCCAAACTCTGAAAATGTTAGCATTTCAGGGAATTGTCATTTGGGAATTTTAGAAACTATTGGGATTACTTATGAAACAACTCTCTGGTATCTGCTATGGTACTCTCATAGTAAATACTGTCCATACTTAAATATTGCAGATATCATAAGAAATCAGCTTTTTTCAAAGGATTGATACATGAATAAATGGGAACCTAAGGTCCTTGCTGGCTGCAGATACCATGCTATTGTTCTACGAGGTGGCATATGAGAGAGGGAAATGTAATTCCTAGCTAAATATCATGTTTTGGGAATCCACACATAAAAAAGAATACCACAAGTGTTTTAAGGGTTATTGTTGTCTTAAAATCAGAAATATTTAAATGGTTAATTAGTTAAAGCAGAACTAGTTCCCAAATTTCCACAGTTCCCCATGAAATGACAGGCTACATTCTCACGGGCTGGTGAAGCCCACAAAAATCGCTATGAGCAGTAGCGGTGATCTTTCTACTACATAAGGTGATAACAGAATACATATACTTATATTGGGAGAGACAGTTGTCTCCTGTTTACTATACCTGTGTGGTGCAATTAAATTCAGCTTTGTTCCATGGCATATGATCTCCAGTTCCATGTCGTGGCCTTCATGTGTTTTCACAGTTATAGATATAAACCTGCAGAACTAGAATACAGCATAGGGGAGAAAAGAGATAAATAGCGCAGTTCAAAAGCTCCCTTTGTTACATTAACACAAAGCTGTCTCCTTATCCCTTGTAATTAACTTACACACTAGAACCCCCATTACCGCGAAACAACTGCAAGTTCCCATCTCATTTACTTGCTGTTCATTTTTCAAAAAGTAATTAAGTGGAAGTAATTTAAAGCTTATCCAGTAATGGTTAAAATGTTCACAGCCACAGATAGTGATATGACGTGGCTTTTGTTTGATATACTCTTTTGGCGTACAGCTTAATACAGTGTATTTAATATTGAAGGGGGGGTTGCATTTTTTTAATAATAGCATTATTGTCATCCGTTGCCCATTAGGCTTACACGCATGTCTCCAGCACTAAAATGATGTCATTGGTAAAGAGGTACAAAACAAATATATCTGTAACACTCCCTAGGGAATGGTATTTGTAAATACACCCCTCTCAGTGTTAAAGCTTGCTTCCTGTTGCAGATATTACATTCCTGAGACCCTCAGTTTTCAGGTAAAGAAGGGGCTGAATAGATAGACACGCAGGGGTGGGAAGACTGGGGGGCCTATTCATTAAA